>OX276393.1:22111503-22711503 GCA_946251805.1 Cybosia mesomella
TTATAATCTGTCATATTAATACCCTTAATATTTTTATATCTTACAACTAATCTTACGTCTCTTAGCAATATAATAGTAATATGAATTATCTATTTCTCTGAAAATAAGATAGTGACATTGATAAATGAAGAACATCCATATCTTAAAGTGCTGGCACATTCAATAGGACATCTCCATAAATTACTGTAAGATAGGTACCTATTGCTTATTCGCTGATAGTAGATTGTTGTGTTTGAATTATTGATTTTACTTTATAAGTAATATACTGAATACTATTAATTAGTAGAATTTATTGCCGGCTGAGCTACTCGCGGGAGAACGGATCAGGTGGAGAGCTCATGGGCTTCAAAGAGAAATACACAATTACATAGTTCTATTTAATAAAAAAAATAAAACCGACTTCAAAAACCACTAAAAAACAGGCACTGAAAATAGAAAAATAACTGAATTACAGATTTAATTCAAACGACAAAAACGCATAAGACTCCTCGCTCGACGTGCGGTCGCTGGCAATTGCATATCATTATCGTGCCTATCGATCAAAAATGCGTCGAGTAGACAACCATTTCTTTTGTGCGGAAATCCCCTCGGATTCCGGCCGGAACCGCCGGCCAGCGGGGGCGGTTATGTCGGGCTTGAACCGACTAAAACCGCACGCCGAACATATTAACAAATTAAGTAATACCACAGATTACATAATATTATTCTAATATAGGATACACGAACTACAACAAAAATTTGAAGCCACCGTAAGTCATGTAGCTAGTCTGTCAAAATTAGTACAATTTTTCCTCCAATAGATGTCTACAATAATTATAGATTCCATGCAGATTTTATGCAAAGAGGTAATAGATGGCGTTGGATTAAATTTTCGTTCACTTCAAATAATTTTAACCGGTCTTTGGGGCACTGAATGGGTGTCTACGTAAACTGTCTACGGTCGTCAAGGTCAAGGAACAGAGCGTCGAATGAGAATACAAGCTAAAGCTATAGACTGGCTATCAGCGTATACTAGAGACGAATAGCAGTATTGGTTTTTATTGCCAAGCTATGAAATTTTCCCATATTATAGGTAATGAAACCTCATATAGGTACATTCTCAGTCTATGGAACAGAGCGAGGTAGCATAAATCAAATTTAATAAAGAAAATATGTTCTACGGCATTCTATACAGCGCTATCTAGACCCAAAGTAAGCATAGCTTAACTAGCTTGTGTTATGGGTTCTAGAATGTGGATATACATACTTAGATACTTTTTTTGTAAATACATACACATATTATACATAAAAAACACTCAGACCAATGCAAATATTCATATTCATGGACACAAATATTTACACTGAGCGGGAATCGAACCCGTGATCTCTGACTTAGCAGTCGAATACTCTACCGCTACGCCACAGGGGTCGTTTAATTGCTCGGTGCGTGTGAAAAATTCCAGTCCATCCTAAGGTTGCCTGGAAGACATCGCGTTTAGCGATAAGGCCGTCCTTTGTAAAGTCAACGACAAAAGTAGTTCACGGATCAACTTGGCTCTGAAACCATTCATAAAATAATACACAGAAAATGAAATATATTAACTTTGTGCTCTGAGGATTATAATACTATTTTTACTTCAATTATTGATACTTACATGTATTCCAGTTTAAAAAAAGGTTAGTAAATATTGTATTTATTAAACATTGTGTTTATTTTATTGCAAATGGTGTCCAAGTTAAGTGTTATCAGCTTATCTATTTTACGTATATAAACTAAAACAACTTTATTTGTATTCCGTAATTTGGATCTATTTGCCATCGGATTAAATTTAGATTTTAAAAAGGTAGTCTAGTTTAGACAGTTTCGTACAGGTGCCGACGCTTAGATTGGGACGTCGGGAAGAAGAGATAGAGTCCGGCAAAGATCGACTTACTCCGGTTTTTTAGAGCATTCTCTCCGGATTGACAGTAAACGTAGACAGATCATGAACTATTGAATGGCTATCAGTGTATTAGAGAAAGCGATAATTTTTTTTTCATGGCCAAGCTATGAATTCTAACCATAATAATATCTTAGTCACTCTTTCTTCTTCCAGATGTGCCAACCAAAACGCTGTTTACTGTAACAGGAAAATCGGCTTCAATATATACAGCCTTTCAAATGTATTCCAAACAAAAGACATGTCAATTACGACAGAAGCTGGATTAAATAAATAATGAAAAAGAAACTTCGATATTGTCAATGAATAAGGTTGATTTTCATTAACCTGAGAAACTTGTTAGTACTCTAATCTATACATATACAATTACTTGTCTTTACTGACTGACAGATTGATTGACAGACTGACTGATTCATCAACGCGGAGCCTAAACCGTTTGACTTAGAAACTTGAAATTTCGGCAGTAGACGCTTTTTATGTTGTAGGCATCCACTAAGAAAGTATTTAAGATAATTTCACTTCTAAGGTGGCAAAATAAGGTATGAACGTTTGTATGAAAGTCCGTCATTTTCAAAGTTAGAAACACCGAATTTCATACATCTGCTTTTGGTTAAAAATGAATGAACTTATGCATCGGCCTTTTCTCGTAATTTTACCCCTACGAGGATGAAATAAGTGCTGAAAGTTTATATGGGAAGTTCGTCATTTTTGAAGATAGAAGCATGACAATACATATACCTACTTTTGGCTAGGAATAGATGAACACAAACAAAATTTTGCTACTGAGGAGGTAAAATAGGTAATGTCTTATATTTACCATTGGAACTGGACGATGGCGCTGCAATCGGGTTATTGGTCATTTTTTACGAATTTATTCCCGGTTGAATCCGGGTCCCAGGCCACTAGTGCTTTCATACTTTCGCACAATTTTGAACGTTAAGGTGACTTTGTACTTATCATCAACTCTTAAAACTTTGTCGCTATACTTACTTTTGACGCTCCATGGCATCACCTACTTTTGACGGTCTGTAGCATCACCCACTTTTGACACCTGGGTATTATCATCAACTTTTGACCCTGACTGTACCTACGTAAATGGTGATAAGTAAATGGTGGTGCTTATGTTCAATGCAAATGACTTATGTTTAATTACTCCTAATTTGTTTTATCATCAATTTGGTATATGTTAATAATATTATATGTACTTCTGATGTGTAGTAAAAATAGTTGAAATTTATTACCAACAAAATCAGCAGTAACAAGATTCAACGGCACTGTTCTGATCTAGAATCAATATCAAACTCAAATACCAGATAATTTGCCATTGAATCTCGAAAATAACCAACCCGGTCCATCTCAGTTTCAGCAGGTTTTGCCATCGACCTCTTTTGTTTTCAATACATGATACAATACAACATATGATAAAAAACGTTTGTTAAATGAAATATTTGCTCAAGCAATGATTATGACACGTACATCATTATCCCTCTTTGAGCATCCATTATGGGAAGGATTTTTTAAAGACAACAATCCGCAATATAAAATTCCACCAAGAAAATTGTTGTCCAGTACTGTAACAGAAAACTTACAACGAAATACGTCATACATGAGAATATACTTATACTAGCACGGTACTTTTGGGTACGCAGTGGTCGAGAGTTACGAGTCCAACTCCTAAGCCAGCGTGGGATAGATCCAGTCTCTTCGAGAGGCTATGGTTGAGCGTTTGAGTTTGTCCGTGATGGCGATCTCCGATTGGGGTGAAGCTAACTTGGTCAAGTTCAATGCTACTAAAACTCAGGCGTGTCTTTTCTCGGCCAAGGGAAGTCAATTTTAGCCAAAATCCTACTTTCTGAAATGCAACCGTGGTGTAACTCTGACATCCACCGTCAACTTCGGGTCTTATATTGAGGTTAAAGTTCAAGTGATTATTAAAAAGTCAACCACATCCTGTCGAAGGTGTGATATTACTTCACACCGGAACAGCTGCTTAACTTGTACCAAGCGCACGTTCGATCTTGTATGGGGTACTGCTCGTATATATGTGACGGCTCCGCTAAATACCACCTAGAAGTTAATTTTATTTTTTTATTAGAGTCCCGTGCCGCCTTTCGACGTAGGGCCGCAGAATGGGTTGGATGGCCGAAACCAGTTCCTTCCCCACCGCGGACCCCTCTAGTCGGGTGGACCACCTTTCGAAGAGAACGTCGCGAGCTTGCGCTCTCCAAGTTCCGATCTCCTCCATGGTTGGCCAACCCCCGCCCCTGCGTACCAGAGTACTTCGCCGGTAAACCTGCGACAGTACCCCCGCCTCGAGATCCCACGGTAGACTGGCTGCGATTGCGCAAGCCGCCTCGTACGACACCGTACAGTACGCCCGAGCCGCTCTTTGCGCTATGGCTCGCTGCGGGCGCCGCAGCAAGGCCATATTCTGAGCGCTCAGAGCATCTGCCCATATCGGCGCACCGTACAGTGCTTTCGAACGCAACACTCCGTCGTAGAGGCGACGGCACGCACTACCCGGTCCCCCTTTGTTGGGGAGGAGCCTTGCGAGCATTCCGGCGTAGGCTAAAAGTTTCGGAGCCAGTTGCCGAAAGTGCTCCACAAACCCCCACCGACTGTCGAGAACGAGTCCTAAATACTTCATCCTCGACCCGACAGCGATGGAGGTGCCCCCTACCACGATTTCTACCGTCTCCAGCAGGAGACGGTAGAAAGCCAGGCCAAGAAGCTCATTAACAACGATTAACTCTTCGAGGAAAGGCTTCAGGGTCTGGAGCATCAACGCAAAGTTGCAGGCCTATCGGTTTTTATCGGATGCATTTCGGAGAGTATGCGCTGGAATTGCACAACTTAAGATCTCCATGCCCTTAAAGCCAATGAACGACCAATCGCACATCAACGAGCCACCACAACATAGTGGATATTCCACTCACAACAGGTAAACGTGATTCATCGTAGACCATATTGTCACAAACTACAGTGTGAGATAGTGGTCATACGTGAGCCTATCTACAAGTGTTATGAAAAAAAAGAAAACAGATAAGTTTTTAATGACAAAGTGAGGTGAGAATATGTTAATGGGGGGTTTTGCTTCCGATTAACAAGACGAAGTTAGTTTTAGTTACATTATGATTAAGAGACAGATATTTAAGTTCCCGTATAGATGGGACGCGTGGAACTTTTCCCGGACAAATTTGAGTATTTTCTTAGTTCAATTGTTTCAAAAGGCACATCTAATTATTATCCAAATATTTAAAAAAGTGAAGTAAATTGATGATTCATTGTGAGAGTAGTTAGTGTGGTCATCATTTTCTCCAACTAGGCGAATAGGTATTCCATTTAATAAAGTGTAGGTACACACACAAACAACATACATTTTACTCATTTCAAGTTCCTACGCAATATGTAGGTCGAAAGTGCGTCCAGGTTTTGGAATAATTATTTAGGAACATACCGTAGACGGTCACTAGTTATCTCCTTGTAGCAACACGCCTCTGTTTGTGCCGAGTTTGCAACATGGATACATTTTAAACTAGATAAAGAGACGAATAGATACAAAAAGGAGAACTAATGTTTTTAAAATTCCATTAGGACATGTATGTTGTAAGAGTAAATCGATTTTACTGATGAATCAATTTTTTGCGTTTTGTTTTGTGTTCTGTAGTGTGTCCCTGTGTCTGAATTGCTTTTTATTGAATCATGCATTTGGTTGTCCTGTATTATGAGTTTTTGGAGTTCTAGGTAGTGTAGAAAGACTTGAATCAAATACTCATTGAATCAAAGTTTTCTTTCTATAATATACATTTTAGGGTAAAGGCATCAACTGCATGTTGGAAAATATTGTTGGACATCTAAGAAAAAGAGTGTAAATAATAATTTGTAACAGACGATCCTACTTTTTGTACTCGATCTTTTAATAGGGTATTAATTCACTCACGGTCTTCGATTCGGCCGTGTTGATGGGATACGTAATCACCGTCCATTGCTTGTCATTAATGGTTTTACTTTACCCAGTACTCTGATGTTTATTGCTGCCAAGGGGTTCATCGTTCTCTTAAATACTCTTTTAATACTCAAAAATACTCAGGCTTGGGACCGACAATATCAGATCTATACTACTACGAAGTAAACAAAGTTTTATATAAATTAAACAATCTTTTTCGTAATCATGAAAAAGATTGTTTAATTTATATAAAACTCTCATAAACTTTCCTATTTAGCAAAGACTATCTACGTATTACACGAAACCTGTCTAATGCCACTCGGGACAGCCTCACCTTGAATATTTCACTTAACAAGTACCGCTGTAACGGCTTGAACATGTACTGGTTAAGTTTCAAATTAATCAGTACAATATACCTGTTCTAATTTTATATATTTTAATATATTAATCAAACATTCTGGGGTTGAAATTGATATATTTAAGTCTTCAGATTCAATTGTCCAGTTCTGAACCCTATACCTGAAATAACTTGTTATAGGTAGAGAAACTACGTATTGTATATTTTATTTGTTTAAAATAATCGAATGAGTTAAATACTAACCATTTGGACATATATTATAATCTGTTATATTGCTTCTAGGCACGTTTCCCGACTTTTTTTAATAGAAGAAACCAATAACGGCCTGGAATTGAATTTGTAAAAGTGAACTAACTTTTTATGATTCCATTCGTCGTTTTAAACGAGAACATGTCGCATCAAGCATGACCCTGACTAATGTACCACATCATGCACAGCAGGTTGCCTGCATCACGTAAAACTTGCATGCACGCGGTTTATTTCTGTGATAAAAGTATATATATACATACAAACCTCCGTATACAAAGTGGTATAAATTTTTCAAGGTGATGTGTTATCACCTTGAAAAATCAGCTGCAAAACCGCATTTTCATGAAACAGTATCGTTATAAAACAGTACAGACGAATGCGGATGAAATTTGAAGTATCGTCAGTTCGGTTCCACTGCGCTCTTTATATGTCTATTGATTATCCAACTTACTGGAGCATAAATCAGTCGAGTTTCGCGTTTACGCTGAGACAAGGCTGTGACATACGTCTTATCTACTTTGTAGTAACGAGCTTACATAACTGCGCATACATTTCTGTTGCCGTGGCCACTCCACAGAAACGAATGAAGCATAATATTAGCTTGCTTATCAATGTACTACTTCAATGAAATTTTAAAGCAATTAGTATATCTACTAACTTTTCCAATAGATTTAGTTCGGAAAATTGAACATCCTGGACGGGACTTGAACTCGCGGTCAGTCCATTACAGGGTTTAGACACTGACCGACTGAGCTACCTGGACCCGTCCTAGATTTTCGAAATTCTACGATACATTATACGTTCGAAGTAACGCTGGAGCCATCTACCGTAATTCTTGCAAACTTACGGAAACAATTAATGATGTAACACTCATTTTTTAAAATTTACAGAACTCTCTCGGCCCGCCGAGCCCGCAACATGCTGTCCGCGCGTCGCAGGCGAGCCAGGCGCCGGAGGTTGTTTAACGACCTCCGTCCTCCATGAGCACAGGCCTGGGGGTGGCAGGTGAGGCCGCCTGTCACCCCAGCAGAAGCAGGCCGGGACGGTGGGGCGACTAGCGCCTCTCCCCCAAACCGGGGCAAGACGGGGACACCGTGTTTCCCAAACCCGAGGTGGCCATTTCGAAACTGGAGATGGCCCAGGGTCAGTCGGGGTGCGAGGGATATGCTCTATGGGCAACCTTACACCCCGGCCGGCGTCTGAAGACCCGAGACGGCGTGCGGTTTTAGTCGGTTCAAGCCCGACATAACCGCCCCCGCTGGCCGGCGGGGGGGTATCCGAAGGGATTTCCGCAAGAAAAAAAAAAAAGGTACGATAACCACGATAACGGCTATAGGGTACGGTACACTTTAGAGGTAGTATCAATAATTCCTGAAATCTGCTATAACTGCAGAATAGTAGTAACAAAGCAGTCTATATAAAATGAATAAAAGAATAAAACGTAATGTAGACAAACTTCCCATTTGCAACTATTAGCAATATTTAAAACACATTGCACAATAAGAGCATTATTACCAAGAAAATACCTAATTCCCTCGTGATACTAGTTAATTCTTGTGGATTGCGAAAGGTGTGAGCTAGAATTATTGTTTGTCCATTGCCGCAAGTACCTAGCTCCCAGCAGAAGGCTGCGCTACACACCAAATAGGATTACGGGTTGTCCACACGGGGCTTTCATTGTTCTCCTATGTCGTTCGCGGCTTAAGTCTTGCTCAACAATCTGTACGTACTTAGGTGTACGTGCGTTGTTCACCAATTGCCGCCTTAGGTAACGTTTATGCGATCCCATTTTCAAATGAAAAATTAAATATTAATCAAATTATTTAGGCATTGGTAGCGTTCACAAGCATATTTTGAGCGCTTTTGCTGTATGATCTAAATGTAATTTTTACGGTACTTTTAATGCACACATTTTTTCTGCTTGATCATCAGATTACACCCTTATTACATACTATCTGATGCTGATGGCTCTGCCCACTCGGAGGTCAGTTATCAGGGTCAACTCTCTGGTTCTGCTTAACCAATTGCAATCAAACAGTCGGCAGATTTTAAGTCTGACCAAGACCTTTATGATAAAAAAACACATAAAAATTCTTTCAGTAGTTTTTGCGTCCATAGCGAACTTACAGACAAACTGACAAACAGATAAGAAAAAAAAAGTGTTCTGTATCATTCATTTAACATCAACCAAGTTTTTTTTAAATCTCCAATGTATAGACACAACTAATTTACAATTTTATAATAGTAGTAACTAGTATATAGTATATAATAGTATAGATATAGATAAACGAGTTGTGTTTTAAGTCAACGCAATCTAAAACAATGACCTGTGTCATTTGTCATAGACTTAAAATTACTGGTACATATTTGTAACACTATTTCCTGCTAGTGTTACTCACCGGCTAGTCCAGGTGAGCAACAGAGTATCCTAATCCCAGGGCGCCTTTATCAGAGGTTCTAGGTGGTGCATAGGTCAGCTGATCTCCAATGAAACACAATACTCACAGTTGTACATACATATATACGACCTCTGTGGCGTAGCGGTAGTGCATTCGACTTCTACGACAGGGGGCGCGGGTTCGATTCCCGCTCAGTGCAAATATTTGTATGCATGAATATGTCTATTTGCATTGGTCTGGGTGTTTCTATGTATAATATGTATGTATTTACAAAAAAAAAGTATATAAGTATTTTTATCCGCATTCTGGAACCCATAACACAAGCTAGTTAAACTATGCTTACTTTGGGTCTAGAAAGCGCTGTGTAGAATGTCGTAGAATATTTATTTATTATTATTTTATTATTTGCATATATAGAAACAGAAGAAGTATAGAGAGAATGCTTTTTTTAACACATACAACAATCTTCTCCACAAGGCAGCATCACCTAATTATTGGCACAGTTCAACATATGCAATAATAATTATAGGAATGGATACATGACCTTATTCCGTTCAAGTAATCGGGTGACCGTCAGTAGTGGGGTTCCGGCAAAGCTGATTCCGGAGCCTCTCTATTGATCAGCTTGCCCAAGGTCTAGGCCTCCACGACAGCACAATCGACACCTCAGAGTATCTGTTCTTGTTTTTAAATTGCATAAGGGGTTTCTCCCAAAACTAACGACCCTGTTTAAATATACACAGCATTTATCAATAACACATCTCCATTATGCGAATAGATTAACAGCAATTAAAAGAACAACTTACCAGATCAAATCTGGGACCTCACACACACAAATTATAACCTTCAAATTGAATATGATTTTCGAATCACAGCAAGTACTTCAAACAATAAATTCTCAGAGTAGAGGACTAATGACCTCTTAAACAACAAATAAAAAATCTGTCACTGCGATCACTCTTATATACCCAAATATTTCTAGAGCTTTTGAGAATAATACCGGTGATGAACTTCGAACTGGAATATTCCATAACAAATGAATAACTATGAATGAAATTCGACCGCATAACATACGCCCTCTGACGGGGAACCACTACCGACCGCCACATCGATTGCAACCACTGTCGCGCGGCCGGGTCACACAGATGGCGCTAACCACAATTAATTCTAAATAACAATTAATTCCCTATATTTACGAATGTAATCGTTACACCATCCCCCCTCTTAACAGTATTTCCTGCGGGCGCGATACGCAGGGAATACACCATAAAGACACAACAAAAAAAATGTTATAATAAACAAAGTATATCTATTCCTAGAGAAGCAAACTTACTATCAAACTAAGAGACCATCCATCCATACACTTTATTAGACACCGACTTGTATTAGTTAGGTGAAACACCCAGAGTCGAGATGCCTTACACAGAAAGCTAATGCAGGTGTACGGACGACTCGATAACGTGCCACTATCAATGAACACGCACATAAACAGAGATGAACACCGTCAGCTATGTTTCTTCGACCACACGTGGCACTAGCCTTGCAAGCAACGACCTATTGCCCTGTAGTTGAAATATTACTAACGGCAGGGACAGGAGAGAGGGTGGACTGATCCTCTTCCTTATACTTCAGAATATCCTTGATATGGTACTCGCTCAGATCCTTGCCTTCCAAGTCGGATAATCTGTAAACTAATGGGGATCGCTTAGCAGTTACTACACATTTCAGGAACTTAGGGGCTAACTTAGCGGTAAAGTTCTTTGCCTTATTTGACAGGTAGAACGTTCGTTTGTACACTATTTGTCCCACTTTCAGCTCTACATGCCTCTTTCTGAAGTTGTAATATTTCCCATTACGCTGGTGGGCAACGTGTAAATGTTTCCGCACCTGCTCGTAAATGCGATGAAGTTCCTTCAGTTTGACACCGTATGCCGAGGGATCGTCAATGGAGACTGAATGAGGGTGGCAAGTAATGTCCGACTGTCTATAAAGAACCCCATCCCCAATAAATTCCCTACCAT
This sequence comes from Cybosia mesomella, assembly GCA_946251805.1. Classification (NCBI taxonomy): domain Eukaryota; kingdom Metazoa; phylum Arthropoda; class Insecta; order Lepidoptera; family Erebidae; genus Cybosia; species Cybosia mesomella. The sequence continues at coordinate 22,122,396 of OX276393.1, forward strand.
GGACCAGGAAAAATGGGGTGAAACGAGTTGCTCCGCTCACTGCAGTGTTCAGTGCGCACTGCAGTTCGATTAGATATTCGTCCCATTTCTTGTGTTGAGACTTTACATAACACGAGATGGCTTGTACAACGTTTCGGATAGCGCGTTCTGCCTGGTTTGTCTGGGCATGATACCTAGGGTTATAATAAATATTCGGCACGTTATATTTTGTTAAAAGATCCTTAAATTGCTTACTTACGAACTGAGGACCGTTATCCATATAAATAGTCTTACAGACTCCATGCACGAGAAACACACTCTTCTCAATGAATCTCGCGACTATCGCGCCTGTTGCAACCCTGATAGGACACAACATGACGTATTTACTAAAATAGTCGGAGACCACGATCAGATGTACATTTCTATTGCTAGAAGTGGGGAATGGACCAAGCAAATCAACAGAGATGGCTTCAAATGGCCTAGACACGCGCTTCGGACTACCCATGAGGCCAGGACGAGACGTGTTTATGGGTTTGTACTGTTTACAGACTTCACAATCCTCCACGTAACGTTTGATGTCATCATACATTTTGGGCCATTAATAATAGAGGGCTAACCTTTTGTGCGTCTTCAAAACGCCACCATGGGCACTTAGTGTGTCGTCATGGTACTTGGTGAGGAGGGATCTTCTATCCTCCATGGGTACCACCAATTTCCAGTCAAAATCTGAGGTCAGAGAGTATTTGTTCTTAGATAACCGATATAATTGGTTATCCCGTATATCAAAATTAGGTAATTTTCTAGGTTTTTTCCGTACACTATTCATGGTGTAGATGTACCATGGGTCTTTAGTAGTACTTGCGTCGAGAGAATCAATTTTTATACGTGACAAAGCGTCTGGTACCACATGATCCTTACCCTTACGGTGCTCTATGTCGAAGTCAAATTGGCTTAGTCTCATGCTCCAACGCGCGAGACGACCGGTAGGATTCTTTAGCTTATGGAACCACAGTAAGGAGGCATGGTCAGTGACTATAGTGCACTTTTGTCCCTCTACGTACTGCCTAAACTGTTCCAACGCAAAAATCACGGCCAGTAGCTCCCTCTCAGTGGTGCTATAATTCACTTCGTTGTTGTTGAGAGAACGGCTGCAAAACGCGACAGGGTGCTCTATTCCGTCGTGAGTTTGCGTCAGCACCGCAGCAACAGAGTAAGCAGACGCGTCACTAAGTATACGGAAAGGTAAATCAAAATTAGGCATCTTTAGGATAGGAGCAGAGACCAGAGCCGACTTTACCAAGTTTAAGGACTGCTCAGTCTCAGGGGTCCATACAAACTCCACATTCTTAGATGTTAATTTACATAGGGGTTTGCTAATTCGAGAGAAATCATTCACAAAACGACGGCACCAGCCAGCCATTCCGAGGAACCTCTTCACTTCCTTAGAGTTAGTAGGAGTGGGATAATTGAGGATAATCTCAACTTTACCCGGGTCCGTCCGCAAGCCGTGCTTGTCCACATAGTACCCCAGGTATTTCAATTCACTCCGACAAAAGTGTGATTTTACCATATTGATGGTCAGGCCTGCATCCTTCAGTCGCTGATAGACTCTATTTAAGAGCTCTACATGCTCCTCAAAGGTGCTCGACACGCAGACTATGTCATCTTGAAATGAGAATACCTTATTGTAAAACTCGGGGCCAAACAGACGGTCCATTAGACGCTGCATGGTTGAACTCGCACCGACCAGCCCGAAGCACATTACATTGAAATGAAACAGCCCCCTTCTAGGAACCGTGAAAGCAGTCTTCTCGGCGGACTGGGGAGAGTCGAATGGAATCTGCCAGTAAGCCGCACTCAAATCTATAGAGGTTAAATACTTAGCATTATTCAGATGGTCTAAAATTTGATTTATGTACGGCAACGGATAGGCATCACTTTTCGATACTGAGTTGAGCTTCCGGGAGTCCAAGCACAGTCTAAGATCACCATTCGCCTTCTCTACCATTACCACTGGTGAATTCCAGGCGGATTGAGACGGGGTCACTACTCCCATCTCTAGCATCCGGTCCAATTCAGCTTCCAGGGCTTTTTGTTTGTGGGGAGAGAGCGGATAGTAACGCTGCTTGATCGGCTTGCTGTCCCCAGTATCTATGATATGGTGTTCCAGCGTAGTACGACCTAAGCCCACCTTCTCCGTATTCAAAGAATCAAATTTTGTGATGACCTCGTTGATTACACACCTCTGCTTCGAGGTCAAATTGTTGTAGTCCTCGAGGCGACCATTAAGAGAAACAGACTCTATAGGGTTATTATCACTAAATTTATCTAAACTAATATTTTGTGAAATTAACTTATCACCTAACTTAAACTGTTGCCAAAAATCCACACCAAATATCATGGAGGTGGTTATTTCTGGAACAACATAAAACTTAACAACTTGGATTACCGAATTGTTTTCTATAGGCAGAGAAATACAACCCAGACATTGCAAGTAAGTGCTGTCTGCAGTTGAAATACGAAAACTCGGGTTGATATTTTCAAGTTCAAACCCGAGTTCCAGAAAGGTGCGGTGCGCTCCCTTTCCGAGCACCGAGCAGGAGGCACCTGAATCAAGAAGGCCCAATACATTTAAATTTAAAATCTTAACAACTAAGTAAACAGGACCTTATCAGAAGAGTACTCAGAAATAAGGTAACACTCAGAGTTTCTAACAAGGCCCTGGCCTACGCGTTTTTTGAATTGCTAGAGCATTATGAGCATTCTGGGGTCTTGACTCCTTTGAGACCACACCGGAAACACACCACGTCCTTAGACCGTGTGCAGCCATAAGCAGTGTGACCGCTGTCTCCGCAACGAAAGCATTTGCGTTCGTGAAGGGCAGCCTGAGTCTCCACTGCAGACACCTGTTTCATCGGCTTTGGTGCGCTCTTATCCTTCCGCTGATGTAGGTCGGAAGATACCTCAAATTTGTCAAGAACCGGCTCATTGAATGCTTCAGCCCTTGCACGCGCCAGCCCCAGGCGCTTACCCAACCTTCTCAGGTCAACGATGGAGTTGACCTCATGGAGGGCCAATTCCTTCATGTAGTCAGGTCTAATATTGTGCATGAGGATATCCAGTTGTTCATCACTGGGCATTCTACATGACAACCGAGAGAACATGGCTTGCATGGTACAAATATAATTCACCAAAGATTCAGACCGGGCTTGTGTACGCTGTTTAATTTCATTGCGTAGCCTATAATCGTAGTCGGGGATGTCAAAAGTATCCCTAAGCTCACTAAGTAGGTCCTCATATGAGTTAAAAGAGGCTTTATTATTGCGGAACCAAGACAAAGCTGGTCCGTCCAAAAGATCAGAAAATGCCATGAGGAGCCTGGGCTTGGTGACTTCCCGAGCACACCTAAGCTCTTCCAACCTCTCAATGAATACACGCACACACGTAGATCCATCATATTTTAGATTAAAAGAACACAGATTAAGGGGACGTTCCCTATATACTACATTTTCACAAACTGAGCTGATTTTATTTGAAACGATCATCCTTCATCCCCCTCTTCCCCCGGACCGCCACAAGGTGTAGACGTGCTCAAATCCGCGCTCATTTGCATAATTATTTATCTAAATTAAATCAAAGCCAAGTTAAATCGCATAGAAAAATAGGACTTCATAATTAACGAGGAGTCAAGACACAAGCAAAAGACCGAGGACCGTCGACCTCCGAAGTATTCATATCATCCTGGTACATTGAGACAACTCGGATAAGCAAAAAGGTATGATTCACGCCCTTTTATACTTTTGAAGACGAATCAGCGCCTGCGCAGCTGTCGCCATTGTAAGCAGTGTTTAATTGATCCGCCCACTTGCTTGTAATTGGTCCGCAAAACTCCACCTTCAACGTGGGTCAACGTACCTGTGTGAGAACTGGTAAATTAATAAATTATTTATGCATTTCATAACCTGTTTCACCGGCGCATATTTGTTCTCTCCTAGTACTTTGTCACTGGCTGGAACAATAAGGTGCCGTACAACTTGGTTGAAGTAAATCAAGTCTATCTCCAAAATACTTCGTTCTCTCTAGTATCCGACTGAAGAATAAGAATGAAATAAGAAGTAGCTTACCTCGGAGCAACGAAGTCTGATTTCAGTATCATCATCTGCCATTTTTAATAAATTCTAACAAATAATATTCACCTGCCGATGATTGAGATTGTATTGTTGCCGGTGTTGGTGTGAATCTATCTATCGCAGCATACTGTCACTCACCTGCTTCACGTTTACCTTATTGGAGAACGCACCCACTACAATACTGAGTATACTTGTATACGGGTATATCTGGTAATTACCTACTAATAACATCTATGGAACTCGTCCGAAACTACCCCGTACAATCTAATATTCTTCTGTAGCTGTTAAAAATGCAAGAACTAGGCAATAGATCGTTATCTGAGTCAAACATTACCGACCAGGCAGAACAGCCCACCCCTCCTTCTTATGTATACCAACGATCCAAACGCCCAAGAGGACGGGATTACGACAACGACGACTTCATGGCCTTTAAGGAGGAAATAAAAAACATGATCTCAACCATGATGAATAAACAGGCGGATGAATTTAAAAAATTTCACCCGACACTAATGGAAATAAAAACAACAAATACAAATATAGAAAATGCAATGGCTGTTTTGTCAGCGCAAAATGACGATCTTAAGAAGAAGATGGAGCAACTGGGGGCCCGGGTGAAGAAAGACAGCGACTACATTGTGATTTTAGAAGACAAAATCGAAGATCTCCAAAGGGAAAGCCGTAAGTCCAACATCGAACTAAAAAACGTACCGAAAGTAGCTAAAGAATCGAAAGATGACCTCCTAAATATGGCTAAGAAATTATCGGAGGCGGTAGACTGTACAATTGAGACGAGAGGCATCAAAGACGTATACCGGGTACAAAACAAACGTACCAACACCGGGACCAGCTCAATAATAATTGAACTAAGCTCTACCATACTTAAAACCGAACTGCTCCATAAATGCAAAGAATATAACAGGAAGCATAGCGATAAAATCTGTGCAAAAAATCTTGGATTTAAAAGTGATGAATATACCCCAATATATGTTTCGGAGCAACTAACTGCTAAAGGGTCAAGACTGTTTTTTCTTGCTCGCGACCTAGCTAAGTCCAGGGAGTATAGATATTGCTGGACCTCGTACGGCAAAATATTTGTTAAGAAAGGCGATGACTCACCTTCTATAATTATAAAAAGTGAAGCGCAGGTGAATAACCTTATGCAACTTAAATGACTAGATGAAATATCAGTGTATTCCTTTTGTAGTAAATTTTGCAACTTACCAAAACACCTCAGTCATTCTTTTAACATTTTAATTTTTAATCATTTACTAACAATAAGACTACACGTAAAGCCTATTATCACCACTATTCAAAAAATACCTTCTGCACCCACACATTTACACAGTAAACACGCACACAAACACCAACACTCACGCATGTATACCCTTAAAGACACGTACTTCATTATTAATTATAAATACGATTATGGATAAAACCCTACAAACACTAAATAAAATTGATGAAACAGTTACTGCTCACGTTTATGACTGTTCTTCAGAGGATTTTCCAAATCTTATTCAGGTGACCCCCACAGACTTCACCATCGTTTCCCAAAATATAGTAAGCGTTTATAATGCCAAAATACATGACTTTCTCCTAAACCTACAAAGTCTAAAAACAGAGATTGATATTATAGCTTTGAGCGAATGCAGACTTAATAGGGACAAGCCAATACCTCAAATTCAAAATTACACATCTTATCAGTCTACAAATCACCTTAACGCAGCGGATGGAGTGGTCACCTACATTAAAAATACACATGAACCTGATGTACAGGAAGTGATATTAACACACGCGTCCTGTCTTCAAATTAATATAAACCCCGACCTTTTAGTACTGGCCATTTACCGATCTCCATCAAATTTAAAAGCAGATGAATTCATTAATTCCCTTAGTCAACACTTAACTACTATTGCATCTTGTAAAAATATTGTGATAACTGGTGATATAAATATAAATTTGATATATTTCGATAAAGAAAAATCGGAAGAACGCTCAAATAGACATACATATCTAAACATGTTGGCTATGCATGGCTTACTTCCAGGTCACACACTACCTACTCGAAAGAAAAGGTGCCTCGACCATTTTATGGTAAAACTTAGTCCACTAAACAATAAACCTACTATTGCTATTATTAAAACAACCATCACAGATCATTTAACTATATTTTTAAAACTATCCCCCCAAATTCAAATGACTAAACAGAAAAGGTCCTTCATAAGAACAACACTTGATATAGATAACGCACTCGAGTGGTTAAAACAAAGTGATTTCCTATCTCTAATAAATATAAATGATCCTAACATTCTTACTGACCGCATGATATATATATTACAATCATGTCTTGCAGCCAACACCGTCACTAAGAAAATTCCTTTAAGATACCAAATGATCAAACCATGGATGACCTTTGGTTTACTTCGCTGCATCCGGAACCGGAATGATATGCAAAAAAGACTTAAACAAGATCCTTTCAACGAAATATTAAAAATAACATATAAAAGATACCGTAATTACTGCAACTGTCTAATAAAAAAGCAAAAACTTAAACATGACAAAGACCTGTTAGTATAACATTACCCAGCGTAAACCAAAGAAAACCCCCAATACAGATTTACTTGAAATAAAGGCTACCCCAGAGGAATCTGCTGATACAGTAAATAAATACTTCTCTAACATAGGTAAGATTCTTGCCAACGAAATCAGTGCTAGAACTACTACAGAGAGCAATATAAACCCTGATATATCTAAACATCCACCGTTAACATCCTTTGGAATTTTGAACACGGATCGTTATGAGGTACATAACATTCTGATAAACCTTAAATCTGACAGCGCCCCTGGCTGGGATAATATCCCAGTAAGATTTCTAAAGGCTGCTTGTGGTTTTGTCGTTCCAGTTGTATCCCATTTGGCAAACTTATGTTTCGAGCACTCAATTTTTCCCTCTGCTATGAAATTAGCATTAATTACACCTGTGTTCAAGGATGGGGACAGAACAGATGTGTCAAATTATAGGCCTATCTCTGTCTTGACATCTATGTCGAAAATTATAGAGAGATTAATAAACTCGCGACTGATAAATTATCTCAACCAAGCAAAACTATTATCACCTTTTCAGTTTGGTTTCAGGCAAGGCAGGTCGACTGAGGATGCAGTGTTGGCACTTACCTCTACTGTAACTAGTATAGTAGATAGGGGAGATAGGTGCCTCACTGTCTTCCTAGATCTTAAAAAAGCCTTCGACACCGTGTCTGTTCACATCCTTCTGGACAGATTAGAGCAACACGGCATAAGAGGATCTCCCCTTCAATTGATCAAAGATTATCTGACTGACAGAAAACAAAAAGTTAAGCTCTCTGACGTCACCAGCTCAGAAGAGGAGGTGGTGTTGGACAGGGCAGTGTCCTCGGCCCAACTTTATTCCTACTCTATATAAATAGCCTCTGTAATATGAAAATTGAAGGAGCTCACATTTACTCGTATGCAGATGACACCGCTATAGTTTTCAGTGGTCGAACCTGGAAAAATGTCCAACAAAACGCAGAAACTGGCCTTTCTAAGATAGCCGCTTGGCTTGACCTAAACCTACTAACTCTTAACACCTCCAAAACTAAATTTATCAGCTTCACCAAGTATGAGTGTTCTCAGCCACCAGACCTTAATATAACAATACATAAGTGCCAACGTATTTCAAGCTCAGTGTGTACCTGCGCGAAAATTGAAAAGTTAAGTGTGTCAAATACCTTGGTATAATGACCGACCAGCGCCTATCATGGCACAACCACACTGAACTTTTAATGGCAAGAGTAAGGAAACTGATCTGGACATTTAAGACATTGCGACACGTAACATCGAAAAGTCTGCTACAGCAGATTTACATATCACTGGCACAGTCAGTGCTGGCATATTGCTTGCCAGCTTGGGGAGGAGCCACCAAAATCAAGTTTCTAGAACTCGAACGAGCTCAAAGGTCCCTGCTTAAGGTTATGTTTTTTAGGCCCTTTAGATTTCCAACAGAAACTTTCTATACCAACTCATCTCTTTTGACGGTCAGAAAACTTTATGTACTTCTACTAACTCTGAAAAAACACAAAACACTGATCTTTGACCCAAATAAACTAACTGGTAGGCGGAAAAAATTTGTAGCACCTACAGTTATGGTCAAATCTACTTTTGCTGATCGACAATACACGAGGCAATCAGCACGTCTGTATAACTTGATCAGCAAAGAGATAGACATTTACTCCCTTACTCTGCGAGACTGTAAGAATGCTGTAGTAGACTGGCTAAAGTCCAAAACATATAATGATATGGAACAATTAATACAGGTACTCAACTTATAACATCCTTCTATCCTTTTAACCTATTTATATAATCTCGCAGTATTAATCTCAGTTTATGCTCTGGTGCCCTTGCCTGATAATTGTAGGTAAAGGGCATCAGTGAGCAAATGATTTATTTGCTTGACACACAAAACCAACAGTTCACCCTGCCGACAACCCACTAACACTACAAACACACGCACACTTACATACACCCTCTCTTTCTCTTACACACACACAACCCTGCACACACACACACACACACACACACATACACACTCACTCACACACGCACGCGCTTTCTTTATAAACTGTGCACCTTCGCTTTTCCTATGGATCTTATTTATGTTGTATTGAATTTGGTAGTAATTTTGTATTAATTCACTGTTAAAGTAAAATAACCTCTTGAAAACTAAAACTGAGAAACAACAATTGTGGAAGAGGGGAATTCCCAAACACAAGCATTATGTTTGCTTACATTATATGGGAATTTCTACCGAAACTATTTTTGACCGAACATTGTGATTTCAATAAAGTTATTATTATTTCCTTTATTTCCATACATAAACTTATTAATAATATTTTTAAATACATACAAAAACAATACATACATCTATTTAAAAATATAAAAAACAGTGCTCCACCGGTATCGGGTACAGGGACCAAGCTACCGGTGGTTAGGGCTCCAGAGAAAGGAACTTCCTCACGATGCGCGCCGTATCAAGAAGCACAGCCTTCTGCATCTGGCCCTTGACCCAACCGTCTAACCCGAGCCTCTTCAGGTGTAGGTCGAGGCTCTTTGCTATTAAACCGTTCACTGACACGACTATCGGCACAATGATTGCTGAGTCAACACTCTACATGTCGACAATCTCGTGGGCCAAGTCCAAGTACTTAACTTGTTTATCCTTCTCAGCTTTCACGAGATTCTCGTCATGAGGGATGGTAACATCAGCAATCAAAGCTCGGCGTTCGGATCGGTCTATCACCACAATGTCAGGCTTGTTGGCTACAACAGTCCTATCAGTGATGATAGATCGATCCCAGTACAATGTGATATGACTATTTTCTAGAACCGGCTCAGGAACATACCTATAGTACGGCACCTCAACTTCCACAAGGTTGTATTTCAGAGCAAGTCGCTGGTGGATTATCCTGGCTACTTGATTATGTCTGTGCAAGTACTCGCCGTTAGCAAGACGAGAACAGCCGGAAGTAATATGCCTGAGGGATTCACCAGGCTGGTGACACGCTCGACAGATGTCAATTGTGCCATCCCTCATTATATACTTCCGGTAGTTATTCGTCTTGATAACTTCGTCCGCAATCGCACAGACAAAACCTTCAGTTTCCCCAAAAAGGTCACCGAAACGCAGCCAGGACACGGATGCCAGTAGGTCTACTTCGGGCCTGTGGAGGGCCCGATAGAATCTACCGTGTAGCTCCTTACTCTGCCATACCTCCCTTCGGCTGTCAGTGCCGACTACTATAGGTCTGCGCCAGTTCTCCTTAGCCAAACCGAGCGGGGTGAGCCCGGTATCTACGTTGACTACATCACGGTGCATATCCACTTTCGACTTAAGAAAATAATCTCTGAGATTGCACACCTTGCGATTATGAAGGGTCTTTGCATTTAAAAATCCCCGACCCCCACATTTCCGCGGGATGTACAATCTCATGACTGACGACCGCGGATGATGCATTCGAAATGCAGTCAACTGAGTCCGGACTTTCCTATCAATGGCATCGAGTTCAGTCTGAGTCCACTTGAGTATGCCAAAGGAGTACATCAAGAGTGGCATGACCCAACTATTACAGGCACGAACCTTGTTACCACCTGACAAAAGACTGTTAAGTACCTTTTTCAGGCGGCCAAAGAAACGTTCCTGTAACATTTTTTTCATCCCGGTCTCATTGATGCATAACGCCTGTGACATACCCAAGTATTTATAGGTCTCAGTTACGAGGAGTGATCTCAGGTTAGTGGAATCAGAGAGCTGTATACCCTGCGACTCCACCACCCGCCCTCGCTTTACATGAATGACTGCGCATTTTTCCACACCAAACCCCATTTTAATAGAATTACTGAAATTTTCGGTAATCTTCAGTAAAGCCATTAATTGAGGATTAGTGTGAGCAAACAACTTCAAATCGTCCATGTAAAGCAGGTGGGATACCATCTGACCCTCTCTTCGTAACCTATAACCTAACCCTGAATTCACTAGTAAAGTACTAAGTGGGTTCAGGGCTAAGCAGAACCATAGGGGACTCAGACTGTCCCCTTGAAAAATACCCCGCTCTATTGTTATCGGCTCGCCATCACTCAAAGCCCGACGACACCCTGGATAGAAAAGAACAGTCCTCCATTGCCCCATACATGTCCTTAAGAAGGTACATAGAGTTGCATTCACTTTATACAACTCCAGCACCCTCAAAAGCCATGTATGTGGCACGGAATCGAATGCTTTCTTGTAATCTATCCAGCATGCTGCCAGATCCTTAGTACGACGGCGAGCTTGTTGGCTAATAGCCATATCAATGAGAAGGAGCTCCTTAGTACCCCGGGCCCCATTCCTACATCCATTCTGAGAGGCACACATAATAGAATTATTATTTATATGATTGTTAATTTTAGCTCTCAGAATGGATGTAAGAAGTTTATAAACCGTTGGCAGACATGTAATCGGTCTATAATTATTGGGCTCCAGAGTACTACCTGTTTTATGGAGCAGGTGGGTAACCCCGGTTGTCATAAAAGCTGGTAGCGTCCCAGATTCTACAGCAGATTGAAACTGTGAAGCCAAAAGAGCGTGCGAACTCCGTAGCCATTTAAGCCAGAAATTGTGCAATCCGTCCGGTCCCGGGGATTTCCAATTAGACAGCGGACGGACCGCACAATCTACATCAATGGCATCGATATATATATCTTCCATTTCAGGAATGGACTCGCACGCTCTCTCTTCCTCACACATCCAATCACCTTCAATGTGACTAACGGGCACCGACCAGATGCTGCGCCAAAACGCATTTGTGGCTGCAGCCTTCGGCCGTCGCACGTCGTCCACACTTTCATCTGGTTGCTCCCAGCTTCTATATACCCACCTCTGGTCTCTTCGGAACATGCGATTAACGGTAAATCGATCGACGCGTTTTCTGTATCTGCGAATACGGTTTGCCCATGCACAGACTTTCTGCTTCAGGAAATCAATGCGCTCTGTGATCCGAGATGTATATTCTTGGGGACTGATACCAGTTCCCGCAAATGCTCGGGTCACATAGCGCATCACTCTCGGGCGAGTATTACCCGACCTGAAGCAGATTAGCTTACTGATGAGCACCCTTGCCTCGGCCACACGTCGCTCAATCCTTCATTGCCATGCTGGTATGGTAGACTTAGGTCGTATGGCAGGATCTTTATTAGAGAATTTAACACCTGCCATACGACATGCCGCTACAGCAGTACAATACAGGATTGAATGAGTGTCCCCGAGATTTTCGCTATTATCTAGATAACTAGGTAATAGCGAATCAAGGGCGCCCACCAGAGCCATATTTCGTTTGTGTATAGGCAAACGAGGCAGACGTGGCCTGTTATTCAGGGGCATCGATCGATATTCCCGCAACGCACATTCCAAAGCCTCCTTAATCTGTTCATTGTACTGAATACTTACTGGAATAAGTGTGTCATCCCCTGTCTCTTCATTCATTTGATTATTATTATTATTATTATCATTGCAGGCGAAGTATACCCCATCTGGACTCGACTCGAAGGAATATCATCCTCCGACCCTTCGGAATCTGACTCGCCACTGGGTTCGGCCACTGACACTACCTTTATAAGCCTCTCGCGAATGTTGACAAGTTCCGGACAATCCAGACCACACCGAGTTAATCGGGTTAGGAGATAGTTGGCCCTAACAGCGACTCTGAGGCGACAGTTGCTATTGGAGGTGAAATCACCTGATGGAATGATATCCTCCAGTTCCCGGACCTTGGGTTCGCAGATCGCCAGTTCCGCCGCGGCATCAGCAGGTAACGCGACGTTGGCCTTGATGCTGCCCCGCCGTATCAACCGATGGGCTGTACGCAGCTCATTCCGAAGCCTAACCACTGATGTCTCCGAGTCAACTGAAATTCCCATATGGGAGAGTTCGTTAGCAAGCTCATCCTTCCTTAAGTAATTAATACCTTTCAGAATTTGTGCCATTATTTATAGATTTTTAAAAAAATAGTTAAATAACTGACACTGCAAGCCACAAAAGTTTATAAAAATACCAAGATCTTAACAAATACTTGACTATGCCAGTTACTACCCTTCACTAAAAGTTTCTAGAAATTAAAAGAATCTTAACAAATACCTGACAAGGCAGGTTACTAAATCTCACTAAAAGTTTCTAAACGTTCTAAGAACTTACCAAAGTTGTAGAATATTTGTACATGAACCTCAAAAGTATATGTTGATTATAACACCACTATTCACAGAGAATCTATGAAGGATTTATATTGTAAAAAAAACTATCCTCATACCTCCACTATAATTTATGAAGTATCCCAATAAAATTTATATTGTTACAAAAAAAAACTATGTTCATACCTCCACTATATTTTATAAGGTACTTAATAAAAGTTTCTATTGTAAATTCAAAACCCACACTTCCGAAAATACCGTTATATTTTTGTGAGGTAGAATGTTACTAAACAAAAATTATAAATTTACAATTAAACTGCACAGATTTAACAATCTAATGGCACATACAACACACAAGTTTATAAGAAGATGATATAACAAGTATAAGTTACAATAATAAGTTTTAAATACCTGTATGCAAAACTTTATAGGTGATAGGAAGACTAGATGAAAGAAGTTAGAAAATAATTAAACACAGAAGAATAAAAATAGATGTAGGTAGATATACCAAAAAGTGTAGCCAAAACTTACCAAAAACAGACAGCTATTTTTAAATTTAGGGGGTTTAATTTTGAATTTATTTTTTCCTTGCCATAAGGTGTAGGTACAGTGCTCAATCACACCTCGTACGATTAGAACGCGTCTTTTGTATTCAGTATAATAAACATAAAACCGGTTTGTTATCGGCCGGCGCGACATCGGCCGGCCGTCGACTGCGCTAAAGTGAACTATATTCTGAATGGATTACGAGTGTATTCAGAACTATGAGGAAGAGATAAACACCTGCGATGCTACAATAATTGAACAACAAATTTTAGAAGAAACAACACAAAATCATTCTAACGAAAATATGATGGAGACGACCATTGAACCAACAAATAAACGCTCGAGAATGGAAGGTGAAGATGATGAAAGTTGGCAGAAAATCTACTGGTCTTGAAAGTATTACAGGAAGGGAAGAAAGTGGGCCACAGGTCAATATTTATTCTAAAGAGAAGTTACCTAAGCAATTTGCACTAGCCACGTTATTACAACAGAACGACATAACCGATATCATTAGAGTAAAGTACATCAATCCATATAAATTGTCAATAACCTTCAATAATGAAGATAGTGCCGAAAAATTGGTGTCATGTGCTGCATTTAATGGCATGGGATGGCGTAGACAGAAGACTTGGGAAGTGGGTCTCTCTTACGGCATAATCAAAGATATTGATTTAGACCTTTCAGAAGATGAGCTCTTGAAACATATTTCCTGTGACAAAACTGTGGTCACCGCTAAACGCCTAAGTAGGAGAAACGAGGATGGATGGACCCCAAGTGAATCAGTTCGTATAGGTTTCAGAGGATCGTGGCTACCCACACATGTTTATCTATTAAACCTTAGGATCAAGGTCCAGCCATATGAGTTCCCTGTGACGCAATGCTGTCATTCGTTAAAAGTATGCCCGTCAGTCAAAGTTATTTGCCCAAAATGCAGTGGCCAACATGCAAATTGTGATATATTGAGCTTTAGATGTGTTAACTGTTCAGGTAAGCATATGGCTCTGTCAAAAGAATGCCCTATTTTCAAAAAAGAAAAACGGATCCGAGAACTCATGGTCGAGTTTAAGTGCACATATCAAAAAGCCTCCACTATTTATGTGCCCCCCACCCCACGCAATCGACCTGATAGAACTCCCGTAAGGGCTAAGACTACCTATATTCCTCCTAGTAGAAGCTACAGTATGTGGTCACTTCAAGAACCAGCGATTGTCTCATCACCACAAGTTGAGATGCGGAATAGACAGAGCTTAAGCCGGCCTTTGGAGAAAACGCCTACAAAAAAGTCTCGCAAAAGAAAAAAAAAGATACCAATACACATAGCTGAAAATGTTGTAGCTGATATATCTGTCACAAACTCCAAGGATTCAATTAACGAACCTTCTCCAGGAACTGCAGGCCCTGAGAATGAGAACATATTACACGGTACTCCTCTTGTGGAAAATACATCTCTAGACAGATTATGGAATAAATTAAAACAGGTAATGACTAATATAATTCAAGATTGCATCATTAAATGCAAGGGCTGGTTAAAATCTTTTATAATAAAGTTGAGTACATTGCTTAGTAATATAATACCTGATAATATGTCGTCGATCAATAATTTATTTACACTTTTTAATGGATAATAATAATGAAAATACAATTAAGTTAAACATAATACAATGGAATGCATGCAGTATTAGACCAAGATTAAGATTGTTCGAACAGTTGTTAATTCAGGAACATATACATGTCGCAGTTGTAAGTGAAACATGGCTTGAACCAGATGCCCCTTTGTACATAAGTAACTATAATATCTTTCGTTATGACAGAGGCGACCAGCACGGAGGGTTGGCCATAATCGTGCACAGATCGGTTCATGCACAAATGGTTCAGGTACCAAATAATAACTCTAATATTGAGGTAATTCATGTGAGACTTTTTAATTGCAACCAATTACAACACATTATTTTTATTTATTGCGCTCCAAACGCTTATACCAACTCACAAGCTTGGGATAACATAATGTCAATTGAGACTACAAAGTGCTTAATCTTAGGGGACTTTAATGGCCACCATACAAATTGGTCTTACAAGACTGACACCAGGGGACGTCAGATATTGGACTCAATACTGGATTCTAATTACATAGTTTTGAATGATGGTCAACCTACTCGCATTCAGTGGGTGGATGGTGTTTTGAGGCAGTCCTCGCCTGATATTTCATTAATATCCTCCGACATCTCGTTAAAATTTGATTGGGTGGTAACTAAAGAATCACTTGGTAGTGATCACGTAATAATAAAAATTTCTACCACATTTTATTCAACTAGTCAATTAAAGAAAAAGAGAAATTTTAAAAAGGCAGACTGGGTGAAATATCGTACGAATCTGGAAGAGAAGTTTTCAAGTAATAACTTTACTCTCTCTGAAAATCCACAATTAGCGTATGACGTTTACGTAGGCCTTTTACGCGAGGCTGCTGAGGAATCTATTCCGTATACAAAATTTAGCACCAACCCATCTGGGTTATTCCGCCCCAAACCCTACTGGACTCCAGAGTTATCGAGAGCTGTCGCCCGGCGGCGATTAGCTCTAGCCACATTCAGACATAATCCTACCCCTTTAAATTTAATCAACTACAAAAAAAGTGTAAGTGAATCACAGAGACTCATCAGACAAGCCCAAAGAGACTCTTTGCACAAATTTTGCTCTTCAATAGATGAAAACACCTCTGCTAGCGATCTCTGGCGCAAAATTAAATGGATTAAGGGATATAAATCTAAAATACAGTATGTCGACTCGGGTCAAGCCGATCGTTTTTTGCATAACTTGACCCCTGATCACGTTTCTTATTGTCAACCCACATTTACATCTAATAATCCATCTCTCAATAAACCAAATTACTTTAGATGAATTAAATAAAAATATAAAAGATAAAGATACTGCTCCCGGATGCGATGACATTTCATATAGTATGTTAAAAAATCTTCCACAGAATGCCAAATTAATTCTTGTTAACTTATATAATACTTTATTTTCATCAGGTTTTGTTCCCCATCAATGGCGTGAAATTGTCATAGTACCAATCCCAAAACCGGGCAGAGAGCTTAATTCTGATGTTACAGCTTTGAGGCCTATTGCACTCATATCATGTCTATGTAAAGTATTCCATACAATCATACAGAGACGAATGGAGTGGTATTTCGAGAGAAATCACATATTTTCTATTGATACAATAGGCTTCAGGAAATGTCGGTCAACTTCGGACAATCTAAGTCGCCTGGTAACACGAATACAAACTGGTTTTTGCAATAATTGCGTTACTGTAGGTTGTTTTATTGACATAGACAACGCTTATAATAATATAGATATAAATCAATTGTTGCACAAATTGGATGACTTGGGGGTAGGACACAAAATCTGTAATTACCTATGGCAGTTTCTTCGAGAGCGTTTTTTAAGGATTAAAGCCAATAACACACCCTCCGTGCGAAGTACTGGGCGTGGCTTGGCCCGGGGCGATCCTTTGTCACCATTATTATTTAATGCAGCGACTGTTGATTTATGTAATGAAATTAATAATAATTTAATTCATGTGTCACAGTACGCAGATGATTTTGTCATTTATTACACTAATAGCAACTTACAGAAAGCTACTGACTAGTTACAGCTATCTCTAAATGAGTTTACAGCGTACATAACGAACATGGGATTAGAAATTTCGTCATCTAAAAGCAAGATATGTGTTTTCAAAAGGGGCCCCAACAGAGAGACAGTTAAGATTAAAATGAATAACACAGTTTTAACGGTTGTGCAAAACGTTAAATATTTGGGTTTATGGTTAGACCGTTCTCTCAGATGGGCCAAACATATAAAGGAAATAAATGAAAGAATATCCAAACTGCTAAACATTTTAAAATTTCTAGCTGGTAGTAATTGGGGCATCCACCCTAAGCACTTAAGGAGAGCGTATATTTCACTCATTAGAAGTAGACTAGACTATGTATGCTTTTTATACGGTGATAGTAGCCAAGCCAATCTCAATAAATTAGAAATATCTCAAAACCGGGCGATGAGAATTATTGGAGGTTTTATTAAAACAACACCTGTTCACGTTATGGGCAGTGAACTCAGTATACAGCCGTTACACGTGCGGAGATGCTACTTGGCTGGTAAATTTATATTGAAAAGTAAATCCTTGTCAGATAATAACATCATTATAACATTGTTGGATGAGTTCTCTGTTGGGATTAATTCATGGCGCAGAAATAAAAAACCCATTCTCTTTGTGGTATATAATCAACTAAAAGAAATACATGTTCAATGTAGTCAACGTTTGGAAATGTTTACGAACGAGATATGGATTGGTTACGGGAATCTTGAATATAATATTAAAATCAACATTAAGCCCATGACTAAATCTAAGCAGCACTATCGTCCGGCAGCGCTAAAAGAACTATGTTGCAATTATCTAGATAGTCAGTTTGCAGAATTCTACAAAATATATACAGATGGGTCCAAAGACGGGGGTGACACTGGAGCCGCATTCTTTGATCCCCAATTAGATACCCATATACTTTTCAATATAGGTTCAAGATTATCCATCATGCATGTTGAATTACAGGCTATTAGCGAAGCCTTGTCTTATATTCGCACAATTAATCACAACAAATTTGTAATCCTAACTGATGCTAAAAGCGCGCTCCAACACGTGGCTCGTTGTACCTCGACAATTCGAGGAGTACCGATTGCTTACGTAATTATCAAACAAATTTTAGAGTTAGGAGAACTTTCTAAAGAAGTGCAACTCCAGTGGATCCCCTCACATGTAGGTATTATCGGCAACGAGATAGTCGACCAATGTGCCAAACGGGCTTGTTCAGTGGGTATTCCTCTCACAGTTTTGCCTTATTATTCGGAGTGTTTATACACAGTTCGAGATTATTGTCAGCGAATTTGGAAGGAGTATTTTGACGAACGTTCAGTGGAAAAAGGCATCTGGTACAAGACCATATAACCTGAACCTTTAGCGATTCCTTGGATTGTTAACTGTCTCCTTAGTCGGCAAAAATGTGTATCTGCTATGAGGCTACGTTCCGGACACATTCCATGTAGAAAGTTTACCCATCTAATGGGCATATCGCCATCTCCTAATTGCGAAATATGCGATACAGTAGAAGACATACAACATATCATAATGGAGTGTGTGCGAAGCGGCCATATTAGAACAAAGTTATTTGCATTAAACACGTGTAATTTGGGGCAGTTAAACAGTGT
Source organism: Cybosia mesomella (assembly GCA_946251805.1). Lineage (NCBI taxonomy): Eukaryota > Metazoa > Arthropoda > Insecta > Lepidoptera > Erebidae > Cybosia > Cybosia mesomella. Next base: position 22,141,046 of record OX276393.1, read on the forward strand.
TTTAGCGAATCCAATATCAGATGCTGCAAAAACACTGTATACAATGTACTTAAACATAATTGATATAGGTACCTAAGTTAAGTTTGATATGTAAGTGGCTACGACGGAGCGACGTAGTCAGCATTGTGACTAAGCTCCATAAATAAAGAAAAAAAAAAAAAAGTTGTAGGTAGCTGAAAAAAGGACAAGAAAAGAAGTAATTACGTACTTAGCTGCTCAAGCACAACCAATTAGCGTCTTGGGGAGTCGCAGACGGAATTCAGAGATACTAGTTTCATCAGAGACCCTCTAAACCTAATGCACACACCAATCTATCAACTAACTAGCAACTAAAAATTGCCTCAAAGTTGGGTGCCAATTTGTAACACTATTTCCTGCTAGTGTTACTCACCGGCTAGTCCAGGTGAGCAACAAAGTATCCTAATCCCAGGGCGCCTTTATCAGAGGTTCTAGGTGGTGCATAGGTCAGCTGATCTCCAATGAAACACAATACTCACAGTTGTACATACATATATTTGCATACACAGAAAACACAGAGTCGCAGAAGGTTACACAGAAGTATTACACAAGAAATATTGACATATATAGAAACAGAAGAAGTATACAGAGAATGCTTTTTTTAACACATACAACAATCTTCTCCACAAGGCAGCATCACCTAATTATTGGCACAGTTTAACATATGCAATAATAATTATAGGAATGGATACATGACCTTATTCCGTTCAAGTAATCGGGTGACCGTCAGTGGTGGGGTTCCGGCAAAGCTGATTCCGGAGCCTCTCTATTGATCAGCTTGCCCAAGGTCTAGGCCTCCACGACAGCACAATCGACACCTCAGAGTATCTGTTCTTGTTTTTAAATTGCATAAGGGTTTCTCCCAAAACTAACAACCCTGTTTAAATATACACAGCATTTATCAATAACACATCTCCAATGCGAATAGATTAACAGCAATTAAAAGAACAACTTACCAGATCAAATCTGGGACCTCACACACGCATAACATACGCCCTCTGACGGGGAACTACTACCGACCGCCACATCGATTGCAACCACTGTCGCGCGGCCGGGTCACACAGATGGCGCTAACCACAATTAATTCTAAATAACAATTAATTCTCTATATTTACGAATGTAATCGTTACACATTCTTTGAAATAAAAGAATCACTTGATTTAGCACTAAACAAAATATTATGGTTGAAAGGAATCAAAAGAATTTATAAATGGTAGTTATACCACAGATTACCGAATAGCTAGTTATATCTACAAAGATAAACAGGCCGGGGAAACTCTTGGCTAGCTTGATGCGTATTCTGATCGATTTCACCAATGCACGTGTACGTTATTGGTAACAATTTGATACCAGTAAAAGGTTCTGAAGCAACTGTCACCTAAAAACACAACTTAATTAACAAAACTTACTCTCTAATTTGAAATCATATCCATTTCAAGAATGTCAGGGAAATGGAATATAAGCAACAAATAAGTGCCGTTGACGTGTCATCGCAATAACTCCTAGTAAATCTTAGATGTAAAAAGGATCCCACCAAGAACATAAATGTAAAAAAGGAGAGCCAAGTTCAATACAAAAATTATGCTTGGCTGTGGGCTTCGCCGCAAAAAGAATGGAGATCTAAATGAGTGCCAAGTTCTATGCAAAATCGAAATATGTATTTATAGGAACAAAATAACATTATGAATAAAATCTATATCTTTGCTTTATTGGATACCTATAATAATTGCTGTTATTTAAAAATGTGAAATCTTAAAGTAGGTTAGATTTGACATGGCCAGTTTTCATTACATCAGTCATTTTATAAAGTTTTTCAACATATTGATTACTCTACGTTATACATTTGAGGTCTAATCAAATTGCTGAACTTTCATAGAACATTCTCAACTTCCATGATAAAAATAGTACGAGCTGCGAATAAATGTACATAAAATATTATTATACGATAAGTGCTTTGTTTTATTTGAAATGGCCACTGTCAACTGAACGCTTGTTTGCTCTATATTTTACTATATTCCAGTCTGAATAGTTTGTTGAATACCTAGTAATAAATTGGAAATAGTTTGAACACTTTGTTTCTGTTAGTGTGTGGCGATGCTACTGCTACTGTACAATGTAACGGGTGAAAGAGGGTGGGGCTGGGGTGAAGGTTCCGCGTCTATATATTGCGAGCATTCTGTTATGGACCATTACCGGCGCATTACTGCGCTTATATGAAAATTACCTACGATACAATTTTAACAAAAGGAACATGAAAAGGCCTTCTAATACACGCTGTCTCCGGATGTATGTATTTGTATGCAAGATGGGAGAATTTAACTCGAGAGCGACGTTTTTATACATTACTAACCAAGGTCATCTAAGTACACCTACTCTAATATAGCACACAGAAAAGTTTCCAATATGATTTGATTCGACTATGAAATTATCTCTCGTTGTCCTTGTAGAGCGACGTAGATGGAAAATCAGATTCATACAGTCGACTGTATTCGTTGAGCTCGAATTCGTCATCTTTTTGCGAACAAAATAGGTAACAAGGCAATCAAAACTTTGCTAAAGAACTGAACGAATTTTTAGTCTTGTAAATTGACTACATTGTGTTGCCGGAGCAAAGAATTCATGTCGCTACTGCTACCAAGTTGGTAGTCAAGTAACATATTTCGCCACCCACAATGATAAATAATAGCCCGTAACTTTCCTATATTAGCTACTTATAAGGGAAGAAATGTTTGATATAGTATCTAACTATAATAGTTTCGTGGAAATAAAAGATGTTCAAAATAACATTTCTTTCGTTATTTAATACGAAATGGTATCTATGTGTTACAGCTTAATACACATTTTATTCATATTATAGGACTGAAATAGTATTGGCAACGCAAGTATCGTAGATATGATAATTTCATGTTTCTTCAAATATTTTATAACATTGTCTTCGTGCTCATTTTAAAATATAGTATTATTTCTTATAGTTTATTAAAGTGTTTTTTTTACGGTCTCGTAAAATGTTTTGAAATCGAAAACTCGTGATACGCAATTAAATCTTTAAAAATGGTATCTTTTTGGAAACGTTTAGGTAAGCGATTTAGCGGATTAGTTATTACCTGAGCAGATTTATAGCAGAGACTAAAGGAAAAAATAAAATAAAACTGTTTGCTTGTTTTTAGAATTGTTTTTTTATTTGGTTACTACATAAAGATACAAGCTGAGGAGGAGTGCGTGGGTTTGCTTTGATTAGAATACTTCTATCAGTGGCAAATTTACGATACAAGACATGGTTAGTCTTCAGTTCTCGTTATTTGTGTTTACCTTTCCAGCAAACTTGAGTCTTTTGAAGAGTATTATATATTTTGATATATTCGTATAGCCAGACTGTAGTTACTGAGGCTCGTGATTCTTTGATCCACTGTGTTAGACTCTACGTTTCTTTTGCCTTTGGTAATATGAAGTTCTTGATAATCGCGAAATGTTGGGAAAAGGGCTATTTTTGTACGAAGTTGTTTACCATAATAACAATTCGCAGATATTCATAAAAATAGTGGCATAATAAAGCATGTGGGATTAACTATAGCCTGATAAGATAAGAGATATGGAACACTAAATTACAAAATAATGTATTTCCACAATCATGGGTATTCGAGATACCCGACACGTTTCATTATAAGCATAATGGAAGTCTAGACCACTATCTTTGTCTAAGATAATAATTTATATTTCTTTGTGATTTTGCCCCATTTATTAAGAATCAACATCAAAGTTTAAATCAATAAAAAGATCAACAAAATGATAAAGTTTATGAAAAAGTTTGACATCAACATAAAGAGAAAGAGGAGAGACCTATGTCCAGCAGTGGACTAGAATAGGTTGATGATGATGATAAAGAGAAAAATATACGCTCAAACATCAACAGAATTGTAAACAAGCAAGTGATATTCCAGTCAAAATAGACAAAAATAAGTCATAAATTAGGAATAATTCGCATAAAGCTGAAAATTAATTATTAATTATTAATGAATTAATTATTAGCCTGAATTGAGATTGATTGCGGGAGTGACTCGTACAACTAAATTTCCTTAATAATGTAGGCTCCGTGGGATTTGCTCTTAGGTTTTTCGCGAGCAAAACCATTTCTTTTTTTTGCTCGGCTTAGGCAGTATTGATTTCCTAAACAAGTCTCAAACACACATACACACATTTAAATAAAACACACCTTTTGTACTGTGGTGGGAGCACAAGTATAATGGTAAACACTAGCTTTCTAGACTAGAATTAGTCAGGTTCACCGAAGGTAATATGGCTTTTCTAAAGTAATATCGCGCGCTAAGACATTTTGTTAACGTGATAACAATTAAAAGTAACGTAGCTAACTATCTCATGACAAAATCTTTGTATCTTTTGATGATTGAATGCGACTCGATACGTGAAACCGATTCAATTAACAGCCCAATTCGAGATTTGACCTTTGTTTTAAAGCTCTAATTAAGTATGTATTAGTAATCAAAGTATAACAAATAGCTTATACCGTGTTCAGTAATGGAACATTGATTTAAGAAAACCGAAGTAGACTAGTATTAAATTTAAATAAATTATAGAAAGTGGCTGATAAATTAATTAACTATTACAATGATTGCAGACGAGATAGTGTCAATCACACGACATGACTATTTGGGAGATTACAATAAATATATTCGAAAGCACACGTGCGGGTTCCTTGTTGGAATTACCAGAATTATTCATATGCACTCAAAGTCTCGCTATCAAAAAAGTGCATTATAGTCAAATTACAATAATATATATATATATATATATATGTACGCGAACGTAGCCAGAGCAATGATTCCGAAGCAGCTCTGCTACCAGCCCCCTCACTAAGGAGGAAGCAAATGCGAAAAATCCGACTACGAGTAGGCAGTTTTCAAACCGTAGCCCCACTAGTCGCTTTCGCGCTCGGAAACCGCGTTACGAGGCACCGATATCGTCGTAAGTCAACGATATTAACTTAAGTCCAAAAAATCGTGGTGTGGGGTAGTGGAAACGTGCGTAAAACTTAATCATTCATTTATCAACCGTGTCTAGTAAAATCCGATGCCAAACTAGGCCCGCAAAATCGGCACAAAGACGCCCGCAAAATCGGCACAAACAATTATTACTAGGTTATACGTTTATAGCAAGTAAACACTATCTGTGTTTACTTGCTATAAACGTCTATATATATAAATATCTATTCATACCTCCCGGCGGGTCCGATAAAACACATGAAAAAACACCAAATCAAATTTAAACAGATTTTTAGCACGTACTTGTTTCAATAATCAAATTAAGCCGCAATTGACACCCGATCGAAATCGACCAGTAAATATTACAATTTTAAGAGTGAAAATATTCGTTGATCCTGTACTACTAATAATGAGCGGGTACGTAAAGAAAAAATAATCTACAAACACCGACATTTTAATACGCGGTAAAAATATCAAACTATAATTATTTAACGATTAAAACTAAACAATTTATATACGAATTACTTCCAGCTCACTGCGTAGGCAATTCACCATACTGTTCGTGGCTCCTGAAGCATTTGTTTTCAGTCCGAGCGAAATCTCTTGACTGCTGTCTCTTTCCGGTCAAGAGCGGGTATTACAGTGTGTAGCAATTCAGAGGTTTGCCTGAAGTCTATAATCTTCTTCTTCTCTATATATAAAAATGAATTGCTGTTCGTTAGTCTCGCTAAAACTCGGGAACGGCTGGACCGATTTGGCTAATTTTGGTCTTGAATTATTTGTGGAGGTCCGGAGAAGGTTTAAAAGGTTTGTCATCGATTGAGGCAGTACGAAGTCTGCCGGGCCAGCTAGTTTAAAATTATACCTCTATGCTGAAATTGAGGAACTTATATTAAATCAGCAGTAAAACAGACTTTGAATAGAATAAACGGCGTACTGACGGCAGACCTGATTATAAAAAAGTAGCCTAAATGTTCCCCATGGGTAGCGGGACCGGATTCGAATTCTACGCGGGTGGAGCCGCGGGCAACAGCTACTGAAGAATATTATGTATTTTGCAGAGCAAGTTCATTATTTCGATTTTTTTAATAAGAGTAAAAATAAATAAGATAACGAATTTAGTGAGGAATACTTTCTACCGTTCATTAATTATAGCCAATGTAGGATTCAAGGCTTCCCTCGAGATAGGGTTTCATTTACTGCAAACTCGTGACGTATTAGGCTTTATATCCTAATTCCCGTTACAACATATACCCTAACAACCATGAGTCACCTCATACTTACCTCATAGGTGGTGTCGAAATGTGTGCATATTATGTAAAAAAATATTAAAACCGCGATATCTCACGAATGGTGACTCGTAAGAGAAAAAGTGACTGGACCATTTTGGTAGAGAATTGTATGATCTACAACTTTATAGGTCAGACAACCTATGTTCACGATAAAACTTACCGTTTTCGAGAAAAAATAATTTTGTAATTAGTTTTGACCTTGAATAAAGTTTTTTGCAGAAGTAGGATCGAAGGGGATTTTTGACATTTTATTCATAATGATGTATTTAACGTCTCTGCCAATTTTCAGCTCTATGCGAATTATTCCTAAGTCAAATGTCTATTTTGACTGGACTATGACTTGTCTTCCACACGATTTAGTCAATCCTAAGCATTTTCAATCACGTAGCCCAACATAAAAATAATTAGTTCATGACTTATGATTCACATGATCTACATGACAACACCATCAAGATGACAATGGTGATATTTACTAATAATGAAAATTATACATATTTTCAAATAATGTTTAGTTATACTATTTCCATTACTTTATTTTCTCGATGACACCTCCTGTGTAAACTTGAACGAACGTCTTTTTTTGAGCGGAGTGAGACGAAGTCGAGCGAAAGCTCCTCATACCAGACTTCAGGATTTTCTTTGTCACAGGTCTACTCCTAAAGTACTAATCTAATCAGAACCAAATTTGGCATGATTAAAGAGGTCAATCAGAGGAAGGTTTATGGATATATGTTGAAAAAATTAATGCTACCACAGAGGAATGATCACCGTTAAAAAAATTCCAGATGGAATTACATAATAACCGCTCGAGACACTGTGACCAAACTTTACACGCTCAGAAAGCATGTCCAGAGTTGTGACTTTCAAAAAAAAATTTCAAAATCGGACTTGCCACGGAGTAATGATCACTGTTCAAAATTTTCAAAATCTGATTCCGCAATAGCGGTCAAATCTATTGGACAAGTTTTGACGCCAAAACAGTCGTCCAAAACTCCCGAATAAATTCAAATCACGATGTCTCACTCAGCTCAACATTGCAAGCAGCGATTCGCCTTGCAGACCTAGTATATTATTTATACATTTAGTAAAGTTTGTAGTTGGAAGTTCTCAGGGGTTGACTTTGGAGAAAGAAAGAGTTCGGTAACACGATCAAAACTGTAATTTTTTTCTAGGTACACTATTAGTGGGATATGTGTCGGGTAACCTCCTCGAGTGTCATTTCGATACCGATCCCGCTGCAGTCCAGGGGGAACGGAATCGGAGAGGCCGGTACACCCTGGGTGGCGGTCAATGGTTTCCCCCTTTATGGGGTTGGCACTGATCGTCGGCCAATACCCGACGTGGTGGGAACACATCGCTCTCCGTACTCCTCTGCTTATAGAGGAGACAGGATGAGTGATGGTGTTCGTGGCGGAGGCCACCGTAGGGTCCTGTGGGATTCCGGGGCGGGTTGGCCCACTGCTAACGCAGGGGCCAACGGGCACTTGTGCCGCCGCCGGTGAGAGAGGACTAGCCATCCTCTCGCGTTCCGTAATCGGTAGGTAATCAGCAATGACCTGACTGGTGGCTCCAGAAGGGTACGCTGTGAACTTGCTGACCGGAGGGCTTGCCTTTATTGGTCGGCCCACGACAAGGAAAAGTCTATAACACCCGACAGCGAAGTCGTAAAAACCTATGGATACCAGCCGACCTCCATAGTATTTAGGCTTGTCCAGGTGCAGGGGGCTCCGCCTGGATCGACCGTCCTTCCCCCATACTCTTGGGATATGAAATGAGCAATTTAAACCCAAAAACAAAAACCAATACCGAAGATAAATCAGATGACCAAGGCACGCATAACGGAAATGATAATGACGGAGTGGAGGTAGTGAGGGAGGAAGAGGTGAGGTTCCTGCGGTCTCGCACGCGGGCGACCAAGGCCGTCTTCGCCAGACCTGCTACACCACTACGGGAGAGGAAACAGACGCGGAGATTGCGTCCACGGCTAGGACTGACAGCGAGTCAGCTCCCAGCCGAATACGTAAGAGGCCTCGCTCTCGTGGACCCGCTCTAGACCAGAGCAGAAGCTCCTGCGGACAGAGGGCGGTCTCCTCGAGCGAGGATGATCGGCCGGCAAAAGTGCTGGCCACTTCGGCGGGCAGGGTGCCGGTCGTCGTGGAGGCGGGCGGCTGCCCCCGGGATCAGGTGAGAGCTGGAGAAATCCGCTTCAGCTCCACCGGTCACGGCACGGCAGTCGTTAACTGCCCCGTCGCAGCGGCGCAGAAGATTGCGGACGAACGGAGCCTCCTCGTTGGGGACTTCCTTAAGGCGCGGGTGCAACTCCTGCAGCCCCGCGAGGCCAGGTGCTTTAGGTGCCTGGCCGTGGGATACGTGAGAGTGCAGTGCACAGCGGGAGACACCGTGGGGGACCGGTGCTTCCACTGTAGTTAGCCCGGGCACAAGGCCAGCACCTGCGATGCTACGCCACGCTGCTACAAATGTGTAGCGGAGGGCAAAGCGGCGGAGCACCGGGCGGACAGCCGATCCTGCGCCGCACGAGGCCAAAGTTCCGTTCGTCCGCAACGGGTAGTGGGGGTGCCGCTCAGAAGCGGCTACATTCCCGGCGGGATGCGGAGATGGACGTCCATTAATGGACACACCAATACGCATCCTGCAGGTGAACATAAACCACTGCACCGGTGCTCAGGATCTTCTGTACCAGAGCATCGTGGAGTGGTCTATCAATGTGGTCGTGGTCGCTAAGCCGTACTGGGTACACCCCGAAAGCCCGGTGGACCTGGACGGCGAAGCGACCGTTTTCGGGGGTTCCGCCGCGGACACCTCACGCCTTGCACTCATTGCAAGGTGCAGAGGCTGTGTCGCGGCGGACTATGAGGGCTTGGCTGTCGTGGCCGTCTACTTCTCGCCAAGCCTTGACCAGTATGAGCTTGAGCTGTGGCTCGCTGAACTGGACATCGTTCTCGCTGCGTGCCGTCCTCGCCCTGTCTTGGTCCTGGGAGACTTCAACGCCTGGTCTCTGATCTGGGGCTCCCGGGAAACCAATGGCAAGGGGCGAGTTCTGGAGAACTGGGCCAACATCCGTGGCCGAGAGGTCCTCAACCGGGGGAGTGTCGCCACCTAGGAGCGGGGGGGGGGAGGGGGCTCAGTTCGGTCGTGGATGTTGCATTCGCGACCCCTGCTCTCGCCCGCCACCTCCAGGGTTGGCGCGTGGTGGAGGAGGAGAAGTCGTCCGACCATAAGTGCATTCGGTTCAACGTCTCCCCTCCACCTAACCTGCCACCGACTATAGCGATCCCCCCGGTTCCACGTTGGGCGCTCAGACGCCTGGATCGGGAGGCTCTCCTGGAGGCATCCATAGTGCAGGCCTGGATTCCGTCACCGGCCAGGCCTGCCGATGTCGACGCAGAGGCGGAATGGTTCAGGAGAGCCATGTCGCATATCTGCTATGCGGCGATGCCTAGGGCTAAGCCCGGCCCGGCAAAGAAACATATGTAATGGTGGTCACCGGAGATCGCACAGCTGCGAGCAGCGTGCGTGACCGCTCGGCGCTGGTACACCAGGTTTCGCCGGAGGCGTCGCCGCCCAGACGATACGGCGGCTCGAGAGGCGGAGCTATACGAGGCGTACAAGGGGGCCAAGAGGACCCTCCAGGTAGCTATAAAGCAGGCCAAACGGCGGGCCCGCGAAGAGCTGCTGGAGTCTCTGGAGCAGAACAAATGGGGGCGCAATTACCTTGCGGTCAGGGGCAAAATCCGCCCAAGGGCGCCCCTACTGACCTAGAACCTCCAGCCAGAGAGGCTGGAGGGGATCCTGGGCTCCCTGTTCCCAATGAGATCAGAAGAGCATGTTCCTCCTCAGGCGTCTGACGCTGATACCGGTTACCGGCCGATCGTGTTGCTCGACGAGGTGTGCTCCTTGAGCGGATTATTGCAGAGCGCCTCGCATTGTCGAGGCATACCTATCTGAGAGGGCCATAGTTTACCCTAGCTGGCTAGGGCCAGGGCGGCGAGAAGTGTCGTGCGGTGTTTCACAGGAGTCGGTCCTAGGGCCACTCCTGTGGAAAATCGGATACGACTGGGTGCTGCGCGGTGCGTTGCTCGAGGGTGTCAGCATAGTTTGTTATGCTGACGACACCCTCGTGATGGCACGGGGAGCAACGTACCGAAGCCTACCAGGCCTCGGAGGGGGCCACCTGCGGGAACCAGCATAACCGTAGGGGGCGTAAGCATCGGCATCGAGCCCACGATGAAGTACCTTGGGCTTGTACTCGATAGCCGATGGGACTTCGGACCTCATCTCCGAAGTCTGATCCCGAAACTGAGGGGGGCTGTGGCCGCGCTATCGCGGCTGATGCCCAACGTTAAGGGACCCAACGCCCCCAATAGGAGACTGTACCTGGGGATCGTGCGAAGCATGGCCCTATACGGGGCCCCCGTATGGGCGGAAACTCTGGCGGCCCGCAACGTGGCTGTTCTAAACAGCCCGTTAAAGGCGATGGCCGTCAGAGTCATCAGGGGGTATCGCACGATCTCCGTCGAGGCGGCATGTCTCCTAGCCGGGACCCCTCCATGGGACCTGGAAGCGAGAGCCCTTGCGCTGCTGTACCAGTGGCGCAAGGAGGCGCTGGAGCGGGGCCCTAGGCCGGAGTCCCGAGAAATCAGGGCTCAGCGGTCCCTGCTTCGCCAGGAGCTCATGGAGACATGGAGGGTGCGACTTGAGCACCCAAGGTGGGGGGAATCCACCATTGCGGCGGTGAGACCGATCATGAAGGAGTGGTTGGAGAGGGACCATGGGGACCTCTCCTACCAAATGTGCCAGATGGTTACCGGACACGGGTGTTTCGGTAAGTATCTGTGGCGCATGTTGCCCGTGCCCATGTTTCTCTGGGGTTATCCTTTCGAGGGCTTACCCGGGGTGCCCCGCAACGGACAGTTGGGGAGGACACCGTGCGGTTTTATTCGATACACGACATACGACATAACCGAACCGAAGAGATGACGTAACACAATATAGACCCATATCAAAAACAAATCTATTTGGTAAAATATTTGAGAAAATTGTTACACGGTCACTGGTTAATGTAGTACACAATCATGTTTCAGTGATCCAACATGGATTCTGTAGAGGACGCTCAGTAGAAACTAACATGCTTACTTTTTCGGGATTTTTAGTCGATGCCATGGATGAAAGGATGCAGGTGGACGTCGTGTACTCCGATTTTTCCAAGGCATTCGACAAAATAAACCATGATCTTTTAATTGTGGACGATCGGGATACACGGTGACTTACTTCGCTGGATAAATTCGTACATTAAGAATCGCTTGCAGGCAGTTTCTATTAATGGTTACATTTCAAGATTCCTAGAAATTCCTTCAGGTATCCCTCAGGGATCCCGTTTGGGGCCACTTTTATTTATTCTTTATATAAACGACATAGAAAAAACACTTCATTTTTCAAAATGTCTACTTTATGCAGATGACGCAAAAATTTTCAAAATTATATCCGATGTTGGAGATTGTTTACACTTACAATCTGATTTAAATCATATATCTGAGTATTGTGAATCAAACCAACTATACTTAAATTTAGATAAATGCTTTGTAATAACCTATACCCGTAAACATAATCCTATAATATTTGACTATATGATTGATAACAAAAATGTTAATAGGAAGACGTTTATTCGTGATTTGGGAATCATAATGGATTCTAGCTTATCCTATAACCTACATATTGACCATATAGTTAACAAAGCTTTTCGGCAGTTAGGTTTTATTTTAAGAATTTCCAAACCTTTCAAACAAATGCGTACAGTAAAACTTTTATATTTTAGTTATGTTCGATCCATTTTAGATTTTTCTTGCATCATTTGGAGTCCATATTATGCTTGCCACATTGCGCGAATTGAAAGAATTCAGAAGGAGTTTGTGAAAAGTCTGAATTTTCGTTGACACAATGAGAGTATCTCTTACGAAGATTCTTTAAAACGCTACTCATTAACCACACTTGAAGATCGACGAAAAATATTTGATCAAGTTTATCTATTTAAAATTCTAAATAGCCTCGTAGATTCTCCTCACATTTTAGAAAGAATATCGTTTAGAATACCCAGGCCTAACTCCCGCTTACATTAACTATTCTCTGTTCCTTTCTATAAAACTATTTATACAAGTAATAACTTTCTTAGACGCAGTGTTAATGACTTTAATAGCGAATGCAATCACTTGGACATGTTTAGCAGTAGTCTAAATGTTTATAAAACAGAATTACGAGCAATGTTTTCATTAAAGTCAAATACTTAGTCCCTTTTCTTTCCTTTTTGTTTGTGTTTAGTTTGTGCAGCATACAAGTTGTAGCGATATCTTATTGTTATTGTTATATAAATATTTTATGGAACTCTAAGTCATTAAGAAACTTATGTTATTTAGCTTTATAAGCATGTGACTGTTTGTTTCCTAAATAAAATAAATAAAAAATAATATAAATAACCACCCACGCTGGCCGGCGGGGGGGGGGGGGGGGTATCCGAAGGGATTTCCGCACAAAACACAAAACAGGAATATATCTATTGAGACACAATATCAACAAAGAGCGTGTCTCGCGTCCGTTGGCGGGTTTTTTGCTAGTCCTAGTTCCTCAAGCGGTCACGGAAGGCGCGGCGGAGATAAGCGTCTCTCGTCGCGTTCGGATACACCCTCTTAAAATTAAGGGTCGTTACATCCATTATTTAATAAAAACAAGAAGCTTACGCACATACAAGGTCATAGCAGAGTCGCAGAAAGTGATAGGGATGGAACTATCGATAAACGTATTACGATAACAGACCCGATATTTGGTTTACAAAATGTAAGAAACTAAACTATTTCCGGATATTTTTGTACAAATTTATTAACTAGTATTACATTTCATTACAAGATGTGATTATATTATGTTGATTCTTTATTTATTTATTTTAGATCGGAAAAAGAGAACATCTAGGACGGGACTTGAACCCGCGACCAGTCCCTTACAGGGAGAATGCTCTGATCAGCTGAGCTACCTAGACACGTCCCAGATATTCGAAATTCTCCGATATATTATATACGTCTTAAGGCGACGCTGGAGCCATCTACCGTAATTCTTTATTTATTTTAATCAAAATCTGATGAATCGTCACTGTCACTCGATGAGCTCTCCCAACATTTATTATAAGTTCCTGTACTTCTATATTAACAAATGCCACATGAATTTACCAATCCGACGCTATAATGTTTTGGGTTCTTCTCACAATTTTTGCCCAGTGTTCGGCAGTTACTTCCGCACATGTATTTTAAATAAATCTAACATCTTGTTTACCGTAAAAGGAGGATGGGTATTGTTTCGAGCGGCGTGTCCTTTGATTTGTGCCCATATTAATTCTATGGCATTGTACTGGCAATAATACGGCGGAAGTCGAAGAACCCAATGACCACATTCGGCAGCTATTTCGTCGGTAATATACCTTTTAGGGAGGTTCTTTTTTTCGATTTTGCACTTTTAATAAAGTATCATCCATATTTTTGCCATGACGTTAGAGCCAGTCAATTGTCTCTTGTTTTTTATTGTGCTGCGTCGGGATTTTATCAATTTGTCTGGAGTGATATGTAGCGTTGTCCATAATAATTATCGACGGTTCTTCCAGAGATTGCACCATTTCTTTAAACCATCCTTCGTAAATCTCCGCGTTCATTTCTTCGTGGTAGTCCACTGATTTCTTGGATTTGAAGGCCAGTAAAGCATCTGACACGAATCCTTTCGTAGACCCTGCATGGCATTTGATAAGGCGTTCACCTTTACCCATTGGCACTGAACTAGTGGAAGCGGCGGTGTCTTCAGTCCAGTTCTTAGATACTGTGTGCTTTGCATTTAACCAAGTCTCGTCAGTGAAAATAACATTTGAACAATCTGATATCTTTTTGGCTTCGCTCACAAAATCCGCAGCAATTCATAGCAACGCCGTGATGCTCCATCAATATTTTACGTTTGTCCAATTTTTTATAAGAAAATCCAATTTCTCTCAAAACCAAGCTTAATGACGATTTTTGGCCATGGAACAAACCACATTCACGTAAAGAAACAACAAGTTTTTTAAGTGTTGGGATTTCTTTGCGCAAGTAATAGTCATATATATGACGGCGAATAGCGTCAGCATCGAAGTTGTCAACCGATGTCACACGACGTGGTTGGCGTTTTTTCTTCGGCGTACGAAGCTTATTTTCCTGCATGCCGCTTGTACCGTAAGCATCGGTAGTAATTTTTGAAACAGTAGGTTCACTAATTCCTAATGCGGCCGCAACACACTCTCGCACTTGCGACAGAGGTAATAGCAGGCCACCATTTTGATACTCTGCTTCAAAGTAATTACGAAAATTGATCACCAGTTCTCTCGCCTGCCGTTTCAGAACAGATCCTTTAGGCATTTTGATATTTGACAGCTGGGCAGCAATCAACACGGAGGAACACAAAATACACAACGTAACGTATGGATAATGTGAAAAAACTCGGTGAACAGAAATGTAGTGACTATATAGTACGACCGTCTTGTTGCGAGTGACAGATTAAAACAAACACAACATGGCGGTGGGCCATTATGTGTTCCCACCTTGAAAAAATATATTTGAATGTTTTTGTTGTATTTTTCTTTGTTCAAAATAAAATAATTATTTGCGATCGATATCATTACTTATTTGGTCACAACACTATAACTATCAAATAAGAAGTGTCATCGATTAAATAAAGAAATGGAAAGAGTATAGTAGGTAGTGTAATGGTTCGTTCAAGTTAATAGTTAAAAAAATGCTATTAGAATAGCAACATAAATAATTTAATATATGTTTTCAATTCTGTTAAACAGCGTATTAAACTTTCAGCTTAGATCCGATTGAACTTAAAAGCTTTGCATATTTATTATTACTTATAATTAATAATAACAGTTGATTTGATCACAATAAGTTATGGTACCTACAGTTTAATTCTTCACCTTTTTTAGTTTAATACTTTTAGTTACATCAATTCGCGTGAATTTGGAAGTACTTGTCACGATACCGATGTTTTTTTTTCACGACTACAGCTAGTTGCAAGCAGTATCGCGTGAGGCGTCTTTCGACAGGATTATGAATATCTTTGTTATGCAGCCAGACGATTACAAAGAATAGTTTAAGTATACACATACGAAGATAGATATATATTTTTTACATTATAGTTGTTCACAAATTGAAATTTAAACAATGTGTCAAGGTAAGGTAAAAAAAAAAGCTGCGGTAGCCCAGTGGCGTACGTAACGGACTGCTGAGACGAGGTCTTGAGTTCGATCCCCAGTCGCCCCGGGCACACACCTCTAACTTTTCGTAGTTATGTGTGCATTAATAAATGTTAATTATCGCTCGTTTAACAATGTGCTCGGTAGATGGCAATAGGCTCGCCCCCTATTACATTGGGACCTAAACATAACTGGCGAATCGTGGGTGTGTAATACACCTCTGCCTACCAATTCGGGGATACAGGCGTGAAGTTATGTTATATGTTATGTTATGTTATGTTAAGGTTCCCTATTAGCCGTGAATAGATCTGGATCGAAATAGTTCCAGGAACTATGTCTTCTACTGGAATGACATAGTTTCAATCCAACCACCCGGCCGAAATAGTTCCACACCAAGCTGACTTTTGTTATGCACTTGCGCGGCGGCGGTGCTTGTATTTTGAGTTACCTAATGATGTATGTTATTGTTTCAGATAGTTCACGCTTAACTCTATAAAAATAAATAAAATTGCAGTGTGTTCGAATCTAATATTGAAATAACCATTTTTTACAAAATTAAAAAAAAAATGCATCTGTATGGTATGCAGGGATATACCGTGTGTCTCAGTTAGAGTGCACTTTTCATTTTAAAATAAAAACAAGTTTAATGACAGAGTTGTGATATTTTTATTGTATTGTAAAGAAGACATGTTCCGATTAAGTATAGAATAAAATATCCGGCAAATGACCCCCACGGCTCCGATGACAGGCCATTACTATTTTCACGAAATTTTCCATGATTTTTGCACAGAGATGTGGCTGTATCTCACCGATGACGCGTTGGATTTCCACTTTGAGCTCAGGAATTGTTTCGGGTTTATTCGCATAAACCTACAAACTAAACATTTCACAAAACCCCAAAGAAAAAAATCGCACGGCGTTAAATCGCACGATCTTGGTGGCCAGTTGACATCAGAATTTCGTAAGATAATGTGGTCTGGAAATCGTTGCTGCAATAAGTCGATTGTTTCATGCGCGGTGTGGCAGGTAGCGCCTTCCTGCTGAAACCACATGTTGTCCAGATTCATGCCGTCCAGTTGAGGCTACAAGAAGTCCGTTATCATATTCCTGTAACGAATGCCGTTCACAGTCACTGCAATTTCGGCCTCATTTCAAAAAAGTAAGGTCCAATCACGCCGCCTGACCAAAATCCGCACCGGACAGTTACTAGTTGTGGGTGCATTTGTTTCTCATGGATTGCATGAGGATTTTCTGAGTTCTAAATTTGACAATTTTGTGTATTCACAAAGCCATTCATATGCAAATGCGCTTCATCGGAAAAAAAAACTTTTTTCGACAAATTGGCATCGACTTCACTTTGCTACAATACCCATTGAACGAATTGCCGGCGCTTTCCGTGGTCTACTGGTTTGAGCTACTGAGTTAGTTGAATTTTGCACGCATGAAGGAGGTCTTAAGTCAAAATTCGCTGCGTAGTGCTTCGTGAAATTTGAAGTTGTTGAGAACGATGCCGAATTGATGTTTTCGGGTTTTCGGCGACACTCTCGTTTACAGCAGCAATGTTTTCAAGAGACCGACCGGTACGTTGACACAAAGGATTCTTATTATCCATAATCGACCCAGTTTCTTCAAATTTTTTGACCGCTCTTCGAATGGTTGACACATTAGGTGCACTTTCTCGGCTGAAAATTTGGCGAAGTTTGCGAGCTGTTTCAGCGTAACTTTCCCCATTTTTGTCATATCATATCACATCATTTATTCATAACAATTTTTACATTGTGTTGAATGTTACAAGGGTGCAGAAATTCATCTGGCAGAGAATGAATCATAAAATTAAATTAGAAAACAGAATTACATCAATGTCATGCAATAATTAAGTATACAAACAAGGGATAAAAAACAATAGTAGCAAATGTCAGAAAATAATACCTAGCTAAATGTCACAATAAAAAATGACAAATAACATCTTCTTCTTCTTCTTCTCTTATATATAAAAATGAATTGCTGTTCGTTAGTCTCGCTAAAACTCGAGAACGGCTGGACCGCTTTGGCTAATTTTGGTCTTGAATTATTTGTGGAGGTCCAGAGAAGGTTTAAAAGGTTTGTCATCGATTGAGGCAGTACGAAGTCTGCCGGGTCAGCTATCTTCTTCTTCTTCTTCTTCTTCTTATATATAAAAATGAATTGCTGTTCGTTAGTCTCGCTAAAACTCGAGAACGGCTGGACCGAGTGGACAAATTTTGGTCTTGAATTATTTGTGGTTGTCCAGAGAAGGCTTAAAAGGTGAATAAATATGGAAGTTGTTATCGATTGAGGCAGTACGAAGTCTGCCGGGTCAGCTAGTAAAATATATTATTCACCATG
The DNA here is from genome assembly GCA_946251805.1 of Cybosia mesomella. Taxonomy (NCBI): domain Eukaryota; kingdom Metazoa; phylum Arthropoda; class Insecta; order Lepidoptera; family Erebidae; genus Cybosia; species Cybosia mesomella. Next base: position 22,158,994 of record OX276393.1, read on the forward strand.
CACCATATTCACAAGTTATTAAGCATGTCAATAAAAGACTAAATAGAAAAGTTCAAATTCAATTTAAGTCAATGTGTTAAATTTAAAACAAGTCATCTAATGAATAATAGCAGCCTTCCAACAAAAACTGCTTTAATTTGAGTATGAATTCCCGTTTATATAATAAAATTCTCAGGTCAATTCCCGTTTATATAATAAAATTTTCAAGTCGTTGCCGTTGTAATGAGTTTTCACAATTATAACGCGTTGTTCTTTCGAAAAACGCTCTATTTTTAATAATCGGAATAAACAGAGGTGCAGCTGTCAAATTTCAGAGTTGCCACTTGCATGAAAAAAATAATATTTCAATTTTAAAAAGTTCACTCTTACCGAGACACCCTTTTGATACATTAGATACTATGGTTATAAATTATATATAAAAAAAAAACATTATCACATTTTCAGTCTGTCTTTCTTTCTGTAATAAATTTGTGATGGTCTATATAATTATTCATTAATAAATAAATACATTTCCTATTAGTAATGTTTTAATAAAGATAGTTATTATTAATCAAAGACAGTGTGTATAATACGAAGATATAATACATTATTAAGCGTAAATATATTGACGAATAAGTAAAAATGCAATAGGCACCTACGTAACAAGGTATCTAGATTCTGTATAAGTTAAATTATTAGACATAATATTGATTTCAGAAGGTATCTGTATCATGTCATGACACAACATACACCAATTTCAGTCAAAAGATGGAGTGAAATGGTTTTCATACATCCAATTTCTTTAAATTTAATTATTGTTAGTAGGGAAATAAAAAAATAGAATTAAGGTGAAAGAGGTAGTTAGCGATTACGGAAGGTCGACTTCAGTCAATTTTCGCCTTGTCAGCTTGAATTAACCGTCTCGGACAGCGATATAAATGGATCTGTTCTGTAATTGCAAGTATAAAATAATAATTGGGCGGGTGCTCGTCACCTGCGTCTCACGGATTAAGGCTTACAAGATTACTGTTAATATGTAAATGAGGCTTTTATCGCCAGAGTCATCACTCTGAGTACGTTTTGTGACAAAATTTAACAGGTACATATATCTATGCAAAACATCAACGTGTTGATACGAGCAAGGCTTTCTGACGAGAACTGAAGCTTTTCCGTTTTACGACTTTTTTATAGAGGAGTTGATGACGCAATGAGATTGTCAAAAAAACCTGCTTCGGAGTTTGTAGTATAAATATTTGAAAATGTATTCTCATGTAATGAAGCATGTTACCTACTGGTACAATGAAAGTGCTGAAACAAATGTTTGAAATATCTTTTCTAACCTTTCTCGTTGACATTTGTGGTGGGTACTAAACTTTGAAATTAATTGTGAATCTTTTCTGATTACAATTAAAGGAAAACCTATTCTGATTTTATTTAGAACTAGCTGCGCCCTTGACTTCGTCCGCGTGGATTTAGATTTTAAAGGTTTTAGCTCTTTTGAGTGGAACACTATTTGTTTTCCGAAAAAAGGTAGCCTATGTTACGCCTTGTAACATTACTCATCTGCCATTGAAAGTCCTGTCAAAATCAGCCCAGCCATTCCAGAATAAATTCGATTTTATTGACAATTTCGTGGGATTTTATGTTTTTGCGGGGACCTTAATTATTTTTCTGAAATTAAAGTAGCCTTTGTTACACCTTGTAATATTACCTATCTGCCAGTGAAATTCCCCTCAAAATAGGCCCAGCCATTCCAGAAATTACCTATTTCAAACTAAGACAGACACACAAATACTTTAAAAATTTCATTCATTCATATGTAATCATTAAGAATCTGTTATTTTAATATTAAAAACAGACACTTGAATTTTATTTATTTGTATAGAATAGTGATTCTACTACAGTCAAACTTGTTATGGCATATACCATGCAACATCATGGACATTAGTAGTTTGCGTCTAGGCTCCAAGCTCATCAAGTTTTACTACTTAAGTAAATGTTGATAAGGATATTTAGAGTGGTGTAAATTGTAATGAATTGTACGTAGAAACTTTTTTTGAACCTTTTCTAGTCTTTCAATATACTTATTATATATGGGATCCCAAATTGGGACGGTAAAATCAAGTTCAGATCTTATTAAAGTGTTGTATAAGAGTAATAAGGTAGAGGGGCGTTTAAAGTCGAAGACGAAGTAAAGACGAAGCTGTACATTTAGTATACCTTACTTACTTACTTCTAGATGTAATTTAGAGTCGAGGGTGACACCTAAGTCGCGAATGTTATTACCTGTTTGCAGTACAAAGTCTTGTATCGTATAATGATGTACACCTCCTCCGTCCTCTTTTTGTGTAAGTTATTACTTTGCATTTGGGTAGACTGAGCTGTAGTTTATTAAGGGAACAGTATAGGGCAAGTCGGTTGAGGTCATTCTGTAAAGATGAGCAATCCTGGGGACCGTGACACTCCTTATAAATTTGGATGTCGTTAGCGTACATGAGAAAATGTGAATTAACGAAGCAATGTTTAATGTCATCTTTAAACAAAATAAAGAGAAGAGGTCCCAGGACTGAGCCACACCAGAATTAACAGCAGTTTCAAATGATTCGAAACCATTGTCAACAACCTTTTACGTCATTTTAGGCGATCTTGTCAAGGAGCAATTTGTGGTCCACCTTATCCAACGCCTTCTGGAAGTCTGTATACACAGCATCTACTTTACTTTTTACTAATTTTACTACTTTTACTAATTTGGTTATACTAAGGTATACATACTATTATACTAAGGGATAATAGTATGTGATTCCACTAGAACTACATTAGTAATGCTAAAATTTTAAGAAGAATAGTGTAAAACATAATTAGGTCAAGAAGGTATATACTTAGCAAGCTACGAACACCGTACAAACATAATGTATATAAGTATAAGAGATGCACCTACCTTTTTTTTTTTTTTTTTTATCGTGCGGAAATCCCTTCGGATACCCCCCCGCCGGCCAGCAGAGGGTTTTAACGTTGGGACTTTTACAGATAAGCAGGTTTTGTTTATTAATCTTTTAATAAACAACGTTATGACACTTTATAAAACAGTTTCATGTATTCGTGAAACTATTTTCAGTGACGGTTACTTTCATATTCATTATTACAAAATCTAAATCACATTAATTATATCAAGGTGTGTACTTTATTAATCCAATACAATAGCTATCATAGAACAAGAAATAGTACCAGATATAATGTAGAGTTTAGTCCTTGGCACATAGTTTAATAGTACAATGAAAGTGCCGAAGCGGTATTACAAATGTTCATTGGAACACATACCGTGCATTCTGCAAGATCGGAATAGCAATATAATTTGTGTGAATCGATATCAGCTCTGATGTGAAATAGCTATGTTTGGAGTTGAAATTATTAACAGAATTGCATGTCCTATGAATATGTACTCCGTTCACATTTTATTGTTTGAATTCATCGTACAGTTTCACGAAATTGTTTCGTTAAGTAGGAATGTTGTATTTTATCACTGGTGTAAATTAGTAGCTAGAAGCTATTTCTTACTTGGAAAAATCTTGAAACGGAGTTCAGAGTTCAGACTTCTTCAGAGAGAGAGCAATTTGAGAAACTTTAATAGAAAGCAAACACAAACAATCTAAATCGTTTATATACTCAAAATGGGAAATCCAATATACCTTTTTTTTTTTTTTTTTTTTTATCGTGCGGAAATCCCTTCGGATACCCCCCCGCGTGCCAGCGGGGGCGGTTATGTCGGGCTTGAACCGACTAAAACCGCACGCCGTCTCGGGTCTACAGACGCCGGGGTGTAAGGTTGCCCATAGAGCATATCCCTCGCACCCCGACTGACCCTGGGCCATCTCCGGTTTCGAGATGGCCCCCTCGGGTTTGGGAACCACGGTGTCCCCGTCTTGCCCCGGTTTGGGGGAGGGGCGCTAGTCGCCCCACCGTCCCGGCCTGCTTCTGCTGGGGTGACAGGTGGCCTCACCCGCCACCCCCAGGCCTGCGCTCATGGAGGACGGAGGTCGTTAAGCGACCTCCGGCGCCTGAGTTGCCTGCGACGCGCGGCGAGCAAGTTGCGGGCTCGTCGGACCGGGAGAGTTCTAAGTAATAAAATTATCAATCATTATTCTATTGATTACAATACTTAAAAGTCATTCACAATACACTTCGTATCAATTCTAACCCAGGTGTTCTTTTCGGGTCGTAACTCCCTTAGGATGGAATGTTTTATGACGTTTGTCAAATTAACGTTAATTAAAGACGACAATTTGCTCTAACGATTTTCGGGTCTTTGGCCACGGGCAACCTCACTCAGCTTGCCTTCAGTACAAAATATTTAAACGGTAATAGTTGAATTCTGCTGAAATTAAATTACTTAACTTCTTGTGCCACATTAATCAAAAACAAGTTTCTGAATTGCAAGACCCACAATAAAATGTTCAATTCAAAATATCATAGCAGTATGGCGTTGAATACAGTTTAATATTCTTATTTTTTATTTGTATAAGTCTCTTGAATCGACAGCCAGCCGCCAGTTTTATGTGATGTAACCACAAATTCCTATCTGAAAATGTGTCAAACATACACTAAAAAGTCAATTGTTATAAAGTTAGTAGACTAACTAATGGACTAACTAATTTAGTTATAAAGTTGAAATCACTCGGTCATCGATTTGAAAATATCTTGAAAACTAAATTGTTATCAATGTACGAGTATAAAATAATAATCTACTAGCTGATGCCCGCGGCTCCGCCTAAGCGGAGGTCGGTTACCGTTTTTTGGTCATATCTCCGATTCTACTTAACAAATTGCAAATAGAAAATACGGTAGATTTTAAATCTGACTAAGATCTTTCTAATAAAAAAACCGCTTCAAAATCCATTAAGTAGTTTTGCGTCAATCGCGAACAAACAGACAAGAATAAAAAATAAAATTTTTAACATAATATATCCCAAGTTTTTTTTAATGTATCTAATGACTCAACTAATTTATAATTTAATTTATTTCGCCTTTCAACCGTACAGATGTCACCTTTTAAGTCATTTGAATTAAATTGTTTATGCCTTTTTTTGATAGGTAGAAATGTCCACGGAAAGGGCAACGTTTAAAGCTAACTGGGTAATACTACATGGTTCTTGTCAAGGAGAAGAGAGTGAGGTCGTCGCCGCGTCGGTCTTGGTTGCCATATGAACATTAGTCTATTCGCATTCTGGAACCCATAACACAAGCTAGTTAAACTATGCTTGCTTTGGGTCTAGAAAGCGCTGTGCAGAATATAGTAGAATATGTATTATTTATTATTATTATTGTCTTTATGCATTTATTATTATTTCTTAAATATAGCTTATAAATTATATTTTTAAATATACATAAAAAAATACATTTAAAAATATAAAAAATAGTACCCCACTGGCATCGGGTACAGGAACCAAGATACAGGTGGTTAAAAAGCTCCAGAGAGAGGAACCTCCTCACAATACGTGCCATGTCGAACAGTAACTTTCTGCATCAAGCTCTTGACTCAACTGCCTAACGCGAGCCTCTTTAGGTAGATATTGGTCGAGGCTCTGGCAATCAGTCCGTGAACCGATACGACTATCGGAACAATCGCGTGCGTACACACAAATATCCCAATACATAGATACATACACACCCTCTCTCACACACACACACTCACCTACAAACACACCCATGCGCATTATAGACACACATACATAATTTGCTTGAAAATGAAATGATTTGCTTGGAAATGAAAATAAGTACGTACATATGTATATATTTATATATAAGTATGGTATACTCATGATCCTTGTATTCTATTAATATGTTCAATTAGTGGGGTGGGGACCTGGTGATCTGTAGCACAGGTTTCATTAACCTAAATCAGATACCAGCTCCTTACAAAAGAAAAAATGCATCAAGAATTAGGAGCATTACTTTCGCTTTTAATATTGTATTTCCTGTGGCTCTATTGTTTGTCGTCTTGCTTTTTTGTAAGGAGAAATAAAATATTTTATTATTATTATTATTAACTGCTGAATCCAAATCCCACATGTCGACAATCTCTTGAGCCAAGTCCAAATATTTAATTTGTTTGGCTTTTCGGCTTCCACGATATCAACATTATGAGACGCTATGATCGATCAATCACCATTACATCAGGTTTATTGGCTACAATAGTCCTGAAGCGATCCCAGTAAAACGTGACACGACCATTATCAAGAACTGGGTCGGACACATCCTGTAAGACGGTACCTCCAAATCTACAAGATCGAGAAAAAGTTGCTGATGAACGATTCTGGCCACTTGGTTGTGTCTATGCAAATACTCTCCGTTGGCAAGACGAGATTAACCAGAGATAATATGCCTTAGGGATTCTCCGGGACGGCGCCACGCCCGACATATGTCAAGTGTGCCGTCCTTAAGGATGGTCCTCCGATGTTATTATTTCCTTTATTAAATTTCAAATAACGGGTGACTGTGCAATGCAGGCTGCATTGCAGTCACCCGTTTTGTCCCTCAACCTACGCCCCTATTCGCCCACTAAACTATTAGCGTCGGCACCCCAACTGCCCACCGTTTTGACCGCAAACGGAGCAAATGAATATTGCTCAGGCCGCATACTTTTCCCATTTTTAAACGGCGGCGTCTTCGGCAGCAGCTGCTGGAGACAGGACAGTACGACTCAAGCGACTAGGAGCGACAGTGCTGACGCACGTAGCATCCCACAGGAGCCACCTGCCATTCTTCCACAGCACCAGAGTCATAACGTCCGGCCTTTTGCCGTCGGATCTTCTAAGACCAGGCGGCTCCAACAGGCACGGGACATCTGCCGATACAAAGGCTCTCCGGAGTATGTCATTTAGAGCATGGTGGCGCGGAAACCTACCTGCACTTCTACGATTACTCAATGTGTGATGGCCGTCACACCCCACCATGGAACCGCAGGTGCATCTATGGGGCTCTCGGCCTGGGCTACGGGGCAGCCCAGGCGGAGAGCAATCGCCACCCGTAAAGAATTGTCGTCCAACAAAGTGCCCAGGTGAGGCGAAGGCAGGGCGTTCCACCATGCTCCTGATTCCGTTTGTGATACCACCCGGAGCCTAGCCAGATCGGCTCCCGAAGCACCCTCCACCAAATACTCCCTAACCTTCCCAGCGATGCCCTCATCCAAGGTGCGCTGAACATGAGGCACGACTGGGCTCGACGCTGAAGAACTGCGGGCAAACCAAGCTGTCTCGGCATGCAAAGGGCACGGTCACCTCGCCACCATTGTTATGAAGGATTACAGTGACGAGATCCGCTACCCCATGCGCCGACTCCGGGAAAGAGGGCACACCCACATCCCACGCACGACGTATCCCGATACCCCCATGACGGATGGAGAGAGTCGCCTGCATCGATTGAGACTCTTCTTCTTCTTCTTCTTTTCTTGTATGGCAATATAGTCAACCCAATTTAGGGGACATTCTTGCCAGTGTCAAGTTGGAAATTTCCCAATTATAAAGTATTTCTTCGGCGTTTGAGTTGATTATAGACAAAAGTTGACTTAGGTGGGCAATATATACACAGATATAATGATAATTACAAAGATATATTATGAAGACGTAAGAATTTAATAAGTGATTTTATATATACTTTGTTAGATAACGATAATATAGATGATAGATCGTAGGGTAGAGGAGCTTGATAATGAATCATAATATCAAGTAAAGATGGAAAATAATTAGGACACATAAATAGGATATGGATGATGTTACCTTCATCCAAACCACACTCACATAGAGATGAATCGCGCACCCTTAGCTTTGCAAGGTGTGCTGGTGTAGTACAATGGCCAAATCTCAGCCGAGAAATAGTGGAAGAAAATTTCTTTTCGATGTGTAATTTAGAGAACCATGGGTGCATGGTTATACAAGGTTGAAAGCAACGATAAAAGTTTCCCTTATTGGAAGTCGACCAAATGTTATTCCAACTCTCCTCAAGATAAATACGAGGAAGTATAGATAAATCATTACTATAGACTAGCTGATTACTCGTATTGCCCTGTAGAGCAGCCAATTTCGCCAATTCATCTACCATCTCATTTCCATTGATACCCGAGTGACCAGGAATCCATGCAAGGGTGACTTGTAAATCACGGTCATTACATTCCAATAGTTTAGCTTTAATTTCTAAAGATAAGGGAGAAAAGCAATTTTTATTGAATGGGTTCGAAAGCAGCGATTGTAAGCAACTAAGAGAATCCGAAAATATAATTGATTTAGGTATATTTTTAAAAAGAATGTGTCGTACGCACTCAAAAATAGCCATACCTTCGCCAGAATAAATAGAAAGTATGCCAGGGTATTTAAATAGTTTAAAATGACCCGAATGGAAGTCTAAAAAGGCTGAACCTACCACATTATTGTTGTCATTTAGATCCGGAACTAAAGGAACAGAAGGAAATGTTTTCGATGCATCCGTAAAAAATACGACAGCATTTTGACAATGCTGATGCACGAACGCATCCAACACCCGATTAGGGTTTAGGATGACAGAATGTTTGTTGATACCTATTGTCAGGAGGACATTTGGCAAAAAAGTTAAAACTTTGTAGTCATAAAAGAATAGTGGATGACACGGAAAATCTACTATATGCACCTTAAGATCAATTAATTTTCTAAGACTAGCTAAGAGATTAGGTACAGTTTTATTATTCCAAAATCGATTGCCACTTACAATTAAAGAGTTTAATTGTTGAAGTTTTGATATTAACGGATGTGGTTTATACTGAGTTAACTTAAACAAATACCTATCAGACAAAAATTGCCTCCTAAGACCTAGAGGAGGATCAGCACATTCAATTTGGAGGGCATTTATTGGGGTGCTCCTCATCGCTCCAATCACAAGGCATAAGCATTGAGATTGAATTAAATCTAATTTATGAAGTGCATTCTTATTTGCAGGTTCCAATGTGAAAGACCCAAAATCCAACAAACTTCTTATTAAAGCATTATAAACCAATCTAAGACAAGAGGGATGAGCGCCCCACCAAACACCAGCTAAAGCTCTCAACACATTAATGTTTTTTTCACATTTTTTACTTATATAATTAATATGTGCGACCCCATTCATTTTACTATCGAAAATTTTCCCCAAGAAACGTGCCTCTTTAGCAGTTGGGATTACCGACTGCCCAAGAGAAACACTTACCAGTGGGATAGATCTTTTACGAGAAAATATAACAGCAATACTTTTAGAAGTTGAGAGAGATAAGTCGTGATTTAATAGCCAAGTCACGAGATTATCTAACGAGTTTTGCAAATTTAATGTCGCTTGTTCTATAGAGGAATGAGAAGAATAAATGAGCAAATTATCAGCGTACTGCAAAACAGAACAAGAAGGATGAAAGTTTAAATCAATATCCCTTGTATATACATCATACAATAAAGGGCTTAACACTGAGCCCTGAGGAATGCCTTCCCAAAGTGTTCTATTTGGAAGGTTTTGACCGGAAACAGGTAAACTAATAGTTCTCCCTGTAAATAAGTTAAAGATGAAATTGATCAATTTTGGAGGTATTTTTAAGTTGAACAAGTTTTGATTTAGCATTGCTAGGTTAACATTATCATAAGCGGCACTAACGTCCAGAAAAGCACAAACAGTAGATTCCTCACCAGAAAATGACAGGAGTATATCAGTAAACAAAATACTATGATTATCTGCTACACTTTTACCTTTCCTAGAACCATATTGAGAGCTAGATAACGAATTGTTATGTTCCAAAAACCATTCCATCCTATTTTTAATTAAATGCTCTGTTATTTTACAAAGCACAGAAGATAACGCTACTGGTCTGTACGAAGAAAACATGAGAGGGTCTTTGTGCGGTTTCAAGATTGGAATACTGATTTGATTCTTCCAGGATAATGGTATAGAGCCAGTTTCAATAAATAAATTTATTATCTCCAAGAAGTAAGAGAGGGTCGATGGTAAGCAGTTAACAAGAAAAGAGTAAGGGATACCGTCTTTTCCTGGCGTGGAATCCGATACACGATTCAAAACGAAATTCAGTTCGGGGAGCGTAAATGGAGAATTCATTGTGTCGCTTCCAGATGGATACAAATATGAATATGGCATTTGATTTATATTGGGCACCATATCTGAGGCAAGGTTATAAAAGAATGGTTCAACCCATTCATGAGAAAAGGTAGAACATGAAGTGTCAGTAAAAGAGGATCTATAGCGACGAACATTTTTCCATACTAGTGACAAAGGGGTATCAGGTGAGAGCGAGGCACAAAAGCGGTGCCAGCCATCGCGCTTCTTTTTACGAAGCAGACGCTTAGTAGCAGCCTCTGTGTTTCGGAATTGTAAGAAAATATTTAAATCCACATAATTACGGTATAACAGTTGACTCTAATTTCTTTTCTTGACTGCTTCCGTACATTCACTATCCCACCAAGGTGGTGAAGGTATTTTTCCCCTGGTAACTTTTTTACATGGAAATAGCTCATCAGCTGTTGACAACATTATAGCAATAAATGTCTCATACGAATCCAGTACGTTATTTGAGGTAATTTTTGGCAGCATTGAAACCTTTTGGTCCAAAAGGGAACTATATGACTGCCAGTCAACATTTCAAACATTATATTTGAGAAGAGGAGGAAGATGTTCAACAAAAGCATCCCTGGAAGAGGGTTTAGATAAAACAATAGGAAAATGATCGCTACCATGTGATAATGGTAAACATATCCATGAAAACAGACCCACGAGGGAAGGAGAACACATAGAAAGATCTACATAACTACGATTTTGATCTGGAACGGGGCAGCGAGTAGGTAGACCTGTATTTAATACACAAAGATTCAAATCGTCAATAAGCTTAGCAATTCCAATGCCAAAATGATCATCCTTAGGAGCTCCCCATAATGAATGGTGTGCATTAAAGTCACCTAAAATAAGTACAGGCGAAGGCAATGATTCAATGATATCTTTTAATAATGGTAACAAAGACCCATCCTTTCTAGAAATATAAATGGAAAGAAAAGTAATGTTACCTACCCTTGCTGCCACAGCATCTAAATGATTGCTGTTAAAATGAGATAACTGTAACTGATTGAAATAACAATTATTCTTTATGAGGAGGGCTGCCCCTCCCCAACCATCTGTTCTATCACATCTGAGAACAGTAAAACCAGGCATACGATAATTAATACCAGGCTTCAGCCAAGACTCAGAGATGGCAAGCACAAATGGTTTAAATTTATTAATCAGGTAAATAATTTCAGATTGTTTGGATCTAACACTCTTTGTATTCCACTGGACTATCTGGTCCATAACGAAGGTTAATAATAGAGATGAAAATTGTTTGTATAAGTTTCAGAGCAACGTTGTACGGTATTGTTGAATTTAAAATTATACTGACCAAATTAGATAGCAGAATATTCAGATCTTCAGAAGATGCGATAGGATTTACATCACCCTTCTCTTTAAATTGTAAACCACAACCATTTTCAGCTTGGGGGGCAGTGAAAGAGTTGATTATGTTGCTGTGGGCAACTTTATCATACCCTTGTGTTTGTGCCAGTGGTTTCTGATTTTTGGATTTATTGATCACAGTTTTCTTTTCCCAATTTTTTTTATTAATATTTTCAGGAACCTGTTTTGGTGGAGGCTTGGGCAGAGAAGTAGCAACCTCTGCAAATGACAACTTAGCAACTGGGAACAATTCTGATGCTTTCTGGTACGAGATGGAGTTTTTGGACATATGTGCTTTTATATTAGATTGTCTAACATATTCCGGACAACAATTGTCTGTAGCTTTATGAGCACCAGAGCAATTTAAACAAATGAAGTCCTCACCTAGATCACACTTACTGCCATCATGGTCCAAGCCACATTTAAAGCATCTTGGATTACTTCTACACGAAGTTCTGGTGTGGCCAAAACGACAGCACTGATAACACTGAATAGTTGGATATATATATTGTGACACAGGCAATGAAGAATAAAATGCATAAACCCTTGAAGGGAGGTTCTGACCATCAAATGTCAAAACAAAAGATTGAGTGGGTATCCACTCAACACCATTAGATGTGACCGATTTTCTAGAAATTCTACGTGACCGCAGAATCGCGCCACAGCCATCAGGAACCTGAACATTGTCCAAAATGTCCTGGTGTGACCAATCTATGGGAACACCTTTTACAATACCCATTTTAGAAATGTTAAACACCGGAATACTAACTTTATATTTTTTACTACTTGCCAATAAGTCATTTTTCAGGAAATTATTTGCTTCCTTGGCTGTCTTAAAAGTTATTGAGAGACGATTACGCCCTATTCTTCTTATGCCATTCTATACAATCGCGCGTAGCCCATTCTTATGTAAAAACGCAGAAAAAGTGAGTCGGTGTAAACTAGATCCTTGTTTTGGATCCAATTCAATAAATTGAGCATACACAATATATGGGCCTGGATCCCTGTCATTGTATAGAGTCCGAAAAACAGTAGTGGCAGATTCATCAGCGGAACTGAACTGAACCACAGGGAGAGACATGTCCATTTTTGTGGTAAAATTTACTTTATTTGCCATTTTAGATCCACCTGCTAATTTGGTAATTTTACCAGTTTTTACAGCTTTAGGCTTATTAATTCTTTTAAATTTTACGTAGCTTTCTAAAGCAACATCATTAATTTGATTGGCAGCCGCTACGAGTGTGTCTATACCTCTTGACGACGGTGGCGTCGTGAAAATGTCATTTGGATCAAGGTCCCCCTCAATGGACGAATCCATTGGGGGGACAAAATAATGTACAAAAACTTACCAACTAATAAATATTGACGTATTTACACTAAAAATATACAATTTAACTACAAATAAATACAAATATTGTACAAGAAATAAATTCATAAATTTTAACACAAAATATAGCGCCTTTTCAGTTTCCCGCCCTTTTTTTTTTCAATTGAGACTCGTTCAGTGAAACATTTAGAATCAACTCAACTGTGCATTTCAAACTCTCATCAAATGCAGCGACCTCCGCTGGACAGACCGAGGTAGGCACTGTTCGCAAAAGATACGTCAACTTAGGGAGGGCAAAGCACATGCGCAATAATACGATCGCCACATGAGCTGAAAGATCTTTGAGACGCTCTCGAGCGGTCAAGAGAACCTTCCTATGAGAAGAGATTGCATCCGGCACTCCATCAGTGAAAATAGGAGACCCCAAAAGGGTGAAAGACTGAGGAGTAAGTTCCTTGAGGCCAGGGAACAGGCAATAAAGTACGGAAGACAAGCACGAGTTTCAGTGCCGCAGGGGAATAATTCGTATTTAGAGGAAATTCACCTCCAATCCCAGTTCCCTCAGACGAGGAATCAGAACGATCAGATCCTGGTAGACGTCTTCCGGTGAACCCCCAAGGCTCCCATCGTCTAGATACCATAAATTCAGACCAGACTTAAGCTCTTTGATGATTTAATGGATCGCCAGGCTGAAAACGAGTGGCCCCTGCGGATCCCTCTGTTGGGCTCCTACTTGTGAAGAAATTAAGCTGTTGTTGAAGAAGAGATTATAGGGGTGAGAAAGTATACTTGAAACAGGAAGGGGTAGAGAGAGGGAATCTGATCCTTGACTTCACTCAGAAGAACGTCTCTCTCCAACGTGTTAAAACCGTTTCGTATGTCGAGCTTCAGCGCCACGCAGTCAGAATGGTTAGGGTCCAATAATAAATGTATTTTCTTTCTTTCTTTCTTTCCATGACGAACCCGCTCGTCGCGTGGATAGCGGCCTCGCATCCCCGACGCGCACCGAAACCCAGCTGATGCGGCCGTAAATCCACCATCGCTTCCCTCATGGATCGGCACGCCAGCTTGGCCGTCAATCTACGGAGTACACGCCCGATCGCTATTCGCTAAGCCCGCCATCCTTCTTCGCGAGCGCACATATGGATTCCCCATACAGAAAGAGACAGACGGTGGGATTCAGCTGCCCACGTAATAAAAAATTTGCTTGTCTTGTCAATCATTCCAATAGCCGCTGCCCATTCTCCCCTGCCGAACCAGATGTGAGCTCCTTCAAATGTCCATGACATAAACCGTCGAGGGCCACCGCAGAGCCGCTACAAAAAGTGCTCAACGCCATCGCCACATCCCCCGAAGAAACGGTAACCGCCGAAAATGACGTGTCTGGCACCGGCGGAAAGCTGAGCGGACGTGATGGGCTCGGATGCTTCGCACGAAGCTCATCAAATGTGTCAGGGTCGTGCCGTGCAAACGAGAAATCAGAGACCAATATCCGGACAGCTCCTCGTAGGTCACCTTCGTATACTTTAGTCTCGATGGCTTTGCGACTTGCCCGGGACCCAGAAAATGTAGGAGCCGGGCTCCTCTGGGAATTGATCCGAACCGAAAAACTGGATGTTTGCCGTCACCTTTCTTGTCACGTTGCCCGGTGGACCCTTCGAATGGACTCGTAGAGCACCATAGGCAAAGGTGAGAAGTGCCCCCCAGTCCTTTACGCTATTGCTGCTGACACACCTGTCACTGACCTCGCACAATTTACCCGCCGCCTGGTTCCGAGCGCCTTTGGGAACATGTTTTAGTACTGCCGTATGCGCCCTCAAAGCAGCAACCCTCTCAAGCGGACAGCAGCTAGGCACCTGTCTATGCTGACTAGAAAAAATTAAAATACATATAAATTATATTTTTAAATACATTCTATATAAAAAACAAATGTATTTGAAAATATAAAAAAATAGTGTCCACTGGCATCGGGTACAGGGTACCAAGCTACCGGTGGTTAGGGCTCCAGAGAGAGGAATCTTGTTATTATTATTAGTGGTATGGGTAATGGACTGCTGAGACGAGGTCTCGGGTTCGATCCCAGGTTTTACCATGGCACACACCAATGACTTTTCGATGCTTTTCGAAGTTATGTGTGTATTTATCGCAGGCTTATAAGTGCCCGGTTAATGGCAATAGGCTCGCCACCTATTACATTGGGACCTAAACATAAACTGGCGAAATGTGGGTGCTAGCACCTCTGCTTACCCCTTCGGGGATATAGGCGTGAGTTTATTCGTTATGGATAGTTGGAGCTCTAATTAAACCAAAAAAACCACTAAAAACCGCACGAAAAAGAAAAATAACTGAGTTACAGATTTAATTCTAACGCGTATGTTTATCTTTTGAATTAAATCTGTAGTCTTAGTTATTTTTCTTTTTTCAGTGCGTTTTTAGTGGGTTTTAGTATTTGAAGTCAGTTTTTTTTTAATTACACTTATTTCTCCCTTTTTAGTGAACGTAACTTAATTCATAGGGGACCACTCGCACCCGGGAGCTAATCCATTCTGAAAATCATTTTTTAAATCGGTTCATAAACGACGGACATTTATACTGAATAAGTATACTGAATTGAGAACCCATTTAGAGAATATAGGCGTGACGTTATGTTATGTAATAACATAAACTAGCCTACGATAGTAGCAATCACGACTGATTTGCTGGCATTTATTGAAGAGTTCCATTGTCTGTCTCCGAAACTTATCATCAGATCTTTACGAAATTTAAATAGGACCACCTGGGTAGCATACGATTTGAAACCAAAAAAGAATTTTCCATATCGATTTAGGTGTCTTCGAGTAATAAACGAACATAAAAGATTCCGACGAATTGAGAACTTTCCTCCTTTTAGGAATTCGGTTAAAAAGTCCGGCAACCTGGTCTAACAACCGAATTCGATATCGTCAGGGGATTGTGGAGGTCAGATGGCAGGCGCTTCATCAAAGATAGCAAAGTTCGACCTTCATGTAGTTAGACTGTAAGCTGAACCCACCTCACCAAAGGCTCGGAGGATGATAATGAAGAGTCCCGTACGGTTCATCGCCCAAAGGTAATTTAAATTAAAAACCTTTGGGCGATACAACTGTCTACAGAAAGCATGGTTCATGACTGTGTACACCACTAAACTAGAGTATGGAGTGCGTTATCCGCAGCAAAATCTTCGCAGTGGTAGTACGTTGACTTCTGGTTTTTAAGATACAGATAATAGGTTTTTACGTATGAAATTGCCGATTTTTTTTTATAAATTCATGAGTTCGTTATTCCTGTAATTTAATAGCTAGTTCCATTATTTATATTTTGTTTGAAAGTTGATTTCAAGATTTTACAACTCTGTATTAAATTTTGTTTTTATTGGCCGCTTGATAAATTAATTCGATCTTCAAAAACAGTACATCCTAAATGCTATCCATTTTGATGATAAATTTCGTATTACTTAACAGCTGTCACTTTTCAAAAATGTTTTAAAAGTTGCTGTTTGTTAGCTTCATTCATACACAAAAAAAATCATAAAATTGGAATTTGTCATTCCTAAAAAAAATGCAAAAATGTTAGTACTAAAATTGGGTTTCCTCCAATTTCTTCAAGAAAAACGGCAATTTCATATGTAACGACCTAATATTTTTCTAAGAAGCCGCGTCCTACCTAAGAGTACTTGTTTAAGCCGATGTATAAGCACTACCATGTTGCCTCTGCAGTGAATCCTCCATTACCGGTCTTACAATCATAATTGTGGCGTGCCCCGTGCGTGGTCGCCTATTTGTTCATTCCACTTGGATTAGATTACACCAGCGGGGTACGATGTATACTGATATTTCTGTATATAATGTGTGCGAACAATGTAGGTGTTGCTTTATTTATCTATTTCATCTTAAGTATACATTTCGAGGATAATATATCTTCAAAGTAAGTACGTTCAATAAACACTTCCATCTCTTTGAGAAAAAAGTTAAGGGATTACATTCGTATAAATAACACAGCGTGAAAATAACAATATCGCTTGGAACTCTTGGTAATTTTTCACTCGAGTGTCAAATGCTCGTAAAAGATATTGGAAACAATTTGAGCGATATCTTGCCCTCACGGACGTATTCGGAAAGGACGTCTTTTGTGAGAAGTATGAATAGCTATCGTTTATTGAAACGTTGTACTTAGTGTACTCAGTGAACTCAATTATTTTGTAAGTGAAACAGACAAGTTAAATTCACTTTTGAAGAGGTAGAGCACAATGTAATCGCTACTCAAATGAGATTCATACATGTACCTCCACTCTACAGAAGATAACTAAAACGTAGTGATGACTACCACAATAGGATAGTTAACGGTCCTAGGGTCATAATTACTGCATGTATTGTGAGTGCTATTACTCTTGTACTGGTTGTACTTGTCTGTGTAATATTGGTTTTGAGTTCTTGATACTCTACACGACACACGAGCACCTTTCTTCCTTTAACCCGTTAATAGAGAGAAAGTCCACCATCGTTGGGCTATCAAGGTGATTTTTTTCGAGAGGTTTTCTTGCTAACAGCACTGAAGATTCATGACTTTTACCTCTAGTCAACCAGAGCTACAAGTTGTCTGGACCTCTGTTCTCTGTTTGTGACGACTAAATTCACCGTTTTTAAAAGAATTTGTCAAAACCTTACTCTACCAAGGATGAATAGATAGGATATATAGATTTCAAAGTCACCATTTTTGTTCGTTGCCAGTCACGAAATCAGCAACATTTCTAGCAAAGAAAGGAAGATACGGATTGCCAATTCAGTTGTCCAAGGTGCACAACATCGGTGCACGAAGAAGTTTTCTAGGTACGTAATTATGCGTGACCTCGTGGCAGCCATCGGGGTGGGAGTCCTCTCGCTCGGCAGCTTGATTGTGGCAATGGTGCGGAGCGCGAGCGCGTGGGCCACCGCCACCTCCTTCTGCGAGCATGTGATCCTCGCGAAGGAGATGGCGGAGCGCGCCCGGGAGAGATTTAGAACTCGCCCGGCCTGTCGAGCCCGCGACATGCTCGTTGCGCGTCGCAGGACTCAGGCGCCGGAGGTCGCTTAACGAACTCCGTCCTCCATGAGGCTTGGGGGTGCCGGGACGGTGGGGCGACTAGTGCCCCTCCCCCAAACCGGGGCAAGACGGGGACACCGTGGTTCCCAAACCCGATGGGGCCATCTCGAGACCGGAGATGGCTCAGGGTCAAATGGGGTGCGAGGGATATACTCTATGGGCAACCTTACACCCCGGCGTCTGAAGACCCGAGACGGCGTGCGGTTTTAGTCGGTTCAAGCCCGACATAACCGCCCCCGCTGGTCGGCGGGGGGTATCCGAAGGGATTTCCGCACGAAAAAAAAAGAAAATATAAGTAATTATGATTAATAGCCATATATAGTTTTGTAATTCAGAGGATGGAGTATTTATTTGCCATTCCGTTTATAAATGGGATTTTTATATGAATGTAAAAAAATCTAATTTATAATGTTACCAGTTTAATGCTTTGAAATTATCCTTGGGTAAATAATAAAATATATTTGCGCTACCTTTAAGTTTTCATTCAAGACATTAATTTTTTCTTTGCCGTCCTAAAAAAACAAGTGAAGCGCCATCCGGTTGAAATCATCAACTGTTAGCTGAGGGGTAAAACGCCTTGTTTATTTATGTGATTGCTGCGCTCATTTCAGCTTTCTAGAAAACCACTTTATTTTTTGTTGACCTCATTTTATTTTTAATTTTGTATTACCATTACGTCCCTTAGTTATTCTTTTTTGTCGTCGAGATTCCACTACTCACACATTGATTCATTCAAGTAAATAACGTTAGTGCCGGAAGGAGTAAAATGTTATAAAACTATAACCTCGTGTTAATGTTTACCGAGATATAAGAAAGTTTACTTCTGTTCGAAATAGCTTCAGGGTTGGGAATTAATATAAGTAATGTCAATGCTCATTGGTGTTTAGTGGCGGGTGGAGGTCGGCGCGTGCGGCTGGCGGCAGGCAGCCGGCCCGCCCTCATTAATTCTCTCTCGGCCAACACACAATTCGGCCCGCGCTGTGTGAGAATGACAGCACTCGTTAGTTATCCACCCGTTTGTTATGTTGTTATAACCCCGATACTATCTATTAACCGCTGATGGTGTAGTTTACGAGTCATGACTGTACCTCGTCTATATTACAAGTCAAATTATAACAAGGTTGGCCTAACACGGTTTGCTCGTAGCAACTGCTAGCAAAGGCGTAATAAAGCTAAACATAAACTAAGTACTAGCTGGGTGTTCAGAAACACGTTAAAGCTTAACGATGCCATAAGCCGGCAATGTTATTTGAACCATCTACTGTGAGATGAAAAGTGCAACGTGGAAGTGTCCTAGCACCCACAGTTAGTTTAGGTTATTGCCCGTAAGTTCATGACATGTTATGAGATGCTGCATAACCGTTTATGTATTGTAGATATTACGCAAAATTTACTACGAAAGCTTTGGTATTATGGTGTGACACTTTGAAGTGGAAATAAAAGTTACATGTTTCAGGCAGTACCATCACCATATGACGGCCACTCCATTTCTTCCCGTGAGTATCATATAAAGTGGCTAGTGGAGACGGTTATGATTTATTCTGTGTTTAAATATTACGAGTGCCTGGTTGACGGCAATAAAATGGTATTTTATTACGTGGGACTGAAAAGCATAGTCGGAAAACATGGGTCTTAATCATTACACAGACGTTAATACATTACATTTCTTTGTAGATATGGAACCCTCAAAAGGTTAAAAACACAAAGGAACTCTGTAAAAATATGATAGTATTGTTTCATAGCTCTGTTGTTATGACATCAAAAGTAGCGAAAAGGCCAGAAACAACATTTACTGCGCAATCTACATTAACATCTACTAGTGTACCTATATGTCACGTTTGTATGTATAATAGTGTGCTTAGGATTACAAAGTGTACGGGCAATTACAAAGGTTTCACCCTCAGCCCCTGACTCGAAGCTTGTCCGAGATGTATCTAAGTAAATAATTAACGAGAACCGCTTGAATTAGGACACGCGGCGGCTGCTCACATAGAACCCGTGTAAATTTTATGTTTATAGACAAATATGGTCTTACAGATTAATATTACGTAAAATATAACTGCTTGCGACCGACTGAACATCATATTTAGCTGCTGGGAGCGTTGGAAACAATTTCGACATTAAATATTCATATCATAATATATAAGCAGGTGCGTATAGTTAAGTAGTAAACAAGGTGTTTGAATCTCGTAGTACCTATATTTATTTCGAGAACACTTTCCTCAATAACTTTGAGGCGTTCACAAAGGAAATTGACAATCCACCTTTGTATGTATTTTGATAGACCTACAGATGTCGTCTATTTAATAGTTCAGTTCAGTTGATATTTAAATTTACTGCAGCTAGACCCTTTTTCTTTTTACCCGACTGCTAAGGAAGGGTAATGTTTTTCGCGCATAATATTCTTTATTACCTCATATCCAAACCGATGCACGGATTTCGATGAATGTGGACTCAAATGAAAGGGATTTATCTTCCGAGTGTCATAGGGTAGATAAAATGTGAACTCAAACTATATGGCGGATTTTTGGCGCTACAATGTATGTTGTCAAAAAATATTTTCACTCAAAGTTATAGAGTAGAGTATATTCAACCTATATACCTATTTTTGTAATTTTTTTTAATTATTAGGAGATTTGTTCTTCTTTGTTTGAATGTTGTCTTACTGTTATTGTTATAGCACAGGTATAAACCTTAGTGGTTTCTTTGTTGCTATTACTGTATAATAATGTAATATTTTGTTTTTAATAATAAATGAAAAATAAAAAATAAATGTCATTTGGAATGAGGAATGATAAATTAAAGCGAAGCTTACTACAAGCAGAGCTCTGTATTTTTAATCCAGTTTTCGTTTGTGTTGTTACAAGATTCGTTTTTCTTGTATGCTTTAACTAAAAAGCTGCAAATAAAAAAATAAAAAAATCTCGACTGCTGTTACCGAAACTAAAACTAAAAATTCAGAATCATAAACCGAAAATATTTCATGGGTCCCGCCTGCTATCAAACTTGTATCAGTCTTTTAGCAGCAGTTGGGTTTTAATTTTTTTATTTGTTACATTTTGTTTTAAATAACAACCGGTAAAGCTTGTGTAAAATTTAGAAGTAATCTAGCTATCTAAAAACTTTAATTGAGTTTAAATATGATAACTTTATATATACTCTGAATGTCGGAAACGGCTGCAACGATTTTCATGTAATTTAATATACAGGTGGTTTCGAGAGCAATAAATCGATCTAGTTAGGTTTCATTTATGGAAAACTTCCAAAAAAGGTCACCCAGATATTTATTATTGAGTTCCAGGATGATCACGGCGCTTGTAACAGTGCCGAAATATTGGTAATTCGATACCACAAATAAACATGGTGAATATCCCCTTTTACATTATAACAGTAATTTGAATGACACGATCAGTCTAAAAGTACTAGGTACTTAAAATTGATATTAAAAAAAAATCACCGTTTAAATAAAATAAAATAAAAGTTACATAGAAAGGGCAAAACTTTGTAAAACAAGAGAAGCTATATTCTGAATTGTAAAACAAATATTTTTGTAACTTAGCTGTCACCTTTTTCGTTCTCCGTAATGTCACTACACCAATTGAGCAGTGGTTGTAGAAGACACCCAACTTACATTTCATTTGATTTCACTTTAGTAGTATATACATTAATGAATAGGTAGATTAGCTAATAATCTTTAAGTAAAATGGGTGTGACGAAAGGATGGCAATACCAGCAGGACTAAATTGTGAGGTATCGTTTCTACAACGGGTCTGGAGTTTCATAAATTAGGGATGCTAATTTAAAAACGAATACGTTACATCAATTTCAGTTATCTTGGTCAATTACAATGAGAGTGGGAAATATAGAAAAGCTCGTAAATTTCGATTTTATCCCTGACAGTAAAAGTTCCGAATATGGGTTCGGGTAAAAGAGGGTTAGTAAACATACCTATTATCCGAAGGAAGAGCATAATAACATTATTTTATTTATTTATTTGCCGTGTCTACTACATCTCTATGGGTTTTAAATGTTATTATTTTGAGTGTGATGAGAAAAACAACGATACTTTATACGAGATACAAGACTCTCATAAATTTTTTCTATTATTTCGTACGAATACATACTAAGCTTACTTTCTCTTAAGTTTATATTTTAATTGCGCTCTCTAAGAAAAAAAATGGACTTCACTGTGCCAAGCAGAGGAAATGGGAAAGTATAGCAATGCAAACATTATTGTTAAGTCTTAGTGCAATCTATGAAACTGTAGGTAATGGGCGAGATTCCCAGATCACAATACGATTTTGCTATAATATTGGCATAATATAAAACGATTATTTTTGTTCATAAGACTCGGACAAAGCATAGCTGTCCGTTTCAATGAAAGTAACTCTAAGCTAAGTTTGAGTCATTTCATGTTATCCATATTATTTACAGTATTATTATAAACTTATATGTACATGCCATGTTGTTAACTTTCTTGTACCGTATACGCTATGAATTGGTATGCTGACATTGAAAATGTAAATTCCGAATTGATCAACAAACCCAGTGTTAAAAAAAATTACCTAGTTTTGTTTGTCCACGTTTTGTAATAAACTAGAAAATGTTTGGCTCTTGACTCAGGTTGATCTCAGTAAGAAATTTTTATATATCTTAAAAAGTATACTTACTGTGCCGAAATGGATGAAATTCTGAAAGATAAACAATTTGGACTAGTACAAAGACTTACCATCCCAGAACCCGGAATGAGTATTCCATGCAGGCAGAGCCGCGGGCAACAGTTACTAGTACATAACGTGATCGGACAGAATAATTTCAGTAATACTTTCTTTGTTAAAGATTGAAGCTATTGAACGGTGATTGAATTTTTTAAGCAAACTTCATGTTTGTCTATAGAGCGCTAATTCAGAACATTCCACATAAAAAGGTAATAGAATGACGAAACAATGCGAAACAGAGAGACGCCTTGACAGACTTTGATCGACGAGTACGAGCGTAGAATCTGAATTATTTCTTTTTAAAAATCTGATCTAACGTAATGTATTTATATAATTTTCACATTTAGTAATCTTAAGAGATTCTTATCTTTTAGTAGTAGATGTTGGAAATGCCCGTGCGTACGCTTGTGTTCCCCATCTTTCTTTACGCGGCAGAGACGTGGACAGTACGTGAGTTGGAAAAGGGGAAGATAGATGCTCTTGAGATGTGGGGCTGGAGAAAGATGCTCGGAATATCATGGACAGAGTTCCGCACCAACGTTTCCATACTCCAAGAGCTGGGCATTACACAGCGTCTGTCGGCCGTAGGACAATCACGCATACTGCAGTACTTCGGACATGTCTCTAGGCGAGACAACGACTCCATCGAACGGCTGGTTGTGCAGGGAAAAGTGGAAGGGACGAGATCACGCGGCAGGTCACCTATGCGCTGGACTGATCAAGTAAAATCCGCAATAGGAGGCCATGTATCTGACTGCGCTAGAAAGTCTGCGAACTGAGAGAGATGGAGGGAGATCGTGCGGAAAGCAGTGTCCGCCTCTACCGCCAATGTGGACGCCTCAGCGTGACCACGACCGCTCTGCCAAGAGCGAGACGACCAAGAAGAAGTTGGAAATATCAATTCGTCACCTATGTCATAATAATTGACAATGGAGCTATATTGAATATTTCTAAAAATTCTTATCCTAACTGGATATAAATCAATGTTTTCATATTCACCGTTTTTTATTGGATATTAAAATAAATACATTTTGGGGCTTGTAGACCTTTTTTTTTTTTTTTATCGTGCGGAAATCCCTTCGGATACCCCCCCGCCGGCCAGCGGGGGCGGTTATGTCGGGCTTGCACCGACTAAAACCGCACGCCGTCTCGGGTCTTCAGACGCCGGGGTGTAAGGTTACCCAAAGAGCATATCCCTCGCACCCCGGCTGACGCTGGACCATCTCACCACTAACAGCATCGCTCATCCTGTCTCCTCTGAAAGCAGAGGAGTACGGAGAGCGATGTGTTCCCGCCACGTTGGGTATTGGCCGACGATCAATGCCAACCCTATGAAGGGGTGAAGGGGAAGCCATTGACCGCCGCCCAGGGTGTACCGGCCGCTCTGATTCCGTTCCCCCCGGACTGCAGCGGGATCGGAATCGGAGCGACACTCGAGGAGGTTACCCAACACACACCCCAGAGCCAACACACACCCCTGGGGATTGTAGACCTAATTATAAATTATATACAAAACTAAAATATGCAAAATAAAAAATTGTCGTTGTCAGGTTCACGGATGAAAGAATTAAGATCTATATGGGTGCCAAGTTCTGCGTAGTTTTCCTAAAATTTTAGTTACAAGAACCTATAACATTCTAAAATAAATTGATATTTTAATTTCTTGTTTCTTGTTACTATCACAAGACTTTCTACTTATTAGGTAATATACATTCTTAAATTTAAACAGAGAATTATTTATAAAATGCTATTATTTCACTTGGGATTTAATTCAAGCTCAAGATGTAACTTGACTAGTTTTAATCAACAAACCAAATTTCAGAATAGTAACATAGGACAAACAACAAAAACATCCCTACCATGGTCTCTGGGCCCCAGAGACCTTGGTAGCGATGTTTTTGATGGGATATCATTACTTTTTGTACAGTAATTATTAATAATCATCATAATCATAGATTGCTCTATTTTCTGACGTTTATAACCCTTTAACCTATGTGGTGTAGTACTTATGAGACACGTGTAACCTCATTTTATTGTGGATTTAATCATGTATTATTCCAATAAACAGTTAGTCTAAATCATGACTTCATTGTTTGAATTGCTCTCCTAATACCTCCCGTACATGGCGACCCTGCCGAACATTCGCGCGACTCGGTCATTCGATGCGCTCTCCATATAGGGAATTGAATTTTCTATCGAAATAAACTGAGAGCAGTGATAAAAAGTGCAATATGGAACTAGAACAAAGAAACCCGTTACGTGTAACTGTTGTATTTTCGGTTGTTACGAACTATTTGGTACAATTTTCAACATGAGAGGTAAATCAACCAAGGATCAAGTTGAGATCGCCCAAAATGCCGCTGGAGGCACAAACGAGGCTACAGCAAAGGACATAAAGTACCACATGTCCATGTCTAGCTTATTACTGTAATACTCGATATTATTCTGTTAGGTGTACTGTATTTTGCGTATAGTTTAATAGAAGAGTGGTTAGTAGTTTCCGACTCACAACGGCGAGCCCCACTAATACTGATCGCGATCGAGAGGCACAAGGTTCGAATAAACTGTATCCAGGAGTTGTTTAGTGAAAAGTGCGCGATTCAAAGATAATAGTGTTTCGGTATTGTGTGGAATGCGTTTACAGCTCGGTACTTATGTAATATGATACTCGATTGCGTAGAGGATTTTTTTAGTGGACTGTAATCCGATGTTAGTATTATAATTAATAAAATAATGTGTTAATCGTTGAGATGAACTACAGGTATGTATTCATGTTTGTATCTTTACATTGTAATTTGATAGCAAATTATGGCAATTCCTTTAAAAACCTTATATAATGAATTACAGGAGATTAGAACGTATTTGATAAAAATAGGCCCAAAGAGAAGGCAAGGAAATATTGTAATAAATAAACTAAAGGAATGTAGTGAAATATATGAACGATATTTATGCTGGTCAAATAAATATAATTTGGAATTACATAAAGAGAGTGATGATGATCCAATAGTGCAGAATTTTTGTATGAAATTTTTAAAGTTATATAGATAAATTTTAGATTTATGCCAAAGTAAGCAATCTAGTTCTGAAATTATTGTGACAATGAGTACTTTTGATTTAAAAACGGCTTTGAACTTATTACCCTGTATGACCGACACAGAGGTCAACACAAAACAATTAATTGATAATATTGAGTACTATGACTCTTTATTGGACAAGGATGACTGTAAAAAGAAATTAATTAATTTTGTACTTAAAAGTAGATTGTCTCAAGCTGCAAAATTAAGATTAAATTCTAATTATTCTAGTGTGAAATATTTGATTACGGACATGAAAAAAGAACTTTTGCCCTGTAAGTCTGCCACTGCGATTTCGGAAAATTGGAAAAAAGTAAACAAAATAATTTGACAATTTCTGATTTTGGGAAACAATTATCGGAATTATTGGTTGATCTTACGATATCGCAAGCGAATGGAAATTCAGATAATTATAAAGTGTTGAAGCCATTAAATGAATATATTGTTAGTAAAAAATTCGCTGACGGCTTGCGAAATCGTAGGATTAGTACGATTATTGCTGCCAGGAATTTTAGTTCCCTGAAGGATGCGATCCAAGCAGCCCAGGATGAAGAGGTCTCCACCCCATCGAGTTCCGGGGAGATACTGGGTATGTACAAAAATACATACTTTGATTCTAATTTTAAAAATAATGGTAGAGGATACCGAGGAGGATTTAGCAACAGATTCCATTCATATAGAGTACCAGGTCGTACCAGTTTTCGAGAACATCAGCAGCGAGGAGGGCATCAACAGGCTACATTTCCGGGTGCTTCGACTCGAGGTCAGCAGTTCAGAGGTAAGAATAGAGGAAATAATATAGGAAACCAAGGGATACGGCAAAACCACAATGTTCACGTAATTAATGAAACGCGACCTGTTAGTTCACCGCAAGGTTCTGAACCGTCGTCTTCGAATATAGCACAAGAATTTTTTCGTGCCTAAAGATGAGCATACGATTTTATCCTGCGATAGTGACTGTTTTACAAATTTCACAGTAAACGGTAAATCATTTTCTTTTCTAATTGATTCGGGTGCTTCTTTGTGTGCAATTAAGTATACATATGTATTAGCACAAAATCTTTCCATACAGAACGAAGATCTTACCATAAACGGTTTAGGAGGCAAAGTTCGTGCAATAGGATACGTGTATTTACAATTGAGCGCTGATGATCTAATTATTAGTCATAAGTTTTATGTTTTTAATTCATTGCCAATTATGTCAAACGGTATTATTGGTAGAGACTTTTTAAGGAGATACAGATCAGTCTTAAATTTTGATAAAAATATTTTGACATTGCGTGATCATTATAGAATAGTTAATTTACCTATGTCACATAAATGTGATAATTTCTTAGAGATTTCCGCAAGGTGCGAGTCTATTCACTATATTCAAACCGAGTTGCAAGAAGGTTGCGTAATTTGTTCAACTGAGATACAGGACGGTGCTTTTTTAGCAAGTTCAATCGCCACTCCTGTAAAAGGTGTAATACCTATCAAAATATTGAATACTACGGAAAATAATTTGACATTGTCTAAATTTAATATTGCTGTTCACAAATTAAGTGACTATAATATTTGTGCCTTCGACAAAACTGAGAATAATATTTTCTCTTTCTTATAAAATTTTCTCAAATTAATTTTTCACATATGAATCATGAGGAACAGACTTCTATTGGAAATTTATGTGCTAAATATGCGGATATTTTTTATTTACCGGGAGATAAATTAAGTACTACAAACATTTATACACATTCAATAACATTAAAACCGGGTACCACGCCAATTTTTCCGAAACCATATAGATTACCTCATTCTCAAAAATCTGAGGTTAAGCAACAAATAGAAAAAATGTTAGAAGAAGGTATAATAGAGCCCAGTACAAGTGACTGGTCAAGTCCTGTCTTATTAGTTCCGAAAAAAATAGACGCAACAGGTAATAAAAAATGGAGGTTAGTCATTGATTACCGTAAGTTAAACAATTCTATAGTTGATGACAAATATCCATTACCAGATATTACTGAAATTTAGGAATCCGTATCAGGTAGTGTTTATTTTAGTCATTTAGATCTCCACCAAGGTTATTATAACGTCAAATTGGATGAAAATAGCCGAAAACTGACAGCGTTTTGTTCAGGTCAGTTTCAAATGACACGGATGCCGATGGGATTAAAAACGAGTCCAAGTTCATTCTCTCGTATGATGAATATAGCTTTAACTGGTTTAAATTACGAGAAATGCCTAATATATTTAGACGATTTAATCTGTATGGGAATTAATTTAAATATACATAACAAAAATTTACAGGATATTTTTAAAAGATTACGAAAAGTTAACTTGAAATTGAATCCTTCAAAATGAAATTTCTTAAAAAAAGAAATATTGTATCTAGGGCATGTAATATCGAGTGAAGGTATTCAGCCTGATCCTGAAAAAATTAAAGCGGTAAAAAATTATCCACGTCCAGAAAATTGTGACGAGGTAAAGAGATTCGTTGCTTTCGTAAATTATTACAGAAAATTCATAAGAAATTTTGCGGAAGTAGCATATCCATTGAATGCTCTTTGTAGAAAACATGTCCCTTTTGATTGGGATCAGAAATGTCAAAACTCGTTTGAAACGCTGAAAGAAAGAATTATTTCTCCTCCTATTTTACAATATCCAGATTTTTCTGAACAAAATTAATTTATATTAGAAACAGATGCATCTAATTATGCCTTAGGCTCAATTTTAACGAACAAAGATAGACGTCCCATAGCATTTGCTAGTAGAAATTTAAATAAAGCCGAGATAAACTACCCTGTAATAGAAAAAGAGCTACTAGCCATAGTGTGGGCGGTAAAACATTTTCGTCCATATTTATATGGTAGATATTTTAAAATCCGTACTGGCCACAAGCCCAAGATCCTTCAAGTAAATATGAAAGATCCTTCAAGTAGACTAATGAAATTCAGATTAGCTTTAGAAGACTACAATTTTGATGTAGAATATGTAAAAGGGTGTAATAATTCTGCAGCGGACGCTTTATCTCGAATATCGATAAATGAGTTAAGAGAAATGAATGATAGTGCAGTAAACGTTATGACACGTGCACAGTGCGCATTAAAAGATTCTCCGGTTTATATGGTTCCCTCAGATGATTGGCCTGATCAACCAAAAATCGTAGGCACACATATTAAACCGAAAGAATCTGTAGAGTTATTATTTATAGACCATAATAAGTATAATAAAATGAAAGACGAAGGAATTATAAGTAAAGAAAGTGAAATATTTTGTTACGTAGAGAGTAAAAGAACTATTTACATTAAATATTTAGAGTCTCAATCGCGAATTACACGATGTGAATTCGTGAGAGAACTAGATAATTTGTGTAAAAATATTAATGTTGAAGAAATTTGTATAGTTAACAAGAAAGATTATGAAGTTTTTATTAAAAAGTTATTAGAAGAAGTGAATAAAATAAAAGATAGCTCCGGATCACGTATATGTATCGTCAAAGATGTAGAAAGAATAGACAATAAAGATAACAGACGAGTTATTTTGAACGACTTCCATCTCCTACCCAGTAGTGGCCATGCTGGTATGAGAAGAATGTCGAACAATATCAGGAAATATTATTATTGGCCTGGTATTGATAAAGATGTTAATGAATTTGTGAAACGCTGTGATAAATGTCAGCGACACAAACATTCCACTCCAACTAAAGAACCAATGGTTATAACTAGTACTGCCAATTCGGCATTTGAAAAAATATTCCTAGATCTTGTTGGTCCTTTAGAAACGGATAACGATAATTATTCTTACATACTTACTTTACAATGTGAACTTAGCAAATATGTCGAAGCTTATCCCTTAGTTTCCAAGAAAAGTGATGTGATCAAAAACGTTAGTTGATATTTTTATCCTTAGATATGGAGTTCCAAAGGAAATAGCTACAGATAGAGGTAAGGAATTTATTTCAAATACATTTCAAGAAGTTTGTAAGTTATTACAAATTAAACAATTAAATTCAACCACTTATCACCATCAAAGTATAGGTGCATTAGAGGTTTCACACAAACACCTAAACTCTTTCCTTAGAATACATACTGATAAACACCCAGAGACATGGAGCCAATAGCTTCCCTTTTGGTGTTTTGCATATAATACTTCAATACATTCTGAAACACAGTTTACTCCTTATGAATTAGTGTTTGGAAAGAAGTGTATTCTTCCAAGTAATTTAAGTAAACACATTGTAGACCCTATTTACAACTATGAAAGTTATTCAAGTGAATTAAAATATCGCATACAACTTTCACAAAGAGAGGCAAGAGACAATTTACTTAAGAGTAAATCTATAAGAAAATCTAAATATGATAAATATGTCAATCCTGTAAAATATAAAGTTAATGATTTAGTATTGGTGAAAAACGAAGTAGGAAATAAGCTTGACGATTTGTATTCAGGTCCTTATAAAGTTGTTAGAGACATTTCTCCTAACGTGGAGATATTAAAAAATGAGAAACTAGATATAGTTCATAAAAATAGAACTAAATTGTATCACTCTTAACGAAAAATGTTTTCAAATGTATTATATAATTTCTTTAGCTTATGTGCAAGAGTATACAAATATACTATGGAATATGTTATATATTACTGATATGTAAATTTACAAAAAATAACACAAAAAAAAGTAAAACATAGGTTTAATTTTTTTTACTAAAAGAGGGGAGATGTGGTGTAGTACTTATGAGACACGTGTAACCTCATTTTATTGTGTATTTAATCATGTATTATTCCAATAAACAGTTAGTCTAAATCATGACTTCATTGTTTGAATTGCTCTCCTAATACCTCCCGTACACCTATATTGTGGTGAGAAAATAAATATGTTTACGTATGTACGTTACGTTTACGTACCATAATGTTCTTCTACCTTCTACATATTAGAGTGAATTGCCCATTCAATATCTGCAGTTTTCCTCGTTTTCACGTTTTCTGTCAAATTTGTTCAAATACTAATTCTATTTAATACTATGTGAAAGTTTGTTAAGAATGTGAAGAATTTAGATGTTTGTTACTGAATCACACTTAAACCGCTAAATGATTCTGGTGGAAATTTGGTACAGAGATAGATTGTAGTTTAGAACAACACGTAGCCTATTTTTATGGCTAGAATAGGTTCCCATGGGTTACGGAAACGGGATCAAAATTTAACGGAGCCGCAGCAAACAGCTAGTTATCAATAATTTTCAGTTTTCAGAGTTTTTCTTTTGTTTATGCCTCATAGTCTACTTTGATGCCAAAGATCACATTTCTATGTCATCCGGAAGTGGGTTAGGTTTTAGGTCTATAAGTCAGTAGGTGAGTCAGTCATAAACATTCTGGTGTTTAAACGTTAATATTATATATCAATAACTATTTAAGCTACATTTATGAAATTTTGGAATCTAGATCTATCTAGATAGTATATTAAATCATTTTCTAATTGTCAGAGCTCAGAAGTAGGTCGAAATGGTTTGTGTAAATATATACATGGCTGCTGTCTCACTAGTTTCTTTTTCTTTGAACTTGGCTGAACACGCTGCTGCGTGTTTGGACACTTGCCGAACAACGAACGAGGTGGGTTTTCCTTACGGGGTTGAGGGGTCAAACGCCAAGTGCCCCCGTGCCTCAAAGTAGAAGCTCTATAGATAACCGGCACTAACGCTAGGGGTAAGTAGAAAGCACAGTACTAGCTGCAATTAGCTAACAAATGACCAGTTTCCGAATAGAGAAATAGAAGTTGAGTCACCTTAATTCGCTAACAGTATTATAAAACTGTAGTTGTTTTTTCAATCCTCCTGAAACTGCTAAACCTAAATGAAATCTCATGGATCTTTTTGTGATTAAGCGTTTTATATCCTCGTATATATTTCAGCTTACAGTCATGCCAGAAAAAAAAAACAATTTAAACGTGAATACGCAACGAGCTTGCACGCTAGTATTGTATAATTTAATATGAGATGATTTAGCAAATTGGCAACTAGAATATCCTCAACCTAGTTTTAAAAGTTTTTCAGTTATTGTACCTTCAAAGTGACAGAGGTAGATGATTGAAAAATATACGAGAGCAAAAAAATAAAACTGAAATAAGAATGAACTGTGTTTTCTCGGTTTCAATTCATTTAAGATACAAATGTCTTGGGTTACAAACATCCGATCATCCAAACATTCAAATATCTTCACAAACTTACATATTTATAATATAAGTAGGATGTTAGCAGCTTTTAAAACTATTTATGTTCGAAATATATTGAAATTAAAGTTTCGGTTTTAACTAATTTAATAAGATATCAAGCTGTAGACATGCGCTGTGCGATAGAGACAGTGCTTCACAAAACTAATGCAAAATTTGATGACTTCTGTGGCGTAGTGATAGAGCGTACGACTGATGAGTCCGAGATCACGGGTTCGATTCCTACTCAGACTACTTGAACTCAAAAAATCACATTAGAAACCTCGATATCATTTTTGAAGACCTATCCATAGATTCACGTATGGGTTCGATGAATAAAAATTTTTGACTTTCAGGTCTAAGTACGGAGAATTTTTGTGTGAAAATCTAATGCGGTTCACAGAATGCATCTACTTACCAAGTTTCAACTGACTCTGGGGCATCTCCGGTTTCGAGATGGCCCCCTTACTTGCTCTCCACTGTGCCATCTGCTAATCAGAAGGACACGTGGAAAGCTTCCGAACAGCCCTCAACAGGGCCGTCCTCGCCTCGATCGGAGTTGGCCGTAGGCGGCAGCGTCTCTCCTGCCCTAGGAGAGAGGCGCTGCCGTCTCTGTTGCCCAGGGTGCACCGCGTGGAGGTCCCCAACCAAGCACCCCAAATTTGATGTTACCTAATACTTTTTTTATTGTGCAGCCCTGAGTACTCGCTTGCATCACAATGATGGCACTCAGACGTTGGCTCCTTCCTAATCCGACACAGGTGGTCCCCGAAACACCCCTTCCCAGAGATCACCTGCGTCAGCCGGTACGAGAGACTCCCGTGTCGTCTCTCTAACCAGTCCTCCATGATGGGTCTTACCCCCGCTACTACGGCATGCCCTGCGCTTGGTCGCCCAAGTCGTTCTTTCCACTCCACCATGATGACCCGGCGGAGCTAGGACTGCACGGCCTCGATTTCTCGAGACTCGGGGTTCCGTCCCTGCTCCCGCGCCTCCTTTCGCCACCGATATAGTTGCGAAAGGGCTCTCGCCTGTTGGCCATCACTCGCTGCGGAGCACGCAGTATCCGCTCCTGTCTGGCCTTCAGGTTCTCCGCCCTGATTGGGCACCCATATAGGGCCATGGACCGCACGATCCCCCCGTAGAGGTGCAGGAGTCATCGGGCAGCAGCCCCGCCAGAGCATTTGCTATGCCCTTTTATTTGGGGTCCAGACTTCGGAGATACTCTCCGAAGTCCCATTGGCCGTCGAGCACGAGCCCCAAATATTTCATTTGTGGCTTGATGCCGATGGGAGTGCCTCCTACTATGAGACTGGATCCCTCAGGTGGCTTGCTCCGAGGCCCATGAAAGAACAGGGCCTCGGTTTTATGCAGAGCCACCTCGAGACCCAGCCGCCGGATCCGCTCCACGACAACCGCGGTCGTGGCCTTCAGGGTCGCTTCGCGGTACGTCGCCCCGCACGCCGTCACGAGCGTGTCGTCCGCGTAGCACGTGACGGCGGCACCGTTTCCGAGCTCACCGCGAAGCACTCAGTCGTATAATAATAATAATAATAACCTGGCAACACTGGGAACGAACGGACGACATTTTTGTGCCTGCAGAAAAATATAAAAATAAAACAATAAGAAGCTTTCCCAAAGCCCAAAACCAAACTATAAATAAATTCCAACATGAAAATAGATATAATTTTGCAATAGAATCCAATGAAATGAAACTATAAAATACCAAATATAACATGAGAAGAAAATATGACATGACAATACATGACATCTAATGTCTGTCATATATAAAAACCAACAAAATAAAATGTAAAAGGACAGAAATGATCACAAGATCCCAGAAAAGGACAGCACGCCTACCATCTCCGGACTCGTCACTAAGCTCCGCCCCACAGCCAACCTCAAGTGGAATCCCTGGGGCGTCGAGCAGCAGCTCTAGTGACGAGTATTTCTCCCCACCGACGTCACCAACACCTGCGCGCCGGCGAGGGAGAGGCCGGCCCCCGGCCTGCTTGGGGTCCCGAGGCCCATCGGCCTCGAATAGGGCCACCGCTGCCGGTGGTGTAGTGCGTCGCATGCGATGGACTCATATTATGAATGAGAATTGCATGCGCGCCTACTATGGGGCTACAGAGGGAGAAACCATTCGAACGGCGTATCGTGACAGGATGCTTGCTCTGTTTCAGGTCCTCGATCCAACCATCACAGTGTCCGCCCAACGATTGTCGGATCAAGTGCGAGCTATCCAGCGGTGTAACCTGTTGGATCAATCTGTGCTTGATCGGCTCCGCCTGGAGGCACAACCTACTCGCGCGACTCCTTCCTTGATACGGGACTCACCCACCGCGTCGTCAGCTCCGCTGTCAGGAGTGACACCAGCGACATCGGTGGAGCCCGTGGTCGATGATGGAGATTGTGTGAGTACGACTGTTAGCACCCAGGTAAGTGAGCAATTGGGGAGGGCTTTGGAGGACGCTATTCGCCAGTATAGGTCCGCGCCTGAATCTAGGCCGCGTCTACCACGTCTGCCCACTCATAGGCGAAATCTGGCACTGATGGGAGCCCTGAATGATTTACTATTCCCGTACATGCGGGCTAGTAAAGATTTGTCTGATACCCACTCGATCATGTACTGTGGAGCAATCGCGGTGTGCCGCGTCGCTCGTGTCAAGTTTCCAGATACTGACCGGGCGCCGCGGCCCGCCGAGGTTGTACCCGCTTGGCAGGTACGGATCGAGCGGCGTATCAGCACATTCAGGACTCTCATTGCGAAGCTGGTCTGCTTCAGTCGGGGGAATAACCGCCCCCGTGTCATGCGTTTCGTGACTCAAGCATTTGCCGGGACCGGTATTCGGCGCCCGGATTTTGAGGCTAACGTCACGGAGCGCATTGACTACCTGAAGCAGAAAGTCTATGCATGGGCAGCCCGTATTCGCCGGTACAGAGAGCGCGTGGATCGGTACTGGCAGAATCGCCTTTTCCAGAGTGACCAAAGGAAGGTGTACCGGAAGTGGGATGGAACCGCCCAATGTGTGGTCGATGAGGGGCTGCCAGGAGCCAGTGCCATGATTAATTTCTGGCGTGGTATCTGGTCAGCGCCCGTCGAACACACAGAGGGCGATTGGATGTGCGTTGTTGAGCGTGAATGTGGGAGCATCGAACCCATGGCGTCTATATCTATAGACCCCGAAGACGTGAGTTGTGCGATCCGTACGGCCCCGAACTGGAAAAGTCCTGGACCAGACGGGTTGTACAACTTCTGGATAAAGTGGATCCGGTGCTCCCATGGCCGCTTAGCGACGCAGTTCCAACAAGCCCTCGAAGTTGGCTCCCTTCCCCGGTTTATGACCACCGGGATCACCTTCTTGCTCCATAAGACCGGTAGTACCGTTGAACCTAAAAACTATAGACCCATCACGTGCTTGCCCACTATGTACAAGCTCCTTACATCCATTCTGACCATCAAAATTAACACACACATTGTTGTGAACAATATTTTGGCCCCCGCTCAGAATGGGTGTAGGGTTGGGTCCCGCGGTACTAAGGAGCTCCTCCTCATAGACATGACTATTAGCCAGCAAGTCCGGCGGAGCCGGGGGGCTCTGTCCGCGGCCTGGATTGACTACAAGAAGGCCTATGATTCGGTGCCTCACTCATGGCTGAGGAGGATCTTAGAGTTGTATAAAATCGATGCAGCTCTGAGATCCTTCCTCAGTGCGTGTATGGGGCAGTGGACCACAGTCCTTCGTCAACCGGGCGGCGGGGAGATCTCCTCTGACCCCCAGGACTTCATAAGGATTGAGCGGGGCATCTTCCAGGGCGACTGTCTGAGCCCGCTTTGGTTTTGCCTAGCACTGAATTCTCTCAGCACTTTGTTGAGAGATTCAGGTCTAGGCTACCGGCTTCAGAGAGAGGGTGAGGTTATTAGTCATCTGCTGTACATGGATGACCTCAAACTTTTCACACCGAAACTTCCTGACCTGGTGGAGCTGCTGAAAATCACGCAGGTTTTCAGCAACGCCATTGGGATGGAATTCGGTGTGGATAAGTGTGCGGTCTTACATGTGCAGCGGGGAAAAGTTGTGAATTCTACGAATTTGCAACTTTCTGAGACTATGACTCTCAGATCTCTCTCTGAAACCGAAACCTATAAGTATCTCGGTATGGCAGAGTCTTTGGGTATCTCAGTAGTGGATATCAAGAAATCGGTGAAGGAATGCTTCTTCTGCCGCTTCACAAAAGTACTCAACAGTCTTTTGTCGGGCGGCAACAAGGTGCGAGCCTTCAACGGTTGGGTGATGCCTCTACTGACTTACTCCTTTGGCATACTGAGATGGACTCAGACTGAGCTGGACGCCCTGGATAGAAAGGTCCGTCAACTGCTCACTACTCATCGCATGCTACACCCGCGCTCGTCTGTTATGAGACTGTACATCCCGCGGAGGTGGGGGGGTCGAGGCTTTTTAAATGCCAAGAACCTCCACAACCGTGAGGTGTGCAGACTTAGGGATTATTTCCAGAGCAACGAATGCGGGATGCATCGTGATGTGGTGGCAGTAGACAAGGGTCTCACTCCGCTCTCCTTGGCGAACGAGAACTGGCGCAGACCGACGGTATTGAGCGTCACGGACCGCAAGACCGTATGGGAGGGCAAGGAGCTGCACGGGAGGTTCTATCGAGCCTTAACAGGGCCCGATGTGGACCTTCTGGCCTCGGTGAACTGGCTACGCTTCGGGGACCTCTTTGGGGAAACTGAAGGGTTTGCCTGTGCAATTGCTGACGAGGTCATGATGACGAACAACTATCGGAAATATATCCTGAAGGACGGTACGGTCGACATCTGTCGGGCATGCCGTCGTCCCGGAGAGTCACTCAGGCATATTATTTCGGGTTGTTCTCATCTGGCCAACGGCGAGTACTTGCACAGGCATAACCTAGTGGCCAGGATCATCCACCAGCAACTTGCTCTTCGATATGGCCATGTTGAGTCTGAGGTGCCGTACTATCGGTACACACCGGTGTCAGTTCTTGAAAATAGTCATGCATTGCTCTACTGGGACCGCTCTGTTATCACGGACAGGACTATTGCTTGCAATAAGCCTGATATCGTGGTAGTCGACCGGCCCCAGCGCCGGGCAATGATCGTTGACATCACCATCCCGCATGACGAGAACCTCGTGAAGGCTGAGAAGGACAAAATCAGCAAGTATCTTGACTTGGCTCATGAGGTTACCGCCATGTGGGATGTCGATTCAACGATCATTGTCCCGATAGTCATTTCGGCGAACGGGCTGATAGCGAAGAGCCTCGACCAACACCTCAAGAGACTCTCGTTAGATGGTTGGGTCAAAGGTCAGATGCAGAAGGCGGTCATCCTCGACACGGCACGCATTGTCCGGAGGTTTCTCTCTCTGTGACCCCGACCGCCGGTAGCTTGGGCCCTGCCACGCTGCCGATGGAGCACTATTTTTTATATTTTTAAATAGATGTTTTTTTGTTTTAATATGTATTTAAAAATGTAATTTATAAGTAATTTTAAAGTGAATAAAGAGATAATAATAATAATAATGTTTATTTTCATAAGAAGTACAGTGTAACATTACAGTGGATGACATTGACATGAGGTAATATATATATCCAATAGTCTGACGTAACTTGTTATACCTACTTAAGAATATTGAGATCGTTACAATTATAGATTACCCTACCTCTTAAACTAGGGTTACCCCTGTATCATAAGAGGCAGTGATTCGGCGAGTTACATGAAAAATTAATCGACTTTGAGTGGCGTACTGTATTTAAGATGTATGAACCTTATAATATTTGTGTATTTTCGTGTGTGTAAGAGTGTGTGCGTGTGTGTGTGTGTGTGTGTGTGTGTGTGTGTGTGTGTGTGTGTGTAGGTGTGTGTGTGTGTGCGTGCGTGCGTGTGTGTGGATAGGGTGTGGCAAATTCGTTATGAAATGAATTTAAGTAAAGATTCAGTTTCGAGGTAGTCTAACTGGAGAAGCCAGGAAGTAACGGTTGGTTTAAGTTTGTACTTGTTAAGATCTGTTATGTTCAATTTTTTTTGTGCACCTGTTTGTATACATATGTACTTAATATGAGGTACTGGCGTTCTGCAAATGTGGTTCTGTGTCGAGTCATTGGCGGATAATTTCTGCGCTTAGCAGGGTCCGAGAGAGAGACATCGGGATGCTTTCTAAGGATAGAACGAAGCACGTAAAGCTGTCGTACCGTT
The DNA here is from genome assembly GCA_946251805.1 of Cybosia mesomella. NCBI lineage: Eukaryota > Metazoa > Arthropoda > Insecta > Lepidoptera > Erebidae > Cybosia > Cybosia mesomella. Next base: position 22,197,083 of record OX276393.1, read on the forward strand.
AGTACCTTGCAGCTCAAATATAACTGGGTAGTTGGGTACCAGCGAGGCTTCCGAGTCATAACTTTGAGGATGGCTCTTTGTGCCCTCTCAACTTTCATGAGGTGAGAGTCATAGGCGCCCCCCCAAACTGGAATGCAGTAACCTATGATAGATTGGCACAGTGAGTAAAAAACCATCTTCAGTAAATCAGTCCACCGAGTTCCGAAGTAATTTAAATATGTGAATGAACCTCAAGGTTCTGTTTTTGAGTAATTCAAGATGTTTGTCCCAGTTCAAGGCAGAGTCGATTTGAATTCCAAGATACTTGACGTCTTCTGTACGAGTAAGGGTCGGACAGGCACAGGGAGATGATAACTGTGCGCATGTGTGTGCTACTATTGAGAAACTGTGATGTGGAAGAGTTATACGGCGAAGAGCGAAGGGGATGAAGCAAGATTTTTGGAAGTTTAACGTGAGAAGGTTGTTGTTTAACCAAGACGTGATATGATTTAAGGCAAATTCCGAGCTATTTTTGACCCTGTCCCAAGAGGAACCGTAGACTAGAATAGCGGTGTCATCTGCGTAAGCGTAGATTTTTGAATTAGGGAGTGACATATTGCATAAGTCATTGATGTAGATTTGGAACAGGACTGGGCCAAGGATGCTGCCCTGCGGGACACCGTACATCACAGGTTCTTCGTCGCTGAGGAGATCACCAATTTTAATTTGCTGGGTACGATTGCAAAGATAACTTTTAAAGATATCCAGTGCGATACCTCTTACACCCACGCGCTCCAATTTTGTGGTGAGTATAGGTACAGAGACTGTATCGAATGCTTTAGTAAGGTCTAGAAAGATGCCAAGGCATTTGGTTCGTTTGTCAAGAAATTCGGCTACTGATTGGGTTAAATCCATTACTGCATCTTCCGTGGATGGCCGTGCACGGAAGCCATATTGATTACTTGAGATTATTCCCTTCACATCCAAGAATTTCTTGAGACGGTTGCAAAGAACTCTCTCAAAGACCTTCGACAGTGAGCTGAGAACCGAGATAGGCCTGTAATTATCGATACATCCTCTATCACCTCCTTTATGAATTGGGTGGATTATCGCTCTTTTTAAAGCATTCGGAAATATGCCCTTGCTTAGGCAGAGATTAATTATATGGGTCAAGGGCATTATGAGTGAATCTCGGCAGAATTTTAAGACTGAGGGTGATATTCCGTCCCAACCTACAGCCGCATTATCGCGCAGTTGGAGGATAAGTGATTCCACTTCAGACGCATCAACATCCAGTAAGACTAGAGATTTACAGGGTGGAATATGGGGATTTTTATCGCTGGCAGTGGCTGGACTGTGAGTTAGGCGTAAGGGAGGGTGGCGACGAGATAAAATGTTAATAGCCAGATTTTCACCCACATTACGCAAACTAGTACAGACCTCATTGATGGAATTCTTAGGGTTGTCTCGGATTTCCAGGAGTTCAGTGGGGCAAGACTTAGGTTTGTTAATACGTGTTATACTTTTAATAGTTTTCCACAGAGCTCTTGGGTTATCCTTAGCTTTCTCAAGTTCACCTCTTTCATATGCAATTTTAAGTTTATGGAGAAGCGAGTTGCAGAAGTTCCGATAACGTTTATACGTTATCTTTAGTTTGAGATTTTCGGGATCATTTCTAGACCTAGTGTGTAATTTGTCTCTGTTACTAATGCATTTCAGTAGCCCACGGGTCATCCATGGTTTAAGTATTTTTTGTCGTCTTGGGATTAGGACACGTTTAGTGTGTTTGGCTATAACTGATCTCAGGTTGATAATGAATGAGTTAAGAGATACATTAGGGTCGTCAGTGTTAAATAGGTCGGTGTAGTCAATACTATCTAATTCCGATTTTATTGCATCATGGTCTACGTGTAATCTAAAGTTCATTGAAGTTTTTTCTTTGTTGTTAGTATTAGGAATTATTAAGAGGAGGGGCTTATGATCAGTAATGTGTGAGTCCAGTATTAGTGTGGTTGTGTCAGTATTTTGAGTTTTGACGAATATATGGTCAATGCATCTGTCTAATCGAGTGGGAAAGAGGTGAGTGGGGAGGAGACCGTGGGATATGTTAAGTGTTAGAAAGTCGTCCCTACGTTCGTCTGCACTATCCTTCGCTATGTTGATGTTTAAATCACCGAGTAAAACAATATTTTGCCATGGGGTAAGACTACTAAAAGTGCGATTTAAGCTTTCTAGAAACATTTCAAAGTTACCTGATGAGTCATAACAGTGCGATCGATACACGGAGACAATGGCCAAGCTTTTATCATTGGTAGTACAGACTAGACAAGTACCACCCCCAAAGTTAGGTGCCCTAACTGTGACTTGATGATAAGATCTTGCATATATAACGACACCATCGTTTTGGTTGGAGTTTATGTCAGTATGGTATGATTGAAACCCTTGCAAGGTAGGTAGATTAACAACTGAGTCTAGCCAACATTCTGTCAGTACTATAAAATCATAGTTTAATTTTGTGGTATGTAGTAGGGTTAGTAGTTGGTCAAAGTTCTTATTTATGCTGCGTATGTTCACGTGCAAAATAGTTGAGTCAGTGGGGGCGGGTTTCGCTAATTTGAAGCAATCCTCAGGACTACACATGAATGAATTGCCGCTAGCTTGCGAGTCAAGTTCACGGTTAATCATATTAATAGTAGCCATTTATATTGAGGATATGACATGAAGACATGAAGCGAAAAGTGATTGTGAGTAATGCGTATATGCATGTGTAGGATGATACGTAGGTAGTGTTATGGTTGTGTATGTATATATTTTTATTTATATTGACCAGTATATTATGTAATACTGTAGGCTTAGTTACTGTCTTGATCACAGCCTCAATTGTAATACTGAGTGAATGGCATCGTGGCATAGCAGCCAGTAAAGAAATGTGGATTCTGCCTACCCCATAGGGGAATATGCATGGTAGTAAGTGTGTTTGGATGAAAGTATGAGTAGATGAACTCTGTTTGAGAAGTTTATGTTTTTGAGGTTGGGTGTGGTTAATGGTTCTTTTGATGGAAGGGAGTGAAAATACTAAATGTATGTTAGTGTGTGAATGTGTAAGAGTATGGTGTTGTGTGAGTGTAGCAGTATGTTTATATTTAAAAACAAAAATAACATATTTTTGTAAGGTAATTAGCAATAATGTATGAAGTTTTGACAGATTAACAAATAAACAAGCTGGCAAGATATAAATTACAAGAACTAGTCACATGCTACCGAGCTTCAAGACTTGGAGACATTTTTCTGTCTTAATCAGGACTTGTTTGGGTTCTTGTTTTCGTATAAAAATATTTCCATTGGATACCCAGCAAAATTTGTGGTTGCTTTGTTTTGCAAACTCACGTGCTTGGTAGAAAAGTTTTTTTGTACTAGGAGGCAGTTGTTCTTCAACAAATATCGGTTTTAGTGTTCCTGAGAGACCAATGATTGAAGTATTCATTTTACCATCCTTCTCCTTATCTTTGTTGAAGATCCGAATAGCAGATAATATAGTCTTCTTTTTGTGCACTGAGGTGAGCTCTGCAATTATAGGGCGAGGGGTGGATGAAGAGATGGAAGCTTTCGAAGGTAGACGATAGACATCTCGTATATCTGTTTCGAGCAGATTAACTCCTACAGTTTTACCTCTATCGCGTACAGTTTTGATGAGGTCCGATGTAGATTCATTGTTAGACTGGGGAATATTACGAATTTCCAGGCCAGAGCATCTTGACATAAGTTGAAGGTCCAAAACTTTTTTTTCTAGTTGCTCAATGTACTGCCGGTGCTCGATTCTCTCTTTTCTTAACTCCTCTACTTCCTTCTTCAAGTCTTCAAACTGATTATTAATAAAAAATATAGATTTTACAATTTCCTCGTTCGATTTGCGTATTTCTGCGTTTGACGTTTGAATTAGCGTGTTCTGCTTTTTTATTTCTGCAATGTCCGAGATCAGTTGCATCATAACGGTTGTTTGATTCGTAAGCATCGTTGATATGGAAATATCTGTAGGGCCAAGCGGGGAATTTGATTGTCGGGGGCGTTTACTCTTCGGTGTTGTAGAAATGTCGCTTATGTTCAATGCGGAAGTCATATCTGACTCAGACTGAGCCTGTAACACGTACTTGGTTTGTGTCTTTGAGGATTTAGGAGGAGAACGTTGTAGGTGAGCCATGTCGTGTTCAATGTTATTATCTTGCCATACAATTAGACTATAAACAGTCGATATTACGTACAGTGACAGCACCGGTTTCGTAGTCGCTGTGTTAGTCCGCTACGGTCGTAGCAAGCTGCTACGTCGTGGTGACGTCAGCCGCGCTTAGTAGATCACTGTTTCGCAAACACTGGCAATCACTCGGTGGCGCGTTGGTGAACGGCGCGACTTACACACACTAATCCGTACAGAAGACGGCAGTTCGAATCCTGCCAATCACTATCACTTTTCGCACTCGGATTTTAGTAGATTAGTGACAAATTATTATTGTCTCACTCTAGTACCGCCCAGTGGGTGGGAACTGCAGGTATGACATCGGCGAGTGCAACAAGGAAATGCAAAACTCAATCACAAAAAATCACAAAAATCACAAAAAAGAATAGATAAAAACTTAAGTAGCAAGCGACACACGTCCACTCCGTAATGCGTTCGACGGCCGAATCCGATGTTCCACAGCAGCGGTCCCAGGACCAATCCCTGTGGAACACCGCAAAACATCTCGCGCCGACCGAGGCCGGTCACGGTTGGGTAGATGACGGCTCTCTCCGACAAATACGCCCCGACTATGCGGCGACTACCTGAGAGGCACTTCGTGATACACGAGCGCCTGCCTAATGCAACTCCAGGGCAAGGTGTTGAACGCGTTGGCGATGTCCAGAGACACTGCCAACATCCCCTCACCCCGGAAAACTGTATTCTTCGCCAGAACCGTCACGTCCATGATGGCATCCACAGTGGAGCGCCTCTGGCGGAAGCCACATTGGCCATCCGCCAGGTCCGGCCCCACTCTGGAGAGGTGCTCGACGAGGCGCTTTGCGATGACTCTTTCAAAGAGTTTGCACACCTCGTCGAGCATTACTCCGGGTGCCCCACTTTTCGGATGAGGACCAGTTTCCCTGTCTTCCACAATTTCGGGAACTGGCCCCGCTCCAAGCATGCGCTGAGAAGCCCTCTCAGTCGGGGCTCGAGAACATCGTCAACTAGAGCTAGGACCCACGCTCGGCCTGGAATGCCGTTGGGTCCTGGCGCGGTGTTTTAGACTCTGAGCCTTCCCACCGCCAGCTCCAGTTCTACCCAAGTGACCTCGGGCACATCGTCGTCAACCACGCCGGGCGCCATAGGCGACCGAGGCGGAGCATATTCCACCGCCCGAGCTGGGAACAGGGAGCCAACAACGCCTCCGAGGAGCTCTGGCTGAAGACACCGGGTCAATGGTGGGGTCCGTGGGTGCAGCTTGCCCCTGACCATTGGGTAGGGCCGCCCCCACGGGTCCCGCTTCATCAACTCCAGCAGTTCGTTGCGGGCCGCCTTTTTAGCCCGCCTTATCTCTGCTCGGAGGGTTCTTCCGGCCTCCCTGTATCCCTCTTACAACTCCGCCTGCCGAGCCGCCGCATCTGCGTGGCGGAGACGCCTCCTGCAGAATCGAGCCCACCAGCGGCGCGTGATCACGCAGGCTTGTCTCAGCCTCGCGATCTCCGACGACCACCAGTAGACCTGACCCCTCGGATTATAGGGCGGAGCCCTAGGCATCGCTGCATCGCAGATACGGGTCATTGCCTCCCGGAACCACTCTGCCTCATCGTCTATGTTGACAGGCCTGTCCAGCGCAGGGGCCCAGGCCTGTACGATGGCAGCTTCCAGGAAGAGCTCCCAATCTAGTCGCTTAAGCGCCCAGCGTGGCACGGGTGGAGCCGGTGTGGCCGGCTCGTCGCTCGCAAGGGCGGAGACATCAAACCGAATGTATCGGTGATCCTCCTCCACAACGACACGCCAGCCCTGAACACGGCGTGACAGTGAGGGGCATGCGAACGAGATGCCCACGACTTCGAGGGGCAGCTCCACTGCCCCTCGAAGTCACGAACGTGGCAACGGCTCCCCGATTTAGGACAACTAGGCCGAGTCTGTCGGCCCAGTTCTCCAATGCCCTGCCCCTATCCCATGCAGGGCCCCTCATGTGTCAGTGTCGTGTCACGCAGGCTACCGTCGGCGAGGTTTTGCACCAATGCCACCGTCCCATCCAGTGCAGTTTCCCAGGAAGGCCCGAGAAACCGGTGGGTGTATGGGTCGGCGACATTGATGGTCCACTGTGTCATGCTCTGGAGCAGAAGACCCTGAGCATCGGCAGGACTAGGATGCGGAGTTGAGGATCCATTATGGGATTCCCATCTCCGCATCCCGCCGCGAACCGGAGGTGGAAGGCCGGCCCCCCGGCTTTGGCTCCCCTCCGGCGCAGGCCTTGCTGCCAACCCTGTGGTCAGCCGGCTTGCCCCCCGCTGCACACCTAAAGCAGTGCAGCGGAGCGTCACACGTTCCGGCCTTATGACCAGGCTGGCTACAGCGGAAGCAGCGATCCCCCACCGTCAATTCTGCCGTGCAGTGCACCCTCACATGGCCCACCGACAGGCACCTGAAGCACCTAGTCGGTCGGGCCTGCAGGAGCCATGCCTGCGCCCTCAGGAAGCCTCCTGCCAGGAGGCTCCGCCCATCGGCAACCTTTTGGGCCGCCGCGATAGGGCAGCCGACAACTGCTGCCCCCTGTCCACCGCGGCCGAAGCGTATAGCTCCGGCCTTAACTGTGGTCAGGGGGCAGTCTCCGGCCTCTGCCACGACGAGCTTGAGCTCCTTTGCTGTGATAGAGACGTCCGACGTGCACTTCTGCGCATTTAATGGGCCTGGACACCCGGACTTCATCCAGTGACTCCCTGCACCACAGTAGCACCGGGGACCTCGAGAAGCCGGGCTCCAATCCGTGTGCTCTTGCACCGGACGCCCGGGATCTCGAGAGCCTTGAGGTCTACGTTGGCCTTTACTTTGGCCAACACCTCGGCATACCCCATGCCTCTCTCAGCTGCCTCCGCCATCAGAGTGACGATGACGGCCGTAGATCAAGGGACACGGAGCTTCCTCGACGCTCCCATCGCGTCGGCCGCGGCTCTTCTGGCCTTCTTGGCACCTTGTTTTGCGGCTTTCCGCCTCTTTTTCCTGTCTCTGACTACCTCCCAGCCCCCTTCCAACGGGGGCCTTGTAGAGGCAGCCGGAGCTGATGCTGTGGCTGGGGCTAGGGCTGGGGACGTCTTCCCCTTTCCTTTTCCCTTGCCTTTGCCCTGAGCGACCTGCCAGGAGGCCACCTCCGGCAAGACTGGCCTGGCCACCCTTGTAGCTGGGTGGGCAGTTGGGCCAACCTTGGCTAGAGCCACGTAGCTGGCCTCCGGCGGCGCCAGAGGTGGACGGCAATAAATGCCTTCCTATGCGGAGATGCGACCCATCAACCGCTCCTCCAGCGCCACCAGACGCCGGACTACGTCGGGCTCCGCGAGAGGCGCAACTGATCCCGGCCGCGCCGGTAGCGTCGGCTGCGACGGTCGCGCTGGTAGTACCAGCTGCGCCGGCCTCGATGAATGCGCTGATGTTGTACGGGCTGTGCCACTTGGCCCACCGGTGGCGCAATAGCCGTGCCCGCGCCAGCATAGCTCACCGCCTCTCTTTTGAGCTCCTCTAATGCGGCGGCGAGGCGGGTCATCTTTTGGCGAGATTTGGCCAGCTCAGCCTCGAGGAGCTCACTCTCATCGGCGATATTAACGGCGATTGCCATTATTGCCTTTTGTTCGGGGCTCGGGGACAACTGAGTCAGTCGCCGGAGCTTTTCCAGTGACCCTCGAGTCGTCCTTCCCGACTCCGGCACTTTTAGCCTTTTTTGGCACGGAAGGCGTCTTCGGCAGCCTATCCGCCGAGACATTCTTGAGGAGGTCAGCGATAAGCCTCTTTTGGCGGCCCGCTCTTTATCGCCAGCCTTCGCTGCCTTGACGGGCTCGTCGCGACCTTTTGTGGGTGGTCGTCCTCTACCCCGGCGGCCAGTGCCCACTTTGGCCGCCGGGGAGGCCTCGACACTAGAGACCGACTCCGTTGCTGGATTGTTGTTGTTCCGTTTGTTCGCCGTTCCTGACTTAACAGTCAGGCTTACGATTTGGCCAGATGGTGGTCTGTTGGTTTGTGGCCTCTTTGCACTAATAAATGTTTCTTTCTTTCTTTCTTGTATCAGACCGTATCCCCCACCTCTGGATGAAGTCAGCAATGGAGAACCCGCCCGCCTCCTTACCTGCTCTCCACTGTGCCATCTGCTAATCAGAGGGACACGTGGAAAGCTTCCGAACAGCCCTCAACTGGGCCGGCCTCGCCTCGGTCGGAGTTGGCCATAGGCGGCAGCGTCTCTCCCGCCCTAGGAGAGAGGCACTGCTGTCTCCGTTGCCCAGGGTGCACCGCGGAGGTCCCCAACCAAGTACCCCGATGTTATCTAATACTAGTATTCTGGGAATTTACTTTTGGATAAAAATATATTTAGAAAAGTATCATTTTTTGTAAAACACATTGAAACACTCAAATAAATATTATACAAATAGCGGAAATCGAATTCTCTACCGCCACATGACGTCAACGTCAACATCATAGTTCGTCGAATTTAATCGAACCTTTCAGGTGTACTGCGTACTTACCACAAAGAGATTATATGAATATGATCTACAAGTATATGGACGAGAATGCTTAAAATAACATATAAACTTTTTGAGAACAAACTTATGCGAAGGCAATTGCCCAAATAACGAACAATCATGATCACCCTGCCTAGGTTTTTCGAAAAGATTTGCAAGTATATAAATATGTAGTGTATGTTTACTGCAACGATTTTCTATTAAGTTATCTTCTTATACTGGGTGTTAGGCCAACGCTCCCAAAAACGAAGACTGGCGATAGTACTAAATTTCAAATAAAATTGAGTGATTCTTTTTCGATAATTTTGTTTTTTTTTCAATCGTTTTTAGGGTTCCGTTGCCAAATGGCAAAAAACGGAACCCTTATAGATTCGTCATGTCTGTGTGTCTGTCCGTCCGTATGTCACGGCCACTTTTTTCTTAAACTATAAGATCTATGCTATTGAAACTTGGTAAGTAGATGTACTTCGTGAACCGCATTAAGATTTTCATACAAAAATAGAAAAAAAAACAATAAATTTTGGCGGTCCCCATACTTAGAAATGAAAAACAAAATAATTTTTTTCATCAAACCTGTGTAGTATCTATGGATAGGTCTATAGGTAAATGATATTGAGGTTTCTAATATCATTTTTTTCTAAACTGAATAGTTTGTGCGAGAGACACTTCCAAAATGGTAAAATGTGTGTCCGGGGGGGTTCCCCCCTGTAACTTCTAAAATAAGAGAATGATAAAAAAAAATATATATGATGTACATTACCATGTAAACTTCCAACGACAATTGGTTTGAACGAGATCTAGTAAGTAGTTTTTTTTCAATACGTCATAAATCGTAAACTGCAATTTACCTTTCATTCAATCTACTCAAATATAAAAAAAAAAAACATTATTATGTTACTTGCTGCTATGATAAGCGGCGATAGCCTAGTGGCGTACGTAACGGACTATTACTAGATATAAAGATGAAAGCGCAATTTGAATGCATAACTTGTTTATTTGTTAAAACACACCGGCAATTACAAGCTTTTTAGTCCGCCATTACAGAACAATAGAACTTAACTATTGACATCATAGAAGCTGACATAGACTCAACTCTAGCATGCGTTCCGATACACAATAAAATATTACATTGCCTCATTCAACACATCCCCTCAATGAAATATTTTTAAATCAAATATAACAAAGCATTCTCAAAATAAAACTTGACTCTAATACAAAAAAAACTTACTTTCAATACTACCTTATTTAAACAATTTTAAACGCAATGTTTTAAATGCAATACCACCCAATGGTTTAGTTAAAATGTCAGCGATTTGGTCACCGGAAGGAACATATTTTACCACAATAATATTTTTGTCAATTTTCTCCTTAACAAACCTTTGTTTTACTTCAAGATGTTTAATTCTAGTTGTATTTCCTGCCATATGGGCTAGTTTAATGGTGGACTGGTTGTCTTCATGAACAACAATAGGTCCCAGGTCTATATCAAAATCTTTTAAGATAGACTTTACCCAACATGCTTCACTAGTAGCCTGACTTAAGGCGACATACTCTGCCTCAGTTGACGACAAGGCCACTGATTGTTGTTTCTTTGACAGCCAGATGACTGAACACCCAAATACTTTAAAACAATACCCAGTTGTAGATTTCCTATCATCGCTCCCACCCCAGTCACTATCAACATAACCAGTCACCTCATTATTATAATCTCTATAATAAATCAAACATAAATCCAATGACCCCTTTATGTATCTAAGTACATTTAGCAACATTTTGTATAAAAGCTGGCTAGCACAATTTAAATACCTACTCAGCATATTTATTACAACACTCAAATCTGGTCTAGTACAAGACACAACATACAAAAGTTTTCCAATGAGTTCTCTACACTTATGCTCAAACTGACTGTCTGACCCATCACACTTTAATAAATCAAATTTGAAATTTTTATCAATTGGCAAAGACAAAGGTTTACAATCAAACATGCCATAGTAACACAGTATATCCTTTAAGTATTCCTTTTGACTGATAGTTGTACAACCCTTCTCCAAATCCTGCTCTATTTGAATTCCTAAAAATTTACTTACTGACCCCAAGTCCTTCATTTTAAAAGAATCATTCAAAATATTCTTTAAATTCAAAGCCTTTCCTTCAGAAGTACCAAAATAAAGTATATCGTCTACATACAACAATAAAAATGTTTTGTGACCGTTTTCATGCTTTGAATACAAACAATAATCTTTATTTGAATATTTAAACCCTTGTTCTGTCATAATCACATGAAAAGTTTCATTCCAATATTTAGGTGCCCGCTTCAACCCATAAATTGACTTTTTAAGTTTGCAATAATTAAATTTTGACTCTACTCCCTCTGGCAGTTTTAAATAAACATCCTCATCAATTGTACTGTTCAGGAAAGCATTACATACATCCATTTGGTAAATTTTACAGTTCATTTTAGTAGCTACCGCTGTAAAGATCCTAAACGTATTTAACTTTGCTACCGGAGCATACAAGTCAAAATTATCACACTCACTTTGTTGAAACCCCCGTGCCACTAACCTCGCCTTGTAGATAGTTTCGCCGTCTTGACCTTTCTTGGTTCTCAATACCCACTTGGTACTTATTATTTCTTGGCCTTCCGGTACCTTTTCGACGAATGTCCATGTATCTTTTTCATCCAGTTGTTCCAGCTCTTTCTCTATAGCCTTTTTCCAATTTTCAGCATCTACTCGTTTCATAGCTTCTCTATAGCTTGCAGGCTCTTTATTGAAAGCAGCTAACCCAAAACCTTTTAACCAGTTTGGTTTCTTTATAATTCGTCCATATAGTGTTCTCACTTCGTCCTCCTCTGACGATTCTGAGCTTTCTCCACTTGAATCACTTTGCTGTACTCTGTGTGTACTCTGCTGTTCTACCTTTTGCTCTTGTTCTATATTCTCATCATGTGCCTGCTCTTCTATAAAACTCTCTTCTTCTGGAATACTTTCTACACTAGTCTGATCCAAATAAACTATTTCCTCACTTTCCTTTCTCTCATGGTTCTTTATAAACACCACATCTCTCTTTGTTTGGACAATTCTTTCCTTTTCATAGTAAATTCTGTAGCCTTTCGTACCTTCATAGCCAACAAACAAGCCTTCTTCTGCTTTGGAATCTAATTTACGCCTTTTCTCCTTTGGGATGTGAGTCCAAACTTTTGTACCAAATATTTTTCCTAATTTACTCACGTCAAAGTCTCTTCCTTTCCATAATTGATATGGTGTCTTTCCAGGTATCTGACTTTTGCTAGTTCGGTTAAGCACATATATCACCGTATTCATGGCCTCCGCCCACAGTTCCTTGTCCAGATCCTTCGCCAACAACATGGTCCGAGCAGCCTCTACGATTGTACGCATGTCCCTCTCTGCCCGGCCATTCTGCTCCGGCGTATAGGGAATGGTTGTTTCTTGTTGAATCCCTTTTTTGGCGAACAACTCCTTCATTTCACTATTCACAAATTCTGTGCCATTATCAGACCGGAACACCTTCATCTTATGTCCAGTTTCTCTTTCAGCCCTTTCTATGAACATCTTCACTGTGAGTGCCACCTCAGACTTCTTTTCTAGAAAGTAAACATTTCGGTATTTTGTGTAATCATCTTTGATCAATAAGAAATACTTTGCTCCTCCGAGCGACGACACCTCAAGCGGCCCACACACGTCCACATGAACCAGCTCCAATGGGTTTGTAGACCATCTCGCACTTTCTTTGAACGGCCATCTGTGCGACTTTCCCTGTATACATGCTTCACACTTTTTGTTGTCATCAGTAAAAGTGAGGTTATGATTACTGAGCACTTTCTTAACGTAGTCTTTATTTTGGTGACAAAGTCTCTCATGCCATTCGCTCAGCGACACTACCGCACAATAATCATCACTTTTCGTAAAGTTCATGACATAAAAACTGTCCTCTTTGTACCCAGTAGCACACACGACATCGTATTTCTTTACCAGACATTTATCATTCGTTAGGTCGATTTTATAACCTTTACTAGTAGCTTTTGACACCGAAAATAGATTTAGTTTCAGTTCCGGCACATACAACACATCGCTCAACGAATTGTCCACGAATTTTATATCACCAACCCCTAAAACTGGTAATTTTCGCCCATCACCCACAATAACAAAGCGATCTGACGTTTCGCGAAATGACATAAACAGGTTGCGTTCGAAAGTCATATGCTCGCTTGCGCCACTGTCCACAATCCACTTGAATGACGACATTGACGAAATTGATTGTTTCGGAACGCAACTGTTTATTAAACAACCACTTTCCATTGTCATCATAGCTGTAACTGGAAATGCATTACTTTTCTTCCCACTGTATTGTTTTTCACGTTTTGGGCACTCGAACTTCAAATGTCCAGTTTTATGACACACATAGCACTTTCTGCTGTCCTTGTTACTCTTGCAGTCTTTGATAAAATGTCCCATGCGACCACACTTAAAACACTTTCTGTGTGCACTGGTTTCTTTCCTGTCCTGATTTTTCACAAACAAAGCTAATTTTCTTCACACTCAGAGCTTTTAGACTTCTTTCTCTCCTCTTCTATTAAGAGCCTTCCGACAAGATCATCATACTTCTGCTTATCCGAGTCAACTGACTCCCAAGCTGACACAAAATGACTGTACTCATCCGGCAATGACATCAGCACTTTTGTCATCACTAGCTTCTCTGATATTTCCTCTCCTACTTGTTTCAGTTGACTTCTTATTTCTTGTAGTTTAGATAGAAAAACTGACATTTCCATCCCTCTTTCAAACTTAAAACTGAAGAACCGCTGCTGAAGCAAGTGTAAGCTTGTACTGCTCTTTTGCTCGAACACACTCAACAACTTATTCCACATCTGAGCAGCTGTTTCACAAGTGGTAACATGTACCATAGCACTTTCACTCAACCTGGTGACGATGAGGCCTTGAGCTTTAGCATCTTTCTTGAACCAGTCTGCTGCATTTGCTTCACTTTTCACCACAGTGCCATCTGCTACTGTCATCTGGAACTTCCATAAAGTCCAGTTCTTTTGCCCTTCAAGCCTGAAAACTCCAACCGGCGTAAGCTGATCCATTTCCCCGGATTGCTCTGATCACTCTTCCGTCGTCGTAGAACCAGCAAACAATGCGTGGTAACGTCTACAGCAGTGCCGCCACGTGCTAGCACCGCTAATCCCCAGACGCAACCGCCGCCCCCGCCGCCAAACACCTCTACGACGCCAAAACGGTTTGCCCTCCGACAAACGCGCTTCCACCTACAACAGAGTTACAGAACCGCCTGGGCCCATAACCTATTACTAGATATAAAGATGAAAGCGCAATTTGAATGCATAACTTGTTTATTTGTTAAAACACACCGGCAATTACAAGCTTTTTAGTCCGCCATTACAGAACAATAGAACTTAACTATTGACATCATAGAAGCTGACATAGACTCAACTCTAGCATGCGTTCCGATACACAATAAAATATTACATTGCCTCATTCAACACGGACTGCTAAGACGAGGTCTCGAGTTCGATCTCCAGTCGCCCCGGGCACACACCTCTGACTTTTCGTAGTAATGTGTGCATTAATAAATGTAAATTATCGCTCGCTTAATAATGTGCCCGGTAGATGGCTATAGGCTCGCCCTCTATTACATCGGGACCTTAACATAACTGGCGAATCGTAGGTGTGTAATATACCACTGCCTACCCCTTCGGGGATACAGGCGTGAAGTTATGTTATGTTGCTGCTACGGAACCCTTAATAGGCGAGTCCGACTCGCACTTGGCCGCTTTTTTTGAAGATCTTTTAGCATTATTCACACTCCAGCGTGTTAGTACAGCTATATGAAACCGGTCGGTGCGGCGACGTCATACTCATATTAATTGCTGCATTCATTTTTTTAGGTAAAGTGATGAAATTTTAATGAAATAAACGTTTTATTTAGCTGTACTGGTACAATGGAACGTGAATGCTAAGAAAAATGTCGAAAAAGAAAATTAAAACGACCGGACAAAAAAATCGCTCCAAAAATTTTTTATTTTCAGTACTATCGCCTGTTTTTGGTTTTGAGAGCGTTTCCCTAACACCCGGTACACGATTTTTATAACATAGGTACTTACTAGCTACGCCGGAGGTCGCCTAACGACCTCCGTCCTCCATGAGCGCAGGCCTGGGGGTGGCAGTTTAGGCCGCCTGTCACCCCAGCAGAAGCAGGCCGGGACGGCGGAGCGACTAGCGCCCCCCCCCCTTTCCGGATCAAGTAGGGGACACCGTGGTTCCCAAACCCGAGGGGGCCATCTCAAAACCAGAGATGGCCCAGGAACAGTCGGGGTGCGAAGGAAATGCCTTATGGGCAACCTTACACCCTGGCGTCTGAAGGCCCGAGACGGTGTGCGGTTTTAGTCGGTTCAAGCCCGACATAACCTCCCCCGCTGACCGGCAGGGGGGTATCTGAGGGGATTTCCGCACGATAACAGCTACTTCACCACCGTGAAATACTGATTCTACCGATTCAGAAATAATGGTTCCCACGGAACCAATTTCTGGGATAAAAAGTAGCCTATATGTTATTTCAGACTATATAATTTTAACACTATGCCAAATTGCATTCAAATCCTTTCTGCCGTTTTAGCGTGAAAGAGTCGACCGATAACAATCCACAAATCCATCCTCACAAACTTCAACATTTTATAACATTAATTAGGAAAGTAGGATTATAAACTAGACCCGTGATTACGTATGTAAATGATTTTCCTTCCATTTAAAGGCATTAGGTTTCATAAACAATAGGTCAATAACGTTTTTTTTATATATGTAAGTTACACACAAAATCAAACATAAAAATATAAAAGTGGAGAAAGTAGTACTCATTATTAACAACCTACATTCTGATGCAATTATTAATTTAAAACGAAGAGTGTTTCGTTTTATAATTATGATTTCTGAAATCAAATCATAACGTTTTATCCAGTATTAAATCAATACAACTTGCTCCTTAATCCAATAAGCTCTACTCAGACCAACTTTAAGGCCATAGCAGTACAGGAACTTGGTTGTTAGATAATCACTTCTTGTCTCGTCGGGAAACATCGAGCACACATAGCTCGATGAGAGACTTTCAACTAAAGCGGCAAACAGTGAAGTGGGTCTATGCATACAATGAACAGCCATATATGAAGAAAATTTAGATATACTATAAACACATAGGCAGAGGTGTATTACACACCCACGATTCGCCAGTTATGTTTAGGTCCCAATGTAATAGGGGGCGAGCCTATTGTCATCCACCGGGCACATTACTAAGCGAGCGATAATCAACATTTTTAATACACACATAACTACGAAAAGTCAGAGGTGTGTGCCCGGGGCGACTGGGGATCGAACTCGAGACCTCGTCTCGGCAGTCCGTTACGTACACCACTAGGCTTTTGCCGCTTCGTGGGTGTGTAATACACCTCTGCCTACCCCTTCGGGGATATAGGCGTGAAGTTATGTTATGTATGATAAACACATACATGCTTTGTAACTACTAGGATGAAGGAGGAATGGTCATAGTATGTCATCATTCTATGGGTGTTAGAGCAAGGTTTTTCATAGGTACAGTCGTCATCGGTATTAGCTTAACACATTCCAAGTTACTTACCGCCTTAGCTCTAAAACTATACATTATATAAAAAACAAATGCTGCCAGTCTTCTGGGCACGTTACCACAGGAGGCATGCGATGCGGAGGAATTCCACGATGCATTTTAGGTTTAAGTTTCTTTTAATTATTTATTTTATTTGTTTTATTTAGTTTAGTTAGATATACAATTTGTAACCACATTTGTACATTTACTTATTGTAATTAAAAATAAACTATTATTCAGGAAAAAAAAACAAATGTTGTAAATAATAAATTTGCCCTCTAGAGATTATAAAATAGTAGTTAATGTAACTGTCATATAAGAAGGGGTATTAAAACACGAGAGTCTAATCCGAATGCGATAATAGGTTGACTCGAGTGTTTTAATACCTAAGTTATATGCAGTTTCATACACTACTTTATCTTCACTCATAGGAAAAATTGAAATTAAGCAAAGTAGGTAGGTTACAAGGGCGCCAATTTTTTCACAGTTCCAACTGCGCATGCGTGCGCCTTTTGTTTCATATTCAGCCTAAAACCTTAGACTAGTTTAATGAATAAAAAAGATAGCGATACTATAATAAGTTTTATTTTTAATTTTATGTATATGCGTTTATAAAGTGCGTATGTATAGAATCGTCTAGAATTTTTCGATTTGAGTGTAGATAAAATATATTAAAAAAGTTTTAGATTTATTTCAGTATAAAGATCGTTTGTAAATGTGTTAGTGTGCTACTTCTGAGCAGTCGCCCCTCACGGCGACTTCAACAGGAAAGTCTTATGAGCGTATTTGTATTTTCAATTCAATATGGAATTCAGTTATTTTTCACGTTTTAGTCCCTTCTTGGTTTCGAAGTCGGTTCTATTTTTTAATATATTTTTTTAATTTAACCGAGACGTTTAAAGCATTTTGGTGTTTAGAATGGGTTATAAATAGGGTGGATACATTTGATTATGCAGTTTTTTTTTTCCACGCATTTCCATATTTACTTTTACGATCAATGTAATAGTGACGTTATGAAACCGCTGTCAAAAGTTAAGTAAATGCTTGGACCGAGTATAGATATTTTAAGTTACAGAACCCAAGATTTTTCACAATCTTCTACAATCTCTTAACAAAAAAGTTTGTATGTATGTTTATTCACATTTTAGAAACCAAGCTATGCTTAGTTCGGATCTGGTCGTAAGTGACGATGTGGTTTAGGATGGATCACGTTTGCCTAGAAGGAACCTATTCACTCGAGACTTGAAGATTCCGAGGTTATAGTTTTCCGGAAACACACACTCAGGCAGACGATTCCACTCCTAACCTGTACGCATAATAAATTTGTCGCTGAAACTTTATGTGCGTATCCGTAGACGCTAGAATATCCACCTAACAGTAGAATATCCACCATCTAGCGGTGCCGTGTTGCTGTGTGTCTGGTCATTCGTTGCTGGAAAGTGCTTGGAGGTATCAAGTTGTGCAATTCCAGCGCGCACTCTCCGAAATGCATTCGTTAAAAACCCCGTAGGAATGCAACTTTGCATCGATGTTCAAGGCACTGAAGCCTTTACTCGACGAGTGCATTGTTATTAATGAGCTTCTTGGCCCGTCTCTCTATCGCCTCCAGCGCTTTTAGGTAGTATATAGATGAGCCGTCACATAGAAACGAGCAGCTCCATACACGATCGAACCTGCGCTTGGTACAAGTTGAGCAACTGTTCCAGTGTACAGTACTGTCGCACCCTCGACAGTATGCCTAGTTTTTTAGCAGCCATTTGAGCTTTAGCCTCAATGTTAGACCCAAAGTTGAGGGTGGATGTCAGAGTTACGTCAAAGAAGTTCGAGATGGTGGGTTATCAGCACAGATGCATTTCGGAAAATAGGGTTTGGCTGGAATCTCGACTGGCAGAGAAAAGACACACCTGGGTTTTAGTAGCATTGAATTTGACCAAGTTAGCATCACCCCAATCGGACCCCACCTTCAAGGACAAATTCATAACGCCCATCATAGCCTCTCAGAGAGACCGGATCTGTCCCACGCTGGCTGTGGGTTGGACTCGTAACTCGACTTGTCACCTGCGTACCCAAAAGTATCGGGCTCGAGCAGGGCGTTTATGTGCAGCAAGAATAATGTAGCCGAGAGCACCGACCCCTGAGGGATACCAGCGTTGATCGCTAATCGCTCGGATGTGCAACCATCAACGACCACTCGGATAGACCGATTCCTCAGGAAGTTAGTGATCCAGATACATAAGCCAGCGGGCAGGCCTTTTTTTTTTTAATATTTGTTCCGTCAATTGACTGCACCCCGCTGGATGGTGAGAAGCTAGGGTGAAGTCCAGAAGATATGGGCCACCATCCCAGATGCTGACGATCCTAAAATGGTAGCCCCTACCTTGACGGCCTCAACAGATGCTTTTTCACGCCCCGCTTGAAGAACCCGGGATTGTAAGAAGAAGGAAATTGCCAATTAGGCTATTGTTCCAGACCCTGTCAAACGTCATCGAGATGTCGAGTGAAACGGTAAGTGTCTTTCCGTGCCTCTCGATAGCCTCGATCCAAATGTGGGAGGAATAAACAAGAGGGTCCCTAGTGGAACGGTTTTGGCGAAAGCTATATTGCCGATGACTGAGGAGGTCGTTCGTTTCGAGGTATGCCAGGAACTTTTTATTCAGTACACGTTCTATAGTCTTATAGAGTATGGACGCTACTGAAATTGGTCTGTAATTGACAGGGTCCGACCGGCTGCCCTTTTCGGGCACATGTTGCACGTTAGCTTGCTTTCAAGCCATCGGCACTTGACAGGTCTGATATGAGAGACGAAACAGGCGTGTCAAAATAGGAAACAACTCACAACCGTACAATCCCTCTGTCGGGTACTGATATCTGCCATGCGTGTCTCACATCCGACAGGAGAAGCTTCGTCGTAATGGCAGACGCGAAGACTCAGCCTGCCTGGCTCTAGAAGAAGTCTCTCCTAATTTCGTAGTGCTAAAAACGGTAGTTTCTAGTAGCTCTGTATTGATAAGTCAGTTACACGAAAAAAGCTTAAAACGATGAAATCACCATGTTGGGTTCGAGATTGCGGAAGTAAACCTACCTTGTTCTATTCAGAATTTAACGCGGACGAGGTCGCGGGCAACGGTTTTTAATAACATAAAAGACGCTGATCTTGTCGAATCATTTTAGAACAATTAAGCAGACGGAGTAAGGTTTTAGCGCAATTTTACCGGTGTATTTTGAAAATGTTATTGAAACCCTAAATGCCTTTAAATGCAAAATAATCGTAAAATTTGTTCAAAATCAGTTGAGAAATATACGTAAGATACATATAAACAAAAACTTGGATTGATGAACAAACCTGACAGACATTGAAGGTGGCAGATCACCGATCGGGGAATTACTAGCATCTCACTTAATATAGACTGTATGTAACAGTAGGTACATTGCATTTAGTTGAAACAGCTAGAGGCCTTACTTAAGAGTTTATTTTTTCTCCTTCCTTTTCTTAGAGGGAAAGGCGAGGGTCCTTGCCCCCTGTCTGCAGGTAGTAAGGCGCGCGTGACGTACGTGGAATATCTAGCATAGTCGTTAAGTTTTCTAAAATTTACATTTGCTCTATAATTTCTATAAATTCAGGGGTGCTTAGTTGGGGACCTCCACGCGGTGCACCCTGCGCAACGGAGACGGCAGCGCCTCTCTCCTAGGGTGGGAGAGACGCTGCTGCCTACGGCCAACTCCGACCGAGGCGAGGACGGCCCTGTTGAGGGCTGTTCGGAAGCTTTCCACGTGTCCCTCTGACTAGCAGATGGCACAGTGGAGAGCAAGTAAGGGGGCCATCTCGAAACCGGAGATGGCCCAGGGTCAGTCGGGGTGCGAAGGATATGCTCTATGGGTAACCTTACACCCCGGCGTCTGAAGACCCAAGACGCCGTGCAGTTTTAGTCGGTGCAAGCCCGACATAACCGCCCCCGCTGGCCGGCGGGGGGGTGGGTATCCGAAGGGATTTCCGCACGAAAAAAAAAAAAAAGATACGAGGTATCCGAAAACAAAAAGAAAAGAATGAAATTGGTAAATTAGTTCTCAAGTAATGGCATGACGAAGGGAAATATGGGTTCATTTTATTATATTTAAATTGCGTCAAATGCCTAGTATCTTCATTACCCTACGATATATACCTAAAATATATTACTACACAATGTTTGCCAATGCAAATTCAAATCATAAAACCTACCTACTGGGATTACTCGCTTTAAGATATGCTTCTCATAGGTAGATAAAACGCAAAGCATTTCTAACAAAGCGTATCTCATTACCACACTTCCTGTGTAAAGAAAGCTCCTTTTTGAATTTGAAATAATTCGTCAATTTGCGTTCTATCTGTGAGGAAGCAAGATTTTATCAAATGAGTTATGAATTCGATTCATCTTGGTGTAAATTACAGTCAAATGTAATTCCTTTTAGAAATTGAAAGGGAATACAGATCTTCGTCACAATAGAGTAGATCTTGAGTAATGTGTAATCAGCGTAGTAAAATCTAAAGCGGGTCTGTTCAAACAACGTCATCCTTTTGTTCTCGTAATAAACTGTCAGGGCACAAAAGAAATTCACCGACATCGGATGTCGCCCTGTTAAAATTTAGAGGTTTTCTCACACGCTAACGGCCGTGTCCCCTACGCTCAAAGGCGGTTTATGAAAAGATCTCACATCCCTTACTTGTATCACAGCACGAATGTCGTACATGAATCTATTGTGGTGGAGACAATGAGACACATAGAAGAGTTAAAACTAATAAACGCGCGAGCTCTCTTGCATAATCAAGGCTTAAGAAACTTGCGATGAAAACTGAAGTGTTTAAATGTTTCTAATTTACCAATTTTTTTCTTCTGATATGATCTGAGTGCAACGGATTTGACTTATTAATGTTTTAAGTCTACTTGAGAAAAATATTTTACATTTATGTTCTCATTTATGAGTAAGTTAAGTGAGCGTATCGCAAAGAGGTTAACCCAATTTTAGATTTCTAAAAGCTTAATGGTACATAATTGAGATTTGTGATTCCTGGAACTCGGTGTTAACTTTACGTTTGTTGCGATTACGGTTCTGGGCAACAGAGGATTAACTAGAGCGTGAGCGATAGTTTATAATAACCCTTTCTACAGCTGTGGCTATGTAATCTCCGCCTTGAAGTCAAGCTTCGAATAACATGATAATAACGAATGAGAATAGAACTGTGTTTTTTACTTTAGCTGATAAATATTATTTATATTAGTAGAATTAACCAAGAATGATTATTGTTAAAAGTTATTTTCCCATCGTTTGCAACAATAATTTTTTCTGAAAGGTGGTATACTACTATCTATATTTTACTATACTCTAACAACATTTGAGCAAACATTTATGTTGGTCGGTTGAGCAGTGAAAGCGTAACAAACAAACAAATGAACAGGCTCATTTTCGGATTTAAGATATTAATTAAGATTGATACAAAGTTAGTAAATTTAAATTAAGTTAAAATGTATTCTGTGTTATATCTACATAAAAAGAAATTGGTAGCTGGTGAGACGGAAGTTTAAATCATTGATGTTGTCTGATGGGACCGTGCGGAAATTGAGAGAGAACAGAATCGTCACCTGAGAGACAACGAGTACTTACACTTAGGTAGCTCGAAAATTAAAAAACGAAATAAACGATATTACACCGATTTAATACATTTTCCGAAAGGGTCCATGGCATTAATTAAATTTGTAATCTCATTCGTCAGATTTGATAACTGAAACTCATTGAATGTCTAAGTGAAATGGGCGAAAATATGAAAACATTTGTAAATTGACTTGATTGTTTGTATTGAATTCGGATGAAAAACCCTAAAAGAAAACACTAAAAATTAAAAAGAAATCATAGTAATAATGTATGTAATACTAAGTCAATTAAAACAGGTTAGGTTATTAATTTAATATAATTTTGGGTCTATCTGTGTCATCCATCCTCAATGCCCGTGTTGGGCAAGTCCTCCGTCCTCGCTCAACGTAGCAAATTCTTTGATCCTTTAGTTATGGATTGATGTAATTAAATATTGGGTATAATAATAGATGTTACCTGTAACAGTTGCAACAATATAAAATTACTTACAAAAATAAAATTTCCGTTTTACATATTTACGATTCAAATTTTGCGTATTTACCTAAATGCTCTAATTATTCGCAAATCCGAGTAAACCGGTAAAGTGTCAGCTTAGCCAGAACTCGTGCGTCTGAAAAAAGTAGTATTAACACCAGACTCACGGATATTGAGCTGTAAGCGCCCTCTGTAGCATGGCGGTAGGAAGTTCAATTACCACGTCAGAGGTCGCGAGTTCGGTTCCCGCTCAGTACAAATCTATGCTCTAGGTGTTTCTATGCATAATATGTATGTATTTACAAAAATGTATCTATGTATGTTTATCCACTTTCTAGAACCCATTACACAAGCTAGTTAAGCTATGTTTGCTATGTCCAAAAATATTTAGGATATATTACAATCGAAGCAAAATCTCCAACAGAGAATAAAATATTTACTCAAATATCCACAAACTGACTTCACTTTATATAGGTATATATTCGCTGGGGTGTGTGTTGGGTAACCTCCTCGAGTGTCGTTCCGATTCCGATCCCGCTGCAGTCCGGGGGGAATGGAACCGGAGCGGCCGGTACACCCTGGGCGGCGGTCACTGGCTTCCCCTTCATGGGGTTGGCATTGATCGTCGGCGAATACCCAACGTGGCGGGAACAGACAGGATGAGCGATGGTGTTTGTGGCTGAGGCCACCATGGGGTCCTGGGGGATCCAGGGGCGGGTTGGCCCACTGCTAACGCAGGGGCCGACGGGCACTTGTGCCGCCGCCGGTGAGAGAGGACTAGCCATCCTCTCGCGTTCCGTAATCGGCAGGTGATCAGCAACGACCTGACTGGTGGCTCCAGAAGGGTACGCTGTGAACTTGCTGACCGGAGGGCTTGCCTTTATTGGCCGACCCACGACAAGGAAAAGTCTATAACACCCGACAGCCAAGTCGTAAAAACCTATGGATACCAGCCGACCTCCATAGTATATAGGCTTATCCAGGTGCAGGGGGCACCGCCTGGATGGACCACCTTTCCCCCATACACGTGGGATATGCTATGGATATAAACATGAACATATACAAGAAACAGGATCGAACAATTAATAACAACCAGGACACGAATAAGGACATTGAGAATGACGGAGTCTGCGCGGAGGTCGCGCAGCACTCAGACGTGGACGTAACGCCAAACACCTCGGCGGTGTCGGAAAGTTTCGACACCGCCAACGAGCGAAGCCGAGCGAGCAGCCCGTCGGGTCTGGGCGTACAGCGGACCCGTAAGCGCAGACGGCGCGCAAAGGACCGGCTGGGGGAGGACGTATCGGATGAGGACTGCACCCTCACCGGGACGACCTCCTCCAGCAGTGACGAGGCGTCAAAGCCTGCGTCAAAGGTGGCAGCAGGCCACCGAGGGGCGCGAGGTGGAACGAGGGCTAGGCAATCCACCCGAGTCTCCTCGGCCCGCCGAGGCCTTCCACCTCGGCGGTGTCGGAACCAGGTGGGAAGACGCGGTCTCTGATGGAGAAACTCCAGCAAGTGACCGCGTCTTTCCGGGGGTCTCCGAACCCCGATCAGGAGGCGATGCTGCACATTGTGCTCGGCATCGCCTCCGAAAATGAGGCCCTCGCGGCGCAGCTGGCCGAGTCCCGTCGGGAGACGGCTCGACTAGCTGCAGCCGTCGAGGAGTTGAGGAGCGGGATGGTGCGCCCGACTCAACCGGCGCAACCGGTGCAGCGAGCGCAACCGGCGGAGCCGGCGCGCATGACTCGCTCGTCCGCGAGGCAGTCGGCGCAGCAGGCGCTGTCGGCGCAGCAGCCGCTGTCGGCGCAGCTGGAGCGGCCGGTGCAACCGGTGCAGCAGCCGGCACAGCCGGCTCGCCCACCGGCACCGCAGAGAGTACCACCGGCGGAGCCTTGGTACGCGTACGTGGAGGCGCTAGAGGAGCGTATGATGAGTCGGATGGAGGCCCTAATGGACTCCATCCGCCGTCCGCCTCTGGCGCCACCGGTGGCCGGCTACGCGACTGCAGCCCGGAAGGGTAATACCCGCCCGGCTGCAGTGGAGGCTCTGCCGGAGCCGGCTCGTCGCCCCGCTCCCTCTCAGGGCCCCGCTCCCACTCAAGGGAAGGGAAAGGGGAAGGGCAAGGGCAAGGGGAAGACGTCCCTAGCCCAGGCCCCAGCCCCCGCCCCAGTCGCGGCTCCGGTAACCCCCACTAGAACCCCCTTGGAAGGGGGTTGGGAGGTGGCTGGAGCCAACAAAAAGAGGCGAAAGGCCGCAAAGAAGGCCGCCAAGAAGGCCAGGAGGGCCGCGGCCGCCGCGAAAGCAGCGCCGGGGAAGCTCCGTGCCCCCCGCACTACGGCCGTCGTCGTCACCCTGACGGCGGAGGCAGCGGGGAGAGGCATGGGGTATGCCGAGGTGTTGGCCAAGGTGAAGAACAACGTCGACCTCAAGGCCCTCGAGATCCCGGGCGTCCGTCTGTGCAAGAGCACACGGACAGGAGCCCGACTTCTCGAGGTCCCTGGCGCCGCCAGTGGCCCCAAGGCCGACGCCCTAGCGGCTCGGCTGAGGGAGTCGCTGGACGCAGCCGACGTCCGGGTGTCCAGGCCCATTAAATACGCAGAAGTGCGCATTACGGGCCTGGACGACTCCGTCACGGCAGAAGAGCTCAGGCTCGCCGTGGCGGAGGCCGGGGACTGCTCCCCGGACACAATTAAGGCCGGAGCTATACGCTTCGGCCGCGGTGGACAGGGGGCAGCAGTTGTCGGCTGCCCTATCGCGGCGGCCCAAAAGGTCGCAGATGGGCGGAGCCTCCTGGTGGGAGGCTTCCTGAGGGCGCAGGCACGGCTCCTGCAGGCGCGACCGGCCAGGTGCTTCAGGTGCCTGTCGGTGGGCCATGTGGGGGTGCACTGCACGGCGGAGGTAACGGCGCGTGACCGCTGCTTCCGCTGTGGCCAGCCCGGTCATAAGGCTGGCACGTGTAGCGCCCTGTTGCACTGTTTCAGATGTGCAGCGGGGGGCAAGCCGGCTGACCATAGGGTTGGCAGCAAGGCCTGCGCCGGAGGGGAGCCAAAGCCGGGAGGCCGGCCTTCCGCCCCTAGTTCGCAGCGGGATGCGGAGATGGGGGTCCCATAATGGATCCTCAACTCCGCATCCTGCAGGCGAACGTGGGCCACGGTGTCTATGCTCAGGGTCTTCTGCTCCAGAGCATGGCACAGTGGGCCATAAATGTCGCCGCTGTCGCCGACCCATACACCCACCGGCTCCTCGGGCCTGCCTGGGAAACCGCGGTGGATGGGTCGGCGGCACTGGTGCACAACCCTGCCGCCGGCAGCCCCCCTCTTGCCGTCGTTGCAAGGGGACCCGGCTGCGTGGCGGCGGCAGTTAGGGATATAGCGGTCGTGGCCGCTTATATCACGCCGAACCGAGACCAAGCTGCATATGAGCAATGGCTCCGTCAGCAGGCCGTCGTCGTCAATGCCTGCCAGCCCCGTCCGGTCCTTGTGCTCGGGGACTTCAACGCCTGGTCGTATGCCTGGGGTTCCCGACACGAAAGGGGCGCGACGGGGCATAGAGGCAGGGCACTGGTGGACTGGGCCGCACGACTCGGCCTAGTCCTCCTAAATCGGGGAGCCGTGGACACGTTCGTGACCTCGAGGGGTAGCTCCATCGTGGACCTATCGTTCGCGAGCCCCTCGTTGGCGCGACGTGTTCAGGGCTGGCGCGTCGTTTTGGGGGAGGACACAAGTTCGGATCACCGATACATTTGGTTTAACGTGTCCCCCCCTGCCAGCGACGCGCCGGCTGCACCGGCACCCACCCGAGCCACGTTGGGCGCTTAAGCGACTTGATCGGGAGCTCCTCCTGGAAGCCGCCATCGTACAGGCCTGGGCCCCTGCGCCGGACAGGCCTGTCAGCATAGACGATGAGGCGGAGTGGTTCCGGGAGGCCATGAACCGTGTCTGTGACGCGGCGATGCCTAGGGCTCCGCCCTATAATCCGAGGGGTCAGGTCTACGGGTGGTCGTCGGGGATCGCGCAGCTCAGACGGGCCTGCGTGATCACGCACCGCCGGTGGGCCCGATTCCGTAGGAGGCGTCGCCGCCCCGCAGATGTGGAGGCCCGAGAGGCGGAGTTGTACGAGGGATACAGGGAGGCCAGACGAGCCCTCCGAGCGGAGATAAGGCGTTCCAAACGGGACGCCTTCCGCGAGCTGCTGGCGACGCTGGAGCGGGACCCTTGGGGGCGGCCCTACCGGATGGCGAGGGGCAAGCTGCGCCCCAAGGCCCCGCCGGAGGTGCTCGGAGGAGTTGTTGGCTCCCTGTTCCCCGCGATGGGCGGTGGAACATGTTCCACCGCGGATGACTCCGCCTCGGTTGCCCATGGCACCCGACGTGGAAGACGACGACGTGCCCAAGGTCACTTGGGTAGAACTAGAGCTGGCGGTGAGAAGGCTGAGAGCCAAACACACCGCCCCGGGACCCGACGGCATTCCAGGCCGAGCGTGGATCCTAGCTCTAGTCGACGACGCTCTCGAGCCCCGACTGAGAGGGCTTCTCAGCGCATGTTTGGAGCGGGGCCAGTTTCCGAAATTGTGGAAGACGGGGAAACTGGTCCTCATCCGAAAGGAGGGGCGCCCGGCGGACTCGCCGTCCGCCTACCGGCCCATAGTGTTGCTCGACGAGGTGTGCAAGCTCTTTGAAAGAGTAATTGCGAAGCGCCTCGTGGAGCACCTCTCAAGAGTGGGACCGGACCTGGCGGATGGCCAATATGGCTTCCGCCAGAGGCGCTCCACCGTGGATGCCATCATGCGCGTGAGGGCTCTGGCGGAGGATGCAGTAGCCCGGGGTGAGTTGATGTTGGCGGTGTCCCTGGACATCGCCAACGCGTTCAACACCTTGCCCTGGAGTTGCATTAGGGAGGCGCTCGTGTATCACGAAGTGCCTCTCTACCTCCGCCGCATAGTCGGGGCGTATTTGACGGAGAGAGCCGTCATCTACCCAACAATGACCGGTCTCGGTCGGCGTGAAATGTCGTGTGGTGTTCCACAGGGATCGGTCCTGGGGCCGCTCCTGTGGAACATCGGATACGACTGGGTGCTTCGCGGTGAGCTCGTAGGCGGTGCCGCCGTCACGTGCTACGCGGACGACACGCTCGTGACGGCGTGCGGGGCGACGTACCGCGAAGCGACCCGAAAGGCCACGACCGCGGTTGCCCAAGTCGTTAGGCGGATCCGGCGGCTGGGTCTCGAGGTGGCCCTGCATAAAACCGAGGCCCTGTTCTTCCATGGGCCTCGGAGCAAGCCACCCGAGGGATCCAGTCTCATCGTGGGAGGAAATCGCATCGGCATCAAGCCCCAAATGAAATATTTGGGGCTCGTGCTCGACGGCCGATGGGACTTCGGAGAGCACCTCCGAAGTCTGGCCCCCAAATTGAAGGGCACAGCTCTTGCTCTGGCTCGGCTGTTGCCCAACATGAGGGGGCCTGATGACTCCTGCAGGAGACTCTACGCGGGGATCGTGCGGTCCATGGCCCTGTATGGGTGCCCAATATGGGCGGAGGCCCTGAGAACCAGAACTGTGCAGATGCTGCGCGCTCCGCAGCGAGTTCTGGCCATCAGGGTCATCCGAGGGTACCGCACGATCTCCTTCGAGGCGGTGAGTCTCCTTGCCGGAACTCCGCCATGGGACCTGGAAGCAAGAGCCCTTTCGCAACTGTACCAGTGGCGAAAGGAGGCGCGGGAGCAGGGATGGAACCCCGAGCCTCGAGAAATCGAGGCCGTGCAGTCCCAGCTCCGCCAGGCCATCGTGGTGGAGTGGAAGGAACGACTTGGGCGACCAAGCGCAGGGCACGCCGCAATAGCGGCGGTAAGGCCCATCATGGAGGATTGGCTGGAGAGGCGACACGGAAGCCTCTCGTACCGACTGACGCAGGTGATCTCCGGGAAGGGGTGCTTCGGGGACCACCTGCATTGGATCAGGAAGGAGCCAACGCCTGAGTGTCATCACTGCGACGCGAGCGAGGACTCAGGGCTGCACACGCTGGCGGACTGCCCGGCGTGGGAGGCGCCGAGGCGTGACCTCGTGGCAGCCATCGGGGTGGGAGTCCTCTCGCTCGGCAGCATGATTGCGGCAATGGTGCGGAGCGCGCCCGGGAGAGACTTAGAACTCTCCCGGTCCGCCGAGCCCGCAACTTGCTCGCCGCGCGTCGCAGGCAACTCAGGCGCCGGAGGTCGCTTAACGACCTCCGTCCTCCATGAGCGCAGGCCTGGGGGTGGCGGGTGAGGTCACCTGTCACCCCAGCAGAAGCAGGCCGGGACGGTGGGGCGACTAGCGCCCCTCCCCCAAACCGGGGCAAGACGGGGACACCGTGGTTCCCAAACCCGAGGGGGCCATCTCGAAACCGGAGATGGCCCAGGGTCAGTCGGGGTGCGAGGGATATGCTCTATGGGCAACCTTACACCCCGGCGTCTGTAGACCCGAGACGGCGTGCGGTTTTAGTCGGTTCAAGCCCGACATAACCGCCCCCGCTGGCACGCGGGGGGGTATCCGAAGGGATTTCCGCACGATAAAAAAAAAAAAAAAAAAAAGGTATATATTCGCTGAGCTGTTTAAGAGTCTAGTTGCGAAATCGTTAACCGAGTAATGGCCACAAATTTGAAATGAAATAAACATTTTGCACTCAATGTGGTTTAATTTTATAGCTACTTAATCTAGCAAGACCAAAAATATCGTTTTGATTTTGCAGCAGTTACATTTAATATGTTAACCAAGCTAAATTAGTTTTTAGCGAATAGCTCTTACTTGTAGATCTGAATGTACCAAATTTACTGTTAACATTTTTTATTCAAAAATTTGTAAAAATTTATGAAAATGTCTTAATTTATGTAGCCTCGGCGAATTGCATTTTTCAATGAAATTAGTATAAAATATTGTTCCTAAATTGCGGTATAAATGCTTTGCACAGTAATGAGTTCTATCATTAAGTTTTATATTTTAGGCCTAATACTAAAGATAAATTTTACATAAAAACGTTTAATGTTGTATTAAAAATGGAACCATGCGAGTCGTTCGTGAGAATCTCACAGCTACCGACGTGACTCAACCTATACAATTTATATTTTTCAATATTTATTGTTCATTTTACGGTTATTAAAATAATATTAATAAAGGTCTGTCTAGGTATTGTTGCAAGCATGTGTATGAGGTCCCGAGTTCAATACCTGGGTCGGGTAAAAATAGCTATTGGGTTTTTCTATTGAGCAATTCTAGAAATGTTGGTAAATTACAGGTGTTATTACATCTTTGCCTTGCCCTTTGGTGATGTACAGTATACAAATGTTTCTAATATACCTAATTAAACTTATGATGAGAAAATTAAAAGTCAATAGTTTCAACTTTAACAAAATATTTTGTGTTGTGTGGAGGAACAGGGTGTGATGTCCCTCCAACCCAAAGGGAGGATCCTCCGACCAGGCAAGGTGATCACGCCTGGCGGGCCGCGGGCCAACGGTTGTCGTTGGGATGTTGTATATATATTATACCAGCGGGCGAACTTCAATTTCGCGATTCAGGATTGGTAGTGCCGTAGTGGTTTCGAAGTACTTCAACTTGTTGCTAGATGGCGCTGGGTATAGGTATCGCCTATAACTTTCCCAATGGATTAAAAGCATGCGGTTATTCTGTGGAAGAGATATATTAAAAAGATAACTAGCACGAGTGTTACCTTTGTTACCACTGAAATAGTGGATTAAGATTGTTAAGAGTTATTTGACTATATACATAATAGAAAAAGTGCTATTTTCAACAATGACGCTATAGGTACAAACATCTATTATGCCATAAGATACCTGATGACTATAATATGAAACGAAATTAGCTTTCACAACCAAATAGTACCTTTTATTTTTTTATTCGTGCGGAAATCCCCTCGAATCCGCCAGTGGCTAGAACCGACTAAAACCGCACGCCGTCTTGGGTCTTTAGACACCGGGGTGTAAGGTTGCCCATAAAGCATTTCCCTAGCACCCCGACTGACCCTGGGCCATCTCCGGTTTCTAGATGGCCCCCTAGGGTTTGGGAACCACGGTGTCCCCGTCTTACCCCGGTTCGAGGGGGAGACGGTAGTCGCTCCACCGTCCCGGCCTACTTCTGCTGGGGTGACAGGCGGCCTCACCTGCCACCCCCAGGCCTGCGCTCTTGGAGGACGGAGGTCGTTAAGCGACCTCCGGCGCCTGAGTCACCTGCGACGCGTGGCGAGCATGTTGCGGGCTCGGCGGGCCGAGAGAGTTCTAAATCTCTACCGGGCGCGCTCCGCCATCTCCATCTCGGGCATTACATGCTCACAGAAGGAGGCGGCGGCGGCCCTCATGCTACGCATCATTGCCGCAATCATGCTGCCGAGCGAGAGGACTCCCACCCGGAACCAAATCGTATATACCTATATTGAACAGTTCAGTCACTATTATATATAGTTACTATACTATAACACCTATAACTTTGTTACTGTATTACTTTAGTGAGCTTATATATACAAATACTATGTATACATTTTTTACTGTCCCAACAAGATATCCACGATTTTTACGTACCCACCGGAATCGACCTTTTGTTATGTGCAATTGTAAAAATATCAGTTATTCAATCGCTATTGGTTTGTTCGCAGTGAAAACGAGGAGGGCTGGCTTAATAAAATAGGAAATATGTTTTCGCTTGCATGTACCAGCAGAAATCCAAAAGGATATCAAGTACCGGGTTGGGCATGGTTATCGTAGCCCACGTCATTGCGAAACGGTGAAGAAACCAGGATATTTTATAGCAAGACTAAATAACTGGTAAAGATATCTGGACCAATATAATCACACCACGTAATGATTGCAATTGCGGTTAGTTATTTATTATGTTTTAGTCTAACCAAATGCAGTGTAATATCTGTTTGTGTATATAGCTCAAAGTAAGGACGTTTTCCTAAGGTCGTTTAGCCTGGTGAGTATATTTTGAGTATACTGTCACAGGTGTTACACATAGCGCGGACTAAATGTAAGGGGAAGCCAAAGTTTGCATATAGATGTGGTTAAAGATAAAATACATTATAGTGACCTTTTATTTTTGTTAATGTAAAAGAATTTAGAAGAGAATTTATAAAGAAAGATTGGACTCGTAAAGAAAATCAAAATTCATCAATCGTCAAAATTTATGCGTACAAGTTTATCTAATTATTTGCGTAATATATTCCATTCACTCTTGGATGGCGATTTTAAATAAGTTTTTATTTTCAATTTCAAATCAATTTTATTTTCTAAATTTGAAAGTGTTTAAGAAATCAGGTTTTTTTTGTTATTCGCCATTCTGTACTTTGATGACCCAGACAGGTTCTTTTTCACGCCCAGCTTAATGAAGAAACCCAGAATAAAAAGAAGAATCAAACATGTGTGATGTGGGAACAGGATTTCAGTTTTATAACACGTGACAAAGGATGAAATAAAGGGAGAAAATAAAGAAAGGAAGAAAGGAAATTCATCGGTCTTTCGGCAGTTTTGGCCAATGGGGCCAGCCCATTGCCACAGCAGTTTGTGTTATTGTGTCAACTATATTGGTAACTCCAGTTCCTCAATAGCAACGTCATGTTTGCCCGTAATCCAGTTGAGTTGGGCACCCTCAGTGCACAAGTCCAACTCGTACTTGACCGGTTTTTGAATAAATTATTACACACACTTTTTATATAAAATTATTAAATAAACTAATTAGAAGGAATATTTTTTGTGTAAGCTAGTTATGAGTTAATCTAATTATAAAGTTCGATGAGGAGAGGTTATTGCGAGATTAAATCTACAATGATCCTCACTAAAAGGGAAACGGCACGGTTGATAAGTTTGATAACAATAATTTCAATCGATCTAAACCTGCGGTTATTAACTTCGGCTCTATTATTCTATTGTTATCCAAAGTATAACCAGTCTATTAGTTTCAATATACTATTTGATTCACACAACAATTCATATCTTCAACAATATACAGTAATATTTTTATTCTGTAGTTTCTTAAAAATATTTTTTTATTATCATAATAACTTTATTATAAAGGATCAGTAAAAATATGTTTACAGAAACAATGGGTACGGTAATGACCACCGGCGTGGGAGGTGCCGAGGCGTGACCTCGTGGCAGCCATCGGAGTTGCTGTTCTCTCGCTCGGCAGCATGATTGCGGCCGCCGACGCCTCCTTCTGCGAGCATGTAATGCTCGTGGAGATGGCGGAGCGCGCCCGGGAGAGATTTAGAAGTCTCCCGGCCCGCCGAGCCCGCAACATGCTCGCCGCGCGTCGGGGCAAGACGGGGACACTGTGGTTCCCAAACACGAGGGGGCCATCGTGAAACCGGAGATGGCCCAGTGTCAGTCGGGGTGCCGGAGATATGCTTTATGGGCAACCTTAAACCCCGGCGTCTGAAGACCCGAGACGGCGTGCGGTTTTTAGTCGGTTAAAACCCGGTATAACCGCCCCCGCTGGCCGGGGGGGGGGGGTGAGGGTAAAAAAAGGGTACGATAATGACCACAGTAGTCAAAGATTAATGGCCATGACTCAGGTCATGGCCATTGACGCTCAACTCCAAGAAGAAAAATATCGTAATTTCAGATTTTATTAATTAATAACATAACATAACATAACATAAACTCACGCCTATATCCCCGAAGGGGTAGGCAGAGGTGCTAGCACCCACATTTCGCCAGTTTATGTTTAGGTCCCAATGTAATAGGTGGCGAGCCTATTGCCATTAACCGGGCACTTATAAGCCTGCGATAAATACACACATAACTTCGAAAAGCATAGAAAGTCATTGGTGTGTGCCATGGTAAAACCTGGGATCGAACCCGAGACCTCGTCTCAGCAGTCCATTACCCATACCACTAGGCTACCGCATTAATTAATAATTAAAACTAATTTACAAGTATTAGGAACATTGAAAGTACATAAAATGAGAGAGGGTGGGAGTATGTGAGTGAGAGGGAGGGCGTGTGCGTGATAGGGTGTGAGTGTGTGAGTGAGAGGGAGGGTGTGTCTGTGGGGGAAGGGTTCGGAGTAAGAGTTATGAGATGCGGTTATGAGTGAGAGTCCGTAGCCGGTTGGACCTAGTCCATCAAAATCTCCAGTTCCTTGTAGGTGAGACTGAATAACCATTGGTCGCTGACCTTTTTACAATCCCGTAAACTTAGCGGGTAAATGTTAAGAACTCTGTTAACGCGATTATAGATCCAACCTGCAAATAACGTGAATTGACGTTGCACCGATTCAGTTTTCGCTAAGGGTATTTCACATATTCTATTGGCCTTGCTTTTTTGTATACATAGCACAGGACTGTAAGAGAGGTCACCTTGTTAGTGTTAAATGACGTTAAGAAATAAATAAATAAATTATTAATAAGGCATTCGCACCCCATCTGCTCCTTTCTGTACTTATTAATTGATTCGCCATCTCCTTTCTTTACGTATCAACTTTTAGTGAGAAAAAATTAACAGAAATTTCTCGAATTTCTGAGAGGTTGCCTTCCGTTCCGCCCGCGTAGAATACAGAAATAGTCGTTAAGTTTTGTTCCGTTAGAACCTTATAATACAAAGTATTAGGCAACTTAAAAAAGATGACTGAAATCGTTAAAGTCGTTGTCAAGTTATAGTGTGAACAAGGGAAACTGATATTCACTTTCCGCTGCCCGGCAAAACATTTGGCGATAGCATTGTCGCCTATTTTCGGTCCAATTGTCTTTTAAAACCATTTAGGCATACACACATTACAGACAACATAACTTGACGCCTGTATCCCCGAAGGGGTAGGCAGAGGTGTATTACACACCCACGATGCCCCAGTTATTTTAAGGTCTCAATGTAATAGGGGGCGAACCTATTGTCATCTACCGGGCACATTATTGAGCGAGCGATAATTAACATTTATTAATGCACACATAGCTACGAAAAGTCAGAGGTGTGTGCCCGGGGCGATCGAACTCGAGATCTCGTCTCAGCTTCCAGCAGTCCGTTGCGTACGCCACAGGGCTATCGCCGGGTATTCATCCAGGCACCTATTGCATCCAGGTGCCAATAAATATACACATAAATTTAATCCAAATCGGTCTAGCCATTTAAGAGGAATTAGGAGACAAACATGAGTACAGAAGAATTATATATATTAAGAAATAGACATAAATAGATAAGAAGGAACATTGTTAAATTTAAAAAATAAAACATACGAAATAACAGGAATTCACAGAGGCGTACAATGTTAAAGTCATATAAAATTTATGCAAGTAACGTTTCTTTTACTTACTGTAAGTAATGGATTCGCTAAAAGGCACAGGCATTATACTTTTAACCACAGAGTATAATGTAAGCAGTATTTTCAATCGTTTTGAGCTCTGTTTACAATTTTTACGGTAGATTAAAATGTGTTTTACGAAACTACGTCACCATCACCATCATAGCGTTGTTCCCGGTTATAATCGAGGTTCTCACGTCGAATCCCGGGATCAGCTTACTCCTTCTCCACCTTTTGGTTTGACTTATAGAACTTAAGAATATGAGAACGACTGCCGTCTAGCCTCCCAACCCTGAGAGGAATAGGTACCTGCGCCAGAGCATCATCCGTCCATCAGCAGGTTAACCGGCTTGCAGGTGATATTGGTTGGTCCCAGATGATCTTGGAGGGGCCCCAAACACCCTTCTAATGAACTATCACTACATATTATAAAACCGCTGTCTATCTGTCTGTTGGCGATAAACTCAAAAACTGCTACATCGCTTTACATGCTGTTTTCACCAATGGATAGAGTGGTTCTCGAGAAAGGTTTTAGTATATAATTTGACAAGCTTTTTTACACATCGGCTAAAATGAAATGATACGAGTATATGTTGGAGATGACGGAAAAAATAAGCCGTCTGGGAGATATCAACGAAAATGCTACCCTTTGAGATATAAAAAATGATGTATGGTGGGATTGTGTATCTTATATAGGTTGTGGTGGTGGAATCGGGTCTCATGGATAGCGGGAATGGGATCTGAATTCCACGCGGGCGAAGCCGCTGGCAACAGTTAGTTTATTATATTAAATACCTACTTAGTCGTTCTGTTGTTTGTGACCCAAAAAATCTTGGTAGATATAACACAATACATGTGTAAGAAAACACAAATTACAAAACGTTTTGTTTAAATGTCCAGCTGATATCTTTACTAAGGTTGAAAACCTTGGGCTATCAATTATAGTAGGTGGTTGTAGCAGTTTGAATAATTGAGTAATCAATGAATTCGACTAACCAGTAACCAATTTAGAGGGGCTTCCATGGTTTATTAGCCACCATACCAGCAGATTGATAGGATTCTGGCACGCAGCAGAGTGATGGAACATCACATAATTGAATATTGACTGGGCTTCGATTTGTCCAGTAGAAAGAACCATCGTACGTAATTGAAAATCAAGGATCGTATAAAATTATCGGTTTTCTGTAACCGGTGGGAGAAATTCTTCCAATATTGCGACTGGGTAACTCATTGAACATAATTATATTATAGCAGCGGTAGTGATTGTAATTTCAAACGTATAATAATTATAAGTATTTATTAATTAACTAAACCTGATTTTACACTGGGCACACGTCGACACTTTATAGGTAGTCTCTTTATTTGAGCACCAATCCCAGTCGCATCCGAAGCTCTCACTTTGGAGTCTGGGGTCCGCTTTCCTGATTCTCCTTTTATTGGTTTTCTGGCTTTCATGGAAGCGAATGTCGTCTGACGTCCCAACCCGTACTCATGTATTTGCAGGTGACGTGAGGTTGGCTTGAGCCACATGTTTCGCGTTTACGTGATAAATTTTTTCGTGTCTTCTTAATTTTATTCTTTTCAAAACTTCGTTTATATAAAAGAAAACGATTCATAGACGTAGAAACCATAACGTTAAATACACAATGGCTGGCCTCATTGCTAGAAGGGTTCTCTTCCAAGTACCTAACCTTAAAATAATAGCCTATTTAAGGTATGAAGCGACATGCAATTCAAAAGGAAAACTTATGTATTACTCATGGAATACAAAATCATGAGGGACTGCACCGCAAATATCGCTTGTATGCCACAATATGTACGATGTACGTACAAAGTACTTATATGTTCAACATAGGTAATTCGTAACGCGATTGGCTGCTTACGCTAGATTTCACCGATGAATAGGGTAAACGTACCAGTGGTCAGCCCCAAATCGAGTTTTTGGAGTTTGAATAGCTGGCATTTTTCCAGGATTCGTCGTATAATGAAACGAAGTACATAATTGTATTCATTGTTTATTATAGTTTTTAAACAACATTTGGTGAAATCAATATTTCTCTCTATAAAATATATATTTAATTTCAAACAAAAAAATACCCATTTTTCCAGTGATCAGCCTCTAAATTCCAGTAACCAGCCTCGATGGGCCCAGTATTCAGCCCTTATTTAACTATGAATAAACATGAGATCAAAATGAGTATAATTTATATAAAAATCAACAATATTATTTAAGTTTCTCTTATGTCTTAGCTAAATTCTCAAAAAAACTAAAATACCTTATTACTACCTGATAGAAATATTACCGCAAGCACACAATCACAGTATTTATTTGTGTTCTTATTTTCTAGAACTTAATGATAAAAACATCAATATTTATTTATATAAAAATCAACGATATTAGGTAATTTTGGTATGCATACCTATATAAATATGTAAATAGTCCTCTATAGTCTAATACACATAATACCTACGAAAGAAAAATAGACCACTAGAAAATCTATGAACACCTAGTAGTGCCTACCTAGGTTTAGCTTAAACTATTATCACAATCAAATAATCAGTCATAATCTTTATATTATTACAACGAATTAAAAAGATCAACATACCTACATATCTATCTTATACTAAATAGTATCTCTATCTAATCATCCGAACCGCTACTTGTATTTAAGAAATTTATTATTTCTCGGTCATTTGTTAAATGTTTTGGTATTTTCCTGTTACTTGTTCTTAACGCTGGTTCAGGTAAAGTAAAATCTTTTAACACAATGTGTTTACTTGTGCTTGGAGAACTGGATGAAGATATCGAAGGATTATTCTCCTTGTTAAGGAAGCAGACACGTTGATTAGAAATAATCTTTACTTTAGATTCTTTTCCACACTTTCTTTTACTGTTTTTGGGTCGGGTTTCGCAAATAGGAACTGCATCACTATCTGATAAGTTGGATGAAACAGGCGAAAGATTTATTTTCCGTTTCCTAGTGCACTTTTTATTTACTTCACTAGTGCTAACGCTTTCTTTTTTACTGCGTTTGGCTGCAATTTTTTCTGCTTTTTCCTTTTTTATATTTTCCCGTTTTAACTTTCTTTCTAAGATATCAGCCTTCTTCTTCTCTTTTTCATCTTCTTTTTGCTTTTCAAATTCTCTCCAGTCTTTAGATGATATTGCTCCAATTCGATTCATAACTCTAGGGGTGACAGATTTTTTAATAGGAGACGGTATTTTTAGAATCTGTTTCAATGCTGGTGAAACATTTGCGGAGGTCCTACGTTCAGTAAATTTTGGTGGTTGTTCAGGTCGAATATTCAAGTCATCATTTCCGGGTATCAAATCGTTGCATTTATTCATGTCAGTAGTCCTAAGTTCACTAAAATCGTTCGTTTGTTCAGGTTGAATATTATAGTCATCATTTACAGGTATCAAATCATTGCATTCATTCATTTCGTAAGTTCCTAGTTCTATATACGATAAGTCTAAGTTGTTTAAAAGGGTACTATCGCCCAGTAACGGTAAACTTATATTCATGTCCGTTGTAATATTCCCATTATGGGTCACATTTCTTGAATCCATTAAGGTATCAGATACAGCAGAGTTGTCAATTCCGTGAGCTTTTTTTGCAGTTTCAATTACTTCTAAAACTACCGATACCTCCACCCTTTCCTCTGTTAATTCTTTATTTAAACGCCGGATTACTTTAAGGGCTGTGTCATAGTCTCTGTTTTTTAATTTTTTCCTGGGTGATTGACTCGTCTTCCGTTTTAATTTTTCCGCATTATTTTGAACACATTTTGTGTAATCAACGGAATTAGGGTCGAATGGATAAAGACCACATTTCCGAAAACCGTTTTTTATTGTATCCTTTAGGTTTTCTTTTTGAAACACTTGGTTTAATAGAGGACAGAATGTGGCCTTTGTTAGACATTTGTTGGCGTTGTCTGGTATAGATGACCATTTATGGATGGTATTCTTCCATTCGGATTTTAGAGGTTTGAATACACTCACGTCAGCCGGTTGCATCATGTGCGTGGTGTTGGGTGGTAGCGCATAAAGTATGATATCGTTATCATAACAAAATTTGCTAAGTTTCATTGTCAAATGACTCTTATGGCCGTCAACAAAGAGTATGACGGGTTTTTGCACATCGTTATCTGCAAGCCATTTGTTGAATCCTTCAGAAATATAGTCATAGAATATGTCGGTTTTCATCCAGCCACTATCAGATTTGCCAAGAAACCAGTCATCGGGCATACTAGAAACAACTTCTTTAGGAGGTTTTACATAAGGAAATACTACGCATGGTGGTAAAATGTCTCCGTCTGCTGAAAAAACCGCTAAAGTAGTAATTGTTTCCTTTTCACTTCCTTTGGCAATTTGATAAATATTTTTATAGCCTCTAGGAGCAATCACTTTTCCAGTTTTTGGGCAAATCATGAAACTGGTTTCATCACCATTAAATATTCTCTTAGGGTCATCCAGTATATCGAGAGCATCGTTTGCTTTTAAAAACTCTGTCAAGCCTTGAAACCACTTCTTTATATACTCTTCAGTTATTACTGCTCGTCCCTTAGAAATTTCTTCAGCTGTTCGCATAGATAAGGAAGGATTTCTTCGAAAAAAGGCTTTAAGCCATTTTCTTCCTGGTCTATCGTTTGCAAAAGGATTAGGTCTTCCGTCAGCATAAATTATCAACCTTTAAAGGAAACCCACATTTTGTTAACTTTTCACACCAGTCCACCAGTGCAGCTTCTTCTGCTTTATTTAAAATTGAATCAGGACCCATTTTTCTTGGACCTTCAGGGACACGTAGATGAATCCGATCTTGTAGTGTGCCTCGAGGAACTCCAAACGTTCTACTAGCCTCTCTTATCGGCATTCCATTTCGTATGGCTTCCATGGCAGAAGAGAGTTTCTCTGGAGGATACGTTTGTCTTGACATCATGTTTGGCTAAAAAAAGGAAACAGAATTATTTATCGAAGATTATTTACACAGGTATACCTTTTTAATTATTGTTAGGGGGCCATCTCGAAACCGGAGATGGCCCAGGGTCAGTCGGGGTGCGAGGGATATGCTCTATGGGCAACCTTACACCCCGGCGTCTGCAGACCCGAGACGGCGTGCGGTTTTAGTCGGTTCGAGCCCGACATAACCGCCCCCGCTGGCCGGCGGGGGGGTATCCGAGGGGATTTCCGCACGAAAAAAAAAAAAAAAAAAAAAAGAAAAGGTACCACATTGTTAAATACATTTTAGAACTATTTTAGGTAATATTAAAATTTTGTCTACCAACGTCTATAAAAATACCACTTAAAAGGGTACCATCAAAGACACTTAACTGTACATTTACAAACGAATATAAACCTTAACGCAATTTATTAAAGTCGTATGGGTGATAAGTTAACAGTATCTTCGTTTGTACCCCGCTAGATAGGGGCTGCTTACTGGAACAGCAACACCCAGTGCCCAGCCGCGTAAAAATAAAATGTTTAAGGCGGCTGACCACTGGGTTTTTTGAGGAATGTGAAAGGACATGCCTTACTAAATTTAAAAACTTAAATTTAACGGTTTTAACGGCCGCCTTTTCTCACACTTTTAAAAATAATTCATAAACCCAGTGTCCAGCCGGGGGGGGTTGACTACTGGAACTTTTATGGAAAAAGTGTTACCCAGTGCCCAGCCCCCACAATATTTACGTAAATCAGCGTTATTCTTGTTCAAATTCTATATAATTCAATACATTAAGTTGTACATAATGCTTAATTGCATGAAAAATGATCGCATTTGATAATAAAATGTGTTTTTCTTACCTTTAAAGAGAACACCACGCGAAGTTAAAATAATGGCGGACATGACACTACTGCTCTTGTCGATCGCCGCCACCTGAATGAACAAGTTTATTTCTCCCCTCTGACCCCCCGCCGCACCTGTCGTGTGACGTATTAACCAATGAGGAACCAAAGTTTCTATGTAAGTGCACTTGATTCGTTTATTCGAATTATAGCGATATTTATGACCAATAAACGACGGAAACGGCTGACCACTGGGTCACGGCTGGCCACTGGTACGTTTACCCTATAACCATGTTGAATTCAATTCTAATATAATAGTTTACATGGGCAGAGGGGCTCGTGGCTAAGTGGTATCCGTGTAGGTCCATTGCTAGGTTAAGCAATACTAATTAGGTCAGTCTCAGGATGGGTCACTATTTAAGAATGATAAGCCGTTGTCGGTCCCGTTTGCGAACCTACGTATTTCGTATACGTACGTTCGCATCTGCAGTATTTTTTATCATTACGTATAGTTATAGAAATATATAAACATTTTAGATATAATTACTACTGGCGTCATATAAAACACAATTATTACCTAAAATGTAATTAGTTTAATAATAAAAGGAAATTATAGCTCTTAAACTTGGATTTTGCATACCCCGGGCCGCGGGGAATACTCATATACTTTAATTTTCACTATGTACAAGTTGCCCTCGGAAGTCTCTACAAACGATCTTTACATTAAAATATTTCATTTAGGCCGCGGTAGCCTAGTGGTATGGGTAATGGACTGCTGAGACGAGGTCTCGGGTTCGATCCCAGGTTTTACCATGGCACACACCAATGACTTTTCGATGCTTTTCGAAGTTATGTGTGTATTTATCGCAGGTTTATAAGTGCCCGGTTAGTGGCAATAGGCTCGCCACCTATTACATTGGGACCTAAACATAAACTGGCGAAATGTGGGTGCTAGCACCTCTGCCTACCCCTTAGGGGATATAGGCGTGAGTGAGTTTATGTTTATTTCATTGAATGACTGATGTATGAGTACTTTTGTAATCTTCATGTTACATGTATTTTTTCATTTTATGGAAGGTTTTACAGGTTAAGGTACTCAGTAAATTGAAATGTGTTAAGCTACTTCTAAAGGCCGCTGTACATACTACACGTTCGACTAAAGTACAGAAGTAATTGTGGATGAGTGGTTTTCGTATTGTGTATTTTATTATATGTTTTGCTAGGTATATAAGCGGCGAGTCCCTCGGGCCGCCAGTCGACGCTGTGACCGCTCATTAGTCACTGCCGACCCCCGCAGAGAACACCTGCTCTCCAATTTTATTTGCCTTTTCAATAGCTGTAAATTTTCCACCGAAAATAAACAACAATTCACAGAAAAAAAACCTTTTTAGTTTTATCAACTGAATTCACAAAATAGAAAAAAGAGAATATTCGGAGACGGTCCTTAATCGGATATCCTGTACGAGCTAGGAACCGTCCAACTGAGGAGGTACCTTCGCTGTAGAGATAACCGCAACTAATAATAAACTGGTGCCTGCCAGTGAGTAAGGTCGCTAGAATTGCTTTACAGAAGTAACTTTTAAACCCTTTAGTCTATAGGGTAATTATTTATTGTGGTTGGTTGTTTAATTCTTGAATAGTAATTTGATTACAAAATATCAGGAGCAGCAGGGAGTCTGTGAAAGAGTTCATTAGACTGTAAAAGGATCGCACCGTAATACATGGGACCAAAAATGTAGGTAGCGAAATGTAACTGTACAATACAGCAATACCTAGTCTCTGCGGATATCAGGTGCAAGTATCGTATTAGAGGTAACGGTATATTTACCATTTGTGGTTTTGAGTGTTTAAAAAAAGTGGAACAATACACGATTTCATTCTACGAAGCGTTAACACGGTAAACATCACTACTACCCCATCCGACCAACTAGCATACACAACTAGTTGTGTGGTGCAAATACTAATGACCATGATAATTAAAATACCTATTTGTATCCTTGCGGAGGATGAGGATTTGAAATAACTTCTTTTGAATAATATTAATTTGATCTTGATAGAAATGTGTATATGCTGAAAATTGCAAACTTACGATTACTACAGATTACTTAACTTTCATGCGAGCTACAGCTACAGTTACAGTTACGGTAGCGACAGAACAGTTATATAGCTTACATGCTTTCTCCTTGATACACTGTGCTGTCAACTAGGAGAACATCATTTTGATAACATAACACTGGAACGTTCTGGTGGATCTTATGATAAAACTGGAAATCAAGATAAGGGGTGCAAATGAGATTCGCTGTCTATATTTTCAATATATTCTTTTTCTACTCAATGGTGGTATACAAATGGCGCTCTTATCATAATTAGCCATCGTGTGCAGATTGTTCATTGTGATAAAGCCACCAATTGTACAATTTCTGTAATTTGTTAGTTTTGTAAATTATGTTTTAATTTACAAATAGTCTATACTCTCGCGTACCGAGCTATTCGTAAATATATTATTCTAAATTAGCGGTAATTATATTAATAACTAATTCTAAAGATATGGCGAAATCTAATTATGAATCAATCGACATTATCTAGAGGGTTATTACGAGATATACTTGGTATAGGACAGATTTGGGACTGAACAATAGGCGTTCCCTGGTATTTAAAAATGTTAACAACGATTAACGCGATTGTGGTAGGTATAAGTTCCACTGGTCGTGGTCACAGGCGGACTGACCACGGCCAGTGCAACCTGTTCGAAATGTCAGACATTTCAAAGTACTGGTAATTGTTTACCATCAGGCGTATATAAAAACTGCTGTAATACACGTGCATCGTTGAACTTCAATAAAATGTAATAAAAGGTATATTCTTTTTAGTACAAACTCATCATACTGTGTGTATATATATTGTCTATGCCATAAAAATAGCGTTTGAAAACAATGAATGAAAAATTTATTGGTCGAATGTGATGTAGATATCTACTCATATAATATTCTTTCCAACCTTGCGGTAGAAATATGTAATCGAACGTCTAACTGTAGGTAGATATTTATGTCGTCAATTTGCGAACATTTGTAACTTTGTCAGATTTTTCGTGATGTGAAATACGTCAAAGCGAATGATGGACGACTATCGTTCTACAATTGAGTATGGAAATACGTGTGAAATACCTGCAACAATATTTATGGGAACGTTTTGCTAGTGTATTCGATTGACAGTCACCTAGAGAGCGCCTTGTTTATAGCTGGGACGGGCGATTTATAACCACTTGGTCTGTGCTTGTAATAAACCAGATAACTCAATTTATGGCACCAAAATGGCTGCTGTGTCGCTTTCCATGATTTTGTAGTTATATCAAGTAGAGTTACGATGATCACCCTAGGTGTGTGTTAATAGCTCCCATCCTGTATGTAGCCGTACAATGTTAAGTTGCGATAAATCATGGTGCGAAATTTTATTACTAACCGATTGAAATTATAGAATTTAGTTATGATAATAACATTTTGTTTACATAAATGTAACATAGTCCATATTTTATAAAATCTTCCTTGATGTATCAAGGAATTAGTTATACACGGTATGTATGTATAGGAAGTATAAACATTTATGATAATAAGCATAAGAGAGAATAAATTTGAGAACTCAAGCAAAGACGTACCGGTGACCACTTGAGCTTGGTAAAATACGGAGAAGCATGATCATATTTGCGGAGCTCAAATATGAATCAGATGCTGAAGTTGTTGGGGCCGTTAGTGTTTATTTAGGATAGTTATCACTGGAATCTAGATAGCTGATGTCTAGATAATCGAGGATGGAAAAATAAGGGATCGTGTAACCGATATTTTGCAACCAGAATATTCATTGTGAATTTGTTTCACATTTAAAACATTTTTTAAAATTAATTTCGTCTTTCCTCAAGACACAACGAAGGTCTGTTTGCAATTATTCCTTCAAAACTGGACATTATTGTTGTTTTTCTTAGCATAAACTTTTATCGAATAAAAAT
The DNA here is from genome assembly GCA_946251805.1 of Cybosia mesomella. Taxonomy (NCBI): domain Eukaryota; kingdom Metazoa; phylum Arthropoda; class Insecta; order Lepidoptera; family Erebidae; genus Cybosia; species Cybosia mesomella. Next base: position 22,241,600 of record OX276393.1, read on the forward strand.
ACAATATTGCAGAAAGGAATGACTTATTCTTTAGTGAAATGTCAGATATTACGCGTACTGAGTACGCATTTGTTTATTACTAAGACAGGAAGTTTTATGCTGTGTAACGAGAATACTCCAATATTCATTAAAAATTACTTCCACGTATTCATATAGTTAGATGTTCCTAGAATAAACATGTGAAAGAATGTGAACATGTACTTCAACACAATTTGCACATTCTGGCTTCACTCTACTTTAAAAAAGCGGCCAAGTGCGAGTCGGACTCACCCTTAAGGGTTCCGTAGCAGGAAGTAACATAATAATGTTTTTTTGAAATTTTTATATTTGAGTTGATTGAATGAAAGGTAAATTGCGGTTTACAATTTATGACGTATTAAAAAAAAATTACTTACTAGATCTCGTTCAAACTAATTATCGTTGGAAGTTTACATGGTAATGTACATCATATATTTTTTTTAGTTTTATCATTCTCTTATTTTAGAAGTTACAGGTCTCCCACGCAAACTATTCAGTTTAGAAAAAAATGATATTAGAAACCTCAATATCATTTTTGAAGAGCTATCCATAGATACATCATACATATAGCTTCGATGAAAAAAATTTCATTTGAGTTTCAGTTCTAAGTATGGGGACCCCCTAAATTTATTGTTTTTTTTTTATTTCTGTGTGAAAATCTTAATGCGGTTCACAGAATACATTTACTTACCAAGTTTCAATAGCATAGTTCTTATAGTTTCGGAAAAAAGTGGCTGTGACATACGGACGGACAGACAGACAGACATGACGAATCTATAAGGGTTCCGTTCTTTGCCATTTGGCAACGGAACCCTAAAAAGGTTGTATAATCAAGACTAGTGCGATTCAGTTGTGGATTCACCTTTAACTTCATAAGTTTATTATCATATCATATCATAATTATTTTTATGACTGTTATTGCGCCATTTAATATAAAAAATAATGGAAATTAGAAGACGCAACAGTGTCCTGGTGAGTCTTCTATCAGCACAGAACAGCTTAAGACATTTATAGTTATGTTATATTGTTAATATCTAAGATATGTATCCTACTTCCTACTAATCCTACTAATACCTAATATTATTAATGTGAAAGTTTGTGAATATGTTTGGATGTTTATTACTCAAATCTTTTCCTCTTATGTGTGTAATGTGTCGGAGTCCAGTGTCCAGTCACACTTTCGTCTTTTATTAGACGACTTGCAATCTGGTCTCTAAGTTTGGAACACTGTGTCTCTTTATTCTGGACAACTGCAACCCTCCTGTGCCCCCTAGATTTGATGCCAGTTCGTTGACATTCATTGGTACTTCCTGCTGTAAGCTGCTATTTCATCTTTACCTGTGGTGTTATTCAGATCTATTTGTATAAACCGATTGCTTATATATTTTGGTATATTTATCATTGTTCTCATTGTTATTTTGTCATCATTATTTTGAAATCTTTCAAGGATCTCAATATTGCTATTGATGACAGTTCCTCAGTGCTGTAAACCAGATGTCCAGATTAGTTTTATAGACGGTAATTTTGCTTGTTGGTAATAACTGAGATTTTCGTCCTATAAACCAGTACATATTTCTTAGTCGTGTATCTAACTGTTTTCGCTTAGACCAAATGTATTTTTGCCAACACAATCGTCGATATAGGTGCATGCCAAGGTATTTTGCATCATCTGCCTGAGGTATATGCTTTAAGACGCCATTTGTCGAGCCATTTTACAATATTTCCTAGATGTAACTGTAGTTTAACTGAAGCAGTAAAAGGGTCAGAATTAACAGACATTATTGCTGTGTCCTCTGCGTATGTAGCTGTGAAAGTGCTATTTTTCACGATCTACTGTAAAGATTAGTTATATACAGTCCCAAATATGCTGCCCTGTGGCAGTTCAGACCTGATTTCTTGCATTTGCGATGTTTCTTCGCAGTGTTTGACTTCAAAGTTTCGCCCGTCAGATACGATGCAATGATGCCACAGAAACTGGTATAGGGTCTTCTTCTATTTGTACTTTAACCCATCATGCCATACCTTGACAACACTTGCCCAATATCAAGGATACAGCTGAGCAATATTCCTTGTTTTCGTGTCCTACCAATAATATCCACCAGGCGATGAATTTGCTCTATGGTACCGTGATTTGCACGAAACCCAAATTGATGCTGTGGAATGTCCTCTAGGTTAATCGAATGAGTCTTTTCCAGGATTTTCCCAAAAACAGGTAGAAGACTAATGAGGCCTGGTGGAAACCACAGGCCAATTAGTTTCTTTCAGGCTTGAGCTATTTTCCATTGGGAGAGAAAATATTCCAGCTTGAGACATGCATGAAGTCTGATAACATTGTGCAGCACTGTAACGTTAATGACATCATATCAACAGAAAAGTCTCTCGTGTGTTTTTATCTTTACAATTAAATCTGAAATTCAGATGCCTTTTTAGTTTTTGAAGTCGGTTGTATTATTTTTAATATAATATTTTATTTCTCCCCTTTTAGGTATTGTAACTTAATATCTTAAGTTTAGTCCCGGTTGTATTTTGAGGAGTTTCCTGCTATATCTCCGGAGTTCTAGGTCCAATAATAATAAAATTTATATGGGACCAACTTGGAGTTAAACCGAACTCAATGTCTAAATAATTTTCAAAATCAGTTCATAAACGACGGAAATATCGACGGAAATACGAAAAGAAAATAGATATAACGAACATAGAACCTTCTCATTCTTCAAGGACTTCAAGTCGGTTAAAAATGCAAAGCTTCTCTTAATCTGATCTGCTAGTATAGATCTAAAAATACCAATGTGGAAACATACACCGCTCTAATTGTTCGATTTGATCTCCTATAGTCATATTGTTTCACTTAGTATTTTCGTATGCTACTATAGTAATACATTATTGTAGTATAATTAAGCATTTCAACATTGTTTCGAACTCAAAAATAAGGTTGTAAATAAATGTATGCCTATATCTGTATACACTAATATTACTCATATTACGTTTGTTCGGTAAGCAAATTTCAAAGTGATTAACATCTTCTGATGTTTGAAATAATAATAGCCACGTACTTCCTTCCTCCATTCGAGAATGTAATTTTAAAGCGTATCCTGTTTCAATTATTTATGTGAAAATAACTGCTTAGCTTAATACTGTTTGCTTATTCAAGTAGTGAATACGATGAATTCACATTTTAAAGATAAATATATGGTTGAATATAGTTTTAAATACGTGTATTATGAACAACATAGAGATTTTAATATAGCGTGAACAGCTTTTTTATTCATTAGTACTACTTTTTAGGGTTCTTTAGTCAACACGAAACCTTAACGGTATGTCCGCCTGCACACCCGTCCGTCAGGAGCTACCCAAGACCCTTAATTCTAGTAACTAAAATTTGGCATGGATATGCACATTATTAAATACGTGTATTATGAACAACATAGAGATTTTAATATAGCGTGAACAGCTTTTTTATTCATTAGTACTACTTTTTAGGGTTCTTTAGTCAACACGAAACCTTAACGGTATGTCCGCCTGCACACCCGTCCGTCAGGAGCTACCCAAGACCCTTAATTCTAGAAAACTAAAATTTGGCATGGATATGCACATTAGTTACGCCGACAAAGTGATAGAACTCTAACAGTTCTTAAAAACTAAGTATAACGTTATTACCTTGTTTTGCTCCTAACATGTCCAGTCAATCAGCGTGATACAGTGTTGTATATCAAAAATAAATTACCTAGTCGGAGTATTAAGATAGAACGTGACAAAAAAATATCACTGGCCGGTGTGGGCCGCGCACTACACTCTCCCCATCACCGTGCAGGCCAATAACAAATTAGAAACTGGTTAATAAAATATATATATAAAGCAATTTCATTTATATTGATTTTTATTTTATTTTGTGTTATGAGGTTTTGAATTTTTTCCACATTCCACACATTAAGTGCTGCATTTTACATTGGTGCAAATTCTACCGTTAATCTAGCCAATCAATCACAGTCATCAGGTTGAATTAGCCAGCTAACTGGATACCTAGGCCGTTCTTTAAGCGGCTAATCCAATCAAATGACTAGGCCGATTGTTAATAAAACAAGAATCACCCAACGTTTAACGACTTGGTGTATTGAAAGTTAGCCGGTTGGAAATAGCTGACCAAGCTGACCAACTATCCTAATTTGGAATAGAATAGAGTTGAATGGACTGGAGTGGAGCGGAGTAGAGTGGAGTAGAGTGGAGTCACCAAAACAGCACGTCCCGAAGCGGATAGATTAGTTTAGTGGCACCATATCTTCGTGTTAGGTTACTTGTGATGATGCACGAAGGGGTTCGTTGAAGCGCTCATTGTAAGTCATAAGAAAAACAAGCGAATAATCCATCTATCAGTTTTATTTAATTTATTTAATACATGAAGTTCAGCCATCTCATGATTTGGCTAGTTGTTTATCAGGGGAGCCCCTTATTTCGCAGAAAGAAATTTCATAGAATTTCGTTTCACAGAAAATGTTTCATATAATATTTGGTCCTTATATTTTTATTTCGAATATTATTGTTTCAAAAACAATTTACTACAATGAAACATATTTCACAGAAACACAATTGAATGAATTTTTAATCACATTTTTTTGTTTAACAAACTTATCAAACTGTAGAATTATTTTTAAAAGAATATTAAACCACCTTTATAATTTTCCAAATCACATTTATTTTTAACTGTAACATTTACAATTTTAATTTTTTTCCGATATCTTGTAGTAATTTCATTTCTGAATAATTTCATATCAATATAGAATTTTTTATCTTTCGCATATTTTGTTGCAAATTTGTTTGCTTGAATTCTTCTGTAAAATAAAATAAAATCAATTTGTTATTAAATTGTTAATAAAACGTCATTATAGTTAACACCCCGACTCAGATTACCCCGACTCGGATAGGTTAGGTTAGAAGGCTGAGGCGGGAGCGAAGCGGAGCGGAGCTCCCGCCTTAGCCTTCGTGGTTATTTTTTTTTAATCACCCAGAAATATTACCACCCAGAATCGTTTATTGTATTAACTTATCGTTATATTTAAAAAAAGTAAAGCTTCACCTGTAAATTATTTGACTGAAACGTTTAGAAACTCTCACTTTGATAATATGTTATTCTTGGTAATAAGTTTTATATTAAATAAACAATATAATGATAAAGAATATTTGATTTGTTATTCTATTGAAATAAAACTATTTTTAACGGATTCTATCGCGGTTTATTTGATGTTATTTTATATTTTACATTGAACCCATTGTTATTCTATGATACGATTATTCTAATGTTAAACTTTACGTGAAGCAAAAATCAATGATTTAAAAATCTTTAAAGTAAGTATTCTGTATATCGATTATTCTATGAAACGAAATTATGCGAAACATTTTCTGTAAAACGGAATTATTTAAAACAATTGTCTATAAAACAACGCACACCCGTTTATCAGCCATGTTGGATACCGGTGTTTCATGAATGGCTTAGGCAGTTAATTATTTAAAAAAAATATTATCAAAAAATCCTTACTTTCATAAGGAATTTATGGTTGTATGGCAATCTTTCCGAAGTAAGAAGTACGAAATTTGGTATTGATTAGAAGTAAATTACATTGGAATTTACTTACTTAGGTTAGAAGTAAGTAAATTCCAATGTACTTAATTCCAATGGAGGGTAAAGTAAGAAGTAAAGGCACACGTGTATCAGCGTTTTTAAAAATTTCACCCATAACGGAAGAATGGTTTTATGGAAGTCCGTCATATACAAGGTAAGAAGAATGAAAATTTGCTTTGGGTTAGAAAAAAATGCACACATGTTACAGTATTGGGGGTAGCAAATTTGAAATTCAATTCTATGGTTTACATTCAGAATTGACCACAATAGGTGGTGCTGCGATCGGATTATGGGATATTTTTCTACATGTGTACCATTGTGAAGATGACTCTCGGGCCGTTAGTTAAATGTGAAAGGAACTAATGATAAGATTAACTGTTTAAAGCAACATATAATAAAATAAAACAATAAAAAATACGTTTATTTAGGCTTACTGCAGCACACAAAACAGATCAACTTATAATATACCTATTGATGACAAATACATTTTAAATAATGTTTGTAATAATACATTGTTACATGTATATTTACATACATAATAAAACCAACTTTATACTTATTATTCATTTAATTTTGTAATTGGCAATATAACAATTCTATGAACTCGAGTCACAAAAAAAAAGCTTTTAACAATAAAGAGGAACCGTCTTTGTCTGAGGCCCTATGTTTCATAGACAAAAGCTGAGAAGTGTGACTCTTTTATACATTTTGTTAAGTTCGATTAGCATTCAGTTTGTTGCAATTTCCTCGGCCTTCTGTGTACAATTTTTCTCAAACGGTAGGTAAAATAAAAACACAGCCCATAAGTTGATATGGTTGGTAAACAGTTACTGTTTGACTGTTACTCTCACCGTTGAATTGTCGCCTATAGGTAGGAATGGAGAAATAGTGTAAATGTGAGGTAGTCGGGGTGCGAGGGATATGCTCTATGGGCAACCTTACACCCCGGCGTCTGAAGACCCGAGGGTTCAAGCCCGACATAACCACCCCCGCTGGCCGGCGAGGGGGTATCCGAAGAGAACGAAAAAAAAAAAGGTATGGTTTAACCAATATTTTCGCTCATTCAAGTTTGTTGAGTATTTCATCTAGAGATTTTCGGATTCATGATCTACTATTGTAACGTTAAAATAATAGCTTTTCAAGGAATTCATATGAATGTATACACGATACATACAACAAAACAACATTTTTTGTCTGTCTGTCCGTTTTTCTGTCTGTTTGAATTACTTAATCTCTGGACTGGTTAGGCAGATTTTGACGTGAATTTCACAGGGAAATAGCTAATATTATAAGGCGTAACATAAGCTACTTTCATTAGGAAAATATTTAAATTTCCCCGAGCAAAAAAAAGTTAACTGATTAAGTTCACGCGGACAAAGTCGTGGGCACAGCTAGTATAACATTAATTTATTCCCACTTAGGCCAGATGTGAGGTAAGTGTAAAAATAAAATGGTAGCTAATAATATAGAATAGTCATACATCTTGATAAATAGAGCGAAGTCGTTCAAACATTTTTTCACTAATGATTCGCTAGTCGCTACTACTTAATCGTAGCGCTGCGTAGCTCGTAGGCCTCGTAGAGGGTAAAGAGGACTTGAGTATTTTTTTAATGTTAAAAGAACATAAACGTTTGAAAGTGATATTGCGTCTAGATGCCGCCTTTTACGCGGGAATTTCATGGAACGGATTTTAGTCAGTTCATACCATGGACAAGGTAAAGCGGCTGTATTGCTTGCTGATCATTAAATTTCTATTACTGTTACAGTTCATACTTTTAGTTAGTGTTTTCATATAAGTTGATATCATAATGAAATAAATAATAATCTGAACTGATATAATTACTCTTCACTTCACACTGGTAGCCGGTGCCTTGTCTAGAACGATTGAAATCAGCGCGAATTAACTTGCGTGTATGTTGCATGATGCAAATAAATGATTATTTGGACGCAATATGATAGCACCTACTACCTTGCAAACGCGCAAATGAAGTCGCGCGATTCGCAGTGATTCTGCTCCTTCTGAAAAAAGGCTTGGATAATCAATTATCAACATTCACCTTTGTGTTTGTGCTCTCGATATCAATTAATAAATAGAAGTACTTTATCTTTTTTTTTATATTTTATTATTTAATTAAACATTCTTTTATTTGCATTCAACTAATATTTCGCCGAGGTGATGCTCTCGCTTTGCACTTTCTTATTCTCCGCTCTTGCAATGGCACAGAGAAAAATCAATAGCGCAGATACTCAGATACTCGCTACTGATACTCCAGATACTCCATTTCAAGAAGATGGAGATAATAAAACTAATAAAGGGTAATCGCTCAGGTTGACTATGGGGCCACGATGAGATTTTCCAGGTCAATACAACTAAAAGGTATCCTGCTATATTGTGCCAAGATATTTCAAAAAGTTCCTATATTAAAATGATACGTTCCTTGTTCATATATACTTCCTCTGGTTTCAATGAAATCATGGATACAAGAACAGAGTTCATTCTTGTTTGTTGGTTAGAACACCAGAACAGCGCCGCACAAAAGCTTCTGAATTTCTTTAAAGCGGCCTCATTTCAAGTGTCACAGAATTTTCGAGATGCTCTTAAATGAAACGTTACAGGAAAATCTTAGATTCTATAAAGGAAATAAAAGTTTACTTGAGTATACACAAAAAATTATTATCGACATTACTAGAATTTAATTACGTAAACAGTTTGTAGTTACAACCTATCTTAGAGACGTAGTTTACTATAAACATTTTTAAATATAAAATTACACTGACAACATATTCATGAGAGTATGGGGCCCCCATGAAGATCTTTGGGTCTAAGCCAACCTCACCTGTGAGCCGGTACACTAGCTAATTAATGAATGAGTATAATTAATTACTACTAATTAATAAATAATAGGTGAGATTAACTCTGGCGTAATCTTTCCACTCGAGGTTCGGGGGTTAGTCGACAGTTGCTACCATAAAATCTGAGATAAGCCTCATCACGAGGAAAAAGCGTAGGAAAGCGGACCCAGGGCTCCAAAGTGCAGGTTTTGAATGCAACCGGGATAGTAGCTGGAATAAGGAGGATTGACAATACATCCAGTGAAATTACATTGGAATGTCTACTTCTATTTAAAAAAAAAGCGTTTAGAAATCAATTAAATATAAAATGAAAGAATCTTTTAATATTTTGCAAGCAATTTCAATAGAAATGTTCAGAATAAGTATCTTGTAGTTATTTAAAATAAGATATTCTGTTTAATGATATTTTGTACTAGCTGATGAGATTCGCTCGCGCGGGGGTCAGTTATTGTTTTTTGGTCATATCTCCGGTTCTACTTAACCAATTGTAAATAAATATACGGCAGATTTGAAGCCTGACCAAGACCTTTCTAATGAAAAAAACTACATCTAAATGCGTTGAGTAGTTTTTGTTATAATTTACTGGATCCGTACACTGTTTTTCAAATCTTTGGGCAGTTTTTATTATTATTATGTTTCTAAAATACATATATTAGTTTGATAGGACCAAAAGGATTTCTTAAAAATATTATTGGAGTAATATGCTGCATATTGCGATCTTTCTCTCATTTCGATTACAGCGATGTTTCCAACATTTAATTTTTATACGGATCATAGTGTTTAGAAAATGTAGATAAACAATTATCATCATCATATCCCACTTGAACACAATAAGTGTTCATGTGGGATATGATGATGATAATTGTTTATCTACATTTTCTTACACACCACACACAAACCGCCTGATATCGTTATACTAATTTCAATTACTTATTTTTGATAGTTGAGACTATTGAGAGGTTTAGATGTATCTGACATTGAAATAAATTCTGCCCGGTTCGTTAATATAATGGCGTGATGATATTAATTATGAGTCTCTAAACAACTATTATTTGTACGTAAGTAACTCTGTGGAGTTCCGAGATTTTATATTTTACTGTTCATAACCTTTTAGCTATTGCGTGATGATTGATAGTGCGGATATTAATCATGTCTGTGTAATACCAAACTGCAAAATTTCGTAAGAATCTGCTTTACAATAATAAATTTATAATTAAGAATTGTTTAGATCCATTTTGCTCTGCTTCGTTTTCTCTGCTGTATTTGTACAAAATTTCAGCTGAATCCGTTCAGTGGTTTTCAAGTGATGCTCAGACATTAAAATAACTTGCAGACTAATAGAAAATCCAACAAACAGGCAAAAATTCCAAAAACCACATTTTCGGCATCGATCGGTATCGCTCCTAGAACAACATGTCAATTTCTTTTTGGCAAAAATTTCAATGTACAGTTTTCACCTCGTTATGATTTTATTAGATAGTTATTTTTTGAAACTTCGAAACTCTTGTTTTTATAAACCGAATTTTATAGTTTTTTTTATTAATTATATATTAAAGTCTTCTTTTTGATCATAAGAATTTTATGAAGATACAACATTTTTGATATTTTGGTATATTTGGAATATTTTTTTTCATAAAAAATAGCCTAAGCCTACCCAGAATCGTATCAAGTTTCATCAACATCCCTTCAGTAGTTTGCATGCACATAAATAAATATTGATGATATTCATTGTACAGAATTGACTTCTCTATAATTTAATTATAATGTAATAACTACATTATATAGATATGTTTACGAGAAAAAATGGCTTTCACATCTATAATTAGTAGATATTTGTTCTTTGAACCTGTAGATGTTCCGAAAAAATTATATCACTGAATAAGGTAAAGCAAAACCAGCTTATGAATAATGTAATAGGAGCACCTTCAGTCTTAGCACTAAAGGGTCGAAATGAAAACAAAATCGTTAACTTTGCAATATCGTAAAACATTTCTTATCTAGATTAGAATTAATATCTGGGTAAAAATGAAGCCTAGTTGGATCGATTTATCGCCTCCGAAACCCCCTGTATACTAAATATCATGAATATCGTTGGAGCCGTTTTCGAGATTTAGATTATATATATTATTTTTCTTTTTTTTTCTTTTTCATACTTAATCGTACATTTTCAATTGAAATCTTGTCGTTTATTCCAAGCAGCTTCATAGAATGACAAAAATTATTTAACCATTCATGAATTTAATAATTGAAACTGCCGAATGACAATAATACTATTGAAATATTACTTTCTAAGTACTGTTCCAACATTTTTAGAAACCTAAGTAATAAATGAGTAGGTAAATAATAATAACTTGGCTTTGCCAAATATAGTCAGTTCGATTTACAGGGACGCGATTCTGGCTTCTAAGTTTCTCTTACTAAACTCCTAAATCCTAAATAAATGGATTGATTTGATTTTTGGTGTAGGTAATAAATAACTACAGCAAGTAAAGCTTAGAATAACTTCACTAAAACCATAGATACTAATCATGTACAAAAAATAGTATAGTAGAATATGAAAGACGAGCGGAGTAGGGACATAAAAGGAATCGCAGGTAACGAGAGGACAGTAAGACGAGTCGGTTACGCCACGGTACACCCCATTATTTCATCGTGCAGCCTCAGGAAGTTATTACGAGTAATGTAGTGGCGTTGGTACGCGCCGCTTTTTGTCATATGGACAAAAGAATTCGCGGCTAGATAGATTCATACCAACGAACAACGACGCCATAGCTTTCCTCGCGAACTGAAAAAATAATTAAGTATTAGGGTTTGTTATTTGTGACGAGGCACCCTCTCTAATTAGGTTTGTGTCATAGCCGTGAGATCTAATGAATGAAGTCTTTGTGTGTATACATATAAATGTGCGTGTATGAGCGGTGTCATTGTGAAACCTCTCTACTCTTTGCTAGTCATGTAGTTTTATATAGAGAATTATACGAATAGGACACGTTTGAGTATACTATATACTTGTATGTACTTAATCTTAATCTATTTGTAAATAAAACATTTCATAAAACAGTTTTTCTTTAAAATAGTATTCCAGAGGAGAAACACAACAATCTGAAAGAAGACGTTAGAACTAACTATGACTTGGAACAAGTATTTTTTTGTGTAAACATACATATATTTATTTTCATAGATAAGCTACTAATGCTCTCATGGTTCTTTTCGACGAAATAATTGCCCGTGAATAGTCCAATGATGACGATGGCGTAGTACTTGCAGAACATAACTTTTCTCAGCACTTTTCCATATCCCTTTACATGTGCAGGCAGTAGCGTACGCACGAATAGACAATGCTTTATCAAATTTTCTCCCCTGTCGTTGGTACAGCGAATTTGTTTTCTTGTTTTCAATGTACTTTTCTGAGAAATAGAATATATTAACTTTAATTTTCTCCATGTGTTCTACGAGTGAGCTGCGGTATATAGGTCGGTGCTTTACTTGGTATAACTATAAGTACTTAGTTTAGTAAATTTTCATTGGTTTATATGGTTTAGGCGGTGATAACCCTTGACGCTGTGCATCATTAAGTCATTAAGTCGTTAAGACTCCAAACCTTTTTAAGATGTAGGTACTTAGTAAATGCGTATGAATGTATATGGGTGTGTAACATATGGCACAATAACAGATAGTATAATATCAGATAATATAATCACTTGAAATAACTTTCACATGATATTCATAATGTGTATAATGTCCATTATATGTATTTACAATATATATATATATATATATAAGTATAGTATAGCTAGTTATACTATGCTTACTTTGGGTCTAGAAAGCGCTGTGTAGAATGTCGTAGAATATTTATTTATTCATGTGCTATAAAATGTAATAACCTAATTTCATGTGGAATTTCATGTTATACCTGTACTAATATCATAAAGAGGAGAGAGTTTATTATTTGCATTCAATTGGCGCCGAAACTAATGGACCGATTTCAAAAATTCTTTCACCCTTAGGATGCTACATTATCCCTGAGTAACATATATGATGGCCGTCAGAGTCATAAGGTGATATCACAAGATCTCCGTCGAGGCAGTATGTCTCCTAGCCGGGACCCATCCATGGGACCTGGAAGTGAGGGCCATCGTTGTACCAATGGTGTAAGGAGGCGCTGGAGTGGGGCCACAGGCCGGGGCCACGTGAATTGGAGGCCCAGCGGTCCCAGGTCCGCCAGGTAGGTCTTCAAAAATGATATTGAGGTTCCTAATATCATTTTTTTTCTAAACTGAATAGTTTGCGCGAGAGACACTTCTAAAGTGGTAAAATGTATGCCCCACCCCCTGTAACTTGTAAAATAAGAGAATGATAAAACTAAAAAAATATATGATGTACATTACCATGTAAACTTCCACCGAAAATTGGTTTGAACAAGATCTAGTTAGTAGTTTTTTTTAATACGTCACAAATCGTAAACCGCAATTTACTTTTCATTCAATCAACTCAAATATAAAAAAGAAAAAATAAACATTTAATTTCATAAACATAAACCATATGCATAAATCTTGAACCATTATTTCCTAATAATAAGTCTGTATAGGTGCCTAAGTAAATAATAATTATAATTCGCGCGGGGCGTAGTTTAAACGAACTTTTATATGTATTATGTTACTTGCTGCTACATAACCCTTCATGGGCGAGTCCGACTTGCACGTGGTCGGTTTTTTTAAGTATGTTCAGGCATAACTCGTTCATTTGCAGAAGGATTTGCAAAATTATTATTTTTTAGATAGACATTTATTCCGAAATTTAAATTTCGTAGAATCTGAGTATAGGATTCGGAGATAGATATTGGAACTCTTCAATATACGGCAGCAAATAAACCGGGATTGCTGCTACATCATTTTATGCATTGAAATCACATAATATTACATTACGCCTGTAGGGTACTGATTTCGTATTGGGTATGGTTTAGCTTCGAGGTGGTCCTATATTATTTTCCTTAGTATTTTACCTTTAACTCCAGCATTACACCGGAGAACTCTTCAGAATCAAATAGAAAATGTGAATTGATTGAGGTATCGTTAGGTTTATGACCATCCTGTGACAAAGTATTTATATAGGAGAATTAAGTGGGTAGTTGCTAAGCCAAGTCAGAAAAATTTACTCTGCTTAAATATTTAATTTTTTAAATATAATAATTGTGTAATTCGTTAATTTTATGCCATCAAATAATAGATAAATTATCTACCTGCCGGGTGCAATAATTTTTTCACATAACTTTTTCTCCTTTTGAACAACACTTCACTGAACTATTCTTAACTCTTTAATATGGACACCATGCAAGTCACTATGGATATAATGAGTAGCAGCATTCACAAGAGAATGGAAGAATTCGAGGCTAAGCTACAGAAGACCTCAGGTACACCAACTACTCTCTCCAGTTTAGCGGTTGAATTCTCTGAATACAGAGCCTTTGTCACACAGGCACTAAAATTGCTACAGCAACAAATGGAGGCATTAGCTCGCACCGTGGATGGGATGGAGACGCAGAGACGGCGAAAAATCCTTCTCCTTCATGGTGTTGAAGAAGCAAAGGAGGAAAACCCCACGCTAGTTGTGACGAATATTGTCAAGCAGCAGCTCGGCATGGCGGAATTTTCAACTGGCTTTATTAAGCGTTGCCAAAGGATGGGTAGGGCAACATCCTACAAAAAGCCCAGACCTCTGCTATTCAAACTGCAGGATTCAACCATACGTAACAAATTGTAGTTCAACAAAACCAAGCTTAAGGGTTCGGGAATCACAATGTCGGAGTTCCTGACGAAATCCAGACACGACGTGTTCATTGCGGCTCGCGAACGTTTCGGCACATCTAAGTGCTGGACCAAGGAAGGCTGCGTGTATGTCCTCGGTTCTGACGAAATGAGGCACCGCGTGACATCACTCGCAGAATTAAATATGGTAATGGACGTTGGCGATGTCCAGGGACACCGCCAACATCACCTCACCCCGGGCTAATGCATCCTCCGCCAGAGCCCTCACGCGCATGATGGCATCCACGGTGGAGCGCCTCTGGCGGAAGCCATATTGGCCATCCGCCAGGTCCGGCCCCACTCTTGAGAGGTGCTCGACGAGGCGCTTCACAATTACTCTTTCAAAGAGCTTGCACACCTCGTCGAGCAACACTATGGGCCGGTAGGCGGACGGTAAGTCCACCATCCTTTCGGATGAGGACCAGTTTCCCCGTCTTCCACAATTTCGGAAACTGGCCCCGCTCCAAACATCTGCTGAGAAGCCCTCTCAGTCGGGGCTCGAGAGCGTCGTCGACTAGAACTAGGACCCACGCTCGGCCTGGAATGCCGTCGGGTCCCGGGGCGGTGCGTTTGGCTCTCAGCCTTCTCACCGCCAGCTCTAGTTCTACCCAAGTGACCTCGGGCACGTCGTCGTCATCCACGTCGGGCACCATTGGCAACCGAGGCGGAGTCATCTGCGGTGGAACATGTTCCACCGCCCGCGCTGGGAACAGGGAGCTGACAACTCCTCCGAGCAGCTCCGGCTGGAGACACTGGGTCAACGGCGGGGCCTTGGGGCGCAGTTTTCCCCTTACCATTAGGTAGGGCCGCCCCCAAGGTAGACCCTTGGGGGCGGCCCTACCTAACCCAGCGTCTCCAGCAGTTCGCAGTCGGCCGCCTTTTTGGCCCGCCTTATCTCTGCTCGGAGGGCACCTCTGGCCTCCCTGTATCCCTCGTACAACTCCGCCTCTCGGGCCTCCGCATCTGCGGGGCGGTGACGCCTCCTACGGAATCGAGCCCACCGGCGGTGCGTGATCACGCAGGCCCGTCTGAGCCTCGCGATCTCCGATGACCACCAGTAGACCTGACCCCTCGGATTATAGGGCGGAGCCCTAGGCGTCGCCGCGTCACAGACACGGTTCATGGCCTCCCGGAACCACTCCGCCTCATCGTCTACGTTGACAGGCCTGTCCGGCGCAGGGGCCCAGGCCTGTACGATGGCGGCTTCCAGGAGGAGCTCCCGATCAAGTCGCTTAAGCGCCCAACGTGGCTCGGGTAGAGCCGGTGTAGCCGGCGCGTCGCTCGCAAGGGGTCACGCGTCAAACCGAATGTATCGGTGATCCGAACTTGTGTCCTTCCCCAAAACGACGCGCCAGCCCTGGACACGTCGCGCCAACGAGGGGCTCGCGAACGATAGGTCCACGAACGTTTCCACGGCTCCCCGATTTAGGAGGACTAGGCCACTTTAGAAAATTTTGCTATAAGATTGTCTGACACACGTAGGTATTTAAATATAATCTTTCTAATAAAACCTTTGTAAACTTTTTACAAACCCGTATTAATCAAAATATTATGACGAATGACGTGACATGACAGATGTCAGATGTCAGATATTGTTATTATGATAGGGACGAGCGCGTTCCAGTTTCACATATTTCCGTATATTTTACAATCATGTTACGTATATGACACCTGATGTTACCAAGCCACATAATTATTTATAAATAATTAGGTTGTGTATGCCTGGACTGATAACACCATATTACTAAGTTATTGTTGTTTTTCTTGTGTATTAAGTAATTATCAATCTTCATGATACACAGTTTGCTTATTTTACTTTGTTTTCTAATTAATAAATTTTCTTGTGTATACTTACGTAATTTACCTCTTGCCACCGGCAGATGGAGCTAAATACTACCATTCAATTTTATAGGTTTTTTATTGTATTTATATATATATATATATATATATATATATATATATATATATATATA
Organism: Cybosia mesomella; assembly: GCA_946251805.1. Lineage (NCBI taxonomy): Eukaryota > Metazoa > Arthropoda > Insecta > Lepidoptera > Erebidae > Cybosia > Cybosia mesomella. The sequence goes on from OX276393.1 coordinate 22,257,862, forward strand.
TATTATATCCATATAGAAGCACTGCATACATTTTTACTGACCCATATCATTTTCAGATTGTAGTAGCGATAGCGGTCGCTATTGTTCTTTAAGCAGTGATACAAGCCTCAAAAACACTCCAATACTTGGTGGCGGTGTTGCCATCTATCTACGTACTCAAATTTCCTATACCGTTATTAGCGTATCCCCACAGCCACCTCACTCAGGGATACATCTCTTCCTGGAAATTGAACTCCTTCATTCCAAACTTCTTCTAGGTGTTTTTTACTGTCCCTCGTCTAGCATAAACTACTTCTCTTCCTTCGAGCTTATGTTAGAAAATCTGGTTCCTTCGTACAGTCAAACCATAATCATGGGTGACTTTAACACCTGTCTCCTAAAGAACGACTCTCGTTCTCGCACCTTGGACACCATAATCAAATCAAATAATCTCTCTATTCTTCCTTCTAACGCTACTCATCACGTTCCAAATTGTGTGCCTTCACTACTCGACCTAATCATTGTCTCATCTCTAAATCGTGTTGCGAAACACGGACAATGCTCTGCAAACCAATTTTCATATAATGACTTGCTTTACTTATCCTACAGACTACGTCCTCCTAAACCTAAACCAAAAGTTCTCTTGGAACGCAACTTTCATGACATGGACCTTTGTAGCCTATGCAGGGATGCTAGGGCTATTGATTGGGAACCGCTCCTTGCCTCCAATTGCATAAATCAGAAAGTGGAATTACTCACATCCAACCTGACTGAGTTATACGATTTGCATGCACCTATACGAAAAATCAAGGTAAAATATCTGCCTTCGCCTTGGCTGACAGATGATATAAAAACACTCATTTCCAAAAAAGCTGCAGCCAAGTCTAGATATAGAAATCGCCCCACGGAAGTGAATCGATGCAAGTATGTAGCCATTCGAAATCATTGTAGTAAGCTGTGTAGGAATGCTCAGCGCCAACATATCCACAGCTCTGTTGAAAACGGGGATCCAGCTCATGTATTGAAGTTTTTAAGGTCATTGGGAGTCGGAAAACCTCGGCAAAACGCTATTACTCAAAATTTAGACATTAATTCTCTTAACCAACATTACTCTGCTCCGTCAACTTTTGACGCTGCAACTAAAGTTAAAACAATAAATTATCTTTCATCCATTGGCACTCCCGACTGCTCTCCATTACTTTTTCTCAATTCACTAGTTGTGATGTTAGAAGAAGCATAATGTCAATTACTTGCGCTGGGAACTGACTGTGTCGGCCTGATTCTACCTATTATTGACGAAATCCTCCCTATGATCTGTCACATTTTCAACTTCTCTACTGCCAATAGCACCTTTCCAACCGCATGGAAAGATGCCCAAATCACGCCTATTCCTAAAAAGAATAACCCTTCATTCTTCTCCGAATATCGACCTATATCTATACTATCCTTTCTTTCTCAAGTTCTCGAACGTTTGATTCACTCACAGTTAACTGATTTTCTCTCAAAAAATTCAGTACTAAATCCTTTTCAATCTGGATTTCGTCCTGGTCATAGCACTACGACAACCCTGGTTCATATTACGGAAGACATAAGATCAGGTATGGAAAACGGCGAGCTAACTGTTTTGGCTCTATTAGACTTCACCAACGCATTTAATAACTTTGACTTCAACGTTTTGCTCGGCATATTGTGTTCTCTTAGCATAGCATATCTCCGGCAGTGATTGACTGGTTTCAAAGTTACCTATATGGTCGCCGGCAGCGCATCCGCATCGAAGAAACTGTCTCCGCATGGTGCTCAACGTCTGCTGGTGTACCGCAGGGCGGCGTTTTATCTCCTCTACTCTTCGCAGTTTTCATAAACTCAATCACCAAACATCTTACTTCTTCTTACCACCTCTACGCAGATGATCTTCAGATTTATTCTAGGGCTACTCTAGATAGACTGTCAGATGCCATTGGAATAATCAATGAGGACATGGATAAAATATGCAATTATAGTAAATCACATGGTATGTATGTATGTATATATATAGGTACACACATCAAAAATAGACTGGTCAATCCTCTCTCAAATCTCCTGTGATGGTACTAATGTACAGTATAGTGAAGTAGCTAAAAACCTGTTTAGTACCTAGAAAGTAAGTAGTCTTGCTCAGAAAAAATAGTACCATAACATGTGTAAAAATGAATAAAATAGAAACGTTTGTTCGTAATATTCAAATAACAACTTTTAAGGATTGTACGAGTACGAGTATATTATAAAAAGCTGTTGCCCGTGACTCCATCCGCGTTCAATTCGGAATAGATCAAGGCATGTTTACTTCTGCTGTCTCGATCGCAACAAGTAGGTATTAAGTTATGTTATCATTCTATATTTGCAATTATTTATTATTTACATATTTAAGAATAAAGCCTTTTTCGGGTTACTGACTCATCAACGTAGAGCCAGAACTACTAGAGCTAGAATTACGAAATTAGGACAATAGGTTCCTTCTATCTCTTTATTAACGGGCCGGATGAGGTGGTGTGGTGCGTTCGTGTTACATTGAAGATTCGTTCGAAATAGAGGTTTATATGTAACATCGAAATCAGTTCTAACGGTTCCTTAGTATAATAGCGTGATGATATCAATTATGAAATATTTATGTGTCTCTAATCAACTATCTTCATACGTGGGCAACTCTGGAGTTTTGAGATTTTACATTATACTGCTCATCACCTTTTCAGCTGATGAATTACTGAATCTGTTCAGCGGGTTTCAAGTGATGCTCGAGCATCGATAATAAAAAGCAGACAAACAGATAAACCGACAAACAGACAAAAACTAGTACATCAATTATTCTTTTGGAAGAATATTCAATGTACAGTTTTCACCTCGTTACGATTTTATTTAATGTATTGTATTATAATAATAATAAACTTTATGAATAAATCTAGATTGTACATTTATATTTATCTAACACAATGTGTAACGAGCGTCAGTAATATTATTAATGCGGTCAGAAATATTACTAAGTAGTATTATTAGGTAGTAGCTTAAACATGTTAAAGGATTCTGACCCTTTTTAGCGTTCCGTAGCCAAATGGCAAAAAACGGAACCCTTATAGATTCATCAAGTCTGTCTGTCTGGCCATCCGTATGTCACAGTCACTTTTTTCCGAAACTATAATAACTATGCTGTTGAAACTTGGTAAGTAGATGTATTCTGTGAACTGCATTAAGATTTTCACACAAAAATAGAAAAAAAAACAGTATATTTTGGGGGTTCCCCATACTCTTAGACCTGAAACTCAAACTTCGTCAAACCCATACGTGTGAGGTATCTATGGATAGCTCTTCAAAAATGATATTGAGGTTTCTAATATCATTTTTTTCCAAACTGAATAGGTTGCACGAGAGACACTTCCAAAGTGGTGAAATGTGTCCCCGCCCCCTGTAACTTCTAAAATAAGAGAATGATAAAAGTAAAAAAAATATATGATGTACATTTCTATGTAAACTTCCTCCGAAAATTGGTTTGAATGAGAGATCCGATTCTCAGCACTCCATGGATTCACCGTGCGGTCGCCGGGTCTATAGCGTGGTACAGAGAGGAACACCATGACGGCGACTGGGACTTGCGACCCAGATGTTGGTTTAGGGTGGCCACTTTGTGATGCATCAGCACTCACCTCCACCGTCAGTAGTATTTCCCCCCCATACCTATCCAAATTTGGTAAGATCCTAACAATGCCGCTTTTGATATACGATTTAGTAAAGAGCTTACTGAAGCTCTTGGCAATCCGAGGTCTTTAAGTAAGTTGTACAGGGATTTAGCTGGAATTCCCCTTGCTCCTACTTCTACGGCGTAGAGTTTAACCACGAAGCCGTTTTTGGTTAACTCGTTAGTCAAATCAAAGTATTTGTTTGTCTTTATAGCGTGGTCTTTAGGTATATTAGTTTCCCACGGTACTGTGAGTTCTACAAGCACTGCACGCTTATGCGATCGTGAAAAAAGGAATATGTCGGGTCTGGATGATGAGGCACAGACATCCTCCGGTATCCTATAGTACTTCTCATACGTGTCTACGAGTATTGTCCAGTCAACGGCAGCTATCAAAATTGAATATGGCTTTTGAGATGATTTCTTTGAGCAGCCTTCCTTTACAAACGCAATGTCATTTCTTTGGTTTGTGGTTAATCCTTTTTTCGCTCTAGCTACCGCCAAACTTACAGCCTCACGTATGATTTCTAATACCTTATCATGACAGCGCGAGTAATGACCCCGGTCTAATAGCGTCTTACAACCCACTAGTAGGTACCTAGCCGTACCAGTTGCTTCACCACATGAGTTACATGTTTTATCTGTGGCTTTTCCCCATCTGACCAGATTGCTTTGGTCGGGGAGGGTCAACTGGAATGCATTTAGGTAAAATTTAGGTAAGGCCGGTGACCAGTCGTATATTATGGTACGCCATTTTAAGGCTATGGGAATACAAAATTCACCTAGGGTCAACCATTCGTTTTGCAATTCTAGGTTCATTGCGTGCACCTTATAGGTGTTGTTTTCGTCTGCTTGAAGAAAAGATTTTGTTATTTCTTTATCTGTTTGTCTCTGAATATTACCTAGACCTACTCTACCAGTCTGTGAGCCTATCATGAATTTTTTATGGAACTGGAGGCGTGATTCGAGCTCCGATGCATTTTTATCTTTGGGAAGGACTTTTACTATTTCGTCTTTAGATTTCGATAAGACGTGCATTTTAGTTACTCTTAGGTGTTTATAGAATTCTGATGGCTTCGCGTCATTCCAAAATTATTCGCGGATCTATATAGTGCCGATATATATATATATAGCCTCGATATAGCCACGACTTCAGTGTCTTCGTGACACTCGCATCTAGTTTTTTGAGGAGGCTCTGGTTTATATCATATATAAGAAACGGTCAGTTAAGACGCGAGGTGAAATAATTGTCATAGATCCAAGCTTTTTTAACATTACTTATTGGTTGTTGGTCTACCTTTTTTAAATCGATATTGAAACTATCAATTAATTCGTCTAAAGCTGGAGTGCAACCTCTGTTGTCAATCTTTCTTCCGAGGAATTTAAAAGGCACGGTTTCAGATATAGTTGAAACGTTTTCCCCGCCTATACTAAGCCCTGGGTCATATGAAGCATACCTGGTACCCCGCCTACCCAGACATAGACAGTAGCATTTACTAGGTTTTGTTCTCATTCCATCTGTCCATGTACAGAAATCGTCTACTCTACGCAGTAGGTCCTGGCACTGCTTTGGGTTACGAGTCAGTATTGCCAAATCGTCCGCGAATGCGAGGATAGACTCCGTATATTTACCGTTTAGCTTAAACCGATAGCCCCACTTCTTGTCGTGTGTGGAAATGTTGTCTATTAAAATATTTATTACTATTTTGAAAACTATAGATGATAAACAGCAACCTTGGAACAAACCCACATTATAATTTAAAGGTTGCGTGTATCCATCTTTGGTATTAATCACAGACTTTAATTTACCATAATAAGAGGATATTATTTCCCAAACGATGGACGGAAAGTGATACCATTTTAATGCAAACAACATAAGCTCGTGTTGTACTGAGCCAAAAGCGTTTTCTAAGTCTATCCAACAAACTGTTATTTGCTTTTCATTTGATCTGGCATCTTTTAAACTTTCCGCCAGTAAAGAATTGTGTTCCAGACATCCTGAAATTCCGGGTAGGAACCCTTTTTGGTGGTAAGTATTTTTTTATACGTCATAAATCGTAAACCTCAATTTACCTTTCATTAAATCAATTCAAATATAAAAAAAATACTTGCTGCTACGGAACCCTTCAAGGGCGAGTCCGACTCGTACTTGGCCGGTTTTTTCTTAAACTAGGTATAACATGAATGTATACTTCATATACAAAAAAGTTTAAAAAGCTTGTTTTAAAATAAATACCATGCAATACCGTGTAATACCTACAGGGGCGATGCAGTCCACGACGCGCAACGCCATCACAAATAATAATATTTGAGTGAGCATGCCGATCGTTGCACACGATACTTTTAGTAATAAAATGAAATTCTAGTTCCACCAATAATTTTGAAGTACCCGTACCGTATATAGCTCTTATATATTGTAAAGTAGATCCATTTGTGAAATTGTTGCTGCATAGTGCGTCATCTTTTTGTAGTGTTATCAAAAGTGAAAGTGGTTTGGGCTAAATCCGACGTATATATGTTCGGGCTGAGTTTATACTTTGAATAAATCAGGAGCCAAAGGTCGCAAGGTGGAGCGGTCATGCCGTCCGGCGGTGCGGTGGCGCGGTCCACTGCGCCCCACAGCGGCCCATATTGCATTTATATGAGTTCGTTATGTCCGGTTCAAATTCACAATCCCGTTATCAAACATCACACGCCCGCACCATCGACGATATAAGTAATTTAGGTTTAGAGGGATTTCTTGACGTCTAGAAACTTTCCACCGTTTATGCTTTCAAGTATAACATTTTAGATATACTTATACGTAGTACAAATTTTGAAAGGGTATTTAAATAAAGACGTATAGATAAGGGTTGAGTGAATGTTTTTTGGGGAACAGTTATTACGGTGTATTATGGCACTGAAATTGCTCGGAGTACATTTAAATAATATATAATTTTTGATGGCCTTTGTGTTGTCACAATTAGTAGGTAAATAATCTATTAACTAAATGAATCTTGAATGTCTGTAACATTTTGCCGTTGTCTGTCATAAATAGAAGTAAATGATTTTTAAGTTAACTAATAATATTAATTTGATATTGTTTGACGATTCAGGGCAACTCGGACTCATCATTCAACTTGTGAGTTTCCAGCTCGTTCATTCAAATATGATGAATAACGCCGGCAGAATTTATCGAATTGGTGATATTGTAACAATAGAGTGGTAACAATACGCCGGATCAAACAATCTTAATTAGATCTGCATACTAATAATACGGGAGCAATCGATGTACTAGAAATATCAGTACATGGTTTATATTTGGTATATTGATAGATTATGTTCTGGAATGACACATAGGCTAATTTTTATCCTTGGAAAAGGTTCGTATCGGTTGAGAGAACGGGATCAGAATTCCACGTGTGTGAAGCCGTGTGCAACAGCTAGTATATAAATAAACATGAAACATGAAATCTATATTTTTTTTAAATTAAATATAAAAGCTGATTTTAGCTATTTGCGCTACATGTCAATTCTAGAGGCACGAACGTACGTATAAGTTTTCAGTATATTCGAGAGTTGAATATATATGGAACGTTTTTGCTTCAGTTTCAATGTACCTTTTTTTGTTTCTTGTTGAAATCCCCCTCGAATACCTAGACTAGATTATACTAAACTATATATAGATAGACTAGACTAAATTAAAGTATTTCTCATCATCATCATCTTTGCGTTGTTCCCGGTTGCATCCGAGGCTTTCATCTCGGAACCCAGGGTCCGCTTACTCTTTCTCTTCCTCTTAGTTTGGTTATACGGTTTTTATAGCACGAGCGAGGGGCCTCATTCACCCACCCAAAATGAAAGCTTGTCTATGTGGTGGTGTATTACAACTAAGCACAACCACGTCATCTGCGTAAATTGTGTTTAGATTTAAGAGGGCTATAAAACTGAACGACCACTAAATGACTACAGTACCAGTCCTGTAGATGCGAAACATAATCTGAAGATAGAGCGCTAAACATTTTAAAGACATAAATTATGCAAGATGGCTTTCTTACTTCGCAACACAATAGCTTTGGTGAAAATATTTTCTTTCATAAAGTGTGGGTTGTTTGCAGAGTTGAACCAACATCTGCCTTTCGGCGAGCGACGTGCTGTGAGGCTTTTTGTATTACACGCGGTTTTGTCCTATTTAATGGTGAACTTTATTCTATGAAAAGTTATTATGCCGCAAAGTGATATTACCTGTAGATAAAGTCTCTTAATGCTATACGTAACATAAAACAGTGACGTGATTGAACATCATTCTCAACAGAAAACGAGCGTAAAAGTAAATTTCTGCGTTGCGAATTATGTTGAACATCTTAATAGTCGAATAGTGGTACGCAGTGATTGCTTTCCGTCCTCATTTTATTTTCCCGAGAAGAGTAAATTATCTGTACTTAACTTATCTATGTGCTGTAACTCTACCAACGTCATATCTTAGTATCTTGCCAAGAGTGCGCGAAATCGCGCTGATAGTAAATTATGTTATAAAATATTATCTGGTACCGAGGTAGTGTACCGCTTGATAGGCGTTGGTTTCATTACAAAATCATTAAATAAAAACGACTGCGCCTGCAGTATGATTTGCGAGGAGATGTCAAATGGCAATCATGAAATAAAGGAGCCTATTATGTAGGCCAATAGCTACTTGTGTCTCATACTGATGAATCAAGGTTGTAAACTACCGCTGTACATCAGACACTTCACCCGACATCATTAAAGCTTAACATTTCTTGATGTATTCTATCACCGTCTGGAGCTGCGCATTATCAAGAAATTTCTTCATTTTTCATAGTTTCTGCGCAGTGAAATTTTCAATTTACATACTTACGAAAGGTTTCCATAATAAAAATCCTGAATACAAAACCAGTCGCCTCAGAAAATCCTCTTTGTTGTCGGCGCGGAACGTTACATTTTCCTTGAGTAAAAAATTAAGTTGTGACTTCGTTTTCTGTAAATTGTGAAACCAATTTGGAATCTTGAAATTATACGTAAATATTTAACAAAAGTAGTTACTTCAATGCTAATATTATATTTGATAAAGATGTATACCTAGTAATAAGTGAAAACCTATTCAGCCTAACTGGTTTAAAAAAATACGGACGCATGGATATTTTTTTCCAAAATTGCTTATTTTGCATGACTCCAATTACAATACTTACTTTAATACATTTTTTATCTTACAAGATAGGCAATAAGCACAAGGTCGAACGATTACCTTAGCCTATGAATGCTTGCAATTGCCGCCTGCAGAGGAAAGGCAGAGGTAAAAGGGAAGAGAAGCAAAAGGTAAGGAAGGGAGTCAAGGTAGGTTAGGCGTCGTCACGAGAGGCGATATATTGGTTAAGTGCTTTAGTAGTAGAAAAAGAAACCAATTGTAGCTTCAGTGTCACTTTGTCAAAATTCTGCGCTTGCTATAAGTCAAAATACAGGTCGAAACTTGATTGTAATATTTTACAAATTATTCACGGTTGTAATAATTTAGCCGTGAGATAACCTCCGTCCCAGCGGCTTCGATCTCGCCCAACTTCAAAAGTTGGTATGCTCACTCATTATTCTCAACTCAGTCCTCTCTGGGGATTCAGGAATACGGTAACTTTTCCCTAACTCGTTGTCTCGTTATGTTAATCTCCTGTGGGAGAACGGTCATTATTATTGAGCATTGACCAAAATGTACTAGTTAAGCGTAGCGAGCCGAAGGCGAGCGAAGCGTCTTTGGTTTCAAAGTTGCAATTCAAACAAATGATACTCCTCCGAGACCGTTTGACCGATCTCGACCAAATTTGCCACAGTGATCAAGTAGATATTACTGAGTGTCGTAAGGGGTCGAATGTCCAGATCGGTCTTACCATCGAGGAATAATCACCGAAAAACCAAATCAATGGAAAAAGTCGACCGGTCACGTTGACCTATTGTTGGATAAGCAAATCTCGCTACACTTAAGTTTGGGTTGATTGCCAAGCTGGCAACCGTCCTAGTAACCTTATAGTCACCTTACGGGTACATCATTCAACTTTTTTAAACGCTTAATCAGTTCTTATCAAAGATAAAACATTGTGCCCCTCAAAAAGGATGAAAAATTATAATAGAATCTATTAAGTTTTCTGCAGATTAAAAAACTTTGTAAATGTTAATTTGCAGCATTTTTGTGACGCTTCCATTTAAATCATTGTATCTACTTTTATCATCTCTAGATAGTTTATTTCATTCATTTTGTGATGCCTTTCATTAGAGTTCCCGTCATTTTAATAATAAAGTAACACTGATTGAAAAAATTGTGTCAGAATTGTAAGATGACCATCCGGCTCGTATTCTGCGGGATAGTCCCACAGTGGAAGTAGTCTCCCATATTCCAATAAATTAATGAAATTTTCAATTTCAACCAACTTGAAACAAACAATGATAATAATAATAAATAATATTCCATAGCCATAGCGCTATCTAGACCCCTAAAAAGAATTGCTGAACTAGCTTGTAATGTGGGGTCTAGAATGCGGATTAATACTGATATCTACATTTCTTTTATAAATACATACATATCATTATCAAATATATTTTGCATCTGCAAATATTTGACATACGTGGTTACCCCAAAGCAATGGATGCAAAACATAAGTTGACGTCATTCGAGATCATATTTTTTTATTCAACGTTTATAAGGCAAATATTTGTTATTCGCTAATATCAGCGAGCAAATATGCATAGTATATTAATTACTCTATGGTTCATATGGGCGAATAATTGCGCGAATACAGCATAGGCGAATAATGAATAGCGAAGTGTGGTGCGAAAACTTTATTGATTTAAGCATTCAAGTGAATGAGCCTGTTTGAGGCACGACTAAATAATAATACAAAGGAAAACCGACGATAAGAAAGGAACAACCATGGTATAAACGGTCAGTTAAGCTTTGGGAAGCTATTGATTTTTATTGTTAGAAACAAAGTAAAGAAGAATATTTACCTAAAGATCCTTTCGCTTCGTTATATACAAATACAAAGAAGATCAGACAGATAATCTTGAAGTGAATGGAGGTAATCATAATCTTATTTTATTAAGTTTCAGTTTCAGTTTCGTGTTTTCAGATATTTAATGCGAATGCCGCTGTTGTTGAAGAATTGTGTAAGGAGTTTAGTTGCCTAGCCTAAGATTGAAAATATTACATAACATAACTTCACGCCTGTATCACCGAAGGGGTAGGCAGAGGTTTCTTACACACCCACGATTCGCCAGTTATGTTAAGGTACCAATGTAATAGGGGGCGAGCCTATTGCCATCTACCGGGCACATTATTAAGCGAGCGATAATTAACATTTATTAATGCACACTTTATTAATGCCATGCTTTATAGTATTCTCTTTAATCCCAATTCTCCCTGTTATTTAAAAGAACGTTTCGTGTTCCTCAATGACACACATTTAAAATCCTTGAGGTCGTCAGAATCATTGGTATTGGAGGTACCTAGACATTCTACGATTTTTTATGATAAATCGCTCACTGTACAGGCGGTACGGTTATGGAATGCACTGCCTTTATCGATTAGACGGGCACAATCACTGGCCATCTTCAAAACGATGGTGAAAGAGCACTACCTGGGCCTATAGTCTCCCCGAATCCTTTTTTTTTCTTTTTTGCGTTATGTGCTGTCTTACTTTCGTACGAGATATAAAAATAATTTATGTGTAGGTTAAGTATATATGTAAATTTTGTATGTATATATGAATAATTTATATTACCTACAATTATGTTCGATTATATGTCTGTTTATGTATCATTGTATGCTTATTTTTAGGTATATGTACCTAGTACATTACAATCATATGTGTTTGTAATCTAGTCTGTTACATTATATGACTACCTTACTCCTCTATTTATTTGCTATGACACCAATAACTACCCAATATACGATTTAGCTCATTTAGAATTCATGTCCATCCAAAGGTTGCCTGTAAGATATTTTAGCGATAAGGCCGCCATTTGTACATGTATTGTTTGAGTTTTCCATATATGTATATTCTGATTGGTATACAATAAAGTTTATATCTATCTATCTAACTACGAAAAGTCAGAGGTGTGTACCCGGGGCGACTGGGGATCGAACTCGAGTCCTCGTCTCAGGTCTCAGTCCATTACGTGCGCCACTGGGCTATAGCCGCTTTTTATATTTAATGTAATTATTATTTTTATAGCAACCCTTCGTCAAAAATTTATAACTGAATACTATTTCATAGTGTTAAAAATAACAACAAATATGTACAAAAACCAGAATTTAATTTCTGTATCATTCAATTACAACCCTTGACGACCCTCGGGACTGTCATTTATCTATATACAGGATTTTATTCAGTATTCCTATGATAGGCAAAACGGTTGTGTTTATACTCATATACTTTATCATGCTTGCTGGTACGCAGCCAACAGGATACATATATTGGAAATGTCATCCGCCGTTATCATGCAGAAACTACAGGTCCCGGCACATCACAGCGCTAAGGTTGGCACGATGGAAAGAAGAGAGAGAGTCCGGCTAAGATCACTTACTTTGGTTTTGTAGAGCATTCTCTCTGTCGTACATCGGACAGACAGCAGACATCGTAGACAGATCATGAACTATAGACTGGCTATCAGTATATACGAGAGAGGAGAGGAATACCTATAGGTTCTTTTTTTTACCAGGCTATGAATTTTACACATAATTTTATTACTAAAAACTTATGAGGCGGTCGGGGTCTTAGGGAGGTTCTCACTAGTACGTACCTGGTTCCCTACCTTCAGAGGCAGATGTGACAAGAAACACCGGGGGTTAAGGCAGGTCCTCGTTCTTTTTTATTGAACAATATCACTTTGTCAAGTAATCAATAATTAATTTTCACACGGAATCTGACCCTGCCAAATTTACAAGTAAATGTACATTCAGGTGTTTTATTATATATAGGTATATCATGATTGTTAAATTTATACGCATTGCGTTTATACTATATAATTTCATAACTGTATATTTTTTTAAAGATAGAGATTAGAAGATATTGGGGATCTTTGGTTTGAACAAATGCCAAACACTGGGACTAGCTCTATGTATGATTATGAGAATAATTTAAGACGATCCATCAAAAACGGCCGTCACCTACTGAACTAGTGCTTATATTCTAGTCGAATAGTATGTGCCAGTTTTTTATTTTAGTGTCGTGTCTATGTTTATTCTCTGTCTGCAACTTTATAATCACACTGTCAGTCTGATGTGTGTGAGAGAGCGCTCTTCAAAACCGAAACAAGCCCAGTATCTTGGTCGGATACTCTCTCTACTGCCCGAAGTGCCAACCAAAGCACCGAATTGTTGTAGTTTGTGTTAGTTTTTAGTCATTCGAAAGGATTAGATATTTTGACGTATAATGATTTTATTTGGTACAGAATTATAGAAAATATGATATACTGAAGTACGCCAAATATTATATTATTATGTTTATTTATCCACGGGTGCAGAGGTGCGGAAAGGTCTTGACTATGTTTGACTGAGGCGATTTATTTAACGAGTCAGTTTATTTGTTTGCGACGGTGTCGGCCGACAGTGGCGTGCCCTTCTAATGCTACCCCATTAACTTCATGTCCGATGTAAATTATACCAATTTCAACTTTATCACTTAACCTTTAAGAGCTATCTCGTATGTCTAAAAGTAGCCTTTCTCCCCGTCGTCGTTGCTTAATTAATGACTTAATAGTGGCTTCGTCATGTGTGTACACCGAGTGATGTATAGTGTTAACTCAAGGCCTACTACATCAGTTTAAGCGTAATACAATGAGATATAATTAGTTTTCAACGATAGTTTACTAAAAGAACTTGACTTTAAGTTATTTTATGTTTAATAATACCTTTGTTTTCCTCAAAATATAACAGCTCCCTTCTTAAATCGAAAACAAAGACAAAACCAAACAACGGCTGTTAATGTATAATTTTCTAATTCTACAAATTTTAATAAGCTACGAAGACAACTTTGAAAGTAATTAGGGGGAAAGTTAACAAAATATTATCATAATAATAAATAGGTGTTTTGCGTAATCATGTTTATCCAAAACATGGGCTTGGCGTCGGTGTAAGTTTGTATAAAAACAAATAATATACCTAATGTCAACTCACTGAGTCCCGGACATAAGCTTTTCTTGTTTAGTTTTCATCATAAAGAGTAAATCGTGTAACAGTGAATTTTCTACGGCCGTTTACATACAAAGTTAATATTCGAAAAACAAAATGGCAATATTGCCACTGTCAGTGCCTCTTCCTACATGTGTCATATCTCATGACATGTGATATTTATTACCTAAATAGGATTTTCGGGTTACAATGCGCTTAACAGATAGCCGTAGAATTAATTGTGTTCAATGATTTATAGTGTTACGCTATTTTCAATATGTTATTAGTATATATGACATAAATAGTTCGAATATTGGTGTCTGTAATGGTGACGCTCATTCCTGAGACTTTACCTTTAGCTTACCATCTGGCGAGGTGAAGTCATATCGACGTGACCATTATAAAAAAAAATTAATAAACAAATTGGGTGTACTTATGTATGAGGTTCCAAGAAGATTTTCACCTGCAAATTAGTACACCAGTGTCCTCTCGGGATCTGGTATCTGACCCTGGCCCTACATATTTAATCCCTTTAAGAAAGTATCAGCCGATTGTGTAAGCTTTGAAAATTTTAATTTTTCTCATAATGTCTTCAAGCGTGACCTAAGCTCAATAGTTTCGAATACGCTATATAATTTTATTATATTTACTAGCTGTATCGGTATCTTGAAATTCTGGCATTCTGACAATCATAATTATAAATATTAGGAATTTTGAAATTTGGATTTCCGATTTTCGAAATTTCAAACCTTTCGGAATTATGAAATTCGGAGTTTCGAAATTCGTGATTGTGACTTTCGGAATTACATTTTCCGTATTTATTTTAAATTATTTATTTCATATTCACACATGACGCGTGTGTGTCAGTGCATTGAAAATTCAAATCTCGAATCACAACGTGCGAAGATCAGATACGCGTCATAATGTAGTTTTTTTAGGCATGTCTATATTGCTTCATCTCGCCTGACGGTAAGCTAAAGGGAATACTGAGGAATAAGGTTCACCATTGCAGATACAGAGATACAGCAATTTCTTTATAAACTGTTGCGAAAAAAGTAAGTATTAAAATAATTAAATGCATAAAGTGCTGATAGCATAATTGCTAAGTCCTACCGCTACTAACACAAGAATCTCTAGAATTTCGCTGAAGGGGTCAAAAAGAATACTTTATATAACTCATGTCACTAGTCTAAATTAAATATACGTTATACTTATACATGAATATACTTGCTTTGAATGATAGTTCCGTAATCTGGTCTTCGAAATTTACTGTAAATGAAATATTATTACATTTTTAGAACTTATTGAAATGTTTATAATTTATCAGAGTCATAAGAGATTGTCCGTGGATATATATTTAGGTAATATTCCCTAAAATCGTTTACCGAAGCACAAATTGATGCGGTTGAGAGCATTTCAGCCGAAACTCTTCAAATCTAATAACTTAGAGACGCTGCCGGCAGTTAAACCGCGCCGGGATTAGAGTCACGATAAGCACCACTTGTTGGATGCATTATAAAACACACTGAACTCGATCAAGTGTCAGTAAGCGATGAGTTTAAATGTTAAGGATAGCTTTAGGTTAAGATTATACATGGTCTATGATCATATATATATATATATATATATCCTTGTCTCGGTTCCTTATCTCGAGTTGTAAGGTCTTGGGCCGGAGCCGGATACCACACATATTCTTCTTTTACCTAATTAGGAATATATGTCATCACTTTGTTTATGTAGAGTAATTCTAGAACTGCTAATATGTAAAACGTATATAATAAATCTTCTAACTTCAACCGCTTATAACGTTTTATAATACGTATGCTAACAGTTACGTGAAAGTCAAGCAAAGTAATTGTTAGGTATATATAAACTCGGGGAAACTGTTCCTCATACGAAAGGCGGGGTGCCCGGCGGACTCGCCGTCCGCCTACCGGCCCATAGTGTTGCTCGACGAGGTGTGCAAACTCTTTGAAAGAGTAATTGCGAAGCGCCTCATCGAGCACCTCTCAAGAGTGGGGCCGGACCTGGTGGATGGCCCATATGGCTTCCGCCAGAGGCGCTCCACCGTGGATGCCATCATGCGCGTGAGGGCTCTGGCGGAGGATGCAGTAGCCCGGGGTGAGGTGATGTGTGAACGCGTTCAACACCTTGCCCTGGAGTTGCATTAGGGAGACGCTCATGTATTACGAAGTACGAAGTATAGTACCTTCGTCGCATAGTCGGGGCGTATTTGACGGAGAGAGCCGTCATCTATTCAACCGTGGCCGCTCCTGTGGAACATCGGATATGACTGGGTGCTTCGCGGTGAGCTCTTAGACGGTGCCGCCGTCACGTGCTACGCGGACGACACGCTCATGACGGCGTGCGGGGCGACGTACCGCGAAGCGACCCTGAAGGCCAGGACCGCGGTTGCCCAAGTCGTGGAGCGGATCTCGGTCTCGATCTGGGTCTCGAGGTGGCTCTGCATAAAACCGAGGCCCTATTCTTTCATGGGCCTCGGAGTAAGCCACCCGAGGCATCCAGTCTCATCGTGGGAGGAAAACGCATCGGCATCAAGCCCCAAATGAAATATTTGTGGCTCGTGCACGAAGGCCGATGGGACTTCGGAGAGCACATCCGAAGTCTGGCTCCCAAATTGAAGGGCACAGCTCTCGCTCTGGCGCAGCTTTTGCCCAACATGAGGGGGCCCAATGACTCCTGCAGGAGACTCTACGCGGGGATCGTGCGGTTCATGGCCCTGTATGGGTGCCCAATATGGGCGGAGGCCCTGAAGACTAGAAGTGTGCGGATGCTGCGCGCTCCGCAGCGGCTGATGGCCATCAGGGTCATCTGTGGGTACCGCACGATCTCCTTCGAGGCGGCGAGTCTCCTTGCCGGAACTCCGCCATTGGACCTGGAGGCGAGAGCCCTTTCGCAACTGTACCAGTGGCGAAAGGAGGCGCGGGAGCAGGGACGGAACCCCGAGCCTCGAGAAATCGAGGCCGTACAGTCCCAGCCCCGCCAGGCCATCGTGGTGGAGTCGAAGGAACGACTTGGGCGACCAAGTGCAGGGAACGCCGCAATAGCGGCGGTAAGGCCCATCATGGAGGATTGGCTAGAGAGTCGACACGGAAGCCTCTCGTTCCGACTGACTCAGGTGATCTCCGATAAGGGGAACTTCGGGGACCACCTGCATCGGATCAGGAAGGAGCCAACGCCTGAGTGCCATCACTGCGACGCGAGCGAGGAGTCAGGGCTGCACACGCTGGCGGATTGCCCGGCGTGGGAGGCGCCGAGGCGTGACCTAGTGGCAGCCATCGAGGAGAGAGTCCTCTCGCTCGGCAGCATGATTGCGGCAATAGTGCGGAGCGCGAGCCCGTGGGCCGCCACCACCTCCTTCTGCGCGCATGTAATGCTCGCGAAGGAGATGGCGGAGCGCGCCCGGGAGAGATTTAGAACTCTCCCGGCCCGCCGAGCCCGCAACTTGCTCGCCGCGCGTCGCAGGCGACTCAGGCGCCGGAGGTCGCTTAACTACCTCCGTCCTCCATGAGCGCAGGCCTGGGGGTGTCAGGTGAGGCCGCCTGTCACCCCAGCAGAAGCAGGCCGGGACGGTGGGGCGACTAGCGCCCCTCCCCCAAACCGGGGCAAGACACCGTGGTTCCCAAACCCGAGGGGGCCATCTCGAAACCGGAGATGGCCCAGGGTCAGTCGGGGTGCGAGGGATATGCTCTATGGGCAACCTTACACCCCGGCGTCTTAAGAACCGAGATGGCGTGCGGTTTTAGTCAGTTCAAGCCCGACATAACCGCCCCCGCTGGCCGGCGGTGGGGTATCTGAAGGAATTTCCACACGAAAAAAAAAGAAGGTTTTAGAAAAACTTTTTAAGTTCTTCGCTCATAAAGCGCCTTTGTAGTAAGTTAAGTATATATAAACTTGATAAATAATCAAAGGGTAAGTATTTTAGTCACGTTTTTGATTCGGTCTCGGTCAGTTTATTGCAACTTACTTTTCCTCTAAAGAATATGTATTTGAGTTTTGCGAAAAATTCCCTCGCTCACCTGTGCTTGAGCGATGACACGGTGACTGGGAGCATAACTCAATTATCCTTGTTGGCGATATTTCCAACTTCCAACGAGGGATCCCAAACATGAATATTTCTTCAATACCACAGACCTTGACAGACGTTTCACCCGTACGCATCGATCTAATAAAATAGCTTACGTTCACATATTGTATAGGAGAAAATAACAACATTGGATGTATTTATATTGGAATCTTTTGGGGAAAAATACGGACGTTTACTTTACGATACGATATATATATTTTTTAATATTAAAATATATTCAACGACATTATGATTAAAGTTATCTTTAAAAGAGAAGCATTATATTCCAAACCTTTTGCTTTGTTCTTTACCTTTCCAACATACAGTCCACGAAAAAGGACCTGGTTAACTGCAATAGACTCTCCTCCTATTAGTATGTGCAAGCGAAAAACATGGTTGGTGAAATCAGTTTCTTACCTTTCCGGGGACATACTTCTACAAGTGTTAATTTCTGTACCTATTTATTTACGCTGTAGCTGTATGCGTATACTGAAGGTTGAATAACAGCTTTATCTCATCCTTGTACGACATTTACGGGAAGAATCATTCTCGTCAAGAGTCTGAAGCCCCAATCCCGAGAGGAAAGCCTGCCCCAGAGCTTCGTTCATCAATCAGCAGGTGTACCGGTGTGCAGGTGAGTTTCGCTTGGGCCCCTAAGATCTTGTCGGGGCCCCAGGTTTATGATAAGGATAGTGTGGCCTTTTTATTCAACGTTGCCACAATTACGCAATAAACAATATATTAGAAACAAAAGTTATAATCCCAAACGTTAGCACAATCTGAAGACAATGTAAGTTATGTAATCAGAAATAGCGTTATTAGAGAGTGGCCATTACGTCGTAGTAGTTACGATTTTAGTTTTCCTACTTCTTGGCTGGTTGATTTCGTTTTCCGCGAACCATTTATCTTTGGCTTAGCGGTCCATTATGTTAACGACCGTGCAAATAGTTCCGGAAGGAATAACCTAACGTAAAGGAAAATTAACAGACACCTTTTACACTGGGTTTGTAATTTTATATGTCACTAGATGTGCTCCGCGGTTTCACCAGCAGTCCCTTTTTTTTTTTTTTTAATGCGGAAATCCCTTCGGATACCCCCCCGCCGGCCAGCGGGGGCGGTTATGTCGGGCTTGCACTGACTAAAACCGCACGCCGTCTCGGGTCTTTAGACACCGGGGTGTAAGGTTACCCATAGAGCATATCCCTCGCACCCCGACTGACCCTGGGCCATCTCACCACTAACAGCATCGCTCATCCTGTCTCCTCTGAAAGCAGAGGAGTACGGAGAGCGATGTGTTCCCGCCACGTTGGGTATTGGCCGACGATCAATGCCAACCCTATGAAGGGGAAGCCATTGACCGCCGCCCAGGGTGTACCGGCCGCTCCTATTCCGTTCCCCCCGGACTGCAGCGGGATCGGAATCGGAGCGACACTCGAGGAGGTTACCCAACACACACCCCTCACCAGCAGTCCCTACTCGTTTTTAGGGTTCCGTTGCCAAATGGCAATAAACGGAACCCTTGTAGATTCGTCACGTCTGTCTGTCTTGCCGTCCGTATGCAACAGCCACTTCTTTCGGAAACTTTAAGAACTATGCTGTTGAAATTTGGTAAGTAGATGTATCCTGTGAACCGCATTAAGATATTCATACAAAAATAGAAAAAAAAAAACAATAAATTTTGGGGGTCCCCATACTTAGAACTGAAACTCAATTTTTTTTTCATCAAACCCAAACATGTGTGGTATCTATGGATAGGTCTTCAAAAATGATATTGACGTTTCTAATATTTTTTTTTCTAAACTGAATAGTTTGCGCGAAATAGTTTTCCAAAGTGGTAAAATGTGTGTGTGTCCCCCCCCCCCCTGTAACTTCTAAAATAAGAGCATGATAAAACTAAAAAAAAAATATGATGTACCATGTAAACTTCCACCGAAAATTGGTTTGACCGAGATCTAGTGAGTAGTTTTTTTTTAATACGTCATATATCGTAAACCGCAATTTACCTTTCATTCAATCAACTCAAATATAAAAATTAAAAAACAACATTATGTTACTTGCTGCTACGGAACCCTTAATGGGCGAGTCCGACTCGCACTTGGCTGCTTTTTACAATAAATAATTCGAGGTGCCTCCATTACCAGTACGTGTCTGTAGACTTCACAATCCTTTTGCCTTTTTGTATACAATCTTCTTATTTTTTATTCATTTACTTGTCTACATTTCTATAATCTTGAAAGTAGGTAAGTAATATTGATATCCATTATTAAATTAAACTAAATAATATGTTTATTATAAAGTTGATTTCGTTTTAATATTATCATTTATTGTTCATAGAGCAGAGCATGCTCACGTACTGTTCAAAAAGTCATTTGTTTTCAAACAACAAAACGCAGGTGGTTGTTATCATTTCTGATAAATTACTTTGATTATGAAGACTTATACTTGAATATTTATTTCAAAATCAATTCATATTGATTTGGAATTAAATATTTTAATTTCATTGACCTAACATATAAGAATCATTGATTACTTAGGGTGGGGTCATCGGCCGGGACACTCCCTTTCCTTTGATATGACAAGGGAATTGATGGCTGGGTCGTACGTTATACTCATGAACGAGCGCTACTTGTGACTAGTCGGGCTCAAAATCATGATTTTAAAACTATAGTGGATGTATTCAAAGTGTAGTTAAATAATTTTGGTCACGTACTTGACTGTTTTTCTTCGTAAACAGAATGCTCCGACTACAAGGAATTAGTAAAGATGAAGATAATGGTACAATCTTATTGAGCCTGCAAGTGCAAGACGGTATCAGTCATCCAAGGGTTAGTTGCAGTAGGTATCTTTCTGAAACAATTTCTTAACAACATTATAGTAATTCCTAAAAAAATATCTGGCAACACATTATTTTCTTACAAACTCTATTTATTTATTGCTTTGTGAATCTGGCTCTAAATATAAATGTAGAAGCATTACTTCTTATTTAAAGAAAAAGTATTGCTTCTTATTTAAACAAATAAAGAAATTTAGCTTTGATTTTTAGTACCCACAGTTTAATCATATTGCGATTCTTTCAATCTTAGATATACCTACCCTTTGAAGTTTCACATTTTTTACGCCTCAATAAATTTGAACAACACTTACATATGTAACAGCATACTCACATATTTTCAAACAACTATTTACGTAAAACCAAGAGAATAGGAAGTTATTAGTATTTCATTACGTCACAATTCTTAATTACGGTTTCTATTTCGAATCTTTCAAATCAAATACGGTAAACATAGCTTTTTTCCTTTACGTTCTTTGCAAGATAGAGAGGTATAATTTAAATTCATGGTTTAACTAAAAAATCTGGCAATGTTCCACTGACACCTCTCAGTTCTTTTCGAACCTTTAAGGTTTGAAATTTAAATTTAAAATAAAAGCAGTTTCAGCATGGCGGGGCTCGCTGCGATCAATTAAATAGCAGAAAAATCTGTCAAGTAACTAAACTAAACTAGTCATTTCATTGGTCAAAGAGACTCAAGAGACACGAGTCTATAGTGCTATCGTTGCCGTGCATGGGGGCAAAACATGAATAAAAATGAGTCAACCTTTAACATAAATCTGTGTAGCTAGAAATGATCGCGTCCTAGGCTGTGTTAAAAATAACACCACTGAAAATACTTCCATAACCAGTCCATAAGTCTCACACTACTCGCTGTGCGTACTTTTATAACACGTAGATCTTATTTTATGACTTCACTAAACATTATTTTGGCTAACTAGGTAGAGAATCCGTAAGGTTTTTTTTTTTTAAACTCACGTTTGACCTCTATCTCACCTGGTCGTAAGTAACGATGTGCTCTACGATGGAACACGTTTGCCTAGAAGGAACCTATTCACTCGAGACTTGAAGATTCCGAGGTTATAACTTTCCGGCAACACAGACTCAGGCAGGCAATTCCACTCCTTAGCTGTACGCATAATAAATGTGTCGCCGAAACGTTTCGTGCGTATGAGTGGAAAATCCACCATGTAGCGGTGGCGTGTCGCTGTGCGTCTGGTCGTTCTTTGGTGGAAAGGGCTTGGAGGTATCAAGTTGTACAATTCCAGCGCACACTCTCCGAAAATTTGCAGGTATGTAATGAGTTTTTCTTCTATTTAATTTTACTCAAAACAGATAGAAAACATTTTAAATAGTCTAGTATTTCCAAACCAATTAACATAAGCAATATTAGAGCCCAAGATAAATAAATAAAAATAGAAAATGATTCTGTTTTAACCCAGGGTGAGGCACGACAATATTTAGGACACAAACAGTCGCTACAGGATAGTAATTACCACTTTACCGAATGCAATTATTATAATTTAGGCGTATGTATTAGTAAATATTAATTAAAATATTATAAATATATACATCATTTGAAATGAAAACGTGATAGATAATTTATCATATATTTATTTAGTCTCATAATAATAAATATGAACTTAAATCTCTGAAAACAAGTATTTTTTTCTCATATAGATAACATTAGTGACATAAAATAGCTCTAAAATTTAGAATAATATTAAATTGAAGTTAATTATGAAATAGTATTATATTATCTCACTTTTAAAATAAAAATCGTCTTTACTTACGGAATTATATTTTCAGCTCTGGTGCGACCCAAAGATGGCGCGAATACCACTTTGTCATTTCTAATGTCTCGTCTTTACTTACGGAATTATATTTTCAGCTCTGGTGCGACCCAAAGATGGCGCGAATACCACTTTGTCATTTCTAATGTCTTCTCCAACTCTCAAGCTGGAGCTACAATCAAAAAGCTACATCATCTGTATCCTTTGTATCAATCTCTGGTAAATTCTGGGCGTTAGCTACTGCAGGAAGTGATAGTAATATATCTTCGTCGTGTCACTTTCGTGATCACTGTACGTTCATTATGGTCTACTTCTTAGACTAATTCTTCTTCGCTATACTCATTTTGAAGAATATCCGTTATTTAAGGGCTTCGTAAGTAATGAAAATCCATTATAATAACGTGAAAGAAAAAAAATGCTAGGCAATTTTTAGTCTATAAACCATCCATTCTCACTTTATACGTCTGTAGCATCCAAACGTGTCACGCCAGCTGAAGTGCATTCGGGGATCGTTCTTCGTATTATTTACTAGGAAGCTACTAAGAAAGAAAGCATTGTTAGTTTATTTTATTTCATTTGGGATTACACATGTCGTTTACAAATACCAGATACCTTATATCAGATACATTGTACCAGAAAATAATTACTGATCAATGACCAATTACAGCTATGCACATTGTATATAAACATACTATCAAAATTAAAACTAATAACTTAATAAATAAAAATAATAAAAATGATGGTAGTGGTGACCAAAAGTAAATTACAAAAAATTATAAAGAAGTATGACATAATTTCATGCGCTTATGGTATTTATTATTTTGTAGCGCCGCGCCGCATGCATTAAAAAAAGTAAAAGAATAAGTGCAGTACATTTTTACTGAATAGTAGTTATAAAAGGTTTAATCTACCTTTTTGACACCCATCCCAACTGCCTGTTCTAGTCATCTTACAGTTAGTCATAGTCAAGTGACCCTACTTGCATAGTTTTTGGATGTGAGTATGGTTGTAAGAAATGAAATCCAAAAATAGCGATTCAACACAAGGAAGTACTAAGTTGTTTATGCCCTTTTGTTAGGTTGTAAACAGCCAAAGCCCCATAGGCATGCTTCGGGGCATAAATAAAAAAAAAGTATTTTTAAATATCAAATTAAACTTCTTGATGACATTAAGTACCATTGTAATCGCTCTTTTATGGGGTTTCATAAAAAAGGATTACAATGACTTTCTATTAAAAAAAATGCGTTAGCGAGATCGTGCGTTTGAGAGAGGTCCAAGTTCAAGAATATAATCATAAAACCTTGCCACAAAATAAATAAAATATCTTCCTCAAGTATAGAATCCTCTTTTTATCTCGTCATTATATTCTACATCGCCAAAACTGGCGATTTACTGCCGCCGTGTCCGCAAGCGGTTACCACAAAGCGCCTGAACCAAGCCACGCGCGGTCTTATTCCCGAGGGTGCTGAGCAAAGAAAACCGCAAGGCCGCAAGCAATTACTAAGGCATCGCGATTTGATTAATTGACTTTCACCTGTATGTTTAGGTCCCGTTCATAAATATTTATTCATAAGCTAGTTGCTGCCTGCGACTTCGTCTGCGTTAAATTTGGAATAGATCCAGGTATGTTTACTTCTGCAGATTCGAACCCAACAGGTATTAGGCGGCAAGCTGAAGATAGGGCGCTATGGCGCTCATTAGGGGAGACCTATGTCCAGCAGTGGACTTGCATAGGTTGGTGATGATGAGGTATTAGGTTAATTATTTCATTGTTTTATTTTCAATCATTTATCGTGAAGAAATAGATGTTTACATGTAACATCGCAATAAATTCTACCCGGTTCCCTAATATAATAGCCTGATGATATTTATTATCAAAGGTTGAGTTTCTAATCAACTATCTTTTACACGTAGGTAACTCTGTAGTTTCGAGATTTCATATTTTACTGTTCATTACCTATTAACTATAGCGTGATGATTTATAGTCCGAACGTTGACCATGTCCGAGTTTCTATCGAACTGCAGAATTTCGCATAAAGGAATGATCAATAATAGATTTGGTCAATTTTACCCTGCTGCTCCAATCACACTTACAGTAACGTGATGATATATAACGTAGTTAATGACCATATCCTAGAAGGATGTTACTGCAAAATTTCAGCTGAATCTGTTCAGCGGTTTCAAGTGATGCTCGTAAAAATATCTAAAAACCACATTTTTGGCATCAGCATCGTGCCTAGAATACGTAGCAATTATTTTTTAAATATTCAAAGTACAGTTTTCACCTCGTTACGATTTTATTATATGAATAGATGTGAAAGTTTGAGAGGATAGATGAAAGTTGTTGTTATTCTTACACGCAAAATCCACTAAACGATCTGATGAAATTCGAAACAGAGGTAGATTATAGCCTGAAATAGCACACAACCCACTTTCACCCCGGGAATGGGTACCAGTGGGTCGCGAGAACATATAAGTGTTTTACACAGGCCTATTTATTTATAGATTCATAAAGCTCATTGTTAGTAGTAGTAGACACAATCACACAAAGTCTGAACCGAAGTTCCCAGGATTTATAGAGATTCTGCAAACCGAGTCCCCTTCAGTGATGAAAGGGTTTTATTCTGTGAAGTGCCATAAATAACCTATTAACTATGTCCTACGCTTCAAAGGCAACAGCATGAAGAGGTTAAAGCAATTTTCCTTTTTATCTGTACTTAAAAAATCTTTTAAGATGTTTTTCTATGGCAGTTTTATAGCTTCTCTGCTGTTTCTTCAATATAAACTTAGGCTATTTTAAGTGGATTATAACTAATTACGCTTCTATTTAAGGGATATTTAATTAATTTTTATTATAATATTTATATTAAATATTTTGTGTAATTCATTCCCAATATCGGTATTTGGAACACGAATATTATCATTATCAAGCCGAATATGATTTTTTTTTATTTATTAGAAATATAGATAAGTCTGAGAAAAGATGGATGGAATCCATGAAAGAGGACATGGCTAGGAAAAGAGTAAACTGAGAAGAAGACGTCTGTCCTCAAATAATTAGGACAAGGGCAGGCAGATGATGATGATGATGAAGACAGCAGTATTAGTTCATTTGTGGTTTGAACGCTTGCACATACCGGTAGGTATCAAGGACACTTTCATTTATTTTTTATTTAGTATGGCTGTTATTGTGTTCATTTCATTTTATTCGAATATAAATATATGAATTATCCTATTTAGTTGATATGAACATAATATAATATTTCCTAATGTTATATCCTATTTGGTTGATTTTTTTTCTTTTTTTTACTAGAATTTATTTATTTATTTAAATACTGTGACAAAGATAATTGTACAAATGTGGTTACAAATTTTATATCTAACTAAACAAAACTAAAACAAAATAAATAATTAAAAGCTCTTAAACCTAAAAGGCATCGTGGAATTCCTCCGCATCACATGCCTCCTGTGGTAACGTGCCCAAAAGACTGGCAGCATTGCCAAGTTGTATGGCAATACTTATTCTCTGTGCTAAAAGAAGCCAGCCTTCCGGTCACGAGAAGCGTTGATCATACATGTTGCAATCTACCTGAAGAGACTGCGAGCACTCAGACCCCATGCCCCTAACTTTTCGACTAAACTTTTGTTTCGAAATTACGTTATATGCAGTCGAAATATGGTAAAAGTAAACACATCCAATAACTCAATCTAATTTCCATTGTAAACACGATTCAACTAATAACATAATAATAAAACACAATTGGCAATTTGTTTACGAAACTCTCAATTATTATGTAATAGAAAACTTTTCAATGGACTTTACAGCCAACAATGTTGTATCTTCCCAAATTATTTGAATGCAGATGAAAATTATAATCTTTCAAAAATAACCAACGCCCAGCATCCGGGATGAATAAATTCGTTAACTGTGTATTTTAGCAATTATCACGATATATTAACGGACGATCAAAATGTTCTGGGAACAAATTGTGTTGATTTATAGCGGGCGCGCCACCCATGTCGCCAGTGCTCGTATGGAAATAGAATGCATGTGCCGCCACCACTAACTTGATGTAAAGCATTAACACTGTCGCTTTCATTAGTACCTTCATTACTAGTATCTACGCATATTTATTAATAGCGATTTTTCTCATATTTAAAGCTGTGATTGAGACATATCCTTGTGAATTAGTAATACTGCATAAAAAGTGATTTTGTGCGAGCAGAATCACACAGTGCTGAGTAAGGTTAGTTAAATAATTACCAATATTACAAGCCAGTTAAACTATGCTTATGTACAGAGTGAAAATAGTCAAGTGTGTCCAGTCGGTACATCGAAATCCTGCGCTTTGGAGCCCGAGGTCCGTTCTTATTCAATCCCAATGTTTGGCTTATTTCGACTTTTATAGTAGCGACTGCCATCTGACTCTTCAACCCCGAGAGGATTCCTGCGCCAAAGCCTGATTCTTCAATCAGAAGATGTATTAAAACGTCCGCGAGGCATGGCAAAACAACTAACAATAATAACAAAACAAAAAACTCAAAGGGAAAAAGTTAATTAAAATTATAAGTAAATATTATCTATATATATAAAAATGAATCGCTAAATGTGTTGGTAAGCGCATAACTCAACAACGCCTGGACCAATTTGACCAATTCTTTTTTAAATGTTCGTTGAAGTCCAAGGATGTTTTTTACGGAGAGAAAAGTTTAAAAAATTTATAAAAAAAAATTACAGGCATGTTTGGGATAAATAGGTGCCACGGGGCGAAGTATGCCACGAGCGAAGCCGCGGGGGACAGCTAGTTATTAATAGAAATTTAAAAAATGAATTTAATAAATTATTTTTTGAATATTAGTATATATTATGTATATATAATGAATCACAATATATTCTCTGACGTACAAAATTCAAAATCAAATTAAAGTAAATATATCAAAGAAAATACTAATAACAAACTGATAACAACAAAATTAGTTTGATTGCGACTGTATGGCGTGTACTTTTTGCAGTTTGTGACATTTAAGTCAGAATGTCAGCTTTAATAATATAACGAGTACGAGAGCGTACTAGCCCGCGCCCCTCATACATCCCACTGATACCTGAATTTGCGTACTACACAACGTATCGTCCTCAGTTCAAAGCTGCTAAGAATTTTGGCGCGAGGTATACGACATACCAAAAATAATTGAAACATAATTTCTGGTTTACAACAATGTTTAATTTTAAGACTAAAATTTGACTTATCTATTTTTTTTACCTAGTTATTCTTACTTTGTCTAGTTGACCAACAAACCAAATTTCTAGAATATTAAGAATGATTGCAATCATTAAAATACTAACTTGCGAAATACAAAGAAGTTAAGTTGATTGGTCGAATAAAAGGCTCGAACTAAAACTTGATGTTTCATGTATCTAATAATGTTTTAATGAGAAATAATATAATGCTTGTTACCCCCCAACTTCAGTGAACAACATAAATTGAAAGAACTACTACACTATAATTATTTTAATAATAAATTGCTCATCATGTCTGTGTCAGTGCCACTCATTAATTACTTTTGGGTAAAAGCGGGATTATTCCTAGAGCCTTCTTTGATTACAACAAGATTCTTATACTTTGTGTGCTAATAAGAACATTTTACTTTCATTTGAATAAATTAAAATATTTTTATAGTTATCTATAAATTTATTATAATTTCTGTATATTGCATGTATAATTACTTTATTACTTACTTTTGGTTATACAATCTTCAAAGAAATAAGCGCAAGACGTCGACACCCTAATTATGAATATTAAAATATGAAACTAAAGAAACCATATTGGTCCTGACTAAGACGTGATGTAAAACGTAAAGTATTTTTATAATCGTTTAAGAAACAACGAACGGATCACTAATCGCTCCGCTAAGTACGCTAGAAATATTCTCACATTCTTAGCCCGGCGGTTACTTAGATAGGCGTATATACACATGCAGATATAATAACGGTAGGAATAATTAAGTTTCATCTGAACCGCTGCCTGCGGTATGTTTGGCTGCTGAAGAATTTACTTTGATAAGTCACAATCTCCTGACACGTTAAGTAGATATTGTTGCTAAAACCAAAATACTAAATATAAATACTAAAAAGCACTTCCTTATCTGTAAAGTGTGCACTTATTGGTGGCTCAATTATACGGTGCCTACTATTGTACTACTACTATTGTAGCATAACAAATTATAAAACGCCTTGGACGCATCTCTTTTTTCATTAATTTTCGAATTATCCCGAAAAGTAAGACACCCGAATATATTTAAGTAAGTACGTAAAGGTGAAATGTCACAAACAAAAACAGCCACTGTTCAACAATTCTGTGTCACATTTCGAAAATTACGCGCGTACGTACGATTACCTGTATTTGGACGATTGATTGTTGCAAGTAAGTTATTTTTCCAAGTAGGTATAACAGTTTACTGAAAGGCCACGTGCCCACGCAAATGTATTGTGAGGATAACTACGTATTGAAATAAATGTCTCACTTGTACTTTTCCACTATTATATTTAATAAATTACACCTGACCGGTTTCGCCTCACGGCATTTTCAAAGGTTTTTTTATATTTATTTATACATTACAGTCACCCAGTACTTATAGTGAAACTCAGATGTAAGAACTTTCAAAACAATGTTTATAATGTCGGTAGATGGAAAGAATGCGTAATACCAGCTCTAAGTCTTACCCTAAAATTTTGGGAGAATGAATTTTAAATTTAAAAAATACCAATTCAGAAATACAAAATTACTTAAATTAGAATAACAAATGTCAAATTAGTAAATGTCGGGAAATAAACATGTCAAAATTGAATTACATGTCAAAATTATTAAAAGTCAACATTGAATTACATTAATAAATGTGTAGATGTCATTATCTATTGTAGTAACGGTGAACGATTTAAATCTAACTGTTGATTTAATATTATGTTACGGTCAGTTTTGATCAATCTATTTATTTCAAGAGCCTCAGTGCATTTATTTTTCTACCTTTATCACAGCATTGTAGGACTTTGAAGTTGGTTTTCTGGTCCAATGAATGCTTTTCGGAAAGTAGGTGTTCCGCAAAATGCGCCCTGAGGCTCTTGAAATAAATAGATTGATCAAAACTGACCGTAACATAATATTAAATCAACAGTTAGATTTAAATCGTTCACCGTTACTACAATAGATAATGACATCTACACATTCATTAATGTAATTCAATGTTGACATTTAATAATTTTGACATGTTTATTTCACGACATTTACTAATTTGACATTTGTTATTCTAATTTAATTAATTTTGTATTTCTGAATTGGTATTTTTTTTATTTAAAATTTAATCTCCCAAATTTTTAGGGGTTCCAGCTTTTCGACTTCAAAAAAAGGAGGTTCTCAGTTTGACCTGTATGTTTTCCCGCGATTATCTCGTGGTTGCTTGAACCGATTTTGTTACAGTCTTCAAAAAAGAAAGGATTTGTTACATTCTGAAGAAGGTTTCGATATATAACGATATCGTTCGCATAGATCCGTTATTTGCAAATTGTTGATGCGATTTTTCAACAATTTGCCATCGTATGATCTTCTAGTTTTCAGATTTTAATCAATAAGTTACGTTCACTAAGAACGGAGAATTAGATGCTATTTGAATAAAAAATAGAACCGACTTTAAAAACCGAGAAGGGACTAAAAAATTACAAATAACTGAATTACAAGTTTCATTCAAAATACCAAAATGCTCCCAACATTTTTTTTTAAAGTCGGTGCTAAACCTAAGAGAAATGTAGAGCCATCTAATGAAATTTGTGACCATGGCATGTTGATAAATGTGGGATTACATCATTACATTCATCACAAATTCCATTAGAAACTTGTAATTCAGTTACCTACTTGTAATTTTTTAGTCCCTGCTTGGTTTTTGAAGTCGGTTCTGTTTGTCGAGGTCATCAAGGTAAGGACAACCTTTTTAGGAAAAGTATCTGGAATGGTGTCCATTTCTTTTGGATTTATTCTTAGTTCACCATCAGACCACAGGTAAAACTAGGTACCAAAAAAAGTATTTCGTAAACTTTTTTGGTTGGTTGGTTAGTCAGTTGATAAGAAAAGTAAAACGGCACGAGTATTATTATTTTTTATTTTTCAATGTAGTTATACATTACGAATTTAGTTTACAGTCACTAATTCTTATCACATAACAAAAACAACATAACTTCACGCCTGTATCCCCGAAGGGGAAGGTGTATTACACAACCACGATTCGTCAGTTATGTTACGGTCCCAATCTACCGGGCATATAATTAAGCAAGCGATAATTAACAATTATTAATGCATACATACATAGGAAAAGTCAGAGGTGTGTGCCCACCTACCGTCTCCATCTTCGGACCCTTTTTTTTTTTACATGCGGAAATCCCTTCGGATACCCCCCGCCGGCCAGCGGGGGTGGTTATGTCGCGTATCGACTAAAACCGCACTGTGTCCTCCCCAAGTGTCCGTTGCTGGGCACCCCGGGTAAGCCCTCGAAAGGATAACCCCAGGGTTACCGGCGGACACTGGCTGCCACCGCGGCCTCGCCTGGTGGGATCGGGTTTTATCCCGCTTCGGTGGTTTGGTAGGTGTGTGTAGGGCACACACGACACGCCTCCGCCACGGCCAGATTCTGTAAGGACGGCGAGTCGGCCAACTGCCGTCCTCAGGCCCCGATCATGGAGGTCGGTAGTCCCGGGCGTAGATAAGTCTGCGGCGACCTCGCCGCAGACTGCGAGACTCGAGGGGCAGGGTTCTTTCCCGCTCCCTCTCCGTCGTCTCTTTCGCGCGCATTACCAGCTCACAGAAAGAGGCTGCGGCGTGCCACTTGCTCCCGTCGGAGACCACAGCCCTCACCATGGTCTCCAAGAGAGAACGTCCACGCCCAGGACCGCAACGAGATCCCGGGGTTAACTCGCCCACGCAGGGCACTCCACCAACGTGTGGAGCGCCGTGTCTTCGCCAGGATCCTCGCAGTGCTGGCCCTGCGGCGTTGTCTCCAGGTGGATGCGCTACAGATACTTACTGAAACACCCGTGTCCGGTAACCATCTGGTACATCCGGTAGGAGAGGTCCCCATGGTCCCTCTCCAACCACTCCTTCATGATCAGTCTCACCGCCGCAATGGTGGATTCCCCCCATCTTGGATGCTCAAGTCGCACCCTCCATGTCTCCATGAGTTCCTGGTGGAGCAGGAACCGCTGAGCCCGGATTTCTCGGGGCTCCGGCCTTTGGCCCCGCTCCAGCGCCTCCTTGCGCCACTGGTACAGTAGCACAAGGGCTCTCGCTTCCAGGTCCCATGGAGGAGTCCCGGCTAGGAGACATGCCGCCTCGACGGAGATACCCCCTGATGACTCTGACGGCCATCACTTTTAAAGGGCTGTTTAGAACAGCCACGTTGCGGGTCGCAAGAGTCTCCGCCCATACGGGGGCCCCGTCCAGGGCCATGCTTCGCACGATCCCCTGGTACAGTCTCCTAGTGGGGGCAACGTACCGAAGCGCGGCACTAAAGGCCACGGCAGGGGTTGCTCAAGTCGTGGGTCGAATACGGCGGCTGGGACTCGAGGTGGCTCTCCACAAATCCGAGGCTATGTGTTTTCACGGGCCTCGGAGGGGGCCACCTGCGGGAACCAGGCACACCTGTCTCTTCTGATGAGGCCGTCAAGCTGAGTGTCACCATTGTTAACATGGTACGTGTATGTAATGGTGACCCTCTTTCCTGAGACTTTACCTTCAGCTTACCATCAGGCGAGGTGAAGTCAAATTGACGTGTCCTAAATATAAAAAAAAAAAGATTTTTTTAAAGTAACTATATAATTACTTTAAAAAATCTTGCACCTATAACTTCATATAAATTGCGATTATACTTTTAAAATAATACAGACCTATTCATACAAAACTTTCACGGTTTCGTAGTAATGATTATTATGATTAGTAGCATATCTGTCACATTAATCAAGCAGTCTATCATACTATACAATATAGTACTCCCAAGATAAAAAAAAACGAAAAAGAAAAAAGAAAATGGCAGACAAAATGACATTATACTTTCGTACATGTTATCAAGTACTTCAATAAGATTACTTCAAAGTCATGTTACAATATATGAATATCTTATATTTACCTAAACGCACATATAACATAAATCGAATTTGGACTCATTTGTTTTTATCCAGTGTCTGAAGATGGTCATAGAAATTTATAAACTAAACAAGATAAACTCGTCATGTTAGGGCTCATTTGTTTTGTCTCGTTATACACTTCCTAAAAAGCTTGTTTTAAAAAAGGGTTTTTAAACTCCTAATTTATTATAAGTTTAAAAACCCATAGTAACATTCAGAATACTTGTTCAAATCACCATAAAAATGGAAAAATCAATATGTGATTATTTTATGAACATTCTACTTTACTTTTCAGTAGTCTTATCAAAAACAACTTAAATAATATTAAAGCTTTGATTCAAGAGCATCTTTTCTTCAAAGAGAAAATACAGTGAAAATGCATTGCTTTGTATTGTCCATAATAATACATGCATCATTCAGATTGAATAGGTTTTGATTCAGTACAAAGGCTTGTGACTTTGTATTGTAACAGAAATAATGAAAATGGAAAAGATTTTAATTAAATTTTTATGAAAAACATTTGTGAGACCGGTCACTCTTATGTCACAAGGAAATACTACCGTCAAACAAAATGCGGATTGTACAAAAACCGTAATCACAAAGGATTTAAGTGTCCAAATCGTAACAGTTAAAGTTTATCTTTAAAAATAATACTTTCTCCAAGTAAGTAAGTATATCGGATTCTACCAAAGGTACCTCATCCCAACCTAACCTACCTCAAATTATAATTATTGCTAAGCGCGTATCATTTTAATATCTAATTACTATTATAATTGCGAGAGTTTGAACGGATGGATGTTTGCTACTTAATCACGCCAAAACGCCTGAATGGATCTAAATGGAATTTGGCTAAAAGATAGATTATAGTCTGGAATATCTGAAAGTCTACTTTTCATCCTGGGAATGTGGATGGATTGTGAGAACGGGCTCCACATTTCACGCGGGTAGTGTAGCTGACGAAGGCTAGTGATTATTATTTTACCAGAAGTACACTTCAGTCGTCATCTACGTAAAGTATTGTAGAAAATATGTGCGTTTAGGTAATTAGTATATTAATATTTTGTAACATGACTTTGAAGTAATCTTATGAAAGTACTTGATAACATTTACGATAGTATATGCAGCAGAAGCAGGCCGGGACGGCGGGGCGACTATCTATCTGAAATGGTGTCCATTACTTTTGGATTTATTCTTAGTTCACCATCAGACCACACTTAAAACGAGGAAAAAAAGTATTTCGTATACTTTTTTGGTTGGTTATTTATTTATTTATTATTTATTAATTTATTCGTGTTATACATAATAGATATATTTAAATGTAAATTTATCCTGTAAACCTAGATTAGGTTTGTGTAGGATAAATAGTTCTCATTTTAAAATATTACAATATACTTACATACTACAGAATCTACTATTTGTGAATATCAAAAATTATAGAACAAAATAAGTATGTGGGTACTCACCAAAACAGGGCGTGCGTGGGGTTAGGCAGTTGGTAACAGAAGTAAAATCAATGGCACGAGGATTATTATTTATTGCGAATTTAGTTTACAATTACTAATTCTTATTACGTAACATAAACAACATAACTTCACGCCTGTTTCCCCGAAGGGGTAGGCAGAGGTGTATTACACACCCACGATTCGCCAGTTATGTTAAGGTCCCAATCTACCGAGCACATAATTAAGCGAGCGATAATTAACAATTATTAATGCACACATAACTACGGTTAGAATAGACAACTTATAGGTAATTATTGGCTTTACTAGGCTGAGTATGCTGTGTCAAAATTACAGTTAAAGGTAATGTGCAAATTGCAATTGCTTTCGCAGTTATCTCGATACTTGATGTGTAAAGACGTGAGATTCAGTGAGGCATTCATCTTCATTCATGCTCAACTGTTAGGCGTAGATGCTTTGTTTTACAGTCTGTGTGACTGGTGCTGTTATTATCTCAATGATTCATATGATTGACGATTACTGGCGGAGAACTTTGCTAATTCTGTATCAATTCGTGTGATTATGAAAGTAAAGTTTTGAGTTTTGAAGGATAAGGATTCTTTGTGGTTTCGTTACTTTGCGGTACCTCCTGAGTTAGCCTCCGATGTCACATCAAATCAATATTTAGAGTCCCCCTCATATCAGTTAGAGTATGACTCGTGTTAAGTTAGCTTAAATACATATGTAATAAAACTACAGTTCTTTCTGTCAAATAGAGCTTATTGCCGTCTCCTAGGCACGATCCCTAAATTCTGTGCTATTTCTGAGAATTTCTTAACAGAAAGAGTCAATAACACTTCTCTGAGTCGAAAATAGAAGCCAAGAAATCATGACTGCGCATTGCGCATAGTTATAAGCGCAAACTTGCACTTGAACTTCAATTAGTACCAACGATTCCGTTGTAGTAGCATACTGTTGTTGAGATTATACAAAACTCTCGTGTGTGTATGTGCGGTTTTTACACGCTTGAAAAGTTTTGGATGGATGACTAAAAACCTTTTGAATTCTTTGAAGATTAGTATAGTTGCCGTAAAGGTCCCTCTCAACAAACTCTCAAAGTACTCTATTAGAGGTCGTATTAAATATCAAGTAGGTACTGTTGCTAACGTAACTTTGCGTATAAAACATGAAAAAGGGGGTGGGCGAGAGTATAGGGCTATATGCTTGTACAATATCGTAGATTATAATAGCAAAGAGCTGTTATGGGTGTACATCAAATATTTACAGGCCTGTACGCTTCGTCCACCTGTGTCCTCAGACTCAGATAAGGGGCCGTTTATAAGCCATGTTATATTTTTAGGGTTACCCAGCTTTAACTGAATTAAAATAATGATCATTTGGCCAAATTAAATACTTAAATATATTTTCCTTTTACTCTGATATTTCGCAGTATATTAAAGTTTCACAATGTTTAGATTAACCTAACTTAATCTTGACATAATAAGTTTTTGACGAATCGACGAACGATGACAGAGGGAATGACGACTGAAAAAAAATTAATTGGGATAAACTGAATGCGGAACGTGGAGGATTGGATGCTATGGAGTGGTCTTGGTTCGGTAGTGAACCACAATAGGTTAATTATTTAATCCTTGTCGTAAAAACCAAAACACAGTAAGCGCGTGATATTCGATAGTATCAAAGATGTAAAGGGTAATAAAAACTGGGATATTCCTAGAAAATTCCCATTTGTTATTTTTCACGTCCTCTACTTTCAACAATGTGAATGAGACACTATAATGAGTTTGTGACTTAGTAACGGTCTTATAACTTATCATAGTATATGATCACACTGTAATGGAACATAAATTTATAAGCAAAGTCTGAATTAGCGTGTATATGTACAATTTGAAAATATAAATCTTTCTTACTCCTCCATAAATTACTTTTGCAATCTAACTTAAAATGTGTACCCATAAATCTAAGCACAGTCTCGTCAACCTTAATGTTTATATAGCTTTAATTTCCCGACGTTTTCGCACAATTGCATCAGTTTGACCTATTCTATATTACTTCTAAAGAGAATAATACTCGAACAATCTTCGTAAAAAATTGCATTAATCTTGACTTATGGATGAATATTAAATATCAGTTTATTATTCGCCGAATTTAACTAGTCATTTGGTGTGAATTATTACTAAAAATAACAACCCATTTGACTGGAATATTTTTTCAAGGTGAATGATATACTTATCCAAAAATTTGGGAGTATCTATTATCAGCCGGAACACGGCGTGTTAAGTGCTTAAATGGAGCGCAACAATTATATGTAAAGTATTTGACGCAAACAAATTAAATATTTGATGCCATGTGACATGGTTAAGAATTAGGTCACCATCATTTTCAAGTCAAGAAAGATGTCATCACAACTGCTACGTACATGTGAAGTAGGTTCGAACATTATTACAATTATAAGTTAGGTATCCAACAGGTGGGGTGCGACTGCTTGGATCACCTCCAAGTTTGGTGCACCCTGGGCAACGAGGGCGATGACGCATCATTGATTGCTCCTCTTGAGTAGCTGGCGTCAACGTCAACGGCCAAGAGTCTGACCAACCGGCCCTTTTCAGGGCCAGCTGACCCCATTGCACGAGGGGGTCGAGGTATGACGTGCCTGCAAAGCCCGCTGGGGGGGGGGTCGCTCCAAGTCCCCCTTTGCTCTTATCAGAGGGGACACTGCGAATGGCCCAGGGTCAGTCGGAGTGCGAGAGATATGCTCTATGGGTAACCTTTCACCCCGGCGTCTGTAGACCCGAGACGGCGTGTGGTTTTAGTCGGTTCAAGCCCGACATTCGGGGGTATCCGAAGGGATTTCCGCACAAAAAAAAAAGGTGTCCAACAGGTAAAAAAAGTGATTTTTTACTGCGAGGGATGCTTAATTTAAATCACGAACTAGGCAAATAGTCTAGAATTGAATCACGAGCGTAGTGAGCGATTCAACTTAGACTACTTGGCACAGTAAGGAAAAAATATGTACTCTTTTGTGAAATTTACAACTACTCACCTTGATCAGCGAAAAAAGTGTAATACTATAGATTATAGGTATAAAAAAATTAAGACAAAATATAAATTGTTCTCTTAAAATATACAAATAAAATATATTTCAAATTTATCTGAAATTTAAATCAAGTTATGGTGGTTACCTTATCAATTGAATTTATTTCGTGAATAACTCATATTTAAAAAAAGTGCCTACACTAAAACTTGGGATAACCCTCGATAACATTTAAAACAAAAATACAATTTTTAATTTTTTATCTGTCCGTTCGTTTCTCTGTCTGTCTGTCTTTCTGTCTGTTTGAAAGAGGTAATCTCGTGAACAGATGGGCCGATTTTGACGAGATTTGCTTTCACTTTTACTTTGATTTCACCGCAGATAGGTAATGTTACAAAGCGTAACGTAGGCTAATTTAATTTTAGAAAAATAATTAGGGATCCGAACAAAAAAAATTAAAACCTACAAAATTGCGAATAAAATCTGATTTACTCTGGAACGGCTAAGCCGATTTTGACAGGATTTTCACTGGCAGATAGCTAATATTTATTTTTTTAGAAAAAATTAGTGTTCTACGCAAAAGAAGTAAAACCCTAAAAATCTAAATCCACGCGGACGAAGTCGCGGGCACAGCTAGTTTATAACTATAATAAAAACATTAGTTATAAAATAATATCTCAGAAGATATGTTGGAGATTCACGATGTTTCGGTAACATTCCCAAAGATGAAGTGCAGCAAAGAAATAATATCTACAGTTATCAATAACCTGAAATTTAAATGAAATAGTATAATTTCGTATAGGTATGTCGCCCCCCGAGGGGGCCATCTCGAAACCGGAGATGGCCCAGGGTCAGTCGGGGTGCGAGGGATATGCTCTATGGGCAACCTTACACCCCGGCGTCTGTAGACCCG
Organism: Cybosia mesomella; assembly: GCA_946251805.1. Taxonomy (NCBI): domain Eukaryota; kingdom Metazoa; phylum Arthropoda; class Insecta; order Lepidoptera; family Erebidae; genus Cybosia; species Cybosia mesomella. The sequence goes on from OX276393.1 coordinate 22,295,976, forward strand.
AGACGGCGTGCGGTTTTAGTCTGTTCAAGCCCGACATAACCGCCCTCGCTGGCACGCGGGGGGGTATCCGAAGGGATTTCCGCACGATAAAAAGGTACCTAATTATCTACCTGTTTGAGCGACGTTAAAATAACATGTCGGTATTTTACATATAAACCTTTGGGATTAGAAAACGAACTCAGGGCAATTTTGGGATCATTGGTTTTACGAGCCATAAAACCTTTTTTGTGTGGAAGTATGTGTAAAAATATCTTCTTTATTTATTGCCACACTGTTATCCCTAAGAAGAGGACAATTAATGAAATAGTTGATTACATTAGCCTGATTACCACGTTTAGCCCTATGTTTATTGAAACCTTTTTTTTTTTTTTTGTTTTTTTTTATCGTGCGGAAATCCCTTCGGATACCCCCCCGCGTGCCAGCGGGGGCGGTTATGTCGGGCTTGAACCGACTAAAACCGCACGCCGTCTCGGGTCTACAGACGCCGGGGTGTAAGGTTGCCCATAGAGCATATCCCTCGCACCCCGACTGACCCTGGGCCATCTCCGGTTTCGAGATGGCCCCCTCGGGATGTTTATTGATACCTAATGCATACCATTACAAGAATAAGTAGACACTATTATCATTATATCAATAAACCTTTATGAGCTTAAACTGCGTGCTCACCTTTGGCCTCTTTTTTGTGCTTTTTTGAAGCACAAAAAACATCCATACATCGATAGAATGACAGAATAGTTAGGAATATCAGAGTGTCGGGGTGCGAGGTATATGCTCTATGGGCAACCTTACACCCCGGCGTCTTAAGACCAGAGACGGCGTGCGGTTTTAGTCGGTTCAAGCCCGACATAACCACCCCCGCTGGCCGGCTGGGGGTATCCGAAGGGATTACCGCACGAAAAAAAAAGAAGGTATATCAGAGTGGAAACTTTCATCACTAGTGTCGCTAATTTAAGATATAGTCCCGGGAGATGCAGAATGAAACCGTGGTATAGATGACCCACCAACATGTGGTAGACCCTCGTCTCTGACGACGCTGTTCATCTGCAGGATGGTCAAGCCTGATCGCTTCTCGAGAAGTACCAATGAGTTGCAAACGTACCTTTTCAGAAGCTTAGCATTGGTGTGTCGCCCTTTCCACTGCCCACTGCCTATTAGACAATCTTATTTTATCATCATTCCCACAGACCTAAAGAAATTTATCACCTTTACCTGGATTGCACTGTTACAGACTGCTTGAGATCAAATAACGACTGAATGACCGATGTTTGGAAAACGAAATTCTAGCATGAAGTTGTTTTCTTAAAAGACTTTCTTCTTCTGGTGCGTCCTATGTGTTTTGGTACCGAAACGTGGACACTGACGTTCGGGCTAGTCCACAAACTGAAAGTCACAAAGCGGAATATGGATTTATTCTTAGAATAATAAAATAAAAGGTTACTGACATAGCTCGCATTTTAACCAAGCCGAAGTGGCAATGGGAGGGCCACATCGGCCGAAGGACTAATGTCCTTGCAAGCAAAGCAAAGCAAGCGAGTTCTAGAGACCGCGAAATGGCAAACAGGTAGGGCGTTCCGTGGCCCGATGGATGGATGACTTGCAAAAGGTAGCTGGAATAGATTGGATAAAAAACGTATACCTATTTAAAAAGGCCTATATAGACTGCAATTGATTAATTTCTTCTAAGCAGCACATTAATTAAGTATGTTTGCCTACAGATAGCGAATCTAACTATCGTCATTTTAGCGAATCTAACTATCGTCATTTTTTTCAGAGGTATTTCCTTGAAGATCGAAATAGCCTCCGGGCTACGAGTCGAGTAGAACGCTGCTTTATAGAGTGATATTTTTATTTAACAAATATATAACAAATTCCCAACATTTTCATCTTTTTATTTTTTTCTTTATTTTTGAAAAAGAGTTGTGTAAGTAAAATTAAATTAAATTAATACATTACGGCACATTATCACTGCTAGTTGTATAACACAGAAAAAGATAAATATTAGTATCGTGTGATAAAATTCAATTTTAATACACAAATAAGTTTTACATAGGAATATAGAATTGATGATATTCGTGATATCTTGTAAAATAAATTATCATTTTTATTTATTTTTCCGTGTCGTGCTTTTTTTTTGCTTCATGTCATTCGAATAACTTATATAGATATAAGAGGTTGCTTGCTTTTTATCGCGATTATATATAACTTAGGCATATCTCAATAGCAGCACCCCAGCAGAAGCAGGCCGGGACGGTGGGGCGACTAGCGCCCCTCCCCCAAACCGGGGCAAGACGGGGACACCGTGGTTCCCAAACCCGAGGGGGCCATCTCGAAACCGGAGATGGCCCAGGGTCGACTGACCCTGGGCCATCTCCGGTTTTAGTCGGTTCAAGCCCGACATAACCGCCCCCGCAGGCCGGCGGGGGTATCCGAAGGGATTTCCGCACGAAAAAAAAAGGCATGTCTCAATAATAATATTTACTTTTTGTGAGTACTACGTATTCAAGCTTGAAAGTTACCTACCTATCTATGTATTTTAAGTATTACAAAATCAAACTATTGGAACTACAAGCATTTTCTAATGATATTTACAATCCCTCTTATTACTTTACCAACTAAAATAATTCTTGCATAGGAATAATAAATTAGTTCACAAATTGTAAACTATAGGCAGGCAGAAGATTTTACTTTCACCTCGTTTGCAACTAAAATACCGTGCACTGCGTGGTATATGGTCGGTCCCTAACGAGTATTATGTGCAAAGTATTTTATTACCGATACACCGAAATAAGTGCTTACGTATTTATTGTCATTTTATTTGTTCAAGCGTACTGCAAACATGTATTATATTTGCGTAACCCTTTTCAGGGTGTCTGCCACTTTCTATTTATGTCAGTACGAACTGGGTGGCGTGCCCTCCATAAATCAGAGCCGTTTTGTTCAGGCCCATTACGTCGTTTTACCGCCTTCCTACTGAGACAAAATTAGATCATACCAAAGGGAAAACCCCGTTGAACCCATACATAACTTTTGTTGTAAAACCTTTAATACATACGGCGCAATACGTGTTGGCTTGTTTAGTGTCGAGCGGCATGGAGCTCAGCCGCCATTTGTTTCATATCCGATATGAGTTGCGGATCCATTTCCGAGATCTTTGTAAGTGGTTCCGACACTTTCCATGAATAGAAGGTGCATATTGTGAACATAGTGGAGAGATATTTCATTCGATATTATTTTGTTTATAAATTCAGTTTGTTTAAGAAACAAACTGTATTTTATATAAATTATCTTGTGAAACTTCCTTGTTTTAACTACTAGCGACTATCGATGTTTTAAATGGTTATAAGCTCAGTTTGTTGATCACTTTTTTATTCAAATTTCGGATTAAAATCCCTAGGTCTAATTTCATTTTAGCTTTATCTAAAAGCTTACTTAGATCCTTTAAAATCCATATTAATATTATAAATGTAAAAGTATTTTTTTATACCACTAAGGTGGCAGACAAGCACACGGCCCACCTGATGGGAAGCGGTTACCGCGGCCTATGGACGTGTGCAACACCAGTGGCGTTGACACTCGCGCTGCCGACCCTGTAAAGGAAAGGGGATAGGAAAGGAGTTTGGGAGGGGATGGGAAAGGAATTTGGGCTCCGGCACTCTCACTCACCAAACGGAACGCAACAGTTCAAATACTGTTACTTGGCGCCGATATTCTGTGAGAAGGTGGTGCTTCCCCGTCGAGTCGGCCCATTCATGCAACGGCCAAAATGACTGTTGCTTGACTCTACCACTCACAAAACGCTGTTACGCTTTACAGAACCGATTTTGTTGAAATTTGGTTGAATTTGGTACAGAGATGGATTTAGAGCTTGAGAAATGACATAGGCTACTTTTTGTCGCGAAAGAAAAGGCTTGAAGGGGTTCAGATAGGTGATGAAAGTTGGTATAAAAGTTCGTAATTTTAGAAGATATCGCCACGAATCTTTGTATTATTGTAGGCACTTGATAATAATTGAATATGCCATATAGCGTTTTTGAAAATTCGGCATGAGTGGGGATGAAATAGGGGATGACAGTTCGCATAGACCGCGGGCTACAACATCTTCATAGCACTGATATTTATTTTACACAAATCTTAAAAACTTAAATTGCACATTGAGAGCGTCTTCAATTTATCATTTTAAAAAGTATTTGACTATTTAAGTGCAACGCAACGTTAAATCGAGCTGTTTTACGTATATATCTCCAGTTATCATTTTTTTACAGACAAACAAAACAGTTTACATACGATTGAATAAATAATACGATTACGAATGTGTTTCGTTCATTTCATTTTCATCGCATACATTACATTTATTAACATACGTTTTGTGTATACTCATGCTTTCTTCTTAAATTAAATATTTGATCATCTAACAAAAGAAATGTAATAACAATAAAAAAGACATTAAATGTAAAGAAGGTTGTCAAGTCAGAAGCTTTCACTGTTAAAAAATCTCATATAGAGCCAAGCTTCTAAATACCGCTTCTAGGATAGCCACCACATTTTAGAACTTTTGCATGAAATTTTGAATGGTCTCACTGCCAGGGATTCCGAAAACTTTACTCTTACTACATCTTCCTATTTTAAAGTTCGCTTTGAGTTTTTGCACGATTGCACGACGTTGTATAACCATACTTAAAACCGTGTATCTACTGTTTCAGAATTTCATAATCTTTTAAATATTACAAAAGACCGTCAAATGTCTACTTGTTATTTATATGTGACAACTTATAAATACTTTCTAGTAATGTAAGTAGTGCTGTGAGAGAGTGTTATAATAACATTTATTGATGGTCATGATCAGTCTCATTTTTACTGGTGGTAAAAATTTGATGACACAAATTTGTCACAAAATTCGGCCGGGTAGGTACCACCGTGTACGATTGCAAAAAACCCTCCATAGTAATCCAATTTCGGTTTGATTGCGATCAGGGGTCAGCAAGTGCATAGCCGGGCAGGGGGATTGTGGTCGCAGCACTAGTGGGACCGGTGGATGTCACGCGGTGCTGCGACGACAATCCTCTTTTGATGAGACCGTCAAGCTGAGTGCCACCATTGTTAACATGGTACGTGTATGTAATGGTGACCCTCTTTCCTGAGACTTTACCTTCAGCTAACCATCAGGCGAGGTAAAGTCAAATTGACGTGTCCTAAATATAAAAAAAAATAAAACAATGGCTATTCATTTATAGAATGCACTACTAGTACTAATCAACCCTTCTCAGACATTAAAAGCGTTTAAGACCGCATCGAATCCAACATTATTACTTATCTATATACTTTTAGGTATCGATTGAGTGTCATATTCATCACATATTTTACACCATTTAACTACCAGTACTTATCTTAGTATGGGATATTTACTAAAATTTTGAATTTAATGTAATAATTCCCGGCAGGTACTACAACTATGGGGTGTGTGTTGGGTAACCTCCTCGAGTGTCGCTCCGATTCCGATCCCGCTGCAGTCCGGGGGGAACGGAATCGGAGCGGCCGGTACACCCTGGGCGGCGGTCAATGGCTTCCCCTTCACCCCTTCATAGGGTTGGCATTGATCGTCGGCCAATACCCAACGTGGCGGGAACACATCGCTCTCCGTACTCCTCTGCTTTCAGAGGAGACAGGATGAGCGATGCTGTTAGTGGTGAGATGGCCCAGGGTCAGCCGGGGTGCGAGGGATATGCTCTATGGGTAACCTTACACCCCGGCGTCTGAAGACCCGAGACGGCGTGCGGTTTTAGTCGGTGCAAGCCCGACATAACCGCCCCCGCTGGCCGGCGGGGGGGTATCCGAAGGGATTTCCGCACGATAAAAAAAAAAAAAAAAAAAAAAAAGGTACTACAACTATAAGTATATCACTAGTTATTTACTCTAGCTTAACGTCTTGGTCGATTTCCGACTGTCGCACAGACAAAATCATTGAACATTTGCTTAGTTTAGTTTTATAGGAACTCTACATGACCAAACGGAGCGAATTAATGCTAAAAAGGTTAAAGAACGTCTTGCTGCAGAGAGAAACCTCCAGACTAGCTAATGAGCAATTGCAAAAGATTTACTTGAAACAGGCATGCAGACTTCTACGATTCGATTCGATCTTATCTTTTTATCATATGGTTATTTATTTGAGTACTTCTGGCAGCTTTTAAACTTATCACTTTCATGAACTATAAACTTTCACGAAACTATTACGACCACTTGCACTAGATAACTTACATCGAAATTTAATTAGGTCTTCAAAATTTTAGAAGCTATGATACCCTTCTATCTTGAGCACTGGGCATGGCTATGGAGAATCGGTACAAACAACATAGACTTTTGACCGACAAATACGCCAGCCTTATCGTAGGCGGCAACTTAGTTTATATTGCTAGAAAGTCATAAAAAGTAATGATGACAAAATGTCAAATATTGTACCCATCTCTTGACTTTTGATTTATGACTCGCCCTTTAAGTGTTATTTTCATTTGATATTTACTGAATATCTTCTAAGTATACGCAATCCCGTTAAGCTTTGATTTATGTTGCATTTTGGTTGGCCATGATGTGACATAATATAGTGAATTGCGCTAACTACTCAGTTAATGTATTGAAAAGCGAACAAAAACTGAAGTGCAAAATATTTCTGTCTGGGTTGAGTGCTGAATCTGTGCAGGGTTGTTAATACCCATTATTATACATACTTCTAATATTATCGTCTAATATACTTCTGCAATTGAAAAAGCATCTGATGATGCCGTCAAGCTGAGAGCCACCATTGAAATATTATCGGTGTCTGTAATGGTGACCCTCATTCCTGAGACTTTACCTTTTGCTTACCATGACCATGTCTTGGAAAAATCATGGTTTGTGATTTTACAATATAAGAATCTACTGAAAAAATATAATTAGCCCCGTTATTTGCTCTCCATGTTTTAAGGTTTAAGAATGAACCCCTGACGGTGACACGTGGTGAACTCTCATTCTATTTAAATAGATTTACTCTATAATGAATGAACGAACGGAGCCTCGAGAATTCTAAAATTATCCAGGTCTGGTAGCGCAAGGAACATAAATATGTAATATTTTACTAACCAATAGTGTAATTATTCAATGATTATAAAAGTACCTATTTTCCCTTTAAGTAAGATCGTAAGATAAAATACAAACATAGTTCCCAAAGAGAAATTGCGTTTGTAAAACGGATTTAAATTAATATGTATATAATACATCGGTGAGTTTCGAATATCTGGGACGTGTCTAGGTAGCTCAGTTAGTCAGAGTATTCCCCCTGTAAGGCACAGGTCGCGGGTTTAAGTCCCCTCTAATATGTTCTCTTTTCCGATCTACATCTACAGGTATACCTAGTTTTACGTAATATTTATGAAACCCTTCAAACAGTATTTAACAGCAATGATTCATTTAAAAAGGCGGATAATTTATTTCGGTAAGCATTACAGATCAAGCGTAGCCGGTTGATGCGGATCTGTGCGGGTGCGGTGCGGATGCGGCATGGACGCTTTTAATTGGGTTTGTTTCGAGATCGGTTTCCTTGGAGCGATCGGTCCCCTGTCACCCAGCCCTACTAATATTAATACGTTGAGAGTGGCCCGAGAAGAGCAATCATAAATCCTCCCCGTGGAGACTAAATTACAACATTAGAATGTTTAATTTTCTAGCTGACAGTTCTTGTCCATGACATTCTAATAGAATACTATTTTCAATTAGGAATTATTGAGTGTAATCCAATTGGGTTGGTCTCCAAACCATTTTGGGTCCGGGCAACCGGAACTCATAATAACATGATGATGATGAAGATTGAACTGACGCTACAATTTACTTAGGTAATGAAAGAGTATAGTTTTCAAGTACCTTAGGTATCTTGACAACAAATCCTGAACCCACTAAGAGCGTACTTAGAGGGCTCCATGAGCAACCACCCTGTCTTGTAAAACCATAACTGCAGCTCGGAATTTTTGATAATATGTTTATGTCGGTAAACGTTGCAGCGCCCATGCTATTTACGAGCAAGCGAGCTTCAACACAGCTCCGAATGTGGCACACACGATTAATATTCCAGTTTTAACTAGTATCGTTCTGTGCCTTCTATAAAGATGATAAGGAACGACTTTCACTAATGATGGGAACCGTGGTTTTAAGCAGACTATATTGTTTTTAGCAAACTCAAGTTAGTAAAACAGATTTTCACTGGTAAAATCCAGACTTAGATTGAAAGAAAAACGTGATTAAAGCGAAATATCCCATTTAAGATAATTCGTAAAATCCAGACTTAGATTGAAAGAAAAAACGTGATTAAAGCGAAATCTCCCATTTAAGATAATATGGTTATTATAAGGTGCTTGTTACATAACTGATTTAAGTGGGAATTAGGCTTCTATCTTCCAAATGTTAGTGTATATTGAGAGATGAATGACCAAATTGGATAGAACATAATACTAAATCGTTGTTGAGCAGCGTAATTACCCCTTTTATTGAGAAGGTAACTATAGTAATTACACGTAATTGTCGCACGTCAATAAGTCATGTGACATTTTAATGCGCCGTTTCTGTGGGATACGCTGATGAGCAACATGGTTGTTGTTCAAACTCCTGCTTGGATTTGAATACTAAGCACGAGAACCGGGGTACCGCTATACCAATATTTTAGTACCTTATTTTTCGTGCGGAAATCCCTTCGGAAACCCCCCCGGCGGCCAGCGGGGGTGGTTATGTCGGACTTGAACCGACTAAAACCGCACGCCATCTCGGGTCTTCGGGATGTAAGGTGGCCTAATTCCCTCGCACCCCGGCTGACCCTGGGCCATCTACGTCTTTAAGATTGGGTGTCGGAACCACGGTGTCCCCAACTTGCCCCGGAGAGGGGGGGTGCACGTCGCGCCACCGCCCCGGCATGCTTTTGCTGGGGAGACAAACGGCCTCATCTGTCACCCCCAGGCCTGCGCTCAGCATGTTGCGTGCTCGGCGGACCGGGAGAGTTCTAAATCTCTCCCGGGCTCGCTCCGCCGCCTCCTTCTTGAGCATTACTTGCTCGCAGAAGGAGGCAGCGGCGGCCAACGCGCTCGCACTTCGCACCATGACGGCAATCATAGCGCCAAGCGAGAGGACTCTCACCCCGGTTGCCGCCACGAGTTCTCGCCTCGGGATTACCCCCGCAGGGCACTCTGCCAACGTGTGCAGCTCCGAGTTTTCGCTCGCATTGCAGTAATGGCACTCAGACGTTGGCTCCTTCCTGATCCGAAGCAGGTGGTCCTCGAAGCTGCCCTTGCCGGAGATCACCTGCGTCAGTCGGTACGAGAGGCTTCCGTGTCACCTATCGAGTCAATCCTCCATGACGGGTCTTACCGCCTCTACAACGGCGTGCCCTGTACTTGGTTGCCCAAGTCGTTCCTTCCACTCCACCAGGATAGCCTGGCGAAGCGGGCTGCAGCGGTTCCCGCAGCAGCTGGGCATTGTTGGCCTTCAGGGCCTCCTGCCCAGTGTGGGCGGAAGCCATATTGGTCATCCGCCAGGTCCGGCACCACTCTTGAGAGGTGCTAGAAGAGGCGCTTCGCAATTACTCTTTCAAAGAGTTTGCAAACCTCTTCGAGCAACACTAATGGGCCGGTAGGCGGACGGCGAGTCGGCGGGCCGAAAGGAGGGTTTCGGATGAGGACCAGTTTCCCCGTCTGATATCAGTTGATGATTTTAGTACCTATCCTATAGTTTAGTTTCTTCAACATGGTTTGCAATGAAATGTGAACGAATTATTTACATAAAGGTTCATTTTTAGGTCACGTTTGATAGTTACGAAATTAATGAGTGTGCTTATGATACGTTTGATAAAGATGTTATTTTAATATAAGGAAAACAGGAGTATGGGAACGACTGCCGTCTGACCCCCAACTCCGAAAGGAAAGTCTGCACCAGTGAACCGGTCGTTGTATCGATTGGCAGGTTATGTTGGCTTAGTCCCAGGAGATCGCAATTGAAATTTAATATTTTTTATCTAAATAAATCTATCTGAACCTACATTATAATGAAATCCTAATGAGATGAAAACTGTACATTGAATATTTTTCCCAAAAAATAGTTGGTGTCCATTCTACAAGCGATAACGATGGAGAAAATTTGATTTTTAGAATTTTTGTCCCTTTGTCTCTTTGTCTGTTTGTCTGCTTTTTATTATCGCTGTCTGAGCACCACTTGAAAACCGCTCAACAGATTTGACTGAAATTTTGCATGAACATTCTGCTAGGGTGTTTTCATAAACTGCGCTATATATCATCATGCTGTTATAGGTATGATAGGAGCAGTAGAGCAAAATTGTTCTAAACTATTGTTGATGACAACTTTATTATTACAAGGTAGATCATTACGAAATTTTGTAGTTCAGCAGAACTCAGACATGGTCAAAATCCGGACTATACTCATCACGCTATACCTAAAAGGTAATGAGCAGGAAAATGTAAAATCTCGAAATACGTACGACGTTACCTACGTAAAAAATATATTTGATTAGAGACGCAAAAACATTTCATAACCAATATTAAGGAATCGGGCAACTAATTGTCAATGTAAAACGAGTATACCACACCACCTCATCCGGCCCGTTAAATAAACTAACTTAATACTCACGTATTAGTATCGAGACTGCAGAAATAAACATACCTTGATCTATTCCGAACTTAACGCGTACGAGTCACGGGCAACAGCTAGTATTAAGTATAACTTAAATAATTTCATATTAGGTACCATACTTTCGCTCTATGGGCAACCTTACACCCCGGCGTCTGTAGACCCGAGACGGCGTGCGGTTTTAGTCGGTTCAAGCCCGACATAACCGCCCCCGCTGGCCGGCGAGGGGGGTATCCGAAGGGATTTCCGCACGATAAAAAAAAAAAGGTACCATACTTTCAAATGCACGGTTCATTGAACACATGACCTTCAACAATAGATAATCCGGCTTTTAGTTGAACGGGTGACCTGTTACACATGCATGCATAAATTATAGTTGACATGGCCCCTGTTGTTTCGCTGTCGCTCCCGGTCGGGCTTAAGTCTGTTTGCCTTTTAAACTTTGATTCATGGATCGAGGAAATTTTGAACAAGTTTTAGAAATACGTGATCATATTATTTAGTGAATATGATGTGTGTTGAGCAGATGGAATTCGAGATATTTACGTCATATTCATCATCCGAGTGCTAATCCCGGTTGCATCTTGCACTTTCACCTCGTCTGTCAAACAGTATGTGCACCGGTTTGCAGGTGAAGTTGACTTGATCTCTAAAGATATTGGGCCCCTTCACTCAATCGAGATATTTGCGTACATATTCATAAAAAGTGTAAACAGAGTGTACTAATAATGTAGAGCATAAAGTTTCAATTGCTTAAAAAAATAGGTATCAAAATCGAATGAAAAATAGTACACGTTCAGGTTGCTCAAAATTTTGAAAAATGCTTTTTACACACTTCTGAAGTTTGAGATCCGAACATAAATATTACATAATCAGTCATACTCTAATATATCCAGAAATGTAATAACCTTAATGGTTGTATTGTTGTTACCCGAGTAAAAAACGCAAAGAGTATACGCCTATATCCAATTTGTCACCGGAAGGCAAGTTATATTTGGTTCGGAAATTGCGGTGATGTAGTGTCATGTGTGAGTCACACGTCAAGTCGATATGTCGTGTGACGTCACAGACTCTCTTCCGTCATTGATCACTTAACACGCACCAGATACAATATTTAGAATGTGTCGTCACGCTTGTCTCGTATGCTCATTTAGGTTTCCGTTGAATTTGATTTCTTCTTTTTATAAACATCTGTTAATGGTTTTACTGGGCGAAGAGGAGTTCTCATGAATTCAAATCTTTTAACTCTCAAGTATCAATTAGGTTTAAGAAAATATTTTTTCACAGAATATATTAGTAAGTTGACGTTTGGGTTTTGAAACTCCTAAAGATGCAATGATGCAACAAAAACTCACGGAGTAGCTTGTCAAGACAATGTGTACCTTTTTTTTTTTTTTTTTTTTTATCGTGCGGAAATCCCTTCGGATACCCCCCCGCCGGCCAGCGGGGGTGGTTATGTCGGGCTTGCACCGACTAAAACGGCACGCCGTCTCGGGTCTTCAGACGCCGGGGTGTAAGGTTACCCATAGAGCATATCCCTCGCACCCCGGCTGACCCTGGGCCATCTCACCACTAACAGCATCGCTCATCCTGTCTCCTCTGAAAGCAGAGGAGTACGGAGAGCGATGTGTTCCCGCCACGTTGGGTATTGGCCGACGATCAATGCCAACCCTATGAAGGGGTGAAGGGGAAGCCATTGACCGCCGCCCAGGGTGTACCGGCCGCTCCGATTCCGTTCCCCCCGGACTGCAGCGGGATCGGAATCGGAGCGACACTCGAGGAGGTTACCCAACACACTCCAAACAATGTGTACCTAATAAAGAACAATTTTTTATGATAGGAACGAAAACAAAATCAAGAGATCAATGAATTCATAACTAATCATTCATTTGTTTCATAGATTGGAATGCATCACTCATTATTATAAGAAACATCTCCTTGCAACTGTCGGCAGATAAAGAGATATTATAATACAGCTTCACAAACAGATGCCTAGTATTAACTGTTACGTTAATTTAAAAAATTCGGAAACTTGATTTAAGTAATAACTTTTATCGACAATTATTGTGCCAGTCTCTATACCTAATGGTTACAAGTCACATACAGTGAACATAAAATTTGTCTATAATTCTCATTCATTAAGCAGTCCCTGATGATGAAATTACAATTTATAAAATACTTCAAAAGAAGAGAGTCGAATTTCGCTGAGTAATCAAAAAGAGATAACGAATATGCATATGGACATTATTGGACTGTCAATCAAATATCATGCCGCATACTGTATTGTTTTGACTGTTTCCGCATTTTACGAACGGTATTGAATGGTGTTGTTATTTATAAAAATTTGGTTAATGATAGTAAAACAAAGATATGATCGAATTCCTGCTACACTGGTGATAGCTATGATAGGGCTAATAATAAATATTTTTTTTTTTAAAGCGTACTAGTAACCGAAATCGCTAGTATTCCCGTTAACTCCTCCAGCCAAGCTAAATTGCTTGTGTTAGGAGTGGGTTCACGTCGGTAGTGGAATGACCAGGACTCGAACCTGGGACCACTCGATCGTGAGACCTACTCAGTAATCAAGTGAAGTAGCAATGGAGACAAGTGTCTTAATTTTTGATAGGTTAAAAGTATTAAGATATTTCGTGGGTGCTAGCACCTCTGCCTACCCCTTCGGGGATATAGGCGTGAGTTTATGTATTTATGTATGTATGTATGTAGGTATTTCGTGATAAACCTTTAGATAATGTCGATTGATTCATAATTAGATTTCGCAATATCTTTAGACTTGTTTCTTAATATAAATATCGCTAATTAAGAATAGCTCGATATGCGAGAGTATAAACTAAAATATAATTTACAAAACTAACAAATTCAAAAATTGTACAATTGGCGGTTTTATCGCAATGAACAATCTGGTGCCTGCACGCGATGGCTAATTATGATAAGAGTGCCATTTGTATACCATCATTGAGTACAAAAAGAATGTATTGAAAATATAGACAGCGAATTTCATTTGCACTGCTTGTCTTGATTTCCAGTTTTATCATAAGATCTTTATTGTTTAGTGCATTTCCACCAGATCGTTTCAGTTTTATGTTATCAAAATGGACAAAAGGGACAAAAATGTTCTCCTAGTTGACAGCACAGTGTATCTAGGAGATAGCATGTAGTATGTAACTGTTCTTTCGCTACCGTAATACAACCCGCCTGATAGTTAAGTAATCTGTAGTGATAGTAAGTAGATATCTTTGCAGTTTTCGGCATATTCACAGTTCTAACAAGATCAAATTAATGTTATTCAAAAGAAGTTATTTCAAATTCTCATCCTCCACAAGGATACAAATATTATATTATCATGGTCTCTAATATTAGTATTTACACCACACAACTATTTATGCATACTAGTTGGTCGGATGGGGTAGTAGTAATGTTTACCATGTATTGTTTTGAGTTTTCAAAAAACGTGGAACGCTTCGTGGATTGAAATCGTGTAGCGTTCCACTTCACTCAAAACAACAAATGGCAAATACACCGTTACCTCTAATACAATACTTGCACCTGATATCCGCAGAGACTAGGTATTGCTTTATTATCGAGTTACATTTCGCTACCTACGTTTTCGGTCCCATATATTACGGGGCGATCCTTTTACAGTCTAATGAACGCTTTCACAGACTCCCTGCTGCTCCTGATATTTTGTAATCAAAATACAACTCAAGAATTAAACAACCAACCACAATAAATAATTATCCTATACAAACAACACGTAGCTTGAATATCATTTGAATATTGATCTACGCATAGACTAAAACCTTGATTTTACATAGGTAGGTACTATAAACATTCGATTATCTTCATGACATCATGAAACGGACTTCATTAAATAGTGATATTATAATATATAATTTAGGTTATTACATATAACAGGAAAATCATACAATTCTCTGTCATCATGTCATGTTTAATTACCATGTAGAGCCTGTAACGAAGTTACTACGACCTTAGACGCCCCAATTAGAATATTATAAAACTAAAATTATATCTGTAATTTTATTTAGTTAATCCAAAATAGGAGATTTTAACAAAATAGGATCCTGATTAGAAGTAAAACTAATGAGTAAGCTACTTCGGTTATCGTTATAGAATAAATTTACTTAAATTAATAACATTATTAACTTTTTATGACTCTTTTGTTATAATTTAAGTTTAATGAAAAGAAATAGGCAGATATTTAGATCTATCATAATAATATGTATCAAAATTTTAAGTTCATTTGTGTACGCTTCAAAAACTAAAAAAGTTCTGCATCGATTGAGCTCAAATTTTGACACGATATATCGGTTTCAAGGTGGTTTTTATCTATTTTTCGCGTGAGTGGCGGCACTCTCTGGTTATGAATTTTTTTAACGAATTTGTCCCCGGGCGAAGCCGGGACCTCGGGCCGCTAGTACTATATATTATAATATAAATAGTGATGAAACCAATTCTGAACATATTACTTACAGGTCCTGCGTTTGTTTGTTACAGGTTGTATATAAAATGAAAATTATAGAGTGTATTTATCTAGTTGATAGAGTTGATATCAACAAGCAATTAAATCTAGTAAAAATCTTCTTACATACCTCATAAGCTACCCTTACCTCATGAAAACTCATTTAACTTTACAAAAATATGATATTGGTGAAATTAGTCGAACGAATTTTCACTAGTGCGATCTAGCCTTAGGCTTAGCCTTTACACGTTTTACTTCGCGAAATTCATTAAAACTGAATTTCATCGCGAACCGCATTCAGAGTGAACGAAGCTGTGAACCTCATTTTACTCAGTCGACGGATTTCACTGATGAAATTCACTCTAAGTAGAACGTGATAAGGCAGTTTAGCTTCAATTGGTCTCGGTCTCTCTTTAATCAAACTCACATGAATATATTCCGTTGAGGAAGTATGGAATAATTGAATAAACTAAATTCTAAACTTCGCAGTTAAACTAATCCAACTTATTCTGCGATTGGTAGATACAGAAACCAATTACTTTCAAGTACATTGATATTTTACTAACAAGAAGTGTTTGTTCAAGATAAGTACTAGTAAAGTACTTCGTGGACCAATTTTTTACATTTTCTTTTACCTCGTTTGTTCGGTACCTAAGACTATTTTAATGTCGTTAGAATATGAGAGTTTATCTAAAATATTATTCTATACTAGCTGATCCCCGCGGCTCCGCCCGCGCGGAGGTCGGTTATCGTTTTTTGGTCATATCTCCTGTTCTAGTTAACCAATTGTAATCAAACATGCGACAGATTTTAAGTGTGACCAAGACCTATCTAATAGAAGCATCGCATCAACATCCGTTCAGTAGTTATTGCGTCCTTTGCGAACAAACAGACAAATAGATAAACAGACAGATAAGAATGAAAAACAAGTTGAATTCCTGAGACGAGCTCAGCCGAATACAAGTGATTTTCGATTTTGCGTTTTTTTTTTTTTTTTTTTTGCGATTTTTTGCGTTTTTTTTTATCGTGCAATGGTTCACCCCAGCACAAATCTATTACCGAAAACAGCAACTCGATAGCTCATCTCCTTCATACCCAAAACCGTGACAGAAAATTGGCAACGACGACGTCGACGACAACTCGATAGCCTATTGCTATTTCAATTTTCTAAAGAAAATCACTTTTTTTTTTAATCTTGCAATGGTTCACCCCAGCACGAATCTATTACCGAAAACAGCAACTCGATAGCTCATCTCCTTCATACCCAAAACCGTGACAGAAAATTGGCAACGACGACAAGTCGATAGCAATAGGGCTTTTCTAAAGAAAATCCCTAAAAAATGTTTGTGTTCAGATACGTCCATTTAATATAACCCAAGTTTTTTTAAATCCTCAATGTACGAACACAACTAATTTAAAATTTTGTGACAACACATTCAATCTAAGTAAATAATTTTAAACTATCTACACTATGATAAGTGTAGATAGTTTAAAATTATTTACTTAGATTGAATGTGTTGTCACAAGCAGTATCTATCGTTTTCTAAGAAATAGAGCCAATATTGTACTTATTTCGATAGTATGTGTAGTAGGAGGAATAATAGGTAATATAGTGAGCAAATCAGATTATGACAGTTCTTGTATGTCCTAGTCCACCAATGCTGATCGGGATCACCACCAATAATGTGGATCAAAGTGGCCCACGTCGGAGCAGCATCACGTAGACTTCGCAAGAGCTAACGATATGAGAAACCTTAACCAGGGTTTTAATAGGTTATAGGCATCAACCATACATATAATAGTTGAGTAGTTTCGATGTCATTATAGTCGTTTAAGTCTGAGTTTCGTGTGAGTTTTTTTTTTTTTAGTCCGTCAAACTGACTGCACCCCGCCTGATGGTAAGCTGAGGTGAAGTCCAAAAAGTAGTGGCCACCATTTCCAGAGATTGTCTCTAGAATGGTGGACCCTACCTACACGGCCTGAACAGATGTTTTTTCACGCCCCGCTTAAAGAGCCCAGGATTGTAGGTAGAAGGGAACATGTGTGTGGGTAACGCGTTCCAGTGCTTTATGGTCCGACAAAAAAAGGAGTCACCAAACCGCTTGGTTCGTGATGGTATCGATTGCACAGTATGAGGATGACACCTAAGTCCTGCACGTGTCGTTCGGGACAAGAAGGGAGAAGGTGGAATCAATTGGAATAGCTCATCGGCACATTCACTATGGTATATGCGATAGAATACTGCCAAGGAGGCTATATCTCTACGCAGCTGCAGACGCTCTAGAGTACTGGTGACCTCAGGACTATCAATGATCCGGACTGCCCGTTGCTGCAATCTATCAAGAGCGTCTTAACAAGTACTGAGCGTGGCCATCCCACAGGTGATATCAGTATTCCACGCAGGGACGAACCTGAGTCTTATATAAAAGACACCTCTGCCCCGGCGTGAAAAACCGTCTCACCCTATTCAGCACTCCGAGTTTGCGTGAAGCTGTTTTAATAACGCTATCGATGTAATTTTTGTTGTTAAGTTTGCAGTGAACGTCCATACCGAGCATGTTGATACTGTCCTGTAATGGTAGTGGTGTGTTCCGAAGAGTTGGAAGGGGAAGGAAAGGAGATAACTTTGCTGTAAACGCGCATGCCTGTGTTTTCTCGGCATTGAATTCGACCAGGTTCTTAGATCCCCATTGGGAAATGTGGTCTAGGTCCCTATCGAGCTCAATGACAAGTTGCCGTCTTCTTTCCTCACTGTCAGTCTAACGCCCATGCAAAGTACTGTCATCTGCATAGCAATGTAGGCTGCCCACGGACAGCATATCATTGATATGCAGAAGAAAGAGAGTGGGCGATAAGACGGACCCCTGAGGCACACCAGCATTAAACGGCATGAACTCAGAAGCCGGGCCGTCACAAAGGACTCGGATTCTGAGCTCATGCAGAAAACTGGCAACCCAGCTGCACAGTCGAGATGGCAGACTGTAGGCCGGGAGCTTGGCAAGAAGCGAACTGTGCCAGACCCTTTTTTTTTTACGTGATATCCCTTGATAAAATGAAATCCCTTCGGATACCCCCCCGCCGGCCAGCGGGGGTGGTTATGTCGCGTATCGACTAAAACCGCTCGGTGTCCTACCCAAGTGTCCGTTGCCGGGCACCCCGGATAAGCCCTCGAAAGGAGAACCCCAGGGTGACCCTATCGAAAGCTTTGGCGATGTCAAGGCTGATAGCCAGTGACTCGCCATGCTTCTCCATAGCCTCATCCCAGAGATGTGTGACGTACGCCAGAAGATCACCCGTTGACCGTTTTGGCCTAAAGCCATATTGCCGGTCGTTAATTATGGAATGATCTTCTAGGTAACGCATGAGCTGTGCGTTAATAATGTGTTCAAACACCTTGCTGAGAACTGAGGTGACAGCTATGGGTCGATAGTTGCCTGGATCGGACCGACCTCCTTTTTTGGGGACCGGTTGTACGTTCGCCTCTTTCCAAGCCCCCGGGACCAATCCCGAGGAATATGACAGGCGAGTCGCGTCAGCGTTGGAGCTAACTCCACTGCGCATTTTTTAAGTACCACCGCTGGGATACCATCAGGGCCACTGGCTTTCCGGACCACCAGTACCAGTTTCCAGAGCCATGTTGGCCGCACCAGTGATTACTAGGTCGCGTGTCCGCTCTCCACGTGGGTCAGGTGTCCGACCCGGACGTATGGTTGGATTATAGAGAGCAAAACCCCACGTTTATGAAATACACATTATATTATAGATTAAACCAAGATGGATTCGGAGAGGAAATCTGCCTAACAACCCTATATTAATGATGATGAATGGGCTATTGTCTTAATATTTCACAATGAGACAGAAAGAAGTGCATTCTAACACAATTTTCAGGATAATAAATTTGTTTAGATTTTCTTACAAAACTTTTCCTCGCGTCTTATATCTGAATACCATAATTATGCCTTGTTCGTAATTGTTCTATTGAAATTTAGGGTAAGATTTTAATAGTTATTTATGCAACTGTGGTATAATGAGGGGTATTAAAACATGAATGTGTAATGTAAAATACTTTTATCACACGAAGCGAAGCTGAGTGTGATAATAGTATCACATGAGTGTTTTAATACCTAATTATACAGTTGCATACAAGACTTTATCTACACCCATGATAAACTAATAATACATCTTCAGAGAATGATGTACTGCCCTTTGATATTTTCCAATTCATGAAATCTTGGTACCTACGCCTTTTCATACTGTTTTCTAGATTTTTCCGGTAGTAATTTGTTAGAAATGTCCTTTGCTGCGTTCGAAATGTCTGGAGGTGTGTTATCAAAACTTAAATCGCTCATTTTCGTAAGTAAACAGAACAATTTGCAAAAATAATAGCGAAGAAAAATAGCGGGAATTCGAATTCGAACGAATAAGCTTTAATTTTTTTTTACGGCGCGCCGCCGTCGTGGTAGTGCAATGTAACGCGCGACAGTTCTTTTTTTGAAACTCATGCAGATTCCAAGCATCGGGTGGTAAGAATTTGGCTGTCTGATGAGTAACCCTTTGCGCGGAAGACATTGAAAAAGCGAAAGGAGTGTTATTATGAAATTTCATACAACATTATAACACCCGTTCGGATGATATTATGGTTATTAGGACATTGGATGTATTAATGTTGGCAACAAGCTAACTGTTTCAGAATCTTTTATAGAGGATTTAAAGCATGGGTGTAGATAAAATGTATAATCGAGATATTATCCGACTTTTTATCTTGATTTTGGGTTTTAATACGTGAAACATAATATACAACATTTAATAAACAACATTGACACTTACATCATCTTTATAATACTAAGTCATTAAGTTTCGCTAATTATTGCGTTTTATCGAGCACTACAAAGTAGTTATGGAGTAGGTAGACCTTTAAACTACCTAACGTACTTATCAATTGCTGGACAGTTCAAATCTTAGCCACCATTGCATTGCAATCGGAGAAAATTAAAAAGCGCGACAGAAATAAGTGCACCACCTCCTCTGATCTGAACAGTTTATTAAGTGACGAAATGAACTGCCTTTAACTATCAAACCATCATGGTAACCGAGTAAGAATGAATACTAAAAAGACCAAAATAAAAGTTTAGTTAATCGTAATTATGATATTAGCGTTTTATTCATATTTCATTATTTATACACAAATCTTCATTACTTAAAAAAGTTTTTTATAAATGCAGGACTTAAAAGTCAATTAGGCACAAAAGACGATTAAACTGTGTATTTAGTTGAATGACAGCAAGAACTAAATACCCGCACTTAAACTTTGAGTTAATCTGTAACGTTACTTGACCCTTTCGTGGAATCCTCTCTTACGTCTATATGTTTAAACTCTATGGAATGTAAGCTTGTGTCTGGTACTTTATATCCTTGGGATTGTCCTTAAAATAGACAAGTAATTCCTTCTACTACATTTAATAATAATTACTAAGTACAGAAAGGTGTGGTTGAGTGGATAAGCAGACGATCGATAAATGCGGGTGACCAAGTTTGCCACTGTCTAGTCAAGGCATCCAATCTAAATACCTTTATCAGATTTTGTTCTAATTTATGTATGAAAAAACTAGTCTTAGAGTAAACTTATTATGATAACTCCACTTAGTACTTCTATATGCGCATTTATTATAAACTTCTTTTAGAATCTATACTACAGGATACTATTTTTCTTTACTGCAAGCGGTACTGAGAACAACTCTGCGAATGTCAAACGTGCAGTGGAGCTTCGTTTTATAATGAAATTGTGAAAGAATATTGGTGGAAGCCTATAATTCACAGTCAGAAATGATGAATTATTGTTGTTCTTGTGGAAGTTATTTTGAGATAATTGGGCATTATTGGAGTAATGCTTATTAAGTCCAATTTTAATATCGATATTATATTACCCAAATATTCATTTTTTTAATTTATTGCACATGAATATAAATAAATCTTTATATATAAAAATGAATTGCTGTTCGTTAGTCCCGCTAAAACTCGAGAACGGCTGAACCGATTTGGCTAATTTTGGTCTTGAATTATTTGTGGAGGTCCAGAGAAGGTTTAAAAGGTGAATAAATATGGAAGTTGTTATCGATTGAGGCAGTACGAAGTCTGCCGGGTCAGCTAGTAAATATATAAATAAATATTCTACGAACTTCTACACAGCGCTTTCTAGACCCAAAGTAAGAATAGTTTAACTAGCTTGTGTTATGGGTTCCATAATGCGGATAAACATACTTATATACTTTTTTTTTGTAAATAAATACATATTATACATAGAAACACCCGACCAAATAATATGAATGAATAAGAATATGAATATGATTTCACTCCGTCTGATGGTAAGCTATGAATGCACTAAAGAATAGTATATCGATTACATTTTGTGTATTATCATTGTGTGGTCACCAGTTAGTTCAGTGTATTTTTTGATACCAAAACTTCAAAAAGATAAATACATTATAATATGCTTATTCTAGTATAGGTATATGTATTTATTTAAAAGTGTAAAGTGCTCTAACTTTTAATAATACACCTTTGTCTCTGCAAGCTTGCTCTACCAGTGGTTGACTAGGCAATGCATGTAACATCAAGCCCACCTATATTAATGGACACGCCGTTTAATACATAAATTAATGAAAAGAAACGACTATAAGAACGTCTGGAACACAAGTTTCCGATGGACCACGGCCAAACAGCCCGGAAGCAGTATATTCTACAGACTATAAGAATATTTCTAAATCACAGTACTTGTAACTACAAAGGGTAAAAGTTAACCATACATCAACGTTTCCAGACTGGGTAAAACTCTGACCCGATGAGGTTGCGGCGGACAAATTATATTATTGGTTCTAACATTTGTGTAAATGAATAAGTGAGAAAATAATGAAAGTTTTTATATGTATGTTATATTAGATAAGTACATAATATATACATATTATGTGATGTGTTATTTATGGTGCAGCTAAAAAAAGATTTCGTAGTATATTCCTCCAAATAATATAATAATGAAGAAAATAACGACAGAAAATTCGTATTCACGTACGTGCGACGTGCGAATTTCTCGCAAAAAAATTGGAGAGCAGCAGTTGGCAAATAAGAAGTCTACAAACGACGAAGATGATGAATTTAGGATTTATCTTGCAGTGATAAAATCAAGACTTCAATATTATGCTTAGTTGGCTTTAGTATAGCGTGATAATATTTTCCCCTTTTCTTATTTGATATCATCCAATGTATCTACCATGAACACGGTTGAGTGTTGCCCGAAAATTTGCCATAGTATCAGAAGATTTAAGAGAGGGACAAGAAACATCATCTTTACATTAGTTTCTACTAATACCACATTTGGTTGCGATACAATTTAACTATTTCTTCTAAGAGATAGACGAAGATAAAAAAATGGATTTCTAAGAGATATAGCTGTGTAAATAAGGTTTCTACGAGATCTATTTTAGAGCCTTGAGGTTGCTTAAGGAATAATAATTCTATGAAATTATTATTGCTTAAGCTTAAAAATGTTATATAAAGAATAATTCTATTACACTTTAGAAAAACACAGGGGTGTTTTTGACGCCCTACTAAGATCACCGGGACCCAAGCCAACCTCCCAAGCTTAGCAAGTGTACCAGCAAGCTGGTACGCTTGCTGATTCTTGGACGAGGCTCTGGCGTATCAGGGTAGGGAGGTCAGATGGCAGTCGCTCCCATAAAAGCCGTATAAGCCAAATCAAGAAGAGGAGAAGAAGTAAGTGCACCCCGGGCTTCGAAGTAGAAGCCTCGGATGCAACCGGGAACCACGCTAAGATGAAGATGATAGCACTTTAGAAAAACATAAAAACCTTATTGAAACATGCACCCCGTGCCCACCAAGATCTTGGAAGCCCAAGCCAACCTCACCTACAAGCTAATACACATGAAAATTGACGCACAAGGCTCTGGCGCAGGCTTTCTTATCGGCGTTAGGGGTTCAGATGGCAGTCGCTCTCGTAAATTATTGCGGAGTAGGAAAACGGACCCCGAACTCCAAAGTGCACGCTTTGGATGATGTTGCGCAGATGATAATAGAGACTTTAGAAAAACGCAAGTTAGTTAATCTTGGCGTTTATGATGCTGCCGTCCTCAAACTAAAAAGCGGCTAATTGACAAGAGTAAATTTCGAGCTAGAGCTGAAAAACGAGTTATAGAGAATATTTTTAAACCGATGCTAATATTTTCTATAAATCTAAAATAAGGTTGTCATATATCAAAACACGGATATTTTTTTGAACTATTACGAGAATAAAGTTGCTATTGAATAATATTAATAAGTATTTATTTGAAATTAAAATGTGAAAATTCACCAGATGCCACTTAGCCGCCTTTCAGCTTGAGGACCACAGGTATGTTGGCATCATCGAGCAGTAAGTCGATGCACTACACTATGATATTCTGCGGCCTACTAACCTTTCCACTGCTCTTTATGCCACCGAAAACCATTAAAGTGGAAGGCAATTTGGTATCATCATTTATTACGCTTACTTATAGATTATACTCGTACTTGTAGATGCCTTTATTTTCACTATACTACAATTATTATTATAGGTTGCTAATGTTGCTGCATATACGTATAGGTACCTACTCTCTCCTTACACCCCGGTGTCTGTAGATCCGAGACGGCGTGCGGTTTTAGTCGGTTCAAGCCTGACATAACCCTCCCCGCTGGCCGGCGGGGGGTATCCGAAGGTAACCGCACGAAAAAAAAAAGTAACCAACCAACCAAAAACCTACTCTCTAATAGCTAGAGTAATTTTCAATACAAACATCTCCACAACTATTGTTTCTGTAATCAGTCACATTTTATTTTATTAATAGTTAGTTTTGGTAAGTCAGGGCTTACTATCTTATTATGTTATACCTAGTGGATATTGTAGTACAGTACAACGTGTAGTGACCGGGCCGGGTTCCATCCGGATCTGTATACTTTGTATGAAGTGATACATACAAAGATGAATAATGTTGGTGGGTATTGTTGTCCGGCTCCAGCCCAGCTGATTCCGAAATGCTGTAACATGAATGTGTATACCGGACGCCCAGAGGGCAGTCAACGATGACTCTTTGTGAGGTGAGCAGCAATGCAGTGAAAAACAAAACATAACATATACAGCTGTGCCAAAAATACGGTAGACGAGTTCCGGCCGGGGCTCGGCCCGCTTGCGGCACCGTGTAACGTGAACCGGCCTTAAAATGTAGCATAGGTATGTGCTAATCTTTGTACTATATATGTATATAACTTAAAACTTTTTAAACTTTTTTACGTAAAGATGTTTCTTTTAAATGATTAAGACTTAAGAAAATATTTGCTTAGGTATTCTTAACTTGGGGTGTGTGTTGGGTAACCTCCTCGAGTGTCGCTCCGATTCCGATCCCGCTGCAGTCCGGGGGGAACGGAATCGGAGCGGCCGGTACACCCTGGGCGGCGGTCAATGGCTTCCCCTTCACCCCTTCATAGGGTTGGCATTGATCGTCGGCCAATACCCAACGTGGCGGGAACACATCGCTCTCCGTACTCCTCTGCTTTCAGAGGAGACAGGATGAGCGATGCTGTTAGTGGTGAGATGGCCCAGGGTCAGCCGGGGTGCAAGGGATGTGCTCTATGGGTAACCTTACACCCCGGCGTCTGAGGACCCGAGACGGCGTGCGGTTTTAGTCGGTGCAAACCCGACATAACCGCCCCCGCTGGCCGGCGGGGGGGTATCCGAAGGGATTTCCGCACGATAAAAAAAAAAAAAGGTATTCTTAACTTGGGGTGTGTGTTGGGTAACCTCCTCGAGTGTCGTTCTGATTCCGATCCCGCTGCAGTCCGGGGGGAACGGAATCGGAGCGGCCGGTACACCCTGGGCGGCGGTCAATGGCTTCCCCTTCATGGGGTTGGCATTGATCGTCGGCTAATACCCAACGTGGCGGGAACACATCGCTCTCCGTACTCCTCTGCTTTCAGAGGAGACAGGATGAGCGATGGTGTTAGTGGCTGAGGCCACCATAGGGTCCTGGGGGATCCAGGGGCGGGTTGGCCCACTGCTAACGCAGGGGTTGATTTTGAGTAAGTACATTTAATGAATAGAAATATATTTGTAACAAAATGGCGACGCGTCGTCGCGACAGCGTAGCGAGACCGCGAGTTGTCGTGCGCTCGGATCGTGGCGGAATGGCCGGCGCGGCGCGGACGCCGGCGGTATGAGGAGAGGGAGGAGCGCAGCCGCGCGTTAACAAGCTGGCCCCCTTGGAGCAGGAGCAGCATCCTGGTCCAACTTCGTTGGTAGTGGGCAGAGCCTATTCCAAGCTCTGCGTAATGTCCCTGTTATAGTTACAACGTCTGCCACCCGGTTGACGCCGTCAGTGCCTGGGTAAACGGTGGTGACACGTCCTAGCAGCCATCTGTTAGGTGGTAGCCGATCATCTTTGATGATAACCATCTCTCCTGGCTGTGGTTGTCCTCCATTTGTACGCCATTTGTTTCGGATCTGCAATTCTGAAACGTATTCCTTGTAGTACCGATTCCAAAAATGGGTTTTTAATGACTGTATCCTATTATATCTTGAGAGCGTATGAAGTGGAGCCTGGTCGACCTGGGGGGCAGGCAGCATAGTGAGCGTCCGTCCAATCAAGAAATGCGCTGGAGTGAGAGGAACTAAATCTGAAGGATCAGATGACATTGGGGTGAGAGGCCTAGAATTTAGTATTGCTTCGATTTGAACCAATACAGTGTTCATTTCTTCGTAATCTAAATGAGCCAGTGACAATACACGTTTTAAATGTTTTTTAATTGACTTCACTGACCCTTCTGCGACGCCATTGTAATGTGGACTGTAGGCTGGACTAAATTTGAAATTGATTTCATTTTCAGCAGCGTATGAAATAATATCATTACATTGATTTCTCAGAAACCTAGCTATTTCGTTGCAAGCACCCACGAAATTAGTTCCATTGTCGGAATATATTGTACCTGGCTTACCTCTGCGAGCAATAAACCGATTTAAGGCGGCAATGAAGCCATCGGAACTTAAATCAGTGACAAGTTCTACATGCACCGCCCTCACTGCTAGGCAAACAAAAACAGCAATGTATGCTTTCTTCAGCTGACAGCCACGACCTTTCCTGTTCGCAATCATGATGGCGCCAGTGTAGTCAACAGCTGTATTGCTGAAAGGGTAGTCTACTTGCAATCTTTGTAGAGGTAAATTACCCATGATAGGCTGGTAAGTCTTGCCTGCAAATCTACGGCAAGTTATGCAATCTCTAGTTACCTTTCTACAAAGATTACGACCATTGACTATCCAGTATTTGTGACGTAATGTTGATAGCAACAGCTGTGGTCCCGCATGTAAAAGAATTTTGTGATAGTATGTGACTAATATCTTTGTAATGTGATGTGAAGCATCAAGTAGGATAGGGTACTTCGTGTTGTAGTCGTAGTGTGAGTTTGATAATCTGCCTCCTACTCTTATAATACCTTTATTATCAATAAAAGGGTTTAATTTGAGAAGTTTGTCTTTAATAGACAGTGGCCGTTTCTGTAGTAACTGTAAGTATTGTTTATAATATGAATCACGTTGCACTTGCTTGCATAACACATGCAACGCCGAACCGGAATTTAGCTCTGTAACAGTCAATGGACCTATTATTTTATTGCTAGTATCTTGAAAGTTGGAAATAAATCTTTTTGCGTAAGCTATGGTACGTTGTAATTTAGTAAAATTAGAAAAGGTATTGAAATAGTTAATATTGTAAGAATCTGTTGATAAATTACATTTAATTTCTGGCAAACTAGCTATATTTATATTTTGTGGTTGTGTGGGCCACTGAATGTCTGTTTGATGTAAGAAGTGGGGACCTCCCCACCACAAAAGTGAAGATTGAAGTTGTGATGCGTTGCAACCGCGCGAACCTATGTCGGCCGGGTTCATGTCTGTGGGAATGTAATTCCATGAATTTGGGTCAGAATTATTGGTGATCTCATTAATTCTATTGTAAACAAATTGTTTTAGTTTTAACTTGCATGTTTTGATCCAGCCCAGCACGATAGTTGAGTCACACCAATAAAAGATGGAGTCAATTTTTAAGCGTAATGAATCGACTACCTTTTTCATTAATTTTGTGGCTAGAAGGGCGCCGCATAGCTCTAACTTAGGCATAGTTAGCCTTTGTTTGAGTGGTGCTACTCTGCTCTTTGAAAGTAACAAATGTACTTGTACATTCCCAGAGTCGGACACTGAGCGTAGGTATATACAAACTGAAAAAGCTTTAAATGAGGCATCGCAGCATGCGTGTAATTCCACCTTTACATATGAATCACATAACACTCTACGAGGGATATTAATTTTAGTAATTTCTGGTAAGTATTTAATAAAGTCCTGCCATTGTGATTCAACTTCGGCAGGTAGCTGGTCATCCCATGTGATATTCTTAGCCCATAGATTTTGTAATATGAGTTTTGCCTGTAGCATACAAGGATTAATTAAACCAAGCGGATCAAATACTTGAGCAATAGTGGATAAAATAGTTCGTTTGTTTGTGTATTGCTTGTTTGAATTTTTGTTTGCTAAGAATAATAAAGTGTCTTTCTTACAGGCCCAGAGTAAACCTAATGTTTTTGAATAATCATATCTGCTTAAGTTTAATAATTCGTCTGTGTTGTTTTCATTAAGAATGTCCTCGAGGATAGACGGTTGTTTGGACCGCCATTTACGTAAATGGAAGTGAGCGCCCTCTAACGTCTGGATGACGCCTTTGCAGATTTCTATTAGGGTTTTTTCGTCATCATGCCCGGATATATAGTCATCTACGTAAAAATCGTGTAAGATTGTCTCACTTACATTTTTGTTAGTGCATTCTTGACCCAACTGTACCAGGCATCTAGTTGCTAGATACGGCGCTGACGCCGTCCCATACGTAACTGTATTTAATTTATATTGTTTAATTGGCTGGCTGGGATCTGACCGCCAAACTATCTGTTGTAAACATCGTTGATCTTTGTTTACATAGATCTGTCTATACATTTTTTCTATGTCAGACGTTACTACAAACTTATGTTGTCGAAATCTAATTAAAATGCCAAGTAAATCGTCCTGTACAGTTGGCCCAACATGCTGAATGTCATTGAATGATTTGCCTGTGCTTGTCACAGCTGAACCATCAAAGACGGTGCGTAACTTTGTAGTGAGGCTGTCTTCACGCAAGACACCGTGATGAGGCATGAAGTATGAAATGCTATCGTTTTGTGTACTTGTGTTTTCTGACATGTGACCTAAAGTCAAATATTCGTCAAGAAATTTTGTGTATTTTTCTTTGAACTCTGGGTTGCGTTAAAATTTACGTTCTAATGATTGAAACCTTATTAGTGCTTGTTGTTTAGAATCGCCTAGGGATTCAGGTGATTCCTTTAATGGTATAGTAACAATAAATTTGCCATCTGTGTGGCGCTTTGTTGTTTGTGTAAAGATTTGTTCACACTCACTCTCACCTTTAGTATGGATTTGTTGAGTAGAGGGAACTGATTCTAATTCAATTTTTTTTTTAATTTCTCTTCGATTTCACTGTTTACAAAATGGCAATGGACTGCATGTTTTTGATTTGTGTTTGATGTATAGTTTGATGATTGTGTAGAACCTGTGATGAGCCACCCTAATGTTGTTTCAATCAAGGTGGGTTTGTTCTTCCCCAGGACTATGTGATTGTTTAGAAGGACATCCCAAAAGATGTCCGCCCCCAATAACATCTGCACCTCAGACGGCATGAAGAAAGTTGAATCCGCGAGGTGGATGCGAGAAGGAATAGAAAAAGAATTGCAATTAATTTGTGAAGTAGGTATCAACTGGGTGCTATGTGGCACAACAAAACAATTGACGTCAGTTGTATAACCACTGTCTGTGAGTGACGATATAGTGACGTCACATGTTTTTGTAATTTTAAAGGACTGCTTGTTCAATCCTTGTACTGAAAGACAAGTAGAATAACTGGGTATCCTTAATTTAGTTCGTAAGGTTTCTGTGATGAAACTAGATGTGCTCCCATTGTCGAGTAGTGCACGAACTTTGTGTGTATGACCGTAACAATCTTGTATGTTGATTGTAGCAGTGGATAGGAGTACCTGACTGTGATGTATGGAGGAGAGTGTGATACTACTTGATTCTGTTTGCTTTTGTTTTTGCACGGTATGTAAGACGACACAACCCTCTGATGAAGTTGATGTCTTGGGAACCGTGCTACTATTGTGTAATAGAGTGTTATGACGCTGTGTACACAGTCTGCAGGAACTAAGCCTACAACGCTGGTCGTCATGACCTGCACGCAAGCAGTTTGTGCATACATTTAATTGTTTGACTCGTTCGATACGCGTCTCAATTGGCATTGATTTAAATTTCATACATTGGTAGATTGTATGATTATTCTTGCACACAGGACATTTAAATGGTGCTTGTTTATGTGTTTGGTTAACTACGAATGTTTTAGGATGGTTGTGAATAACATCACTGTGTCTGCGTTGTGGTAGTTGTAGTTTTGTATGAGTTGATGATTCTTCCATGGTTTTTAGTAAGTCAGCACGATTTTTTAAGAATTTATTGAAATCATCTAAAGTAGGTAGTCTCGTGATACTGTTACGTTCCTCTTTCCAGTCACGTAGTGTAGATGGGTCCAACTTACTAGTAACCATGTGTATAATCATAATGTCCCAGTGTTCTGTAGGCAAATTCAGTGTTTTTAAAGCCCTTAAGTTTCGGTTGACGGAATCTATTGTGTTTCTTAATGCTCTAGAAGATTCATGAACTACTGGTTTTATATTGAATAAAGCTTGTATGTGACTGTTGACCAAAATTCGATCGTTATTATATCTATCACATAGCAAATCCCACGCGACGTCTTAATTATTTGCTGAGAATTCCAATGATTTAATAATTAGTGATGCACTTTCTTTTAATGAATTTCGCAAATAGTGAAACTTATGGATTTTAGGTATTGTTGTGTTGTCGTGTATAAGGGACTTGTAAATGTCGTGATACTCAAGCCACTCCTGATAGCGCCCAGAAAAGGTTGGCAAGCTAATAGTAGGTAACTTAATGTTTGGCCCACCTGACGGTTCAGTGACATTGCTAGAACCTGTCACTGACCCGGCATCTTGCTCCGCAGAGGCAGCGCTGAGTAGCTCCTGCGCAGTTGCCACGCAACTGAAGTAGCTGGCTTCGAAAATCTCCCGTTCCTTGTGCTCATCACCTGGAATTTCCATAAGACCTTCTATATCAGTCTGCACTGAATCAAATTCATTATAAAGCTCGAGTATTTTATTTAAGCGAGCTGTTATCTCAAAAACTTGTACTTTATTAAGAATTTTATTAGGTAAAAAGGTATCTAGATATGTTTTGTATAGTAAGCTTTGCTTTATAGCTTGCTCTAGTTTTCATTAATGATTTGAGATCCATGATTGTGCAAATTTATAAACAAATGCTAAGCTTTGCCATCTGTGTGGCGCTTTGTTGTTTGTGTAAAGATTTGTTCACACTCACTCTCACCTTTAGTATGGATTTGTTGAGTAGAGGGAACTGATTCTAATTCAATTTTTTTTTTAATTTCTCTTCGATTTCACTGTTTACAAAATGGCAATGGACTGTATGTTTTTGATTTGTGTTTGATGTATAGTTTGATGATTGTGTAGAACCTGTGATGAGCCACCCTAATGTTGTTTCAATCAAGGTGGGTTTGTTCTTCCCCAGGACTATGTGATTGTTTAATTGTTCAAACTCAAACTGTCCAGCTGAAAATAATTAATAAAATTAGCACGCGTTTAAAATACAGAATAAAGTGAACAATGTGCAGCAATACTTAAATTCTAAATTGCAGGCACGTTGCGGTAGAAAAGTGCGAAGCAGAGAGGGTGGGTATAGTGCGCGGGTGCAAAAAGCAAAGGTTTGCCTCGCCGGCCGCCGCACCACGGCTGCCGCGAGTCACGGGTAGGACACACGGCGCGAACTTTGGACCCCGGCTTCGCTGGAATGTTGAAGAAAAATAATAATTTAAAAATGTATACCTAATCGATTGCACTGTATTGGTACAAATCGGCACAATACAGCAAATAAGGCCCCTATAAGAAATGAATATGGACAAATAGTCGGTTGATGTTTAAAAATGTATCAATAATTACGTTAAACTGAGAAAAATTGTCAAAATATTTCGAAATTTTCGAAAAGGTAGAAAAGGTAGGTAGAAAAATAACTTATTCAGGTTTGAGAATTAACGTGGAGGATTGTAAATGAAATTGGTTGAGAAATGGAACTAGATGGCAATTAACGGGAATTATTAAATTTGATTGGAACGAACTCACTAATACCACGCTGCACACCCGATCTTGGTTTCTCGAACTGTAGGTAGGTATAGCACGGCGATGATGATATTTCTTGATTGTGTCGTAGTTACTTGTGTAGGTAATAAATGATTCACGCCCTGTTTGCTGTCGCGTCTCAATGCAATCCGTGACCGTTAGGTATTTCTCGAATGATCTCGTCAATGTCGATACTTCTTTGTTCCGTCTTATCTTCGAAACGGTTTCCAAAGCTGTATCCGGCTCGAATCTTGTTAACGAGAATTCTTGAAATGACACTATTGATTTGATTTTGAGTAAGTACATTTAATGAATAGAAATATATTTGTAACAAAATGGCGACGCTTCGTCGCAACAGCGTAGCGAGACCGCGAGTTGTCGTGCGCTCGGATCGTGGCGGAATGGCCGGCGCGGCGCGGACGCCGGCGGTATGAGGAGAGGGAGGAGCGCAGCCGCGCGTTGTCAGCAGGTGATC
Organism: Cybosia mesomella; assembly: GCA_946251805.1. Lineage (NCBI taxonomy): Eukaryota > Metazoa > Arthropoda > Insecta > Lepidoptera > Erebidae > Cybosia > Cybosia mesomella. Next base: position 22,327,970 of record OX276393.1, read on the forward strand.
AGCAACAACCTGACTGGTGGCTCCAGAAGGATACGCTGTGAACTTGCTGACCGGAGGGCTTGCCTTTATTGGCCAGCCCACGACAAGGAAAAGTCTATAACACCCGACAGCGAAGTCGTAAAAACCTATGAATACCAGCCGACCTCCATAGTATATAGGCTTATCCAGGTGCAGGGGGCTCCGCCTGGATGGACCACCTTTCCCCCCATACTCGTTGGGATAAGTTATGGACACAAATCTCTTTAACAAAGAAAAACCGGACCGGAACATAAACAAAAAAGACAAAGGCAAGAATATGGACACAGAAAAGGATGGAGTTTGCGCGGAGGTTGCGCAGCAGGTGGGCGTAGAGGTGACGCCAAACACCTCGGCGGTGTCGGAGAGGTTCGACACCGCCAGCGAAAGGAGTAGAGCGAGCAGCCCGTTAGGATTGGGCGTCAAGGCGCAGAAGCGCAAACGGCGCCCAAGGAAACAGCGACCAGGGGAGGGCGTGTCGGTTGAGGATTACACCCTCACCGGGACGGCCTCCTCCAGCGACGAGGCGACAATGTGGGCGCCTAAGGTGGCTGCAGTCCGCCGGGTGCGAGGAGGGCTGAGAGGTGGCCAACCCAGCCGGGCCCCCTTGGCCACTGCGAAGGCCGCGGAAAAATCGCCGCCGAGGCCTTCCACCTCGGCGGTGACGGAACCGAGCGGGAGTACGCAGTCTCTTTTAGAGAGACTCCAGAAGGTGACCGCGTCATTCCAGGGTTCCCCAAACCCTGAGCAGGAGGCGATGTTGCGCATTGTGCTCGACATTGCCTCCGAGAATGAGGGCCTGGCGGCGCAGCTGGCCGAGTCTCGTCGGGAGACGGCTCGACTAGCTGCAGCCGTCGAGGAGCTCAAGAGGGTGTAACGTAACGTTATCCTATGCAGGATAGCGTACGCCAGATTAAAAGAAGAGAATGCAGGAGGAGAGAAAATGAAGACTTTAAGGGGGTATTAATATATATATATATATATATATTAATACCCCCTCCTTTCCTTTCTTATATATATATAATATATATATATATATAATGTCCACAATTCACATCGCAATACACAAACTTAAATAATATCACTTGGAGTTTATAAGCAGTTCACAGTGTTTTCAAATCTTCAAATTATTAAGAGAGATTGCAATCTCATTAATCCAATTGTGGGATAGCCATAGCGAGCCACTCGCCAACAGTGAGAAAACGTGCAACAGTAAGGAAACGTGTTAAGGACTGCAGTAGCCTCTTGTTATAGATTTGCTAGAACAGAAGAGATATTAGAATGCTCGCTACTAGAGCAATTTATGAAGTCCCGTATTGACACTCATTTGACTTTAAAGTATGATTAAACTGAGGTATCTTTTTCCATCAGATACACCTTTCTTATGTTACCATGTTTACAGCTTCAAGACTCTCCCCTGAATGTCGTCCGAATATCATCTTTGAATTTTTAATCTTCTTGTTAGGAATGCCTGTCAATGAATTTAAAATTATTATATTAAGACTAAAACAGAGACAATAAAAAATACAACAAAAAGGTTATTATTCATATGAACATAGATTTAATATACTACAAGGGGTATGGCTAGCCCGGTTCAACCGGCGCAGCGGGCGCAACCGGTGGAGCCAGCGCGCGTGACTCGCTCGTCGGCGAGGCAGTTGGCGCAGCCGGTGCAGCCGGTGCGACCGGTGCAGCAGCCGGCACAGTCGGTGCGGCCGGCGCAGCAGAGGGTACCGCCGGCGGAGTCTTGGCTCCCCTATATGGAGGCGCTGGAAGAGCGGATGATGTGTCGGATGGAGGCCCTAATGGACTCCATCAACCTATCCTCGATGGGCAGGAACTACGCAGCTTCTTCCCGAATGTTGTCGTGAGGCTAAAATACAGGTGGGTCGAACCCGACTATGTTACCTCGCAGATCCTCACGGGACACGGATGCTTTAGGCAGCGACTTCATAGGCTTGGACTAAACGAAACTGCGACGTGCCCGTGTGGTGAAGCCGTTGAGGAGAGCCGAGACCACGCACTTTGGGACTATGGGCTGTATGCCACCGATAGGTGCAAAATGTTGGACTCAATACACTGCCTAGGCCGTGAGGTAGAGGGCCCAGTATTTCACGAGGAATTGGTGAGCAGTAGAGATGCCTTCCTGGCACTACGCACGTTTGCGCATTCTTGGCACGCCATCCGGCGTGAACTCGAAAACGGGCCGTAAGTGTACCGACGGCTCGCAGAACGCGCAGTACCGTTACTGTGTTTGTCAGCCCCATTAGGGGGTTAACGCTTCTTTCAAGAGTAGAAAGCCAGCCCCGTTGGGGGAGAATTCGGCTGGAGACGGATAAAGAATTTGTAGGGAGTCAAGACAGCACCCGCGGAGAAGGCTATAAGCAGACCGCAACGGGCGCTCTTCCGTGATTCGGTCAGTACGCCGTGAGGCAGGAATGAACATGGGAAGGTTGGAGGGAATGCCCTATCGCGGTGGCCCAAAAGGTCGCTGACGGGCGGAGCCTCCTAGTAGGAGGCTTCCTGAGAGCACAGACACGGCTCCTGCAGGCCCGACCGGCCAGGTGCTTCAGGTGCCTGTCGGTGGGCCGTGTGGGGGTGCACTGCACGGCGGAAGCGACGGCGGGTGACCGTTGCTTCCGCTGTGGCCAACCCGGTCACAAGGCCGGCACGTGCGATGCTCCGCTGCACTGTTTTAGGTGTGCAGCGGGAGGCAAGCCGGCCGACCACAGGGTTGGCAGCAAGGCCTGCGCCGGAGGGGAGCCGAAGCCGGGAGGCCGGCCTTCCGCCCCTAGTTCGCATCGGGATGCGGAGATGGGGGTCGCATAATGGATCCTCAACTCCGCATCCTGCAGGTGAACGTTGGCCACGGTGCCTATGCTCAGGACCTTCTGCTCCAGAGCATGGCACAGTGGGCCATAAATGTCGCCGTTGTCGCCGACCCCTACACCCACCGGTTCCTCGGGCCTGCCTGGGAATCCGCGCTGGATGGGCCGGCGGCACTGGTGCACAACCCTGCCGCCGGCAGCCCCCCTCTTGCCGTCGTTGCAAGGGGACCCGGCTGCGTGGCGGCGGTGGTTGGCGATATAGCGGTCGTGGCTGCTTATATCACGCCGAGCCGAGACCAAGCTGAATTTGAGCAATGACTCCGTCAGCTGGCCGTCGTCGTCAATGCCTGCCAGCCCCGTCCGGTCCTTGTGCTCCGGGACTTCAACGCCTACACGATAGGGGCGCGACGGGGCATCGAGGCAGGGCACTGGTGGACTGGGCTGAACAACTCGGCCTAGTCCTCCTAAATCCTAAATCCCGATTTAGGAGGACTAGGCCGAGTTGTTCGGCCCAGTCCACCAGTGCCCTGCCTCGATGCCCCGTCGCGACCCTATCGTGTAGGCGTTGAAGTCCCGGAGCACAAGGACCGGACGGGGCTGGCAGGCATTGACGACGACGGCCAGCTGACGGAGTCATTGCTCAAATTCAGCTTGGTCTCGGCTCGGCGTGAAATGTCGTTCGGTGTTCCACAGGGATCGGTACTGGGGCCGCTCCTGTGGAACATCGGATACGACTGGGTGCTTCGCGGTGAGCTCGTAGGCGGTGCCGCCGTCACGTTCTACGCGGACGACACGCTCGTGACGGCGTGCGGAGCGACGTACCGCGAAGCGACCCTGAAGGCCACGACCGCGGTTGCCCAAGTCGTTGAGCGGATTCGGCGGCTGGGTCTCGAGGTGGCAACAGCATTCTGAAGACAATGGATGGCAGCTCCGACTCATCCGTGTATCGCCACCTTGTTGGGCGAACGAGCGGAGCGGTCACATAATAAGATTATGTGACACTTATGCGTCAATTAAATGTGACAATTGTACACTTTTATCACATTATTATTAAATTTATTGGTGTGATAAAGGTGTAGAATTTTCAATTTTATTTAATTTTCAATTATTTTCAATTTTATAGTAAATCGTTTTATTGTTTAATCGTTAATTGTTTTGTTGGGGCTGAATGTATACATACTAGAAAAATCAAATTACTAACACAACTAACATTACAATAAGGTAAATAGTATCATTATTTTGTAACTAATACTACTAACAAATTATGGATTTTAATTATCTGATTTCAAAATAAATTATTATTATTATAAAACCGAGGCCCTGTTCTTTCATGGGCCTCGTAGCAAGCCACGCGAGGGATCCAGTCTCATCGTGGGAGGAAATCGCATCGGCATCAAGCCCCAAATGAAATATTTGGGGCTCGTGCTCGACGGCCGAAGGGACTTCGGAGAGCACATCCGAAGTCTGGCCCCCAAATTGAAGGGCACAGCTCTCGCTCTGGCGCGGCTGTTGCCCAACATGAGGGGGCCCGATGACTCCTGCAGGAGACTCTACGCGGGGATCGTGCGGTCCATGGCCCTGTATGGGTGCCCAATATGGGCGGAGGCCCTGAAGGCCGGAAGTGTGCGGATGCTGCGCGCTCCGCAGCGAGTGATGGCCATCAGGGTCATCCGAGGGTACCGCACGATCTCCTTCGAGGCGGCGAGTCTCCTTGCCGGAACACCGCCATGGGACCTGGAGGCAAGAGCCCTTTCGCAACTGTACCAGTGGCGAAAGGAGGCGCGGGAGCAGGGACGGAACCCCGAGTATCGAGAAATCGAGGCCGTGCAGTCCCAGCTCCACCAGGCCATCGTGGTGGAGTGGAAGGAACGACTTGGGCGACCAAGCGCTGGGCACGCCGCAATAGCGGCGGTAAGGCCCATCATGGAGGATTGACTAGAGAAGCGACACGGAAGCCTCTCCTATCGACTGACACAGGTGATCTCCGGGAAGGGGTGCTTCGGAGACCGGATCGGATCAGGAAGGAGCCAACGCCTGAGTGTCATCACTGTGACGCGAGCGAGGACTCAGGGCTGCACACGCTGGCGGACTGCCCGGCGTGGGAGGCGTCGAGGCTGGACCTCGTGGCAGCCATCGGGGTGGGAGTCCTCTCCCAGCATGATTGCGGCAACGGTGCGGAGCGCGAGCGCGTGGGCCGCCGCCACCTCCTTCTGCGAGCATGTAATGCTCGCGAAGGAGATGGCGGAGCGTGCCCGGGAGAGATTTAGAACTCTCCCCGCCCGCCGAGCCCGCAACTTGCTCGCCGCGCGTCGCAGGCGAATCAGGCGCCGGAGGTCACTTAACGACCTCCGTCCTCCATGAGCGTAGGCCTGGGGGTGGCGGGTGAGGCCGCCTGTCACCCCAGCAGAAGCAGGCCGAGACGGTGGGGAGACTAGCGGCCCTCCCCCAAACCGGGGCAAAACGGAGACACCGTGGTTCCCAAACCCGAGGGAGCCATCTCGAAACCGGAGATGGCCCAGGGTCAGTCGGGGTGCGAGGGATATGCTCTATGGGCAACCTTACACGCCGGCGTCTGTAGACCCGAAACGGCGTGCGGTTTTAGTCGGTTCAAGCCCGACATAACCGCCCCCGCTGGCCGTCGGGGGGGTATCCGAAGGGATTTCCGATAAAAAAAGGTATTCTTAATTTTGTACCTATCAATAACTAATCCTAATACTTCCGAAAAATCTTAACATTCGTTTCATATACACACACAAATAAAAATTTAAAGAGAATCATACGGAGAATGTTATCATATTGAAGCACTTCGTTCGTCAAAAATGAACAGTGAAATCTTGAATTCCGGTACGAATTTAGATAGAAGAAAAGTGAAAGAAAACGAGTAAGTAGGTACATAACTCTCGGCATAAAATGCATCTCCTGAAATCAGTTATTTTTAGAAAAACCTATAAAAGGTTCGATAAAAGTAAAGAATTGAGAGAAAAGAAAATGGAACTGAAAGCTGTTGGCCCAGATGCGACTCGTAAATTATTCGACTTGTAGTTGTGCTTTGGTTAAAGATCTGATTCTCACAAAATGGAAACCTTTCGTGGTTTTATCGTATAAATCACTTTGTGGCAATTTGTAAAATAAAATGTAAGTAGCCTTGTAACTAATTTGTGACTGTCTACGACGACTAGCTTCTCTTATTAATTGTTGAGGGAAGAAATTAAATAGAGAAAGTGATTAGTGGTACACATTTAAAAAATATACGGTAGGTTCAATATAAAATCTTTATATATAAAATTGAATTGCTGTTCGTTAGTCTCGCTAAAACTCGAGAACGGCTGGACCGATTTGGCTAATTTTGGTCTTGAATTATTTGTGGAGGTCCAGAGAAGGTTTAAAAGGTGAATAAATATGGAAGTTGTTATCGATTGAGGCAGTACGAAGTCTGCCGGGTCAGCTAGTAATTAATAAAGAACTTTTTAAAAACAAGTTTTTATTATAAAAATCAGTTGTACTAAAACCAAAAGCTGATTTCAAAAGCTTGTATCGCGTAAGTTTTTTCTCCGTGTTCTGATTTTAGTTCGTATAACTACTAAACAAAATAAAATAAACCTAATGAGTTGGCCTCGTGGCCCACGTTCCTGTTTCTATTTCATCATCAGTCCCTGAATGCCACAATTACACCAGAGAGTTAGTCAAGACAAAATAAATGAGTCAAAAACTCGATGAATTTATCTTATTTAATTAAGGAGTTCCTATGCCCATACCTACTCCATCATCAGACCAGCTCCATGGTATCATATTAATACATTGTCACCCAAACAAAATGTGCGTGCAAAATTTCATGTCAATCGGTTGAGGATAGCTGCCTCAAAATTCAGTTGCAAGATTTGACCCGAACTAACTAACGTACATACATACATACAGAGCTACTTAAATAAAAGCTTGTAAAAACCGGCCAAGTGCCTGTCGAGTCACGTACTATGTAGAGTTCCGTATTTGCTCATCATAATAATGGTGACTGAGAATTTTTTTATTTCATAAAATTCAGGAATAATGTCCGTAAGATAATTTATTTTTAAATGGTTCATATAATATATAATATATAATAATAATAATTTCTTTATTGACACAAAAATATAGTCGACAGTAAATATGAATTCCCTGGTCCCCAAACTAGTGTGAACTGTATTTCAGGGACCAGTGCCTTCACCTATTTAGCAGTTACAATTTGATGCCAATAGACAAGCGGAAAAAAAATATGAAAAAAATAGTGTATACAGAAAACAATTACTAAATTAACGTATTATCTTATTTTAGCTTATAGTTACTAGCGAAAATCCCGAACAAACGTGAGAAAGCTTGCGTATACGCACTGCGCAACCAGAGTACATTGTCAAGATTGTTGTCCATGATTGTAGTACATACAAAATTTAAGTTTACGCTTAGTTGTGCGAGTACATTGTGTGTATGTAAGTGCGGGAGTGTGTGTGTGTGCGTGTGTGTGTGTGTGTGTATGTTTGTGTGTGTAAGGGTGTGTGTAAAGGGTGAGGGTGGGAGTATTTGTATATGTGTGTGCGTGGGTTACCTATTTGTGATCAGGTTTTCAATTTCACCGTAATTATGTTTCCATAACCACTCCAGTAGTATATTTTTAAATTGATTGTTGGTGAATTTGTTACATTCTTTGTGTAACTTTAATAGCTTATTGTAAATAGATGGAGCAAGAACATCAAAGTGACGTTGGGCAAAAGTTGTTCGTACTCGAGGTACTGTAGTTCGGACCACCCGTTTAGTTCTTTCAGATGGGCTAAGTAAGGTCTGTTTGTGGTACTTTCTTAGTATTTCGAATATCAAAAATTTCCTAACTGAGAGAACATGTGCTCGTTCGTATACGTCTGCTGTTGGATGACGGTAGGGTAGATGAAGCAAAGCCTTTAACACAGCACGCTGTGCTCTTTCAATTTCTATAAAGGATGTTTCGTATGCTCCCCCCCATGCACAGATGCAGTATCTGGCCAAGCACTCGCATAGCGCTCGGTATGTATTTATTAGGGTATTTTTGTTAGCAACATTTCGTAAGTTTTTGAAAATATGCATCATTTTCCTAATCCTGGTGGTCATTGTCGCTATCTGAGCGCTCCAATCGAGCCTTTCGTCTATTATTGTGCCTAAATATTTTATTGATGGGGTGCGAGATAATGAGTCGCAGGCACAGTTACGTCGGTTTGTAGTGCGATTGCATGGAAACATATGAATTTTGATTTGAAAATTGTGACGTGGGTTTGTTATGTAGGATTTATGGAAGCATACAAAGTTAGTTTTGGAAGTATTAAGTGAAAGTAGACTGTTTTCCAACCAGTGAGTAACTTTAGCTAGTCCACTCTCAGCCACTCGGGTGATCCTATCCCATGAATTACCGTGGAATAGAATGACGGTATCGTCGGCAAACATCAAAAGTTCCGCGCTCTCTAAAGGAACGTTAAATAGTTCGTTTATATAAACTAAGAATAGGGTTGGAGAGAGTGAACTGCCCTGAGGTACACCGAAACTACAGACGGCACTGTCACTCTCCTGATCGCCCACCCGAACAGTCTGCACTCGATTTGTCTGGTAGTCTCTAAATCATTCCAGAGCAATGCCCCGTATTCCCACATTCTCTAATCTCGCCAATAGGATCTTTATAGAGACCGTATCGAAAGCTTTCTGAAGGTCAAGAAAGACTCCAGCACATCTCTCTCTTTCATCCAAGTAGGTAGATATGGAGGTAGTGAGCCTTAAAACAGCATCTTCAGTGGATTTTCCTTCTCTGAATCCAAATTGGTGATTGCAGATGCGTTTATTAGTCTCTAGGAACGATACCAGTCTTTTGTTGACAATTTTCTCTAAAAGTTTAGCTAGTGTTGAGAGTAAGGAGATTGGTCTATAATTAGCGGGGCTTTCTTTATTACCTGCTTTGTAAATTGGGCATAAAATGGCTCTTTTAAATATGCAAGGGAAAGTTCCTGATTCAAGACTGAGGTTACAGATATGGGAGAGCGGAGAGGCTAGAGTAGTGATATTTTGCTTAAGGATATCGGTGGTAAGTTTATCTACACCCGGTGAACTGTGAGACCGCATTCCATGCACAATATTTATGATTTCTTGGGGATATATATACTAACTGTTTTACACAACTATCAACGTTAAAGTATTTATATTATCAGCAATTACTTCAATGGTATTTGTACGATATTATTTTTTTGCAGCAGGCAGCTTCAAGTTTAAATATGAAATCTCATTAGACCGCATTTTTATGAAACGGTTTTTGTCATTGCCAAATGTTAGCGTTGCTTTTGATTGCATCGGAGGGTTTTACCCAGAAACCCCGAATCCACTTAATCCTTCTCGTCCTTTTCGTTTGACTTATACTGCTTTTATCAGTAATCAGTAATCTTTATTTGGATTGAATGTAGGTGTTTTACATAGATCGACTGTCTTATGGAAGTGACTGCCATCCGACCTCCCAAGTTCCAGGGAAGTCTGCGTTAGTCTCGTACGTCAATCAGTAGGTATATCAGCTTGCTGGTAAGGCTTGTATGGCCCCGTAGAACTTGGGGGGACTCCATACACCCCATTTAAGGCACACTATGTACCCACTTGATGATGCTGACGCTCACCAGGCTTACCATCTCCATCAACATTGATCTCCTAAGTCTATGTACTGTGGCGTCGGGGCCTGACGCCACAATACCTCGTGTTGACGAAATGATAAAACACAAGTATTATATTTATATTGGCATTTATTTTCTCATAAAACTTCCTACATCGAGTTTTAGGGGGGTTTTACACGAATATATTTATATTTTAAACGAACTGTAGGGAATCGTGGATCCTACTCAAGGATTGAGCCTACAATAAATTCTCTTGGAACTCTCTTCGGACGGCGGGTCGAGGCCAGAGCCCTCGGTCACCCGCTGTCAGCAACTTGTCCGCCAAGCCAATTATTTTTCTTCCCTAAACTCTCATTTCGAATCAAACAATTTATTTTTAAACTCTGGCACATGATGGCCAGGTAAACAAACTGTAGTGCTCGAACGAGGTCCGAACGCTACATCAGCTGCGCCCCATGGATGTCATGTGACAGTTCTAAACTGAGGCCCTAAGTGAGCTAAACAAGGACAGACAAAAAAACATTAATTCGGCTGTCTCTTACAATGAGAAAAACGACGCAATCTTTACAATTTATAGCAATTAAACTGTAATAAATACTGAAAAATCCGAATAAAAAGATTGCTTCACTCTTGGTCTGGCAAAAACCTCGTCTAAAAGCAACAAGCCACAGCACGACTATCTAAATGACAAATATTGGTGTCTCTTGTCGACACATTTTAATGTGTGTCCGAAAGGGACTTAAAGTACAAAGACTTACCTAACTAATAAACAAATTAAGATGACATAAAGTGATATATCCTTACACATTATGCATGTGTAATTATAAACCTCTTACATCGCCTACGAATTACTAAATTACTTTTTAATCAACATTAAAGAGAAAGAAAACTTCACCCCATAATGAGGAGTCTGGTGAAAACCCACTTTCACCATCGCAGGCAATTATGACCTTAGCGATTTGACTCTCTTACAAAGTTTAGATCTCCACTCCCAACTTTAGACGAAAAAATAATTGCTTAATCCCTACGCTAGGACGTCATGAATATAACAAAAAAAATCTATTTATCTTCGACAGCGCACCACATAGAATAAACAGGAAAACACAATATTAATAACACATATTACACAACACATTACTTACTATATGGATTATAATCCTATTAAGACTTATAGTCCTTATTGGCCCTATTGACCCGCAGACACCTATTAATGGCGAAAATAACACTAAAATCTCTTGTGACACTCTGGAACAAGCCAACATCATAGCCATTGCAACTCTTTGTCTCAGCCATCTTCTAGTTGGGCACATAAAAGCACATAAAAGCAAATAAACGAAAACGATACTGGTAATTGCGTCGCTCCAATGTCGCACGACGTCTTCTTTCTTACGGTATGGGATCGATCAATCCACTGCACACTGCAGCACGTTGGCGTTTCCAAATCCTGTGGAAACCTGCGCTCCACCAACTCTTGTGGAAACCAGCGCGTTCGCCAACTCTGAGGATAAAGCGCCTCCACCACCTGTAGCGTCGGGGCCTGACGCCACAATACCTCGTGTTGACGAAATGATAAAACACAAGTATTAATATTTATATTGGCTTTTATTTTCTCATAAAACTTCCTACATCGAGTTTTAGGGGGGTTTTACACGAATATATTTATATTTTAAACGAACTGTAGGGAATCGCGGATTCTGCTCAAGGATTGAGCCTACAATCAATTCTCTTGGAACTCTCTTCGGACGGCGGGTCGAGGCCGGAGCCCTCGGTCACCCGCTGTCAGCAACTTGTCCGCCAAGCCAATTGTTTTTCTTCTCTAAACTCTCATTTCGAATTAAACAATTTATTTTTAAACTCTGACACATGATGGCCAGGTAAACAAACTGTAGTGCTCGAACGAGGTCCGAACGCTACAGTACATACACAAAGTGCATATTGTACATATTACATGTAAATTCCCTTATATTTGATAAATATGCGTAATAAAAATATACTATAGCATGCAAAGTATTTTATTATACCCAATTATTGTTTCTAATGTTTTAAACAAAATGTTTCCATAGTTGCTGGTACACTTACAAAAAATGATTTCACATTCAACCGAGCAATTGTAACCGAGATGCTCATCATTCGTTTTCCAATGAGAGTTTTGCTAAGCTCACGAGAATGAACAAAAGAAGTTGTTACGTTATTATATAATAAAATAAATATTCTAAGATATACAGCATAGCACTAAACTAAACTTAGCTAGTAATATGGGTTCTAGATGCGGATAAACAACAAAATGTACTTGGAGAAGTAAAAATTTCGTACATATTATTATATTATGATATATTCATATATTAATATGATAAATTATTATGGTAGGCAAATATCGAACCCGACGTTGGCCCGACGCCGACGCACTTGGCCGGTTTTATATTTGATGTTGGTTCCAATTTCATTGCTCACCTCGGAATCAGATTAAGCATCGAATATAAAGAAGAAAATGTATGGGTACTTGACCACCGTTATTACCGTTATTTGGAAGAAGTTGCGTGAATCTAAGAATGAAATTCTCCAAACGCTGTGCAGGTGCATGAACAATCCCATTCTTATGCATTGGTTAACTGTGCATCGCGAGTTAAATAAAAAGTAGCTTGACTGTTATCAGTTTTAGGCATTTGATAAGGATCTCTGCGTATCATTTTATTTATTTGTTATTGTACGTTGTTAAGTTATAATAAGTTAGTTAACATTGTAATTTTATAATTCAAGTTTGTGACATTTTATTGGGTGCATACCTGTAAATAAATAAATTATTATTATTATTCTCTTTATTACACTTAAATACATATTACATTATATTTTTAAATACATTCCATAAAAAAAAAGACAAATATATTTAAAAATATTAAAAATAGTGGCCCACCGGCATCGGGTACAGGGACCAAGCTACCGGTGGTTAGGGCTCCAGAGAGAGGAATCTCCTCACGATACGTGCCGTGTCGAGGAGCACTGCCTTCTGCATCAAGCCCTTGACCCAACTGCCTAACGCGAGCCTCTTGAGATGTTGATCGAGGCTCTTGGCAATCAGTCCGTGAACCGAAACAACTATCGGGACAATAATTGCCGAATCAACACTCCACATGCCGACAACCTCGTGAGCCAAATCCAAATATTTCATTTGTTTTTCTTTTTCGGCTTTTACAAGATTGTCGTCATGTGGAATGGTGATATCGATAATTATTGCGCGGCGCTCTGATCGATCTATCAACACTATATCAGGTTTATTTTTATATGTCAACCGTACCATCCTTTAGAATATACTTCCGATAGTTATTCGTCATCACTACTTCGTCCATAATTGCAAAGACAAAACCTTCGGTTTCCCCAAATAGGTCACCGAAGCGTAGCCAAGACACAGATGCTGGTAAATCTATATCAGGCCCATGGAGAGCCCGATAGAAACGTCCATGCAACTCTTTGCTCTTCCATACATCCATACGATCATTAATACTTAGTACGACAGGTTTGCGCCAGTTCTCTCTAGCCAACGCAAGAGGGGTTAAGCCATAATCCGATGCGATCACATCACGGTGCATATCTGTATTTGTTTGAAGGAAATATTCTCTAAGGTTGTATATCTCGCGGTTATGAAGGGTCTTAGCATTTAGAAAGCCACGACCCCCCAGTTTCCGTGGGATATACAACCTCATTACAGATGATCGTGGGTGGTGCATCCGAAATGTGGTCATCAGCGAACGAACTCTTCTATCTAGGGCATCCAGTTCGGTCTGAGTCCATCTAAGTATGCCAAAGGAGTACATTAGGACTGGCATGACCCAACCATTGCAGGCACGCACCTTGTTGCCACCCGATAGAAAGCTTTTCAGAACTTTTTTCAGGCGGCCAAAGAAGCGCTCCTGCAATGCCTGCTTCATGCCAGACTTATTATTATTATTAGCCGTCGGTAAACGGGTAAGAATGTTTGTTCTTGAAATTAAATTGAACCCTTCGATTGAAATATCTTGTTATGAAACGTGTCTGTTTGTATTCAACATTTCAAAATATTGTCCACTATCTGATTTCAGTATGACAGAACATCAAAACAAAATGTGTGAAGCTTTCAAAAAAATATGTTTGTTGCTATAGCCACCATGCCTCGGTTAATTCAACATATTGTTACGTGCGCGGGGTACAAATTAAATGCCGTTTATACAAAGAAGAAGTTTATTCGCTCACCACAAACTAGACAACTAAATAACTAGCACACACAGTACTCTTCAACAGTTCCAGTCGCTCAGCAGTTCACAGTAGTCCACAGTAGTTCCTTAAGTCGCAGGTATAACTCTCTTGATTCACTTCGGTAAGATGTGTTCGCTTTCACTTTCGAAAATTAACTGACTCGTGTCGATAGCCGGGCGTCCTTTTATAGCTCGTAATAAGCGGGGTAGAATATACTAGAGCGTTCGAGAATAGTAGGTATTTACTGGGGCGTTCGAGAAAATAAGTACCTACACAGTCGTGCCGACGATAGAGGTGAATGCCCTTTTTATCGCGATTTGTAGGTAAAGTTGGTATAGGTAGACAAAAGGGCGTGTGATTTTGTATTGACTTTTCTGGATTTTTCTAAACGGATCGATAGAGTACTTCGACATTAACAATGCGTTTTAATTTCTAGAAGATTCGATCAGTAGTTTCCGAGATATCGACGATCGTTGTAACATTACCCCCCTCATAATCATGCTCGTCCCGAGCATCATTTGTTCCATGATATCGCGTCAACCTATCCACATGGACTACCTTTGGTTTTCCCCTAAGGCCCTTCTTAATGCGGTAGGTGATGTCATTGATTCTTGTGACAACCGTATAGGGTCCTTCCCAGCGAGCTTGAAGTTTTGGAGATTTCCCTTTTCTGCGTAGCGGGTTGTGAAACCATACCAGTGTTCCTTCTTCAAAACCGTTGGTGTTTGCATTTCTATCGTACCGGGTTTTCATCCTTATACCTGTCTTCAAATTGTTTTCCCGTACCATTCTGTACACCTCGTCCAGCCGGTTTTGAAGTTCACTCACGTAGTCCGTTACGGGCTTAGGACTTTCGGGTGGCGTGCCGGTTATTGCATCCACTGGTAGCCTTATCTCTCGACCAAAATTTACTTTAGCTGGAGTGTGTCCCGTACTGTCATGCACCGCAGATCGATAGGACATCAGGAACAGTGGGATGTACTGGTCCCAATCTTTTTGGTGTTCGTCGACAACTTTAGCCAAGTGATTTTCCAACGTCTGGTTAAACCTCTCGACCATTCCGTCTGACTGTGGGTGCGCTGGAGTCGTACGGGTCTTGTTTATACCGAGGAGTTTGCACATTTCTTGAAACAGAGCAGACTCGAAGTTCCGTCCTTGGTCGGAGTGGATCTCCATAGGTGCGCCATATCGACTGACCACTTCCTGAACTAGTTTCTTGGCTACAGTGACTGCTTCCTGGTTGGGTGTCGCAAATACTTCCGGCCACTTAGTGAAGTAGTCTTGCACTACTATGATGTATTTGTTACCCTCATCAGTCGTTGGAAAAGGTCCAGCAACATCAATGGCGATACGTTCCCACGGTGCTCCAACGTTGTACAGCTTCAATTTTCCTTTGCTTCTTGTCGGCGGTCCTTTAACCGAAGCACATGCAGTGCATTTACGGCACCAATCCTCGACATCTTCCCGACAACGAAGCCAGTAAAACCGCTGTCGCACTTTAACCAGGGTTTTCTTGACTCCGAGATGCCCGCCAGAAACACCATCGTGGATGTGCCGTAAGAGTGGGGCCACCTTGCTTCGTGGTACCACTACTTGCATGGTTACTTCCTTACCATCGTTAGACTCCCATTTCCTATACAGGACATCTTCTACCAGAACTAAGCTGTCCCACTGGGCCCAATAGCTTTTGGTAGTTGAACTGTAAGCAGATACATCACTCCATCGGGGTTTGCTTCCAAGTTGTTTCCAGTGCAGTATAGGTTGTAGATCATCATCATCTTCTTGCGCCTTCTTCATACTGCTTCCACTCCATTCGTCGTCAAGTCCATTCACCTTTATGACTTTAATCTCTTCTCGGGCTTCGTTCCTCTGACAATGCCTGCAATCTTCGACACACGGCCGTCGTGACAAAGCATCAGCATTGCCGTGCCCTTTTCCACTTCGGTGTTCTATCACAAAGGGAAATTCCTGTAGTTGCTCGATCCATCTTGCTACTTGGCCTTCCGGATTCTTAAATTGCAGCAACCACTGTAGCGCAGCATGATCTGTCCTTAGTGTAAACTCTCGTCCTATAAGGTACTTATTAAAATGCTGTAAAGACTTCACCACAGCGAGAAGTTCACGACGAGTTACACAGTAATTCCTTTCCGGTTTAGATAGCGATTTACTGAAGTACGCTATTACAACATGGCGATCTCCCTGCACTTGTGACAACACTCCACCTATTCCGGTGTTACTGGCGTCCGTGTCCACAATGAATCTACCTTCCCTAGTAGGATAACCCAATATAGGGGATTCGCACAATCGTTGTTTAAGCCTACTAAAAGCTTGCTCGCAATCCAGGTCCCAAACGAAGTCTCGTTTATCTTCCGTCAGTCGGTGTAGTGGTTTAGCAATATCCGAGAAATGCTTAATGAAGCGTCTGTAATACGCGCATAGTCCCAGAAACGCTCGAACCTCCGTTTTGTTCTTTGGAACAGGCCATTCTTGAACGGCTTTTATCTTCTCGGGGTCGGTTTTGACTCCTTCCGTTGAGATGACATGTCCGAGATAGCTGACCTCCTTTTTAAATAAAGCGCACTTCTTTGGACTCAGTTTAAGGTTAGCCTCACGAATCCGAGTAAAAACTTTTTCCAGGTTCTTCAGGTTTTCTTTGAAACTGCGTCCCATAACTATAACATCATCCAGGTAAACCAGACAGACGTCTCCGAGTAGACCCACCATTACTCTTTCCATAAGGCGTTCAAACGTGGCTGGTGCATTACATAAACCAAATGGCATGACATTAAAATGCCATAAACCGTTTCCAATTCCTGTACTAAAGGCTGTCTTCTCTTTATCGTTTGGACTGATCTCCACCTGCCAGTAGCCACTTTTTAAATCGATGGTTGAAAACCATTTCATACCGCTAAGCATGTCCAGGGTATCGTCGATTCTAGGCAAAGGATAACTGTCCTTCTTCGTGACATTATTCAACATTCGGTAATCCACACAAAACCTTGTACTGCCATCCTTCTTTTTTACTAGTACTACGGGTGATGACCATGGACTCGTAGAAGGTTCAATCACCTTGTTATCGGCCATGTCTTTAATCATAACTGCTACCTCCTCTTCTCTTGCCCATGGTAAACGTCGAGGTCTTTGTTTTATAGGCCTGGAGTCACCTGTGTCAATCCGGTGTTTCACGAGCCCAGTCCTTCCACAGTCATTTCCGGTTGCAAAGATGTCTCTGAATTGTAGCAAGAGGTCTCTGGCTTGACGCAATTCTGGTGCCGATAAGTTTTCCTTTGAATTCTCTAGAAGTTGCTGGATGTGATCTTCGGAGATTTGTGTACAGCCTTGTTTAGTCGTAGTGTTGTTCAGCCGTCTCAGGTACTTTACTTCCTCACATTTTCCTACCACACTATTCTTCTTCAGGAGAACTATTTCGTCACTGAGGTTGAGAATTCTCACCCTGGCGATTCCATTCGGCATCAGTAAGGTTCTCGCTGTTATTAAGTTTTGATGACTGCCGGTATCTTCCACAATAAGACATCTTCTTTGTTCAGTCTTCGCAGGAAACCTCACTCTGACTAATGTTTCCGATTTAGGCGCTAACGTCGTATCCGTTAAACAATAAAGAGTGCACGGGTGCGATCCTTGTAAACAAACTTCCTGATCAGGAAATCTCAGCACTCCTCTAGGTATATCCAAGACACATCGGTGGTTCCTCAAGAAATCCAGTCCCAAAATGCAATCATCAGTAATATTAGCAATTAATACTGACTGGTGATATATTTGGTCGCCAATTCTTACCTCCACATCTGTTTCACCGAGAACGGTCACTGGCTGGCCAGTAGCTGTCTGAAGCTGGCACCTCGAAGATCGTTTTTCCCACCTTATGGTCCGTTTCAGCAATTCCGGCCTTACAACTGTACGTGAAGCTCCAGTATCCACTGTTAAACTGCAAGGTTGATTGTCTAAGATGGCCTCGATGATAAGACTATTTCCATTGCCAACTTGAGTTATTGTGATGGTTGGGGCCTCATGTCGACCAGCCAGCGCCCGCCCCGCGGCCCTGGCGACATTTAGTTTAACTGAACATCTTGATCCACTTGGGTCCCGGAGTCCGTGACCCTCCTCCGTTTCCTCGAAGGACACTCTGATTGGATATGGCCCCTTCCTCTACAAGAATAACATGTTGGGACATACCGCGGCTTCCTGTCCTCTGCAACTACCTCCTTGATTTCCCTGATCTTACCTATCCCGGCATTCTGCCGTACGGTTTCCACCTCAAGGGCATAAGCCAGTGCTTCTTTTAAGGTCTGGTGGTGACGCAACTGTACACTAGTTTTCACTTCTGCGTCCCGTATACCGTTTAGGAAGGCCTCCAGTAGGGTGGTCTCGATCATCACGGGTGTCGATGAGTAGGCCCGACGAACGAGCCTTTCAACCTCTACAGCCCATTCCTGGAGGCTTTCACCAGCTTTTTGTTTCCTCTCGCGAAGCTGCGCTCGGTAGACATTCTCCAGGTGCTTGTCACCGTAGCGTGTGTCTAATGCTTCTATCAGAGACTCTAGTGTCCTTCCTTCAGGTGGCAGGTTTTCCAGTATTACTAAGGCATCTCCTCGTAATGCAAGTGTTAAGGCCATAAAAGACTCCTCGTTGCTCCAGGCTTTAGTTTTTACCAATATCTCAAATTGGTACTTGAAGGCTGTCCACGAGGAAGTTCCATCGAAGTGTGGTAGGTCGAACTTCGCTGATGATGATGAGGTCACGGCAACAGGTCCGCGGGTTTTTAGCCTGACAATCTCTTTTTCAAGCTCTTGCAAGCGATCGTCAGCAGGTCCGCAGGTTTTTAGCCTGACCATCTCTTTTTCAACCTCTTGTAAGCGGTCGTCCATGGTCCCAGTCTTCAAAGCTACTTCCTTACTGAGCATTTGCAAGCAGTCGTCAATGGTCCCAGTCTTCGAAGCCACTTCCTTACTCAGCATTTGCAAGCCGTCTTCGAGGTTATTCACTTTATCTCCTAGTGCATGGATGCCTGCATCGATTTTACCCATGACAGCTTCCTGGTTGGCCTGTATCATCTGTCGGCTAGCCTCTTGCTTGGCCTGCATTTCTTGCAGGGAGGCTTGCATCGTCTGTCGACTAGCCTCTTGGTTGGCCTGCATTTCTTGCAAGGAGGCTTGCATCGTCTGTCGACAAGCCTCTTGGTTGGCCTGTATCATCTGTTGACTGGCCTCTTGTTTGGCCTGTATTTCTTGCAAGGAGGCCTGCATCATCTGCTGCATAGAAGCCAGCAGCGTCATCATGTTGGTATCTGACGAGGTTCCATCTTGTGCTGCCGTAGTTCCCGCTGAGATAGCAGAATCGGCCTGATGCCCTTCCTCTTCAAGGCTCCGTTGACGTGCAGCATCCATTTCCACTTGACGTCTGGTCCGTGGAGTACGCCCTTCGTCTTCACGTGGTAATAACGGCATCGCACTTCTGACACCAGTTGTTACGTGCGCGGGGTACAAATTAAATGCCGTTTATACAAAGAAGAAGTTTATTCGCTCACCACAAACTAGACAACTAAATAACTAGCACACACAGTACTCTTCAACAGTTCCAGTCGCTCAGCAGTTCACAGTAGTCCACAGTAGTTCCTTAAGTCGCAGGTATAACTCTCTTGATTCACTTCGGTAAGATGTGTTCGCTTTCACTTTCGAAAATTAACTGACTCGTGTCGATAGCCGGGCGTCCTTTTATAGCTCGTAATAAGCGGGGTAGAATATACTAGAGCGTTCGAGAATAGTAGGTATTTACTGGGGCGTTCGAGAAAATAAGTACCTACACAGTCGTGCCGACGATAGAGGTGAATGCCCTTTTTATCGCGATTTGTAGGTAAAGTTGGTATAGGTAGACAAAAGGGCGTGTGATTTTGTATTGACTTTTCTGGATTTTTCTAAACGGATCGATAGAGTACTTCGACATTAACAATGCGTTTTAATTTCTAGAAGATTCGATCAGTAGTTTCCGAGATATCGACGATCGTTGTAACAATATTGATTCATGCGAACGTTTCGAAACTTTTGCTGCGATTAATAAAACTCAATATTTTATCCAATATTTACCTATGTCCATCACGTATATTGCTTAGGTTGATGTATTATGTGTGTGACTTATTTTGTAATTACATTGTTGTCGACAGGAGACACTATACACATGACCGTTTAGAGAGAGATAGAGTGATGTCACGCATGCTGTATAGTTTCAATAGCTCTTTTGAACGAACTAAAGGGAACTAACACGAATATTTTTTTATCTGTGTAATCACGGATAAAAAAATATTTGTACTCGATTCAAAGTAAGTTCAAAAGGAACTACAGAGCAACAATGTAAAATATTTTATTGATTCAGGTTACGTGAAGTAACATGCAATTGATAAATTATTGTATTTCATCATCATTTATTTTATTTATTTGTAGTATTTTATTGTTATTTATTTAGGTAGACAGAGTAAGAGATAGGAAGACGACGGTCCAATATGGACCCATAAAGCAAAAAACAAAAATAGGTGACGACCTCTTTTTGACGACCTCTGTGGCGTAGCGGTAGTGCGTTGGACTGTTAAGCCAGAGGTCGCGGGTTCGATTCGCGCTCAGTGATAATATGTATATTTGCATTGGTCTGGGTGTTTCTATGTATAATATGTATTTATTTACAAAAAAAAAGTAAAAAAAGTTGTCTGGAGAAAAGCTGTTTCAGAATAAGTTTAAAAAAAAAGAAAAAATAAAGAAAGATTAATTTAGTTCTAGGCATAGTTTTAGTGCAATGTAAAGCACGAAACAGCAATAAAGGCTTATTGCTTTTTATGTATTTTATTTTTATTGATATTTATATGCTGATAGACAGAAATATTACAAACTAGTTAGGTGGTTAGGTAGGCGGGATGTATGGGGCCCCACCAAGATCTTCAGGGCCAAAACCTTCCTCAGCTACTAGCCGGAATCGAAAATCGCAATAATATGCTACTATGCTGATAATCAGAATACGTAGAGCCCGCCAGAAAACAGATAGGTAATAAAAACTAATGGCTGCTCTCTTCGAATCATTGATGGATTTATGGGGACACCTAGCTCCGTATACACTTTCTACACTAAAGGAAACAGTAAAGTTAAAGTAAATCTTAAACTGCTTAACTTTTAACACCCCTCTGTATGTAAACGCAATGGGTTTATTTTTTCGTGTGTTTATTAAAAATGTAAGGTATATCCATTCCACAAGCCGCAATAGCGGCGGTAAAGCCCATCATGGAGGATTGGCTAGAGAGGCGACACGGAAGCCTCTCGTACCGACTGACGCAGATGATCTCCGGGAAGGGAGCTTCGGGGACCATCTGCATCGGATCAGGAAGGAGCCAACGACTGAATGCCATCACTGAGACGTGAGCGAGGACTAGGGGCTGCACACGCTGGCGGACTGTAGCGTGGCGTGGCGTGGGACCTTGTAGCAGCCATCGGGTCGGGAGTCCTCTCGCTCGGCAGCATGATTGCGGCAATGGTGCGGAGCGCGTGGGCTGCCGCCGTCTCCTTCTGCGAACATGTAATGCTCGAGAAGAAGATGGCGGAGCGCACCCGGAAGAGATTTTGAACTCTCCCGGCCCACCGAGCCCGCAACAGGCCCGCTGGCGGCTCAGGTGCCGGAGGTCGCATAACGACCTCCGTCCTCCATGAGCACAGGCCTGGGGGTGGCAGTTGAGGCCACTTGTCACCCCAGCAGAAGCAGGCCGGGACGGCGGGGCGACTAGCTCCGCTCCCCCAAACCGGGGCAAGACGGGGAAACCGTGGTTCCCAAACCCGAGGGGGGATGGCCCAGGATCAGTCGGGGTGCGAAATCGGTACGGATCAGTCGGTACGGATATGCTTTAGGGACTGTGTTTATGGGCAACCTTATACCCCGGCGTCTGAAGACCCTAGATGGCGTGCGGTTTTAGTCGGTTCAAGCACGACGTAACCGCCCCCGCAGGCCGGCGGGCATGGTTATGAGGGGATTTCCGCACGAAAAAAAAAAGGTATATCCATTCCAAATTTCATCCAAACCTGTTTGTTACCTTGTCATGTCTGTAATGCTAAAACAATTTTGTTGATATCAGGCATAGATATAGCTAATAACTTGAAGAAAAACATATGATATTTTTATATTCTGGAAAATTGTAAATTGCCGCGGTGAACGATTTCCACGTAGGTGGAGTCGCCGGCAGCAGCTTGTGGGAAATAAATAAAAAATTTCTGAACATGAAATTTACCGTAACTCTAATATAATATAATGTCTACCCCATAATAAATGTAATATTGTGATGTTGCGATGTGTGCACGACACAAATAAACTATAGACACATGTGCCAGTGACACGTAGATTAAGTAAGCGTGAATATAACGAATAAATTATGAAAATGTTAGATTTACGTAAATTAAAACGTAATTATGTAATAACTTTGATATTAAGCTAAGATAAATAGCTTACTACTGTTAGGAGTTAGTTTTCTGAGTAATTAAGTATGTTAGAGCCAAATTTAATAAAGAAAGTACTTTCCCCGAAAAGCATAATTGCAAATATAATTACGTAAATGCATTACTCAGAATCTAACATAACTTCGTATAAATAGGAAATACGACTTTGTATACTAGTATGTAAGTTTAATTACACCCCGCGACTGCCTCCCACGCCGTAAGAAGCGAATATGCGCTCCCCCGGCTGGTGCCATTTTATTATATAGTAGCTCGCGGGAGGCAGGGCCCATATATAAGTCTGAGGGGTCAATCCGCCCGTCATTCAGTAGCCCGACGTCGCACGGTACAGATGTAAGTACCTATCGTCGTGCAACTCTTATTGCTACCAATGTACATATATGCTATGTGATTAATATGTATAAAATGAGTTCTGTAAATAAATGGAAATGCGGAGGTGAGGTAATTTGGATCGCGGGCCAGCACTACAAAAGACTATAAAAGCAGGGACCATTTGTTAAGAAAATATTGGGCAATTGGGCAATGGAATTGGGCAATTGAACAATGGAAGTGAACATTGGGCAACAAGTAGACAACAAGAGTCTCTCAAGGGACAAGGAAGCTCAACAGGAAGTAGTAGATCAAGAGTAGTGCTGGGCCAAGTACATCCGATGCCTCACTGACGTCAATCAAGTCCACCCATCCAAGTGTTTCATTCTTCGACTCAACATCCATCAAATACAGTCCACTGAAGGCGACCGCGAAGTAGTGGCAGTCTATTTGGAACCTTATCAGGTCATAGTCTGTTACGAACCACGGTCCTTAACATTGGTCCTTCGGAGCCGAATAAAGTACACGGTCCTTCGAAGATCCAGGTCAACTTCAAGTAAACTGCCAGCCGTAGACGTTTCATCGTTCTTCAACTAAGGGAGAAGTGACAGTCTATTCGGAACCTTATCAGGTCATAGTCTGTCACGAACGTCTATGGTCCATTGGAACCGGGTCGAAGGGTAGGAATAAAGTCCACGATCCGTCGGAATTCCAGGTAAGTATAAACTTGAAGAAAGAAGAATGGTTCTCACCAGGGATGGAGGGAAGCGTCGTCAGGAAGAGGAACCGGCATCAGCATCAGCACCAGTACCAAGATCAGTACTACACCCTGCGGCCACGGAAGAGGCCAGAAGTTATGCGGACAGTGGTGCGTCGGAAGCCACAGTCAGCACCGAGCAGACCACGTCCAGCACAACTGTGACTACTGAAGAGTCAGGGACGACAGAAGAAGGATCGCCCCACACCCGCGCTGTTGTATATGGAGAGCCTAGCTCACAGCCCACCATGCGGCCTTTGGACACGAGGTCACGCCGCTCCACCAGTTCAAGAAAGAAGAAGGAACTGGAGGTCAAACAACGCTTGGCAGAACTGAAGCTCAAGCAAATACAAGCCGAAGCAGAGATAGAACAGATCCGTCTACAGCGGCTACTGCAGGACGAGAGCAGCGACGACGGGTCTGAGGAAGATCTGGCATCGGTACGTATTAACACGTGGCTACAGAAGGATAACGCTGCGGCACCCAACCTGAAGGAAAAGGGGCAAGGCATCGAGGAAAACACTCAGACCTGCCTAGATAGGGGTCAACTAGTGGAGAAGTGTCAAACCCAGGAAAAATCAGAAGGAAGTGCACCAGTGAAGAACTCCGTGATCGATGTAGCTACGCTCACCGCGGCCCTATCCCAGGCTATGAGAAGCAACAGGGAGCCGCCCAAGTATATACGAGAACTACCGATCTTCAGCGGCAGCAGCACAGAATGGCTCGCCTTCAAGACTACGTATGAAGAATCGGGTATATACTTCACGAAGAACGAAAATATCGCAAGAATAAGGAAAAGTTTACGTGGACTCGCACAAGAAGCAGTCGAGTGTCTAATGCTGAGTCAACCTGACCCCGAGGTGATCATAAGGGCCCTCGAGAGAAGATTTGGTAGACCAGAAGCACTCATCCACGTCGAGATGGAGAAGCTCAAGACTCTCAACAAAGTGACCGATAACGCCAAGGACATCTGTATCTTCGCTGGGAAGATAGCAAACATCGTGGGAACCATAGAAGCCTTGAGGAAGCCGCACTACCTACACAGTCCAGAGATGTGCAGAAGTATCATCGAGAAACTCACACCTATACTCAGAAACAAGTGGTACGACTTCGCTGCAAAGAAGAAAGAAGACATACCAGAACTGAAGAAAATATCTGTGTTTCTGTCAGAAGAGGCAGACAAGTGCAGCTCCTACGCGCTCCCAGAGGTGAACCACACAGAAGACAACAGAAGAACCGGTTATCGTCCTCAAAGAAGCAGAATAATTGAACAGACGCTCACCATCAACAAGAAGACATCAGAAGAGAGATGTCCACAGTGTAGCAAGGATCATAAGCTACCTGACTGCAAGCAGTTCATCGCCCTAGACAACACCGCGAGATGGGAAACAGCCAAGAAGAACAGAGTCTGTTTTCGCTGTCTTCGAAGTAACCACCGACGCGCCACATGCAGAGCACCAGCCTGTGGGAAGAACGGGTGCCAGATAATGCATCACCGACTACTGCATCGCGATATGCCGCCAAGAGACCGTGAAGAACAGAAGGAAGACATCACGACCTCAACGGCAGAAGTAGCCACAGCTGCAGTTCCCCGCAGTCAGCGCAAGGCCTACCTCAAGATGGCACCAGTGACACTAAGAGGACCAAGCGGTAGCGTCAATACCTACGCCTTATTGGACGAAGGAAGCACGATCACGCTGATAGATGAGACCATAGCCGACGTCATCGGGGCAGATGGACCAACCAAGGAGACGTGGATCCAAGGTGTCAACAGCGACATGAAGCACGAGAGCAAGACAGTGAGTTTACGCATCAAAGGGAAGTACGCCGATGAAGAGTACGACTTAACCGCCCACACCATGGACCGACTCCGCCTCTCACCCAACACCGTGCATGAAGAGCACCTCAACGGCTGTGAACATCTGGAAGACATACGTGACAAGATAACGTATAAAAAGGCTTCACCTAAAGTGTTATTGGGACAAGACAACTGGCATCTCATCGTAACCCGTAAGCTGCGCACCGGAAGCCGTAACCAGCCTGTGGCGTCGCTCACTCAGCTGGGATGGGTGCTTCACGGATGCAGCAGTTCAGTGACTGCAACAGTGTCATTCTGCGGTACGCTGCAACAGTGCGTAAAGGACTCCATTGAGGACAGAGTGAAGAAGGACCTCAAGTTGGAGTTACTGGGCATCGTACCCCGACGCCCCCGAGAAGATCCCGAACACGGATGCAGCAGTTCAATGACTGCAACAGTGTCATTCTGCGGTACGCTGCAACAGCGCGTAAAGGACTCCATTGAGGACACAGTGAAGAAGGACCTCAAGTTGGAGTCACTGGCCATCGAACCCCGACGCCCCCGAGAAGATCCCGAACTGCGAGAATTGCAGATTCTGGAAGTAAAAGGCCGGCGGTTACCACATGGAAGATATGAGACCGGACTGCCGTGGAAAGAAGAAAGATACAAGGAAGCTGAGAAAAGTCTGCTTACGCTCGAACGAAGACTCGATAGGGATGAAGAAAAACGAATGGAAAACCTACTCAAGTCAGGCTATGCAGAACCAGCCCCTATTCCACCGCAGACGGGAAGGACGTGGTACCTACCTCACTTTCCGGTCATCAACCCCGCCAAGCCGCACAAGCCGCCTCAACTGATACACGACGGCGACACCGAGATTGAAGAATTATCACTGCCACAAGACAGCAGTGCTACAGTGGAACTCGACGGCCAAGAGACAGACAAAACATTGGGTCTAACATGGCACGTCAACGAAGATCATCTTGGCTTTAACGCAAGCAACTTGAAGATCCAGCGCGAAGTGGAAACAAACACGCGACCTCCAACGAAGCGAGAAGACTCATTCGATCCGGTCGGCTTTATCTCACCGATACTAATTCCCAGTAAACGTATTTTTCAGAACACATGGCGCTATAAGATGGAATGGGACGACCCACTCCCAGCAGAGCTACGGGAGCGATGGTGCAGGTGGTTCACGCAGCTCAACGGCCGCTACCATCTAGCAGCCACGAAGAGCAGAGCGACCCCGTTGAAGCCCATCTCCATGCCGAGCCTCGAGCTTCAAGCTGCACTACTGGCAGCGCGCCTGGCTCAAGCCACCCAAGAACACGACTACGAATTAACAGAGAAGACCTATTGGAGCGACTCGCGAACCGCGCCCACATGGATAAGGTCGGAGCCGCGTGTGTATAAATCTTTCGTTGCACACCGCCCCGCCGAGATAGAAGACACCACGAAGAAAAAGAGTGACAACGCTACGTGCTTCAAGCCAGCGGAAAAGGAGCTAGCAGAGGCCGCACTCGACGCGCTCAAAGAAGAAACTACGAATCAACACATCGTGTGGAAGTACATACCCCCTTCCGCACCCTTCATGAGAGGGGCCTAGGAACGTATGGTGAAAGCAGTGAAAGTGCTTCGTGTCACCATGATGGAAAAGCATCCCAGCGACGAGATCCTGTTAACCTTATTAGCAGAGGTCGAGAATATCGTCAACTCACTACCCCTCACACATGTTTCGGTTGATCCTAACGATCCCGAGGCCCTCACGCCGAACCACATCCTCATCGGGCCCAACTGCCATGTGCCACCACCAGGGCACTTCTCTGCAGACGACGTGACTGCTCGCCAACAATGGAAGCGAGCTCAAGCCCTGGCTGACATCTTCTGGAGGAGGTGGGTGAAGGAGTACCTTCCCCTATTGCAACACCGGCGAGAGCCCACCAGCACCGGCGTCGCCCCGAAGGTCGGGGACGTCGTCATCATCTGCGATTCCAATCTGCCGCGCAACACCTGGCCGCGAGGACGCGTCAGCCGGGTGTTCCCAGGAGCCGACGGCGAGGTACGAGTCGTGGACGTCACCACCAGCAGCGGACACGTGCTGAGGAGGCCTACGAAGAAGATCGTCGTGCTACCAACGGAGCTCGCAGACGAACCAGGGTCAGCGACGGCGGGAGAATGTGCACGACACAAATAAACTATAGACACATGTGCCAGTGACACGTAGATTAAGTAAGCGTGAATATAACGAATAAATTATGAAAATGTTAGATTTACGTAAATTAAAACGTAATTATGTAATAACTTTGATATTAAGCTAAGATAAATAGCTTACTACTGTTAGGAGTTAGTTTTCTGAGTAATTAAGTATGTTAGAGCCAAATTTAATAAAGAAAGTACATTCCCCGAAAAGCATAATTGCAAATATAATTACGTAAATGCATTACTCAGAATCTAACATAACTTCGTATAAATAGGAAATACGACTTTGTATACTAGTATGTAAGTTTAATTACACCCCGCGACTGCCTCCCACGCCGTAAGAAGCGAATATGCGCTCCCCCGGCTGGTGCCATTTTATTATATAGTAGCTCGCGGGAGGCAGGGCCCATATATAAGTCTGAGGGGTCAATCCGCCCGTCATTCAGTAGCCCGACGTCGCACGGTACAGATGTAAGTACCTATCGTCGTGCAACTCTTATTGCTACCAATGTACATATATGCTATGTGATTAATATGTATAAAATGAGTTCTGTAAATAAATGGAAATGCGGAGGTGAGGTAATTTGGATCGCGGGCCAGCACTACAAAAGACTATAAAAGCAGGGACCATTTGTTAGGAAAATATTGGGCAATTGGGCAATGGAATTGGGCAATTGAACAATGGAAGTGAACATTGGGCAACAAGTAGACAACAAGAGTCTCTCAAGGAACAAGGAAGCTCAACAGGAAGTAGTAGATCAAGAGTAGTGCTGGGCCAAGTACATCCGATGCCTCACTGACGTCAATCAAGTCCACCCATCCAAGTGTTTCATTCTTCGACTCAACATCCATCAAATACAGTCCACTGAAGGCGACCGCGAAGTAGTGGCAGTCTATTTGGAACCTTATCAGGTCATAGTCTGTTACGAACCACGGTCCTTAACACGATGTCTGACGTAAAGTGTTCACCAAAATGTTATTAAATTGTCACAAAAGTGAATTCATTGTCGATCGACTGTAGTTCGGAATTGTTTTTGCCACCATTTGTCAGTATAGACTTATAGTGAAAAAGAAACAATAATAACCCATATATGAAAGCATGACGAGGTACATAAGCAAGAAATCTGGTCACCAGTGGTATTTGTTTTAGACCTAGGGCAAAATAAATATTCTATGAAAAGCAACTCTTGAATGTCCAAGACATTTAATGATGGGGTATAGCTATTAATATTTAACAAATAATGGAAACTCATGAAGTGTTTTATCAAAAATCAAAGTAGATAAGCAATTTTTTATACAGACTTTTAGACCCATGCGCACACATTAATTTTTAAATTAATGTGTGCGCATGGGTAGTTTGTCTTTACGTCACCTCCATAGATGTTTCCTATTGGTACATTATAGTGTGCTAAGCCCCACTCTTATAATAATGGTAGGGAATGTTGGGTCTGACAGAAGTTGGCAGGCGTGTGTAGGGCACACACGACACGCCTCCGTCACGGCCTGCTTCTGTAAGGACGGCGAGTCGGCACAGAAAAAGCATGAATGTGGAAATGAGGGGTCTGAGAAATATAGCTGCAGTGACGTTGTTGGACGTAGTGAGGAACAGCGTGATAAGGGAATTTTGTGGTACGGTAGAAGACGTATTAGAGGCGAGGAATAGGTTATTCGAACCTGACAAGGTTCGACTTAGGCGCACATTAGTCAAGGAAATTTTGAACAATGGTTAGGCCAAGAGGATCCGTAATCTGCGAACCGTGAAAAAAATTATGAAAATAGAAGATGAAGTGAAAGGTGGTCAGGATCGTAGCAAGTAGAAACATAGCCTCTATCTGCCTCAATGGGAAAGAAGTGTGACTGCAAGTATGTACCTATGTATTATTCATTTACTATGAACTAATATTAAAATCAGAACCGTTATTAATTTTATAAATAGATTTAGAATATTTCAGACATATTTTTACGTGACATTCTATGTGCGAGTAGACTATATTTTGTTAACAGTTAGTCATGTCGCTGTCGTCGGATGATGTATGTTATGTGCAAGCCGGTTCTATCAGATATTTTCTATTTCTGTCACGCCGCGGGTGGCGGTCACACGGTAAAGCCAGCAATATTTTCGTTAAGGTATATAATCCGTATATTTTTTGTTAGTGGAATGTGAGCACAGCCAGATAAATGTGCCTGCTAAACTGAGATAATATAAAACGCATTCCCTACGTTATTTCAAAGTGAATCTCTCAAGCGAACTAACGTCAACATTAAGCATAACAAATTGTTTTCGAATGTGAGGTTGAAATTTTGGTAAGTAAATTGGGTACATCATTTATTACAACTTGTCTGTAGTGCTTAAAGCGTGCATGCAAATTTATCAATACGATGTAATTGAAAAGTTTCAGTTAGTTTTGGTTTAGATTGTAATAGGGTGAGCCAGAATTGAGCAGAATTGCTGTCGCTCGTTCACAAAGACTGCATTCGCAGCGAGAATGAGTTGAATGCGAGATCGTTTCAATTAACGTTTCCTCTTGATATTGCTTATTACGCCATTAATTTAGTAATAGCGATACAAAGAGTAAGTTAGAAGTAGATCGGTGGTAGCGGTTGAGTAATTGGAACGTATTTATTCCAAAGATATCAGCTATATTTACTTTCCTTCATTATAATCATAGACGACAATTAGATCTTGTCTGCTCTAACTGAATTTATTACCTACTCTATCGAAGGCCAAATTGTGTTTGGTCTTATAAGCGACAGAGTGAAGTTCATTTCAAACCAAAATCCCTATTATGAAATTCAGTATCTACTTAATCTTTTCTGACATTTTAAGATTATTATAAATTTACCAGCAACTAAATTACTTTATCATCAAGTTTGAAATATCATTGGAAAGTAAGTTAGAAAAGTCATTGATTTGCATTTGTATTTAGAATGTCAAAGGAAAAATTTCAACATGAACACTATAAAGAAACAAAACCAAAATTGAATCAATGACATCACCATGGTAACGGTTCACCATCAGCTGGGCCGTTTAGGGTGTTAACCTTAACTGGAGAGGTAAACAATAATACTAATTAAATGTGACTTATGGATTAGTATTCAATAAAACAAACTTCGTGAATACACATAAAGATGAAAATTATAATTTCTCAAGGCTCTTCTGTAAGATCTATTAGTGAAATACTTTTTTCTATGTTCAAGGAAAAAACGCTTTAATTCCTTAATGCAAAAAGCTGTAAAGAAATAAGAAATTTTGACCTGTTTGTTCCGTTCACATAAAACTGCTGATGAAGGGTTTAAATTATAGCTATATTGTTCAGCGGCACTTCCTTTAATTAACTTCAGGATGAACATTTCGGATTATTCGCAGATGTATTACTGGCAGTTTAATTGTAGTAGTATAGAGTACCTTTTTTTTTTCGTGCAGAAATCCCTTCGGATACCCCCCCGCCGGCCAGCGGGGGCGGTTATGTTGGGCTTGAACCGACTAAAACCGCACGCCGTCTCGGGTCTTAATACGCCGGGGTGTAAGGTTGCCCATACAGCATATCCCTCGCACCCCGACTCGCCCCCTCGGGTTTCAAAATCACGGTGTCCCCGTCTTGCCCCGGTTTGGGGGAGGGGCGCTAGTCACCCCACCGTCCCGGCCTGCTTCTGCTGGGGTGACAGGCGGCCTTAATTTCAATTCCACCATATGAAATAAGTTATTATGGGTTTGTCAAATGTTTGAGGTGTCAAGAAATGGAAACATAATAACAATTATAATATCTAATAATCTTACTAGGTATTACATATTATAAACTAGCTGTCCCCCGCGGCTTCGCCTGTGACATACTTCAATCGCCCATGGCACGTATTTAACCCAATACATTAGTTTCGCAATAATATATGAAAATTTGCCCGATTTGTTGACGCATTTGTAATTAAATGTAGCGACTATAAATTGAGCTGAAGCTATCCTATCTTTCAAGTTGGATCAAATTGCACACGGTGTGCAAATCAAATCTAAAATCGGTTCAGTAGTTTAGGAGTCCATCGCGGACCAACAATGTGACACGTAATTTTTATATATAAAGATATGTTCACGCGACAATTAAGATGGATGGATTTTTGGTACTTAATAACGCCAATACAGTTGTTTTTTTTTTGTTTATACAAGAGCGACTGCTGTCTATCCCAAATGGAAAGCCTGAGGCAGAGCCTCGTCCGACAATCAGAAGACACTGCAGAAGTCATGCATTACAGAATGAGTTATTGGAGATGTTGATAATATCAAATTTACGAAATTATTATTAATTTTTGTCTCTCATCTCGAAACCGATGAATGCCCTGAGTCGGTCGGGTGCGAGGGAAATGCCTAATGTACAACCTTACACCCCGGCGTCTGAAAACCCGAGACGGCGTGCGGTTTTGGTTGGTTCAAGCCCGACGTAACCTCCCCCGCTGACCGGTGGGAGGGGGGAGTCACCGAGGGGACTTCCGCACGAAAAAAGGGATGACATGGGTGCCAATAGTCTCACCATAAATATGCCCAAGGTAAAATAAGAGAAGTAAAGCACAAAAGGTGTAGGTTTTTTTTTACGTGCGGAAATCCCTTCGGATACCCCCCCGCCGACCAGCGGGAGTGGTTATGTCGTGTATCGATTAAAACCGCACGGTGTCCTCCCCAAGTGTCCGTTGCCGGGCATCCCGGGTAAGCCCTCGGATGCAATTGGGATGTTACGCTAAGATGATGGAGATTAATTTTTTGTAAGAATATGCTTCAAAGACTACCCTCATTTAAGATGCGTGATGACAGTAATGGCTAAGGTATTTAAATGAATAGTTCAAGTAGTTCTAGCATGGAATACTGCTGTCATCTCAGGATGGCTCTGCACAGTACTAACTAGATGCTCTCGACAGGTTGCAGCGACGTGTGGTCCGTATTATTGGGAGTCCTGAGATAACCAACACCCTTGAACCCTTGGCGATGGCGATGGCGAGTGTTCCGATGAGCTCCACCCTCTCCTTTCCTATAAAGGAGTTGATACCTCAGGTATCTGAGGTATCACCCTCACACGGAGCA
Source organism: Cybosia mesomella (assembly GCA_946251805.1). Taxonomy (NCBI): domain Eukaryota; kingdom Metazoa; phylum Arthropoda; class Insecta; order Lepidoptera; family Erebidae; genus Cybosia; species Cybosia mesomella. The sequence continues at coordinate 22,360,301 of OX276393.1, forward strand.
AACAATTCCATCAAGAAGCGAGCGGTTCGGTACCTCTTATCTTTGTCACACCAACAAGATTTTGAATTAGCAGTACCTAAATGTGTTTCCTTCTTTTTTTTACGTGTTTCTTTAGTCTCCGGGATTGTACATTACCCTTTAAGCGGGGTGTGAAAAAGCATCTGATGAGACCATCAGGCGAGGTGCAGTAATACTCACGTGACCAGTATAAAAAAAATTTTAGTACGTTTCATTGTTGAAGAGTTGATGGTTTTTACATACTTTAATGAACATCTACCTTTTTTTTTTTTTTTTTTTTTTTATCGTGCGGAAATCCCTTCGGATACCCCCCCGCCGGCCAGCGGGGGCGGTTATGTCGGGCTTGCACCGACTAAAACCGCACGCCGTCTCGGGTCTTCAGACGCCGGGGTGTAAGGTTACCCATAGAGCATATCCCTCGCACCCCGGCTGACCCTGGGCCATCTCACCACTAACAGCATCGCTCATCCTGTCTCCTCTGAAAGCAGAGGAGTACGGAGAGCGATGTGTTCCCGCCACGTTGGGTATTGGCCGACGATCAATGCCAACCCTATGAAGGGGTGAAGGGGAAGCCATTGACCGCCGCCCAGGGTGTACCGGCCGCTCCGATTCCGTTCCCCCCGGACTGCAGCGGGATCGGAATCGGAGCGACACTCGAGGAGGTTACCCAACACACACCCCAATGAACATCTACCTACCAACGCATGGAGCATATTTTCAGTTCCTACTGAAAAAACTTCACTTGCAAAAATAAATGAAACTAAATATTTCCCGACGCTCTTTGAAACTGTTGCAACAACATCCTGATCGCGTTTTGACTCAATTTATTACAATATAGGACGTAAAACGTGACTACTGCGAATCTGAAATGAAATAATAATTTCTAACATATCGTGAGATCGCTCACTTGATGGGCTCACTTTTCTGGGACAGTCAAGGGCTGGTAATGATTAAAACTACCGATACTATTAAATGAAACGATTTGTGCAATATACTAGCGAAGGCTGTTTTTTTAATTGAAAACTTTTTAGACGCGTTGGGCATTTTTGAGATGGGAAAAGACAATTGAATTATCACACTGTTACCGTTACGTTACAATAATTTTTTTTAAATCGTCTTTTTACAGGGGTTCTTTAGGGTTCTTGAGTACTTTGTGGGGTTCTATAGAGTTTTTGACATATTGAGGGGGTCGTTAGGAGTTCTTGAGTTATTCGTGGGGTCTGGAGGGTTGTTGAGTTTTTCAGGAGGTTAATGAGTTTTTCTTGGGTTCTAAAGGGTTTTCGAGTTTTCGTGGGGTTCTTGAGATTTTCGTAGTGTTCTTGAGATTTTCGTGGGGTTCTTGAAGGTGCTTAATTTTCGTGTGGTTTTATCATCTTGTGGGTTCTAGAGTATTTCGTGTATACACACCTAATTGTTCAAGTTTTATTTTTTCATCAATTTAATGGATCGGTTAACAAGTTCGTCCTTATATTGCCCACAATCTTAGATACTGGCGTTGAAATACTTGAGCTTCGTCCATATTTAACAGTCCTTGGCCTTAGTGATTTCTATAAATCACAAAATTGCCGTGGTTTAAGATAGGTAAGGTAGGGATATCAGAGAATTTGAAGATGGATGAAAATTCGGAGTCGGAGTTCCGAGGTAAAAGCCTTGGATGCAACTGGGAACAATGCTAAGATAATGACGAATGGTTTGAAGATTCAAGATTTGAAGATGATGAAACAAAACTGCAGTAATTTTTTACTTAATACATTCAGAATTAAGAGTTCGTTAAGCTTAAAATAAAATCACTTGGAATGTATTGCAGTAGCAAACGATAATGTCGAAAATAAACAATGTTTATTATGAGTATCTTTTAGGTAGGTTTCGATGAAATCGATCTACCTATTGGTTTCTTGACTACTGTCGAATTTTAAAAAAATTTCTTCATAGGAGGTCTAGTTATGACCCCCTGAGTCCGAAATGACCACTGGTCAAAAAGTTTATTTATATATATATATGTATGTATGGTTCCACTTCCCAAAATTTGCGGCACTCTCACGGTCGCATTTTGGCCCCGATCGCTTTCAAACTGCGGTCAAAAATAGCTTGGGTGTAAACTTAGTTTAAGTTCGAACGGGTGGAATCCTGGAATCCGCCTAAGGGGACGGCAGGGCCTCACTTTTTGTGAAATCAGCTTTTCCTCAAAATTTCACGTTTCATGAAAGATATTCGAACCGTTCTAATTTTATCCCATAGTATACATGAATACCAACAACTTTTAATTATAAACCTGTAAGATTAAAACTTTAACTAAAAGTGGAGGGGGAAAAAGTCGGAAACATTTTTAATCGATAGGCCATTTTTAAGTGTAAAATAAATGTCTGAAAAGTTTTTCGCTAAAAGCTTTTAGTTTTCGAGAAAAAAATATTACACTGTTTAAAGTCCGTAAGTCCGTAGTTCTCTATATAAAATAATATTAATTGCTTCACGAAATCTACCTGTGCGTTCCCCCTGCGCGAACGGTTTTTTTTTTAACCACTAAGTTGGCAGACAAGCACACGGCCCACCTGATGGGAAGCGGTTACCGCGGCCTATGGACGTGTGCAACACCAGTGGCGTCACACTCGCGCTGCCGACCCTGTAATGGATAGGGGATGGGAAAGGAGTTTGGGAGGGGATGGGAAAAGAGTTTGGAAGGGGATGGGAAAGGAATTTGGGCTCCGGCACTCTCACTCACCAAACGGAACGCAACAGTTCAAATACTGTTACTTGGCGTCGATATTCTGTGAGAGGGTGGTGCTTCCCCAGTCGAGTCGGCCCATTCATGCAACGGCCAAAATGACTGTTGCTTGACTCTACCACCGGAGAATCCCTAAGGCATATTATCTCTAGTTGTGCTCGTCTTGCCAACGGAGAGTTTTTGCATATAACCAAGTTGCCAGAATCGTTCATCAGCAACTTGTTCTTAAGTAAGATCTTGTAGATTCGGAGGTACCGTATTACAGGTATGTGCCCGACCCAGTTCTAGATAATGGTCATGTCACGTTGTACTGGGATCGATCAATCATCACAGACAGGATTGACATGTACATAGAGGGGCAAAAAACAAAATCTAACCGATAGGTTATTTTTTGCTCTAAAATAAATGTCCGAAACGTTTTTTGCTCAAATTTACCGTTTTCGAGAAAAAGAAAAAAAAAAAAAAATATTGTCCGTAGTTCTCTAAATAAAATAATATTAATTGCTTCACGAAATCTACCCGTGCGTTCCCCCTGCGGGAACGGATTTTTTATTCTCACTTTTTATCAATTGCTCCTATAATATATTCTATATATTTTATACCTACCAGTATATTTCTAAACATACATATTATGTATAAAACATAATATAACTGGAATGTTCTTCAGACACACGAAGAACCGAAGAACGGCAACTACCAGTTCTCAGTCATCTAATATTCATCAAAAAATAAACACGGGGACGACTGTTTGATTTTCAAATAATGTGGTTAAATAGAGTGTTTGCCAGAGGTAAAAAATGTGAAACTTCTTCATTTTACTTCATTGATAAGTGTCTGGATTCCAGTTTTCGCCTTTTCTTTTAAAGAAGTAGGCCGGAAGATGTCTGACCTTAGGCGGGCGTCTATTCAATGTTTCCCACTCGTTTTAAAAACACGTTGGCACTTACTGTTACAAAATTAAGGACACTTTTGCTTCAATTTTTATGTTGAATTTTTATGATCGTCTTATTACGGCATTGCAAGACGGTGGAATTTAGTAGAATGAGACGTGTTCTGCTCATGAGCTTTAAGGGATTTCCTTAAATCTTGCCTTATTTCTTATATGTTTTATGTCCAGTCTGTAACAATAAAGCCTTATTATACGTCGTTCTTTAACTCAGACAGAACCAAACATCTCCAGACATCTTATAAAACTAAACAGAGATTCCCCAAGAAATTAACATTAAAATGTAGCGTGTTTTGAGTATAATTTACTAAATACAATAAAGTTATTTGACTTAGTTTATAAATAGAATGAATTTACTGATACGACGTGTATCGTGAATAGACCAAAAGTTGCAGCGGCATCCTTTACGTATTTTAGAGACAAAAGACAGGAGATTTGGCGGGAGAGGCTTTCCTGGGGTTTTGCCGGATACGGGGGCGTAACTAACTCTGCGACTGAAATGTGTTTCACTACAAAAATATCTCAGGTTGCACTGTATTTACCTCACGTAATGCTATATTCATCACTGACGCAAGAAAAGCTGTTTCGTAGGATTTATATTGGTGAATTAAGCCGTTTCAACAGTTATTTTGAACCATTTAGTGAATAGGTTAGTTACTTATTTCACGTAATTAAACAGATGTACTGTTAAATTACGTGAAATAATTAAAAGCACGAGTGATACGGTAAGTAGTTACCATATCACACGCGCTTTGACAATCCAGTAAACTCCTAAAAATATATAAAGGAAGTTTACTTTTTATCCGTTCTTGAAAAAGGGTAACGTTTATCCCGAAGTTGTCAGAACGTAGGGAAAACACTTCAATTTCACGGAAACATAACGCCACATAACAATAGTGGTATTTCCTTAGTTCCAGTTCGAGCGGGAGTTCCACTATCATCATATGTTTCAATTCACTTGACACCTCTCCTGAACAATATTTTAAAACTATAGAATTGGAATGGGGCGATGTTCCTCTGACATAAAAGGAGGGGCTGACGAGTCGCGATAGATATTTGGATGTTCTATGTTATGTTATATTACCAGTGCGAGTACTTCCATCGCGTGGCACAGGATCGGTAGTTTTGTAGAAGTGCAGCTTGGTATCACTAGATGACACATGTTGCGATAATTGGCTGTATTTATAATATAGATCTGCTTTTAATTAACAACATTTTTTTAAGTTTAAAAAAAAAGGTACCTATTCCCGCTTGTGTTTGATGTTTTATGAGTACGTCCGCAATTCACTATATTTTAGTGTAAATAATAAGAAAAAGTTTTCTAGACTTCATAAAGACACAATAACTCTTTTGCTATACGGAACCGACAGAGATGTCTCAAGCACAGCAGCTGCATTCACTATCATCGGCGTAGCGCAGGCAGAATGGGCAGTGTATAGCAGATTTAGAACAGTTTGACTGGAATATTTCCTGGGTAGCCTGTGTGCTATTGCAAACTATAATCCTTCTCTGTGCCAAATTTCATCCAGATCCGTTATGCAGTTTAAGTTTGACTGAGTAATAAACGTCCATTCGTCTATCCAAACTATTGTATTTATAAAATATAGTAAGTAGTAAGATAGAAAAAATAAATAACTATTTACATGTTTAATTAAACCTAAGTATGCATGAAATCAATGGCGGTGGTCCAATTAGTTTTAAAAAATGACCCTCACTTTCCTGTCCCACATGTGAGATTTTTCAACAAGTTTCTCAATTTAGGCGGGAGGTTTAGCAGTTTTACAACACCCGAGAGACTCTCTCGATCGTTTTGCCTGCAAAGTATAATGTTATATGAATTTTTCTTTGTGGACAACTATGTTAGATTAAGTCTATTTATTTTTGCATTTATTATCATACTAAGCAACACAAAAATGTGTTAAGTATTATTGTGATAGTAAAATTCAAATAATTGTAACCACTTGATTCGTACTGAAGTTTCATTTATATAAATTTCGACTGCAGTACAGTCAAAAAGGAGGGTTCTGCCAGAACAGTGATTTATTTGCTCTTGTGTAGTAATAACACTATGGATGTTCTGATTGTCAATTTTCCATATGTAGTTGCACGCAATAATTATAATATAAAGGAAGTAATACCTTAAACTTAACCATTATCATGGACTCATTCCCGTTTGACTTATGAGTGCTCTTGTTGCAAAATCGCAAGGGTTAATATAGTATATAGTTGCCCTCTTTGTGCTTTATGAAGAACTATTGTATGTACTTACCAAAATATACTTAATTTCATTGTTTCATTAAATAATCGAATTGCGCTTGGGTCCACGGACCAAGCGTGTTTCATCCAGGTGAATTACGCGGGTTGACTACAGGCAATTAAATCGAGGAATCGAACTCATTAGAACACACGGCATTCTCGCTGGATCTGGGAATACATCTAAGCAGAAATTCCCTGGAAAAATGACACTGTTAGTGTTGCAACCATAACTAGTTTATCTTCTTAAGCGTGACAATGATTACAAGACTGGCAAATGTCCAAACTCGTTGTATCCATGAAATATGCTCATAAATCAGTTATAATGGTCTCGCTTGAATGGGATCACCATAAGTGAACTCAATTGAGACATACGTACATATAAATGGTGGTATAGAACTCATTTAAACAAATACTGATGTATTGTGGTCATCTTTACTAATATTATAAATAGAGAGTGCTTATTATGCGAGTTTGTATTTAGACAGAAAGTAGGGTGTCCTGAGGCCCTAACATGATCTTCGGGGTCCAAGTTAAAATCACCTACAAACCGGTATATCTGTTGATTGACGGAGGAGGCTCTGTCGCAGGCCTTACTCTAGGGCTCTACTTTACAGGGTACTTTTTATATGAATAGCAATGTTTTTTTATCATTTAATAACTGCATGCTCTTGTATGTAAACACATGTTTTAGACAAATAAAAGATTATTATTATTATTCCTCTTTATTAACTTTTAAATACATATAATTACATTTATTATTATTATTTTATTACAACCATATTTTATCTAAAACTTTTTGCAATTAAGGTGCAAACAGCATCCGACTCGTTTGTCTCTAGTATGCTACAGCAGAGGTCATGCGGTAAGCATGGCATGCCTCCCATTTTTCAAAGATGAGTTTGTATTGGTTAATATTATTGACTAAAAATATAAGACAAGATGGGCTTAATTTTGTTAGACTATAAAATTCCAAATTCTGAAATCTATAATAATTTAATGAAGAGATTGACAGAGGTGTAATTTAATATACCTATATTTCTTCAGCATTCAAAGATAAGAAAATTGGAAGTATGTTGAAAGAGATAAGTAAAAAGGGCGTCGCCGCTTCTACGAAAGCTTACATAAGGTTTACAAGATCTATATTATATTCGTAATAAATTAATCACATAAATATGATGATCACATAAGATGATAAAAAATAAGGTACCATGGTGAAACTTAAGTTTATTTTGGGAAAAACTTGTTTGTTTAGACAACGCGCTGATAATGTGTGTGTTAAGGGTAAATAGAGTCCGTCATTCGTGTTGCTTTAGTGCCAATCGGGATCACAAACATTGGAAACGGAACAAGATATATATCTAAAAGCAGGCAACGTAGCGTGTTGTACACACTTAGCAATCCAATAGTAGATGAAATCTATTTTAATCGTACTACTCATTACTATTTAAATGCGAAAGCTTACATGAATTAATGAATGTCTAATTATTATATTGGTGAAACACCATGCTATTGACTAGATACATAGAAAAGAATTGAATTTCGATTATTCCGTCAAGTTTAACTATCTAATCAGCCGCGTCATACCACTGATGTATGGCCGCCATTACTCAATCACGCTAGAACATCTGAAGCGCTCAGGATTAAATTTGGCACAGAGATAGATTATAGTCTAGAATAGCACATAGGCTACTATTGTCCCGGTAATAGGTTCTAGTTGGTCGCAGGAACGGGATTAGTATTTCACGCGAACAAAGCCGCGAACAACATCAACTATGCAAATAAATAAAATTGAAGTGTCTTTATTTAACGTTAAAATAACAGCTTTTCAATGAATGCATCTGAATGTTTACACGGCACTGTGACCAATTTTTATTTTCTCAACTTCTGTCTGTCGTGCTGCTGCTTGCTGGCTGCAGCTATTTGAATGAGGTTATATAGGAAACGCTGGGCTGATTGTGATGGTACTTTCAATGGTAGATAGCTAATATTATAAGGCGTAACATAGGCTACTTCAATTCTAGTAAAATTATTAGGGTTTAAAAAAACGGCTCTAAGTCCATGCGGATGAAGTCGCGGGCACAACTAGTTTGTAAATGACGTTGCAAGAGATATTTTTTACTCTAATTGGACGAGTGCAGGTTTCATGTTTTGAAAATTAATAAGGCTTGTCAATCCTAATGGTGCATATTTCTATCCAATTAAGGGTTTGAAAGTGCCTAATAAATTTTATTTCAGAGTCAATGAATTGCGATGTTTCTGAAGCTTCCTATTGCGTCGAAGGTAAGCCTGATAAATACGTCGCGTACTACCTACTACATTCGATTTAGGGCTCGGAGACTTGGCCTTTGTGTTGTTTACTTGCTTACTTACTTGTTCTTTCATGCTTATAGCTTATATTTTATTCACTGTATAAATTTTATTACTGTCGCAATCAACACTGATCCCATACAATATTGCATCCAAGGCTTGCACTTTGGAGTCCAAGGATCCGCTGGCCGACGCTCTCACAAAAGAGAACACAGTATTTTATAAGAGCAATTATCGTCCGACCCCCATAACGTCGCGAGGAAATCCCGCACCGTTGTGCGAAAAAAAAAAGGTTTTCGGACACTAACTTCATAGTTTGCATTTCAATTTCAATCAACCGCATTGTCAAAACGATATACATTTTTCAAATTTGAGTTTTTTTTTTAGCGATAATAGGTATTTCCTTCACGTTGACGATACGTACCTATATCTACCCAAAATAATCACTTTCCATAGTTTATATATTAAAAGTCGTTTTTAAATAGGTTGTTCAGTAATATAATAATAATAATAATTTATTAGCCCCAATATACATTACAAATACAAAGATATAATACAATTACAAAAATATTTAAGTTTTTGTACATAGTTATACATCTGCTGCTGAGCTAGGTTTGTCACCTGTATTTCAGCACACAGCGTCTGGATAGTCCGGTATTTAATACCATGTATCATGGCTAGATGGGCAAGGAAATTATGTAGAAAAAAATGTATATGTGTGTGATGTGTGTGTGTGTGTTGGAACAAATATATTAAGTAGCTATATTAGCCGTAAATCACAACTACTCAAGAATTTTCAATAGGTTTTCTGTCTCAGTGAAACTGAAACGTCGACTTTCATGTAGAATTGCATTATTTGGCAAGACTAAATACATAAGCCCAGTTTTAACGTAATGTAGGTCTAGCCAAACCCTTATGAAGCGCGACCCCTTTATGAAACAAAATGGTCTAGAAATTCTTGGCTGTTGTCTCGTAACGGTTAAAGTATACCTATATATATCTTAAAATAAGTATATCAGGAATTTCACGTTAGGAGAAATAAAATAATTTTAGTCGCATTTGGAAGGTAAATACGATTTTGGGTAGAAGTATTATAATATCGTCCTTGGTTCATACTAACTGCTAAATTTAAAATATGATATTATTCGAAATTTAAAACAATTTAATAAAAAAAACCGAATGCACTATTTTGGATGAGTAGATGTATGAATGCATTTAATTGTTTCACTCACTCAACGCATGCCATAGTAACCGTGAACAAACATTCATTCAATTCACACACATTACCTAACATTTTTCATTTATTTTTGATGTCCACACATAAGCAAAGTAGCTCAGACGGGGCCGAACTAAGGCTGACAATCTCTACGAATAACTGCATAACTGCATACGTTCATAAAAATGATTGAGAAAGGCCAGAATTAAACTTTTATTATCAAAATATTAGGCAGGTCCATTGAATTAGAATAGAAATGAGTAGAATTGTTTAGTTATATATTTATTTTATTAAACAATATTATTATTTTCAATTGATATTAGCACTGAATCCGACCCTGTCTAAAAACTGACAACAACAAAATTGTTATATTTCTTACTTGTTACCATGGCGACAAGTGACGTCTTTGTCGAAAATTAATTCAACTCCATATCTATGCTTGTGTGAGTGCGTGCGTCATAGACAATAGTATTCCGTCAGGTAGCATATAATCATCTTATTCCTGTGATACAAACATACAGGTCAAACTGTGAACCTCCTTTTGAATTCGGGGAAAAATACATATCCATAACAGAATTTTTTAGTAGTGGATCCTACTTCCTACTAATACATATTATTAATGTGAATGTTTGTGAGGACGAATGTGTGTGTGTGAGGATGTTTGTTACTCTGACACGCAAAATATGGCTGCACGGATCTGCATTTTTGGCACAGATATAGTATAGTCTGGATTAGCACATAGACTAGTTTTCATCCCGGGAAAAGATTGCCCCGTGCGTTGATTCATCAGTATCATCAGTATTTCACGCAAGCAGAACCGCTCGTGCACAATATTTACAAAAGTCACATCAGAAAGTTTTTATCTTTGTACTGTTAAGTTATGAATTTCATAACATTTCATTAGGGCGTTACAATAAATTTATTTTTATCGTACCGCACGTGAAATGTAGGTGTTAATTTACCTCTGCCTAAGCTTATGAAGGTTTTGATATGTAGTTGCGTAGGTACTGACCGCTATTATGAAGTGTAATATAAAATCCCATGTACAGATAGTACAGTTTGGCTTTTCATTTCGATGGTCTAGACGATAAACGTACCTACTAAGTGCAGAATGTTGTACGTTCAAATAGGAATACTATATACAATATCGATGGATTAAAAGACAAATATGCTAAGTGTAAAATTTTGCACTTAATACGTTTGTCTACTAGACCATCGGCCTGGCACGTCGCGTCGCCGCGTCCTTAAGAAGAAGAGTGAAAGTCCGGCTAGGATCGATTAGCTTCGGTTTTGTAGTTTGGTAGCTGTAGGTTGTAACTGACAGTTTGGTACCTCTATAAAGTAGATAAAACCATTGGAATTTATAAAATATTGAAACTAGAACTTCGGTTTTAACTACTTTAATATTACCAACTGTAGATTTTTGCTAGAGAGAATACTCTACAAAACCGTAGCAAGCCGATCTTGACCGAATTCTCATTCTTATTTCCGATGTGCTAAATCAAAAACTAAGTACTATACGAGTAGCTCGTAGCTAGCTTGTTGCCCCGTACTCAGGGACTTAAAAACACATTCATAAAAGTTACATAATTATATGGGTTACACTATGAAAAGGTTACAGAATGAAAGTGTTACACTTATAAAAGTGGTATTAAACCATTTTCAAGTTAACACTTTCAAGTTCAATTTAATGCTACAAGGCGTAACATAGGTTACTTTAATTTTAAAATAATTATTATGGTTCTGCGCAAAAGAACTGAAACCAAAAAAATCGAAATCCACGCTGACGTAGACGCGGGCACAGCTAGTTTAAAAATATAAAAAATTGTGGCCCACCGGCATCGGTTACAGGGACGAAACTAACGACCACTTACTGCATCAAGCCCTTGATCTAACTACCTAACACGAGCCTCTTTAGATGTTGGTCGCAGCTCTTTCGTTTGCCGAGGCTCGTTCGTTCGAAGCAACCGATACGATTATCGGAACAGTAATTACTGAATCCACATCCCACATTTTGACAATCTCATGAGCTAAGTCCAAATACTTTATTTGTTTGTCTTTTTCGGCTTTCACGAGATTGTCATCAAAGAGGACTGTGATTTCAACAATTATTGCGAGACGCTCTGATCGATCAATCACCACTATATCGGGCTTATTGGCTACAATAATCCTGTCTTTGATGATTGATCGATCCCAGTACAACGTGACATGACCATTATCAAGAACTGGGTCGGGCACATACCTGTAATACGGTACCTCCGAATCTAAAAGATCTTACTTAAGAGCAAGTTGCTGATTAACGATTCTGGCAACTTGGTTATATGCAAAAACTCTCCGTTGGCAAGACGAGCACAACTAGAGATAATATGCCTTAAGGATTCTCCGGTGACACGCCCGATATATGTTAATCATGCTGTCTTTAAAGATATACCTCCGATATTATTCATCATGACAACTTCATCTTTAATTACCCAGACAAAACCTTTAGTTTCTCCAAAGAGATCACCGAAGCGTAGCGAGAACACTGATGTCTTTATATCTACGTCGGACTTGTTTAAGGCCCGATAAAAACCCGTCCATGCAGCTCTTTGCGTTTATATTTCCTTGCGATCAGCGATGCTAAGTATTACCGTTTGTGCCAGTTCTCTTTAGCCGGAACGAGAGGAGTCCCGAGTCAGTCCGTTGTCCAATGCTGCTACATCTCGATGCACACCCACGTCAACATATAGGAAATATTCCCTAAGTTTGCATATCTCACGGTTGTGGAGAGTATTGGCGTTTAAAAACCGCGACCTCGACACTTCCGTGGGATATACAACCTCATTACTGATGAACGTAGTTGGTGCATTCGATATGCAGTCAGCAACGTACGGACTTTCCTATCCAAAGCACCTAATTCGGTCTGAGTCCATCTTAGTACAAAGGAGTATACTAAGTCTGCCATATCCCAGCCGTTGTAGGTGCATACCTTGTTACCGCCTGATAAGAGACTGAAGTACTTCAATCAGGCGGCCAAAGAAACGATCCTGTAACATCTGTTTCATGGTAGACTCAGTAATAACTAAACGCTTGTGACATACCAAGATATTTATAGGTTTCAGTTGCCGAGAGAGTTCAGTTGTATAAAATCTGCAAGTTCAATTGTTTCAGATTCCACAATCCCACTCTTCTTAACATACATAACTGCACATTTGTCTACACCAAAACTCCATTCTGATAAAAGTTCTAAAGGTTTCAGTTACCTTAAGTAGTTCTATCAGTGGGGAGTGACGGCAAACCATTTCCATTCATCCATATAAAGAAGAAGGGATATAACTTGACATCCTCTCCGCAACTGATATTCTAGTCCTGAATTCTCCAGTATTGTACTGAGAGGATTCAGTACTAGGCAAAAACCATAATGGACTCAGGCTGGAGCTGGCAAGGACCTGATTGTACCTGAACACCCTGGAGAAAGGAGAACCGTCCTCCATTGCCCCGCACATGCCTCCAAGAAGGCGCATAGACTTGTATAAATTTTATACAACTGCAGCACCCTCAACAGCCATGTATTTGGCACGTAGTCGTAGGCTTTCTTGTAGTCAATCCATTATGTTGCCAGATTCCTTCGGTTACGGCGAACCTGTTGGCTAATGACAGTGTGAAAAATAAGGAGCTCCTTCGTACCACGTGCCCCACTTCTACATTCATTCTGAGAGATAGACATTATGGAGTTATGTTGTTATGTGTAAGAACTAAGAGGGTAGTTGGTAAATAACTATAATTTAACTTATCACGAGAGGCGTGCAGCCCGACCGGTATTGGAGAAGAAGATTTGATTTCGATAGGCAGGTACGGTAGGCACAATACTATTGTGGTCGCTCTGAAGACGGTACGTTACGATAACGATGCGCAGAAGTCACAACAACAAACTATGTAAATTAAGGGTGGTTTACCCTTTCTAACTGGTAATTATGTAACATGAAATTCACAGTTCAGATGATGAAAACCTATTTGGAAGAGCTTTAATCTTCTCGGTATAATGAAAAAAAAATTAACCTTGGCTCTTTTACTGTTTTTACCCTTGCCACATTTACCCTTTCCACCTTCCCCCTTTTTCACATTTCCCGTTTTTTAACCCTGCCTCATTTCTCTTTTTACCCTTGTCACATTTTCCTTTTTTACCCTTGCCGCTTTTCCCCGTTTTTACGCTTTCCACATTTCCCCTTTTTACCCTTTTTAACATTTCCCGTTTTTGCCCTTGCCACATTTCCCCTTTTTACCCTTTACAAACTTTTTTTTTTTTAAAAGGGGAATCCCTTTTTACCCTTTTATAATATGTGTGTGTGCAAGTCACACACGGTAGAAGTGAAACTTCTGAAAAGTCCCTGATTAAAAAAGAAACTATGGACTTATTTTTTCATCGAGTTAGAAATCACAACGATTCTAAAGAAGTTTCACTTCAAAAAATGAATGATGCATCAGCGAACGAAACGGAAGACAGGTGAAGAAGAGCGTGCTCATGTTTGTTATTGTGTGAGTGCAGAGCATGCGCTTCCAAAACACTCGACTAGGTATGCTTAGAGCTCGTCACACACTATTATATTTTCTATATTATATTTCGAAATATATATATATTTCGAGTGACAACATATAAAGCTAAAATATATATTTATATTGGTTAAAACTGTGTACTAAAAATGTATACTAATGCTACGCCTTTTTATCATTTATATCATTATATATTATAGCTACGCGTATGACATGCTTAGACCGGCCATAAAGTTTGGACAAGATGCAACACGTAACCTAACAAAGTAACTACAACTCGTGTCGCGCCGTGTTTATTGCCATTCCGTGCAAGTACTTTAGGACGTTATTTCTGTTACACTATTTTCTTCTAAAACAGTTTTAAAAAACAGTGTTAAAACACTTAATAGCTTTACAATTTGGGTCCCTGCGTACTGCCTGTAGAATACTAGCTTTCATTACGTCGTGTAACACCGATTAGTACATACTATTTGATTTAAGCACATCATAAAACTATCAAGACTATAATATTTATCCTTTTCATAAATAGAACACAGTGAAGCAAGTCTATTGGTATGTAAATAAAAAGATACAATTATTCTTCTAGGTCTCCTCTAAACCTTTAAAAATATTACTGTATTTTTCAAGCCATTGCCATGCACTCGCCAAATCACATATAACTTGTATAGGTACATAGACCATCGATGTATTCGTTGCTTCGCATTATTTATATTTAAATTATATTGGCTGTTGCCCGCGACTTCGTACGCATTAAGTCCGAAATAGATCAAGGTATGATTATGTCTGCAGTCTCGATACTAACACGTAAGTTTTTCTGCAGTCTCGATAGTAACACGTAAGTTAAGTTATTTACACAGTTTTCACCGTGTTACGATTTTATTATATGTATAGATATGTTATGAATTTAATAAAATGATAAATTGAGCGGAGATATTACTACTTGGTTAAATATAGGTACTGCGTGCAAAGTGCGAGGACCGGATATTGCTCAGAGCATAGAAATGAACATCATTTGACTGTTTTAGTACCCTTGTCATGTGAGCCAACACGTCGTCATTCATGAATAACTTCAACAATTTATACAATCGTCATAGAGTTTCGAATTAATAAACATTTTGTTTTTGTGACACTTACAAATAACAAAATAAGGTTGACCCAATGTTATGGTGGCGAACGATAAAAATTTGTAAATTTTAACGTTGCTAAAATGTGGTAGATATTTTTTAAACTTGGTGTACAAATGAAGTGATACCTATTTATCTATGTAAGGCGTATATCATACAGAAAAGGCGAGCTAAAGGCGAGCGAGAGGTGAGTGTATGCCTATTGCCTTACGCTTTATGCCTTATGGCTTACGCCATACGCCTTACGTCTTACGCCTTATGCCTTACGCCTTATGGCTTAATGCTTTAAGGTATAAGGCTTTAATGAATTCTAGTGTAGCAATATAAAATGTCTGTTTGACAGGTGCTACTCGTACTAAAACCAGATACCTATATAAATAGACTAAAAG
Organism: Cybosia mesomella; assembly: GCA_946251805.1. Taxonomy (NCBI): domain Eukaryota; kingdom Metazoa; phylum Arthropoda; class Insecta; order Lepidoptera; family Erebidae; genus Cybosia; species Cybosia mesomella. The sequence continues at coordinate 22,375,809 of OX276393.1, forward strand.
CAAGAATATTACCTACCCAGACAATTTTCTACGCAGAACAAGAAAACCGTCAGTCCAATTTGAGAGGTCAAAAACGTCAGCACACATTTTCTCGATATTGACATTTAATTTATACTTCCAAAGATCGGGTGGAAGTGACAGTGTAGAGAAGCGTTGTTAAATTAACGTTGTGGACAGCTGAGAACCGCCGGATGTTCTTGAAATAAACTAACCGTTCGCAGCAGCCCCGGCCGCGCTCGTCCGCTTCTCACTGCGCACAGGTGCCACTCACCGCATGCATCATACTTCAGATATAATTAAAGCGTGAAAGATCGTTAGAAATACCGAGTATAAGCGGCACTGTCCCTTCACCAGGCTGTACCTAATAATAGACAAGCCAATTAATCTTTGAAATTATTCTTGTCATGTTTTATTTGGCCGTTACGACATTGAAATGCAAGTAAACTAATCAGCTTCCTATAGTCGAATTTTCATTACATAGAATTATGAAATTTCATAAGTATAGCAAGTTATAAAACCATCCAACCAAGAAAGGGTATTTACATAGAAAGGGCTTTTAGAAAGTGAAATTCATAAATATGCTTTGCTTATTTTGAGACTTGTTCATTTGACATACCAAATTAATACGTTAAAAATGTATTTCATATATTAACGGGATTGGTTCATTTCATACTACATGTAAAATTGTCAAAATTCTATTAATTAAACTGGAATTAGGTATTATTTTATAGCAGGCACCCACTTTATCAGATGTAACAAACCTAGTTTACCTACAACAATATCTTTAATCCTTTTATTAATAATCAGTTGCTTCCCGAGGTTCCACCCGAAAATCCTTAAAATTAGTATATTAATTAATAAAAATTTACAACAAATAATTTTTGTCACAATCCTTATTAGCTATATCATAATCCACCATCAATGTTCTTAATTCTTACATCAACTTTAAAATGAGAGTTGGTGAACGGTTTTATTACATCTGAAGTTTAAAAAAATCACTGCTGTCAGAATTTCACGAAATGAGAGATTATTTTAGAGCTGAAGCTAGTTTTCAAATAAAAATCTGCACACACTCAGATCGCATTTTAAAATACTTTTTGATAAGCTACCTAAGTATGCTGTGTTACTTCACATGATTTTTGATAAGCTACAAAAGATATTATATTTCTTAAAGTTAAGAGATAATAAATTTCGTCTGGAAAGATTCAGTAAATAATTATGGATGAGAACAAATCCACAGAGGTAATCTCGCGTTTTTGTTTCTGACACACGTCAAATTGTATGATTAAGGACTAGGTATTTCCCTTTACCCGCTGCTAACAAAATGTTCTTACAGTTTGCTGGAATAACATATCACATAGAATTTCATTCTATCACCGACGCTACACCATTTCAAAATTAGTCCATGTTATACTGTTAATACATCTATATATAAAAAGACTTAAGTACCACATTTAGATTCTAAATAATAGGTCGTTACATATGAAATTGCCGTTTTTCTTGAAGAAATTGGAGGAAACCCCAATTTTCAGTACTGACATTTTTACATTTTTTTTTGGGAATGACAAATCCAATTTTTTTTTTTTTTCTGTATGAATGAGACAACATTAGGCTAACAAACAGCAACTTTTATTACATTTTTGAAAAGTGACAGCTGTTAAGTAATACGAAATGGATAGCATTTAGCAAGTACTTTTTTTATATATATTTAGGCCACGTCAATTTGACTTCACCTCGCCTGATGGTAAGCTGAAGGTAAAGTCTCAGGAAAGAGGGACACCATTACATACACGTACCATGTTAACAATGGTGGTACTCAGCTTGACGGCCTCATCAAAACAGGATTGTCGTCGCAGCGCCGCGTGACACCCACCGGTCCCACTAGTGCTGCGACCACAATCCCTCTGCCCGGCTATGCACTTGCTGACCCCTGAACGCAATCAAACCGAAATTGGATTACTATGGAGGGTTTTCCGCAATCGTGCACGGTGGTACCCACCCGGCGGAATTTTGTGACAAATTTGTGTCATCAAATTTCCACCACCACTACTGTTACTACTGTTTTTGAAGATCGAATTAATTTATCAAGCGGCCAATAAAAACAAAATTTCATACAGAGTTGTATCTCTTGTATGTATATCTTGAAATCAACTTTCAAACAAAATATAAATAATGGAAATAGCTATTAAATTACAGGAATAACGAACTCATGAATTTGTAAGAAAATTTCGGCAATTTCATAGGTAAAGACCTATTATTACATGTTTGGAACGCTTTTGCAGTTCAGTTACTTAATCTTTTCAATTCAACCCTTTTAATCTCACTCGAGTGCTAAATTCGAAAAACTTGATTAAAAGAGAGAAAAGTGTAGACAGAACAGTACTTACCAAAATACTTTAAAGGTATTTCAAGATTTCTATGTTATCAGTTAATTCAAAAACGTCGATTTATTAAATCGATAACGAACGGATCATTGTCAACAGACTTTAACCTCTACCAAAACCAAGATCTTCAGACCTGAAGTCAACCTCACTTGGGAACTGGTAAACTCCTGACTAACAAACGAGGATCTGGCGCACACTTTTCTGTCTAGGTTGAAGGATCAGACAGTATTCCCTTGCATAAAAGCCTAAACCATATCAGGAGGAGAAAGCGTTGGAGATCGGTCCCCGGTCTCCCAAGTGCAAATTTTAAATGCATCTAGTAAATCGATACGAGGATGATGAGTATTTAGGGTTAGACGAGCATATACCAGTTTTGAACAAATACTACTTGTTTGCGACAGATTGCAGATTATGGATTAATAGATGAACCAGGTAGTTTGTAATTATTTACTGATTCATTAAAGTCTCGACCCTCATTTTTGAGAAGACGCCCTTAAAATTATTTTAGCTAATTATTACATTTAAATGATGAATGATGAAACGTTTTCCAACAAAATATGCCATAACTTAAATTTACCGCAGGGCAGTACATGATATGGGTCATTTAAAAGGGCTCAGGTTAGCCGTTACTACTACCTTTTGTTTCTAACTTTATAGTTGCGTGATGTAACAAAGAATCCCTATTTGTCTAGTAAGCGTTAGTGTAACAAAGTTTTCATGTTTCTCACCCCGCACTCTTGTCTACGCGGCTGCTACGGATGTCGCCGCCCTAACTTTTCCTCACGCGGCCTCAACTTTTATTCGACATTTCCATAAGCTGCAATCCCGGTTGGTCATGGTTTTCAGCACGCATTGTTTATAACTCATTTTATTTAGCAGTGAGCATGGCATTATTTATAAAAAAAATAAAGAATAAATATGTGACTGAGTTAGATCAGGTAGAGAAGCAATAAAACGCGTGAGGCGTATGCGGTCGGCTCCCGAATAAAGGACGAGTGTCTGTGTATAAAAAATCTAACGAGGATATAGGACAGCCACGCAGCGATGCGTCATACCACTCGCGCCATTAATCTCAGCTTTATTATAAACATAGGAGCCGACTAAATCATAAACACATTTAATGTGAACCTACTTCGTGAACGTTCTCGTTCAATGAACTATTAATGCTACAGCACCATCAATAGATGCAGTGCTTTCAAAATTTTATGACTTATAGTCCAGGATCCCTGATCCAATTTCATACGTGATTACCATAAAGCTTATTTAACGTGAGTAGCTTTATTTCATGAGACGCCCAACTTTTTCTCCATAATATTTCTCGATCGTGGTAGCTAACAGGGCAATGACATGTAAACAATTTCTGAGCGAAGTACAGGGATAACGTGTCACGCAATTTGTAGGACAACGTAGCTGATCTATACTATTATAAAATTTTAAATTATTTGTGTCTGTACATTGGAGATATTTAAAAAAAGTACAGGGGTTATGTTAAATGAAAGATTCTTAACACAAAAATATTTATTTTTTGAAAATTTTGTCTGTCTGTTTGTCTTTTTATATGTTCGACTGTTTGTTCGCGATGGACGCAAGAACTTCTGAAAGGATTTTGATGTAAGTAGTTTTTTTCTATTAGAAAGTCTTAATCAGAAAGGTCAAATCTGCCGTATGTTTGATTGCAATTGGTTAAGTAGAACCGGAGATATGACGAAAAATCGTTATCAACCTCCGTGCGGAGCGGAGGGCATTAGCTAGTAAGTTATATAAATATTAAGTAATCATTTTGATGACCTCGTTATCAACACACATTGGCAGGAGGGTGCTCTTTGATCGGACTATACATTTTTTTGTTCAAACATTTGTTTCAAGAATGTTAATAATTATCTTACAATAATTAAAAAGACCCTAAGTCCTTGCATTTTTGAGAATTGTAAAATTAAAAATATTTTACCACTACTGTTTTTTTTATTTTTATATTTAGGTCACGTCAATTTGACTTCACCTCCCCGGATGGTAAGCTGAAGGTAAAGTCTCAGGAAAGAGGGTCACCATTACATACACGTACCACGTTAACAATGGCACTCAGCTTGACGGCCTCATCAGAAGAGGCTTGTCGTCGCAGCACCGCGTGACACCCACCGGTCCCACTAGAGCTGCGACCACAATCCCCCTGCCTGGCTATGCACTTGCTGACCCCTGAACGCAATCAAACCGAAATTGGATTACTATGGAGGGTTTTTCGCAATCGTGCACGGTACCTACCCGGCCGAATTTTGTGACAAATTTGTGTCATCAAATTTCTACCACCAGTAAAGTACTAAACTACAATGGGTTATTTTCGTAAGTAAAGCTATTAAACATTTAGTTGTTGTACTGAGTTACTAAAAAATTACTAAAAAAAAAGGTTAACAATTCAAACCCTCATTTTTTAGGGTGTATCGCCTTTACATGATATATTTATCCTTTTCATAAATTACTCAAATGTTTAACCTGAACAGAACCATACCAGTTCTTGTTTACGAATCGGACAGTGAAAAAATTGTATTGGGATTGGGACAACCATAAATTATACGCAATGGAAAAATAACTCATTCTGTAACATCTGTTAACAATGGTCCGAAGGGAATGCCTATATTTTGCTGAGTAATTTTGAATATTGTATTTTTATAATTACCCATGACTCTTGATGGTTGCGAGTTCCTTTGTACAGCATTTAAAACTTATTCATGTTTTTGTTCATCAAAAACGTTTTCTTCTAAAATAAACTACCATGTACTGCGTACGTACGATAATACAACGTAGCGTTTTTCTCTTCGAATACATTTATTTATATCCACTGCCAAAACTTATCATTACAGCCCTCTACGAGGAAATATTATTTTATTTACTTCCCGTTAATATCCGAAAAAATGATCCATATTTTCCTTTCCTTTTATTCTGCTGATGATTATGATTGTCTTTACACCATTCAGTCATTTGGACAAGTTAATTCGTAAATTAATTACTGTCTTATTCACAATAAAGGTGAGCGCAGAGCCCTATACAAATAAATTAATATTATCCATCGCAGATGCTACGGTCCGTTTGTTTGATTTATATCGAAGGAAAGTGAAACAATATTCGAATGAAAACATATTTATCGATACAAAATGATTTCTGCTTCCTATTTTCCTTATTGTAAAAGTTTTAATTGGTCAAGTTTATATTCAGTCAGGTTCAGCTGTTTTTAATAACAGCGCCGAGGGCTTTACGAATTACGTCACAGCAAATGTGACACGAATCACAATGTACAACACTTCACCTGCTTTAGATTGATTACATTTACAACTCAAGAATAAATTGTCCCACCATTAATCCAGTTTCATGCAATTTACTTGAATAACGACTACTGTTTATGAAATTCTAAGTATTCTATTTGGCATTTGGCCGTCATAATTATTTCGCTGGGCGAGTGTGGATGGTACCGTCGGAAGGGGAAGATCTAGGCGCACATACCTGTACTAAATCGGGGAAGTGTTAGAAAAGGGGCAGGTCAGGAGTACCCTAAACCGACGAGCATGCATGAAGAATGTTATAAGAGCGAATGAGGCGAGAGAAGTGTGTCAGGATCGTGGCAAATGGCAATCCGTGATCTCTGCCTACCCCTGTGGGAAACAGGCGTGATTTTATGTATGCATTCATTGTAGATAATGCTCCGCAGTGTTCAGGATGTTTTTAAATTGTGTCAATCAACATTCTTTGTGGGTATTTCGTAATCCAAGGGCACGCCGCAATAGCGGCGGTAAGGCCCATCCTGGAGGATTGGCTAGAGAGGCGACACGGAAGCCTCTCATAACGCTTGACGCAGGTGATCACCGGTAAGGGGAGCTTCGGGAACCACCTCCATCGGATCAGGAAGGAGTCAATGCCTGAGTGCCATCACTGCGACGCGAGCGAGGACTCGGGGCTGCACACGCTGGCGTGGGAGGCTTGAACTCGTGGCAGCCATCGGGGTGGGAGTCCTCTCGCTGGGCAGCATGGTTGCGGCAATGGTGCGAAGGGCGAGCGCTCGCCGCGCGTCGCAGTCGCCTCAGACGCCGGAGGTCGCTTAATGACCTCCATGAGCGCAGGCCTGGGGGTGGCAGGTGAGGCCGCCTGTCACCCCGGCCGAGACGGGGGGGAGACTAGCGCCTCTCCCTCAAACTGGGGCAAGACGGGGACACCGTGGTTCCCAAACCCGAGGAGGGCATCTCGAAACCAGAGATGGCCCTGGGTCAGTCGGGGGGCAACCCTTCATCCCGGCGTCTTAAGACCCGAGACGGCGTGCGGTTATAGTCGGTTCAAGCCCGACATAACCACCCCCGCTGGCTGGCCGGGTAGTATCCGAAGGGATTTCAGCACGAAAAAAGAAAAAAAAAGGGTATTTCGTAATCCAATCATTAGATATTTCTTATCTCAAGTAAATTATAAAACCGTTGCATTAAAATGTTTCATATATTTTAGTCTTTACACATTAACCAAATATGAATTACTTTTGAACATTTTACCTACACACTGTTTCTAGAAATAATTCTGTGATATGTCTAAAATTAGTAAAAAGCAAAATAGTTAAATAGACCTATTACATTTAGAAATTACTAATAACTCGAAGATAACTTCTTAATGCAGGAAACAAATCCAATAATTTTATAATAAAATTATGTGTTGCTAGTTATCTTATCAGTATGTAATCTTATTATGCGTACAGCTAAGGAGTGGAGCCAGCCTGAATCTGTGTTTGCGGAATCTTCAAGTCTCGAGTGAATAGGTTTCTTCTAGGCAAACGTGATCCATCGTAGACCACATCGTCACTTACGACCAGGTGAGGTAGAGGTCAAACGTGAGCCTATCATTCATAAAAAAAGCTTTAACTGCAAATCTATAATCATAACAGGTTTGGCAATAAGCATTAAATATCCCGCGACCCACGGCGGCCTAAAGTAGTTGAACAAAACGACATAAATCTAAGTTAAAAGTTAATTTTGTCAATCCGGATAATTCCTCAAGGTTTAATCAGGCTAAGTTGGGTATAATTAATGTTCACTAAGGCCACACAATCTAGGAAAGCTTCGGATTAGTCCGCTACGGAAATCGGAGTTTGCAACGGGCTGGGCGGGCGACTGGCGCCGCGCCGTGTGCTGAGCGGTTGGCGCGCGCCGCTGGATCGAGCGGGACAGCGCTCTAGCGCGGGACCGCTCCGCTCGCCGTGGGGCGGTCGCAACCAGTGCCATGGGGGCGAGCGGCCGCATGAAACGCTCCGTGTACCGACCGCAGACGTACACTACCCCCTTTATTAAAATTTACGTTTCTCATCTGTCAAAACTCAGTCAAACAAATAAGGTTTCGGATCTAGTTAATTAGACGCGTCTCTAGATGGAAGTTTTAATAAAACTATACTATAAACACTAAGAACTATGAAGTGATTTGGTTTACCGCTATTTGTGCGAGTTTCGAGAATTGGAAAACTTTTTGAAGGACTTGACGGTAATATTGTTACGGATAATAATATGGTTTGGTTATTAAATATATATCGATGTATAAAATGCAGGAAACACTGATTTGTAAATTTGATTTTAATTCATCATTAAATTACTGTCAGCAGTAATTATAACATTACTACTGTTTGTGTTCCCTGTGTATTTTATTATTTCAACTTGCACAATTGTAATAACATAAGAATAATTATTTTAAATAAGAAAACAAATTGTCTTCGTATTAATTTTCTTAAAGAGACAGTTTGGACAGACTAAAAATTCAATTTGTGTGCTTTGATTATTAAATCATTCGAACTAATAAAAAAAAATCTTCATGACAACTCAGTTTTATTATATCACTAAATTTACGCATACTGGTAGATGTGACTTAAACAAACTCGATTCGACTGATTTGATAGCGACAATTGTGGCATGATTAAAATGCAGAACAAGGGTTTCCAATTTCGTGTTCGGTTTCATTACGAAATTTAGTGGCGGCCGCTTTACCGATACATCGACCCTGGGTCGGCGATTCTTTCCCCTTTTCTTTTGTAAATCTCTGGCTATCTACATAGAATGGACGCGTAAAATACTGTGGGATTGATCAAATTGAACCTTTTCAGGGGACGTTTAATGAATCGACTAAACATTTTTATTTAATTACTTTTGCGCTCAAATGATTGTTCGACGACCGGTCTTTTATCGGTTTTACAATTTATATTAGATATTTCAAACATTTCAATTCTTATTATTGGTAGATATATCTAACATCTGTAAAACGTTTCGATAAATTAATTAAAAAGCAATGCTTATTTGAGCTAAAATACTGCCATAATTTCAGTTGAAATTATAATAAGTACATGAACGAAGCTTTCTTGAGATGTGATAAATGGTTTGTTCGCTGTTACCAATGTTACCATCAACGCGTCACCCTCATTCTACGCTGTAATACAAATGATATTAAATAATATGGATAGTTCTAAGCCAAGTATTTAATTTAATATCATTATTCGTCTCATTAGGTTTCTCATAACATATCCGACCAGATAGCATATGCGACTGTATAGGTATCATAACAGCATCGCGATATTATGAAACCTTCTCTAGTCGTTAATAGACTTGATATCTGGGTTTAACGTAGTACATAGATAGTGTGTAGACTAAATAAACAGATAACAGATATGTATATAGAGGTCCTCACTAAAAATCTAAGATTTATTTCAGTATTTGTATCTACGCAATATTTACTTTTGTTGCGTAGAAGAGCAGAAATGGAACCCCGCTAATGAATTACATTTATTTTTTGATAGGCGAAGGCGTAAAATGAAACATTAAAAAAGGTCCCGTAATTTCCACTAATCCTTAAGGGCGTTTCTCCTTCAGCGGGTTAAAACAAGTAACTTTGTATTTTTTGTTAAATATTTTTTGTTCGTTTTAATTACTATCATGTTAAACAGTTAAGTATAAAAACACCAACTAAGTTTTCTATTATGTACCAAAGCCACGTAAACTACTTTACTATTAATATTTGAATAAAAAACCTAAATGCTGTTGCCACAACTTAGCAGAAATCTAATTAATCAGCACTTTTGTTCAAAGTGTATTTTTGAAAAGCAAAATTAATTTCGCTACTGAAGCTAGAGAAGTCTGCGAGTTTTAAAAGTCAGACGGTTTTCAAAGAAGAATCTGATAATATGCTTAGTTTAGAATATATTCAATTTATGGATATGTAAATATTGTAGGCCATAAATACTGTACGACATTCTACACAGCGCTTTCTAGACCCAAAGTGAGCATAGTTTAAGTAGCTTGTGTTATGGGTTCCAGAATGCGGATAAACATACTTACTTACTTATATACTTTTTTTTGTAAATATATACATATTATACATAGAAACACCCAGACCAATGCAAATAGACATATTCATGCATACAAATATTTGCACTGAGCGGGAATCGAACCCGCGCCCCATGTCGAATGTACTACCACTACGCCACAGAGGCCGTCATCAACATGTATAAATCTATTTCAATCAAATTAATTAATAGTTACAATCTCTAAACTCTAAAGTTTTAAATGCCCTCTGCTTATGTTTTTTTCAAAGCCATGGTCTTGAGTGTAGTAACTACACGAATTTATCCTATCATACTAATTCCTTCTTAATATTATAAACAACTCGTGACTTCGTATGCGGTAAGTTCGGAATAGATCAAGGTATATTTATTTCTGCAGTCTCGATACTAACACGTAAGCATTAAGTTATTTTATTTAACGCGCCGGATGAGGTGATCTGGTGCACTCGTTTTATATTTGACAATTCGTTCGAAAGAGTTAGAAAAATATGTAACATCGAAATGAATTCTGCCCGATTCCTTAATATAATAGCGTGATGTTTTTTTTTCTTTTTATTTATGGATGATAGGCTCACGTTTGACCTCTATCTCACCTGGTCGTAAGTGACGATGTGGTCTACGGTGGATCACGTTTGCCTAGAAGGAACCTATTCACTCGAGACTTGAAGATTCCGAGGTTATAGCTTTCCGGAAACACAGACTCAGGCAGGCAATTCCACTCCATAGCTGTACGAATAATAAATGTGTCACCAAAACGTTTCGTGCGTATGATTGGAATATCCACCATGTAGCGGTGGCGCGTCGCTGTGCGTCTGGTCGTTTCTTTGTGGAAAGGGCTTGGAGGTATCAAGTTGTGCAATTCCAGTGCACACTCTCCGAAATGCATCCGATGAAAGACCGATAGGCCTGCAACTTTGCGTCGATGTTCAAGGCTCTGAAGCCTTTTCTCGACGAGTGCATCGTTGTTAATGAGCCTCTTAGCCCGTCTCTCTATTGTCTCTAGCGCTTCTATTCATTATGAAATGTTTATGCGTCTCTAATCAACTATATTCTAAACGCGTGCAACTCTGTGGAGTTTCGAGATTTAACATTTTACTGCTCATTACCTTTAAGATTAGCATGATGAGTTATAGTCCGAATTTTGACCACGTCTGAGTTCTGCTGAATTACTAGCTTCGTAAAGATCTACCTTGTAATAATAAAGTTGTCATCAATAATAGTTAAGACCGATTTTGCTCTACTGCTCCTATCATACCTATAATAGCGTGATAATATATAGCACCGTTTATGATCATGCCCTAGAAGAATGTTCATGTAATATTACAGCCAAATCTGTTCAGTGGTTTTCAGCAGGCAGACAAATAGACAAAAATTGTAACAATCACATTTCGGCATCGGTGTCGCTTCTAGAACACACATCAATATTTTTTTTTTGATAAATATTTACTGTAAAGTTTTCACCTCGTTACGATTTTATTGTATGTATGTATATATATATGAATTATGTTTGTCTAGAGTATAGAAAGTGAATCTTAGTATGTTTATACGCATTCTAAAATCCACAACACAAGCTATGCTTAAGCTATACTTTGGGTCTATATAGCGCTGTGTAGAATGGTGTTAAAAATGTATTTATTTAATGAACTGAATCACTTTTTTTTTCTTCTTCATAATGTGTTTGGTGAGTACTTATTCCACACAAAGTAGATTTCCTTACTTATGCGTTTGGTTTCACAGAGCTTAGTTCACGATTGCGGTTCGAGAATGTTCCGATCATTTTCTACACGTGTCGCAAATAATTCGATAGGTCAGGGTCCTCGTGAAATGGATCTATTTCGTGACTTTGTTACATATCAGGCACTATGAGTTTTCGATATGGGTCATAGATAGTGTATCCCATCCAAAAAAAAACATGTTAAATAACGCCAACACGACTCCTTTGCTTGTACTCAGATCCTTTAGAAAACCAAGCTTCTAACTCTACACGCCCTGACTTAAACTTAAACTTCTGCGTGAATTCTAGTCTTAAGCTCTCTCGAAATCCCACATCTTAAACAAAATGTGAGGCATGGCCCTTTTGTAACAGTGACATAGACACTCATATGGGCTTATGAACATAAAGTAATTCACTTAGTTGACGTTATTTTGTCAATAGAACCTTGAGTATCGAAACTTCCATACATCTTAATTAAGGTGTAGAATTTGTAGAGAACTTAAGACTGGAATTCACGCAGATGTATGTAGAAACACAGATATTGAAGAAAGAAAAAAGTTCAGTTGATCAGTGAAACTAGCTGTGTATCTGCGTTCTCGCTAGCTGATTAGGCAGCGCAGTCGTTAATTGTATATAGAAAAGTCCTACATTGTACTTAAGGTATTAAATAAATAATGAGTTTGAAAAAACTTTTAAAGGATGTTACATTAACATTTCACTGGACTTGTGTTATTCAGAAAGAAGAAGATACTATTAGCATGGGGTATGAAAAAACGCGTTTAGGTTATGAACGGCTTCTACTTTTGTCCTTAGAGACAAAAGCAGAAATCAGAATGACAGAAACTGAGGCTTTTTAATAAGTTCGGAGAACGTTGCTATTCTTAAGGTAATAAAACTACAATAGATACTTGTAGAATAGAGACTGCACACACCCGTAGAATAATATCGGATATAGTTATGAAAAACTTTGGTCCACTTATATAAAATGCATTAGGTATATGACGATAAAAGTTGGGTCCTTAGTGATAATATACCTAAATATTTTAGTGGCTTTTGTTTGATTTACCAGAAACTCGTCAAATAATGTACCGTTCTTTCGACCATCTGAATTACATCCTGTCATTTTCGAGGGTTGAATAACTAAGATTAATTATTTCTAACCATTATTTCGACGATCATAAAATATTTTAATCGAGAAGAAGAATATTCGAACAAGCTCAACGCTCTCAATCATTTTGAATCGGTTCATTAAAATTTACTATTTTCACGCTGACGACAGGCAAATTAAAAAGTTGTATATCAGGGTGAAATATTAAGCGAACAAAATGCATCGGTTATATAATTCATGTGAAGCAAGAAGAATAAACGTTGGCATATCATCTCGTTAGGAAATATGGGACACGGTGCGCCGCGCTCGGCAAAATGTGTTCCATTGCTCTTTGTGTTGCCTTCTTTTGTTCACTGATCTACCCGCCTGCCCGCTATAACATGTTGTGTAGTTTTTTTTCAATAACTTCTATATAGTTCTGTTACTAGTTAAAGAATTGTATCAAATGTACGGTATTCCGTTAATACAGCAGTAAATATGTAGTTATGTTCCTGAAACAGGACTACCCAGGCTAGTTTTTTCTACTGGACAGGCACTAATTTCATTCACCATACAATATAACATGAACCTTTATTGCCAGATTCACATATTCTAGCTCTGTATTCATAATATTAACTAAATTTAACATCACGTCATCATATTATTTATGACCATTTTTATGGTGGAGACACAGAATAAAACATTAATACAAAAATAATAAATAATGCTAAAAACATTAACGGTATTATTGCATAATTTTAACCGTTCAATAAATAAATAAAAGTAGTAGTATAGTTTGTTTTTTTTGCTAATGTTTTGTTCCTTGAGGTAGGATTGAAACTTTAAAAGTTGACTCTAACGAGCAATGTCAATTTTTTTTTCAATTATTGTAGTTATTTATATTTACGAATTGTATAACTATATAATAATTACAATAACGTTTATTGTATCAACATAAATAAACATTACAAACGTGGATTCGGTCTTGCTTAGTCAATATTTTGGTAGGTATTTGTTGCATTGGGGTGTGTGTTGGGTAACCTCCTCGAGTGTCGTTCCGATTCCGATCCCGCTGCAGTCCGGGGGGAATGGAACCGGAGCGGCCGGTACACTCTGGGCGGCGGTCAATGGCTTCCCCTTCATGGGGTTGGCATTGATCGTCGGCGAATACCCAACGTGGCGGGAACACATCGCTCTCCGTACTCCTCTGCTTTCAGAGGAGACAGGATGAGCGATGGTGTTTGTGGCTGAGGCCACCATGGGGTCCTGGGGGATCCAGGGGCGGGTTGGCCCACTGCTAACGCAGGGGCCGACGGGCACTTGTACCGCCGCCGGTGAGAGAGGACTAGCCATCCTCTCGCGTTCCGTAATCGGCAGGTGATCAGCAACGACCTGGCTGGTGGCTCCAGAAGGGTACGCTGTGAACTTGCTGACCGGAGGGCTTGCCTTTATTGGCCGGCCCACGACAAGGAAAAGTCTATAACACCCGACATCCAAGTCGTAAAAACCTATGGATACCAGCCGACCTCCATAGTATATAGGCTTATCCAGGTGCAGGGGGCACCGCCTGGATGGACCACCTTTCCCCCATACTCGTGGGATATGCTATGGACATTAACCAACCAATTCATAATAAACCGGATCGATTAAAAAACAAAGACAATGGCAACGAAATAAAGGACAACGAGAATGACGGAGTCTGCGCGGAAGTCGCGCAGCACTCAGGCGTGGAGGGGACGCCAAACACCTCGGCGGTGTCGGAGAAATTCGACACCGCTAACGAGCGAAGCCGGGCGAGCAGCCCTTCGGGTCTGGGCGTACAGCGGACCCGTAAGCGCAGACGGCGCGCAAAGGCCCGGCTGGGGGAGGACGTATCGGATGAGGACTGCACCCTCACCGGGACGACCTCCTCCAGCAGTAACGAGGCGTCAAAGCCTGCGTCAAAGGTGGCAGCAGGCCGCCGAGGGGCGCGAGGTGGAACGAGGGCTGGGCAATCCACCCGAGTCTCCTCGGCCCCTGAGAGGGCCGCGGGCAAGTCACCGCCGAGGCCTTCCACCTCGGCGGTGTCGGAACCAGGTGGGAAGACGCGGTCTCTGATGGAGAAACTCCAGCAAGTGACCGCGTCTTTCCGGGGGTCTCCGAACCCCGATCAGGAGGCAATGCTGCACATTGTGCTTGGCATCGCCTCCGAAAATGAGGCCCTCGCGGCGCAGCTGGGCGAGCCCCGTCGGGAGACGGCTCGACTAGCTGCAGCCGTCGAGGAGCTGAGGAGCGGGATGGTGCGCCCGACTCAACCGGCGCAACCGGTGCAGCGAGCGCAACCGGCGGAGCCGGCGCGCATGACTCGCTCGTCCGCGAGGCAGTCGGCGCAGCAGGCGCTGTCGGCGCAGCAGCCGCTGTCGGCGCAGCTGGAGCGGCCGGTGCAACCGGTGCAGCAGCCGGCACAGCCGGCTCGCCCACCGGCACCGCAGAGAGTACCACCGGCGGAGCCTTGGTTCGCGTACGTGGAGGCGCTAGAGGAGCGTATGATGAGTCGGATGGAGGCCCTAATGGACTCCATCCGCCGTCCGCCTCTGGCGCCACCGGTGGCCGGCTACGCGACTGCAGCCCGGAAGGGTAATACCCGCCCGGCTGCAGTGGAGGCTCTGCCGGAGCCTGCTCGTCGCCCTGCTCCCGCTCAGGGCCCCGCTCCCACTCAAGGGAAGGGAAAGGGGAAGGGCAAGGGCAAGGGGAAGACGTCCCCAGCCCAGGCCCCAGCCCCAGCCCCAGCCCCAGTCGCGGCTCCGGTAACCCCCACTAGAACCCCCTTGGAAGGGGGTTGGGCGGTGGCTGGAGCCAACAAAAAGAGGCGGAAGGCCGCAAAGAAGGCCGCCAAGAAGGCCAGGAGGGCCGCGGCCGCCGCGAAAGCAGCGCCGGGGAAGCTCCGTGCCCCCCGCACTACGGCCGTCGTCGTCACCCTGACGGCGGAGGGAGGGTGTTGGCCAAGGTGAAGGCCAACGTCGACCTCAAGGCCCCCGAGATCCCGGGCGTCCGGTGCAAGAGCACACGGACAGGAGCCCGACTTCTCGAGGTCCCTGGCGCCGCCAGTGGCCCCAAGGCCGACGCCCTAGCGGCTCGGCTGAGGGAGTCGCTGGACGCAGCCGACGTCCGGGTGTCCAGGCCCATTAAATGCGCAGAAGTGCGCATCACGGGCCTGGACGACTCCGTCACGGCTGAGGAGCTTAGGCTCGCCGTGGCGGAGGCCGGGGACTGCTCCCCGGACACAGTGAAGGCCGGAGCTATACGCTTCGGCCGCGGTGGACAGGGGGCAGCAGTTGTCGGCTGCCCTATCGCGGCGGCCCAAAAGGTCGCTGACGGGCGGAGCCTCCTGGTAGGAGGCTTCCTGAGGGCGCAGGTACGGCTCCTGCAGGCCCGACCGGCTAGGTGCTTTAGGTGCCTGTCGGTGGGCCATGTGGGGGTGCACTGCACGGCGGAAGTGACGGCGGGTGACCGTTGCTTCCGCTGTGGCCAACCCGGTCACAAGGCCGGCACGTGCGATGCCCCGCTGCACTGCTTTAGGTGTGCAGCGGGAGGCAAGCCGGCCGACCACAGGGTTGGAAGCAAGGCCTGAGCCGGAGGGGAGCCGAAGCCGGGAGGCCGGCCTTCCGCCTCCAGTTCACAGCGGGATGCGGAGATGGGGGTTCCATAATGGATCCTCAACTCCGCATCCTGCAGGTGAACGTTGGCTACGGTGCCCATGCTCAGGACCTTCTGCGCCAGAGCATGGCACAGTGGGCCATAAATGTCGCCGCTGTTGCCGACCCATACACCCACCGGTTCCTCGGGCCTACCTGGGAAACCGCGCTGGATGGGTCGGCGGCACTGGTGCACAACCCTGCCGCCGGCAGCCCCCCTCTTGCCGTCGTTGCAAGGGGACCCAGCTGCGTGGCGGCGGCGGTTGGGGATATAGCGGTCGTGGCCGCTTATATCACGCCGAAACGAGACCAAGCTGCATATGAGCAATGGCTCCGTCAGCTGGCCGTCGTCGTCAATGCCTGCCAGCCCCGTCCGGTCCTTGTGCTCGGGGACTTCAACGCCTGGTCGTATGCCTGGGGTTCCCGACACGAAAGGGGCGCGACGGGGCATAGAGGCAGGGCACTGGTGGACTGGGCCGCACGACTCGGCCTAGTCCTCCTAAATCGGGGAGCCGTGGACACGTTCGTGACCTCGAGGGGTAGCTCCATCGTGGACCTATCGTTCGCGAGCCCCTCGTTGGCGCGACGTGTTCAGGGCTGGCGCGTCGTTTTGGGGGAGGACACAAGTTCGGATCACCGATACATTCGGTTTGACATGTCCCCCCCTGCGAGCGACGCGCCGGCATCACCGGCTCCACCCGAGCCACGTTGGGCGCTTAAGCGACTTGATCGGGAGCTCCTCCTGGAAGCCGCCATCGTACAGGCCTGGGCCCCTGCGCCAGACAAGCCTGTCTGCATAGACGATGAGGCGGAGTGGTTCCGGGAGGCCATGACCCGTGTCTGTGACGCGGCGATGCCTAGGGCTCCGCCCTATAATCCGAGGGGTCAGGTCTACTGGTGGTCGTCGGAGATCGCGCAGCTCAGACGGGGCTGCGTGATCACGCACCGCCGGTGGGCCCGATTCCGTAGGAGGCGTCGCCGCCCCGTAGATGCGGAGGCCCGAGAGGCGGAGTTGTACGAGGGATACAGGGAGGCCAGACGAGCCCTCCGAGCGGAGATAAGGCGTTCCAAACGGGACGCCTTCCGCGAGCTGCTGGAGACGCTGGAGCGGGACCCTTGGGGGCGGCCCTACCGGATGGTGAGGGGCAAGCTGCGCCCCAAGGCCCCGCCGTTAACCCGGTGTCTCCAGCCGGATCTGCTCGGAGGAGTTGTTGGCTCCCTGTTCCCAGCGCGGGCGGTGGAACATGTTCCACCGCAGATGACTCCGCCTCGGTTGCGCATGGCGCCCGACGTGGAAGACGACGACGTGCCCGAGGTCACTTGGGTAGAACTAGAGCTGGCGGTGAGAAGGCTAAGAGCCAAACACACCGCCCTGGGACCCGACGGCATTCAAGGCCGAGCGTGGGTCCTAGCTCTAGTCGACGACGCTCTCGAGCCCCGACTGAGAGGGCTTCTCAGCGCATGTTTGGAGCGGGGCCAGTTTCCGAAATTGTGGAAGACGGGGAAACTGGTCCTCATCCGAAAGGAGGGGCGCCCGGCGGACTCGCCTTCCGCCTACCGGCCCATAGTGTTGCTCGACGAGGTGTGCAAGCTCTTTGAAAGAGTAATTGCGAAGCGCCTCTTCGAGCACCTCTCAAGAGTGGGGCTGGACCTGGCGGATGGCCAATATGGCTTCCGCCAGAGGCGCTCCACCGTGGATGCCATCATGCGCGTGAGGGCTCTGGCGGAGGATGCAGTAGCCCGGGGTGAGGTGATGTTGGCGGTGTCCCTGGACATCGCCAACGCATTCAACACCTTGCCCTGGAGTTGCATTAGGGAGGCGCTCGTGTATCACGAAGTGCCTCTCTACCTCCGCCGCATAGTCGGGGCGTATTTGACGGAGAGAGCCGTCATCTACCCAACCGTGACCGGTCTCGGTCGGCGTGAAATGTCGTGCGGTGTTCCACAGGGATCGGTCCTGGGGCCGCTACTGTGGAACATCGGATACGACTGGGTGCTTCGCGGTGAGCTCGTAGACGGTGCCGCCGTCACGTGCTACGCGGACGACACGCTCGTGACGGCGTGCGGGGCGACGTACCGCGAAGCGACCCGAAAGGCCACGACCGCGGTTGCCCAAGTCGTTAGGCGGATCCGGCGGCTGGGTCTCGAGGTGGCCCTGCATAAAACCGAGGCCCTGTTCTTCCATGGGCCTCGGAGCAAGCCACCCGAGGGATCCAGTCTCATCGTGGGAGGAAATCGCATCGGCATCAAGCCCCAAATGAAATATTTGGGGCTCGTGCTCGACGGCCGATGGGACTTCGGAGAGCACATCCGAAGTCTGGCCCCCAAATTGAAGGGCACAGCTCTTGCTCTGGCTCGGCTGTTGCCCAACATGAGGGGGCCCGATGACTCCTGCAGGAGACTCTACGCGGGGATCGTGCGGTCCATGGCCCTGTATGGGTGCCCAATATGGGCGGAGGCCCTGAGGACCAGAACTGTGCAGATGCTGCGCGCTCCGCAGCGAGTTCTGGCCATCAGGGTCATCCGAGGGTACCGCACGATCTCCTTCGAGGCGGCGAGTCTCCTTGCCGGAACTCCGCCATGGGACCTGGAAGCGAGAGCCCTTTCGCAAATGTACCAGTGGCGAAAGGAGGCGCGGGAGCAGGGATGGAACCCCGAGTCTCGAGAAATCGAGGCCGTGCAGTCCCAGCTCCGCCAGGCCATCGTGGTGGAGTGGAAGGAACGACTTGGGCAACCAAGCGCAGGGCACACCGCAATAGCGGCGGTAAGGCCCATCATGGAGGATTGGCTGGAGAGGCGACACGGAAGCCTCTCCTACCGACTGACGCAGGTGATCTCCGGGAAGGGGTGCTTCGGGGACCACCTGCATCGGATCAGGAAGGAGCCAACGCCTGAGTGTCATCACTGCGACGCGAGCGAGGACTCAGGGCTGCACACGCTGGCGGACTGCCCGGCGTGGGAGGCGCCGAGGCGTGACCTCGTGGCAGCCATCGGGGTGGGAGTCCTCTCGCTCGGCAGCATAATTGCGGCAATGGTGCGGAGCGCGAGCGCGTGGGCCGCCGCCGCCTCCTTCTGCGAGCATGTAATGCTCGCGAAGGAAGTGGCGGAGCGCGCCCGGGAGAGACTTAGAACTCTCCCGGTCCGCCGAGCCCGCAACTTGCTCGCCGCGCGTCGCAGGCAACTCAGGCGCCGGAGGTCGCTTAACGACCTCCGTCCTCCATGATACCCCTACATGCAAACCAGCACGCATACAGCTCCGGTAAGTCTACGGAATCAGCCCTCCATCTGGTAGTCAGCCGGATAGAGGAAGCGATCGAACAAAAAGGCTTCTGCCTAGGAACGTTCATTGACATCGAAGGAGCTTTCGACAAAACCAGCTTCACCAGTATTAAGGCCGCCCTGTCAAAACATGGAGCGGAGCCGGTACTATCAGACTGGATAACAAACATGCTCAGCAAAAGAGTAGTTCGCCTTGGGGAAGAAGATCAGACGGCTCTGATAGCCAAAGGCTGCCCGCAGGGTGGAGTTATCTCTCCCCTTCTGTGGAATTTAGTGATAGATGACCTAATCACAAGGCTGAACAAAAACCGCGACTACACAATAGGCTACGCAGACGACCTAACAATCCTTATCTCAGGGAAGGTAGCGGGAACGGTCTGTAACCTAACCCAACAAGCCTTACGCATCGTAGAAAAATGGTGCGGGGAATTCGAACTATCGGTGAATCCGAACAAAACCGAGTTAGTCATGTTTACGAACAAAAGGGTATTAGGCGAATACCGATTACCCAAACTCTTTGACACGGAACTCCAACTGTCGAAAGAGGTCAAATACCTTGGCGTTATTCTTGACAGCAAGTTAAAATGGAGTAGCCACCTAGACAATAAATTACAAAAGGCTGGGATTACCTTCTGGCAGTGCAGAAGAATGATTGGTAAAAAATGGGGGCTATCACCGAAAATCATCCTATGGCTTTACGAAACAGTAATCCGCCCTATGATAGCGTATGGTGCTATCGTCTGGTGGCCAAGAACCGAAAACAGCACAGTAGCGGCTAAACTACAACGGATCCAAAGACTAGCCTGCATGGCAACCACCGGATGCATGAAATCTACCCCCACCGCGGCAATGGAAGCCATGCTCGGACTCCCACCCTTGGATCTGTTCATCCGCCAAGAAGCAACAGCTGCGGCTATACGCCTAAGGGCACTCAACCTATGGAGCGAGAGAAACACGCGACACACCTCACTGCTCACAGATCTCATAAAGGAGATACCCATGATAGGAGCAATGAATGATCGTGTGCCCAAACAACACGTATTCGACAAAAAATACAAGATCCAACTTCATGAGGACCACCGCTGTGAGGCTTTATGCCCAACGGAACTACGCATCTTCACAGATGGATCAAAGACTGGTACAGGCACCGGGGCCGGCGTTTTCTCGGAAGACCTTAATATATCCATATCAACACCGCTGGGGACCCACAACACAGTATTTCAAGCTGAATGCATGGGGATTATCCTGGCAGCTTCAGCGGTAATGGCCAGGAGAGTGGAAGGTCACTCAATACGCATACTCTCCGACAGCATGGCCGTGCTGCAAGCTTTAAACAGCCACACTATAAACTCGGGACTAATACTGGAGTGCCATCGTAAACTGAACCAAATAGGCCATTTCAATAACATGACCTTGCAGTGGATAAAGGGCCACAGCGGCTCGCGCGGCAATGATGCAGCGGATGAGCTTGCCAGGAGAGGATCTGACATGGTGGTAATGGGACCTGAGCCCATAATACCGATCCCCTTTGCATACCTACGAACCATGGTAAACAAACGAACGAGAGATCAACACAACAGCTATTGGATAAATCTGGAAGTTTGCAGACAGGCGAGGGAAGCACTCCCCGTGCTTGAAAATAGACTGACCAGGCGTCTTCGACAACTGACCAAACAGCAACTGCGCACGGCCACAGCTGCCATCACGGGGCACGGCTCCTTCAATAAACACCTTTATATTTTAGGAATCACCGACAGCCCTCTCTGCAGAGCCTGCATGAAAGAGGAAGAAACGGCGGCACACGTGCTCCTACACTGCCCTGTAACCGCCACATACAGGGTAAAGTACTTCGGAAATACAGGTACGCTCCGGGAGATCGCCAGCAGCGTGAATAGCCTGCTGGCGTTCTTCAATGAGTTGGGGTGGATCGAGTGAAATGCCCACCCTCACGCAAAAACCGCGCCCTGTCGTGGAGTTGCGGATACCAGCTCGCGAAACCATACCATACCATACCTCCATGAGCGCAGGCCTGGGGGTGGCGGGTGAGGCCACCTGTCACCCCAGCAGAAGCAGGCCGGGACGGTGGGGCGACTAGCGCCCCACCCCCAAACCGGGGCAAGACGGGGACACCGTGGTTCCCAAACCCGAGGGGGCCATCTCGAAACCGGAGATGGCCCAGGGTCAGTCGGGGTGCGAGGGATATGCTCTATGGGCAACCTTACACCCCGGCGTCTGTAGACCCGAGACGGCGTGCGGTTTTAGTCGGTTCAAGCCCGACATAACCGCCCCCGCTGGCACGCGGGGGGGTATCCGAAGGGATTTCCGCACGATAAAAAAAAAAAAAGAAGGTATTTGTTGCATTGCTGCATTGAAGCCCTGACTCCTGAGCTAGGTTAAAAACTAAGAATAAGATTATAATCAAACAATTAAAGAAAAAAAAAAAAAAATTAGCGCATTTCATTAGGCCACGATAAAGCAACTATGTTGGAATCAACCCGACTGAAACGAGATGGTGTCTCCAACATCAGAAATTTTGCCGATAGAGACGCTTTGCCTGCACAGCGAAATGTCTACCAGCCTAAGGTATGATAGATAAGATATACCAAAAAAAATCTCCCGAAGGGCCTTTCTGGAGATTTTTCGCAGAGTTTTCTTCTTCTCAGCCCAGAAAAGCCACCGTTTCTGTCCATAGCAATCCTCGTTGATCTTGGCTGTGCCAAAGCATATTGGACATACCGAAATTATTCAAAGATAGCAATCCTGTCAGCTCGCTATTTTTCAAATATTGTGTGTTCCCTCTGTTAATCAGAGAAATACGCGGAGAATAGTCATACCCAAAAAATAGTCTACTAGCACCTCTGCAGAATATTCACTGGAAGTAGCAACGATTCCCCACTTCCGTTCTCCACGATACGCCACGAGAAAGATTCCTAGGGCAATTTCTTACAACGTTTCCTTTTCTCTCAAGTTAAATAATAATTATTGCAATAACAATATCAGTTATTAGTTTTGTTATTGAACAATTAATATCATTCAATCGTCTGCGGTAATTCAAAAATAAATATTATAAATATAAATATGAATAAATATTCTACGACATTCTACATAGCGCTCTCCAGACCCATAGTAAGCATAGTTTAACTAGCTTGTGTTATGGGTTCCAGAATGCGGATAAACATACTTATATACTTTTTTTTTGTAAATACATACATATTATACATAGAAACACCCAGACCAATGCAAATAGACATATTCATGCATACAAATATTTGCACTGAGCGGGAATCGAACCCGCGCCCCCTGTCGTAGCAGTCGAATACACTACCGCTACGCCACAGAGGCAGTCAAAATTATATCAAATTATATCGAGTATAAGAGTAGCTTTTGATATATGATTTACTGAATGATTTACTTTTAATATTCCACGATGCATTTTAGGTTTAATTATTTATTTTAGTTTAGTTTTATTTAGTTTAGTTAGGTATAAAATTTGTAACCACATTTGTACATTTACTTATTGTAATTTAAAATAAACCCTTTTAATATTTAGCTATTTTCTAACGGGTATTTTTGTATAATATTTTTTTTGTAAAAACTTAAAAACCGGCCAAGTGCGAGTCGGACTCGCCCATGAAGGGTTCCGTAGCAGCAAGTAAAATTGTTATATTTGAGTTGATTGAATGAATTGTAAAATGCGATTTACGATTTCTGACGTATTAAAAAAAAACTACTTACAATCTCGTTTAAACCAATTTTCGGTGAAAGTTTACGTGGTAATGTACATCATATATTTTATTAGTTTTATCATTATCTTATTTTACAAGTTACAAGGGGGGGGGGGGGGTTTACCACTTTGGAAATGATATTAGAAACCTCAATATCATTTTTGAAAACCTATCCATAGATACCCTACACGCATGGGTTTGATGAACAAAAAATTCTTTGAGTTTCAGTTCTAAGTATGGGGAACCCCCAAAATCTTAATTCGGTTCACAGAATACATCTACTTAACAAGTTTCAAAATTTCGGAAAAAAGTGGCTGTGACATACGTACGGACAGACAGACAGACATGACGAATCTATAAGGGTTCCGTTTTTTGCCATTTGGCAACGGAATCCTAAGAACATGCTTCTACACGATGTTTATTTAGATGATTACATCAAAAAGGTGGAGTTGGAAAAAGATATAGGGATAAGACTATTGTTCTTTCATCTTACCGCAAAACATGCACCAGACGTGGAAGAGCGTAATACAAATTGAGGTCTCAATGATGGTCCTGAGGACGGGCAGGGTTACTTGTCGTCGAACAGATACTTTTCCAGAAAGCCTAGAGTCTGAAATAAGTTAATCATACTAGCAGGTTTACTGTGTTAAAACAAACCAAGTTCATTTACTTTGTGAATTTAAATGAACGTTGTTTTGCCTTTGTTTATACCAAATCGTTATTTGAAAACTTATTAAATTTCTAAAATGGTTTTCTGGTACATGATGTTTAAATAATCTTTTCTTAAACTAGATAAAACTAATATAATTATACTTTATAAACTACTTTAAAATTATGAAAATGGTAATAATATGAACAAACCTTAGAACGCTATTCACTTATATGTCGCTACGTGTTCAAGTACCATCTCATCAGCCCTTGCAATGAAGTAGCTTTGTCGGATTTGAACAGACTAAAACCACACGATGTTCTGTCACTGGTAGGTACGTATTAAGGAGGATCCTAGGGTATGCCCGTGATTCCCCTTAGGAAAGTAATTCCGCAGGAACCCGCCAGGCATCGGTCACTTGCACTCTTACCCCTATACCCATCGGGCCCTGGGTTGTCATCGTTAATGCACACAACTGGTTTAGAACCCAACCTCAATATTTTTGCTTTATCTATCCAGAATTATCTAGATTCTAAAATCTTATATGATATGATATTCTTGATGGCAAGCCAAATTAAGGAATTAAATGGTAGTTGGGAAATATGACGACTAACGACCTCTGTGGCGTAGCAATTCGAATGCTAAGTTGGAGATCGTCGGTTCAATTCCCGCGACGTGTAAATGTTATATATATAAATACATGTTAATACATACATATTTCTATGTAAGTAAGAAATATGTATGTATTTACAAAAAAAAACGAAGTATGTTTATCCGTATTCTAGAACCAATAACACAATCTAGTTAAGCTGTGCTTACTTTGTGTTTATCGCTGTATATAATGTTCTTAAATCTATATTTATTTTATTTTAGTTAATCAAACCAGCGTAATGCGATTAACTGACCGACGATGTATAATTTTTTCACTGTTCGAAATACGGGCTCTTGTTTGTAATGTATCTTAAATATTTTACAAAAATGGTAGATAGTAAAATTATACCTAAATCGTAAATAAGTTATTTACTTAAATTTATTGAATTCCATTGGGACGTGGATGGTGGATTTGCCAAACGCAAATAACTAGCCATTGTTTCTGTGACAACAATATTATACGTAGCAAAAAATAATCAAAATACTCGGCAACTTTTAACAACTTTTAGGAGAAAAACTTGAATTGCGGATACAAGTTGTTTCGCCGCAATATCTGAGACCTACATAAAACATGTTACCTTCAATGCGGATTGTTTTCAGATAAAATCAAATTTATAATGGATTTCATTCTATTCCAAAATTCCCTAAGCTTCAACTTGTTTGTTGTTTATAATGCAATTTATTATCATCTTCACAGTTTACCGCAAATTTTTATCAAATTTAAATTAGTTTCAAATAAATCCGGAACTTCAACAAAGATCACATAAACGCCAAATGTTATTCTGTCTAAGCATACGGGTGTTTGTTTAAACGTAAATCTAGGCAGTTTGTATAATTATCTTTCCTTAACAGGTTCAGTGAAAAGATGAGTTGACAAAAAATGATTGTGTGGCGAACTAATGACAGTTATATTGTGCGCTACAAATACTAATGAGAGTAAAAGTAAATTGACTACATTATACTATAACGATTAGTGAGACAAGTGTCTGAACTGTGCTATGGTGTGCTTGTAGGATCGGACATTCAGTAATATGGAGGTGCTACCGTCAGGTGGAAGCCGCATTCTTGTGGCATTCTTTGCAACAGTATTTTGGGGAATGGGTAAGTAATTGAACATTATCTTTACTAATATTATAATTAATATTATAACATTATAAGCTGAGGAGTTTTTTGTTTGGTTAAGAAGTATTGAAGTGGTTTGTTTGGTTGGAAGATTATAAGCTATATATATCATCACGCTTCTACTTAGGGGAGCGGAGCAGTAATCATATATGTCAACAAATCGCCAAATTTCCATACATTATTGCATGGTGGTGAAATAGGTGCCACGAGATCGAAGTATGTCACGAGCAAAGCCGCGGGCGACAGCTAGTATTTTTTATAGAAAAGATTGAAATTCGATATAGAAATGTAATGATATATACACGTGTGTGAATATATGTAAAGAAAAATTCTTAAACTAGTCCTAATTTTATAGAGTAAACAGCTATTGGGAAGTAAAACGTTTAACAACAATTAACTGTAAAACAATATTAGTTTTCTTCAACTTAATGTTGCGTTAATATAGCCTGTGGTTAAACTTAATTCAATTTACCTGTGTTGCTTTTGAATCAGAAATAAATTAATACGCTACGTCAAGTCGAAACTGAATTAAGTACCTATGCTTTGAACTTTGACTATATAAAGTTGTTATAGCTTCTCCTTGAAAGTAACCTTTGAGTCTAAGATTAAGCATTGTTTCATTTGGAAATGAAGTTATAATTTGTTACATTGATGATTGAAAGTGGGCTCTTTCATTGGAATAATATAATTTATTTTAGATATGTTTTATAAAATAATAAAGGCCTATCTCAACTCAAACATTTGGATAGATATGCATATATTAATAATAGAAACGTTACATGACCTATGATCATTTGAAACTTTTCCTGATCATTTCAGACTTTTTAAATTGAAAACTGCCAAAGCCTTTATTATCTGTATTAAACATCAGTTTTATTTTGTGACTGCCCCATCAAGACTATTCCTACGCGCAGAAATATGTTTAGTTTTAATCATATGAAAACATTTAATACAACAATAATTGCTATTTAAACACTACACACATATGTAGATAACGCCCAAGGACTCGGCTTACCTCGTAAAAAGGCTTTATGATGAAAGCCGGTACCAATTTATGAGTATTTGAAATGAAACGAAACCTTCTCTATAGATCAATTACTCTATTTCGCTTTTACTGTTTTTATACATCTTTATGATAACCTCCATGCCTAAACGATACGGCAGGAAATAGGTGGCAAGGGATGATGTTTCCTACCTATTTGAGTATATTAAGTGTTTTTCGCTCGGTTTTATGAAAATATGCACTTACATTTGATTGCTGTTTATGTTAGGATGAAATTATGGTTATAAGTCGTAGATAGTAATAACAACTTAATGATGTAATAACCTCGTTGCCCACTTTTTGTCACTATCTTGAACAAATTTATACACCTAAATTATTGTGTTTCACCTGTAACTTCTTGCGTGGTTATCCTTAATATATTCATGATCTAAAAATTGTTTAAAAATTTTTGATAAAATAAATTTGTCCAAAACCTCCTACAAAATTGTTTCCTTGATCTTAAAGTAGGTGCCTACTGTGCGTCTATTTGCTAGCATCTATTTGCTAGGGCAACCTCGACTCGACTGAAGTAAGTCTATACCAGAGTTGCTGTCTTCGACTCCTGATATCGAAGAATTAATATTATAAGTATACCCCACAACTATTATGTATCCTGGAAGGTTAGGCCTAGGTGAAAAAAACACCCTATTTAGGTAATTATTGTCGGTCCCAACCCAATGTATCTAATAGTGTGGTAGCAGCCTATTTGAAATATGAGAAAACCTGATTTTTAGTCTGCCAGGTTTTGAAAAATGTACATTTGTAATTCTTTTGCTTAGGGTTTTTTTTAGCCTTTTGCTGAATATGTCAAGTGATTTATCACTACCTGTATAAGTAATAGCGATATTGGGATTACTTACTTACAGGCTAGACTGAAAGTGTAAAATCGTGCAACCAATCAATCACGACGCATTGAACATGAAATTAATGGTTAACATCTTAATATACACTTAACCGCGATATTCGAATATATTGGAATGAATTATGTTTTTCGGGCAAATACATTTGACTAAAGGCTGGGAGAGACTTTCAATAATATTTTTAAGACAGCGATTAAGTCAGGCATTGTTTTTAGGGTTCCGTACCTTAGAAGGAAACCATTTTTCCAGGAACGCGTAGAAGCATCAATTTAAAATTCATAACAAATACTTAGGCTTATAAAAAACTGTGAAAAAATCAAACTTCTAGCTTAATGCAATCAAAAGGTACAACCGTGTATGTAGCAAATTTCATCCAATTGGCATCAAAACCTTTGGGGTAAGTACTTCCCGTTGAGCTAGAATCATGAAATTTGGCAAGAAGCAAGGTCTTATATCATAAGTCATCGGAAAAAATCGAAAACAGTAAATTTGTAGTTACCTACATCACAAAAAAAAAAACTATCTAGACCTTTTTCTCAGGAACTCGTGGAGGTATCAAGTTGAAATTAATATGAAATACCCAGGTCTGTAACGGCTTGCAACTGTGAAATACTCAAACTTCTACGTCAACGCAATCAAAAGATTATCCATCAAGTTATTACCCGTTCTAGATGTTCACTTTTTTCGACCTTAATCGGACTTCCAAAAACGGTAAATGTCAGTATAACAGTATAATCAGTAACTACACTGACATCATAAAAAAATATCTGTATGTCTATCTGTCAAGACTAGAAGCTCTACAGCAACGTTAAGTTCTGTTAAAATTATGTTGTCATAAAGTAAGTGTTCAATTGCATCACTAGATTCTTGTATTGGTTCTTAGGAACAAGTAAAAAAATAAATGGTAATGATATTGCCATTTCTATCTCTTAGAGCGAATCACATCTAGATATTATTATTAAAAATAATTTTTGAATCTATTAATATTTTTAACAAAATCTTAATTTAACTTTTCTTTTTCTACTTACTATTGTTATGCAAGGAAATTATCAACTTCCAGGGTTGAAAACATAATCTAGTTTAAACAGTGGTTCTAAACGGAATAAATATTGCGAAAATGCGAGTTGAAAACAACTGTTAAATCGATTAACCGAATAGCTGACTGTAGTGTTAAGTTACTAAAGTTACTTATTCAAATGTCCTTTTAATTATTTTCTGTAATTTTTTGGATGAATAACATCTTACTTTACCAATTTATTCAGATAGTTATTATCACTATGAGAAAATTTGCTGAAAAATTTAGAAATTGTTGTTTTACAGCGTTACCTGCAGATATTGTATACTTTTTGAGTACTAACCCTTTCTAACAGCTTAAAATGTTGTCAAGCAAAGATATAAGTAAGTACCTACTATCAAATATTTCCCAGAATATTAAATTTATTTACAAATTTTCATTATTACTGAATAAAAATATGATACTGTTCATTGTCGTAATCATAATTAATGAACACGAAAAACTATATATTTGTTATGGTAGTAATCAGATTTGTTATGTCCATAAATTCATCAAAACTAACAAAGTTAGAGGCAGATTACGTGGGTTCAGCTCACATCTAAACTTTTCGTATCATACGTTGAAAACATTACGTAAGGTCTGAAAAAGCATAAAATATAAATGAAATAAAATTGGATTGTTTACGCTTATATTACAAATGATTATGACCAAACAAATTACGATCGATCATGAATTTGTACGATCATGAAGTAATGTGTTCATTTTGCGGGTTCACGGTCCAGCTCACGAAGGCTTTAAACATCTCTATAAAACGGCAATAGACTATACATATCTCCAGTTATGATTGAGGAAAAAGGGATGTAAATTTACCTACGCTGCACCAAGTTTCTTTATCGTAAACCGGAATTAGTTTTTCCTGACTGAGTGCTGCTACAAGGCAAGATCTAATAGTAAAGCTCAAAGACTCAATGGTGCTTTCCCCGATTCAGAAGTCGAACCCGGATCTCCTATACAGTATTCAGTGGTATGGCCAATGCACATGCACCGAAGTATAATAGTAAATAATTTGTCTGTCAAGCAGATATTTTTTTTATCAGAGCTTAGTGCTTTGGAACCACTGACCTTGAAGTTTATAAACCAAATTGTCTGTAAGCCTACCTACTTACGTATTGAGATGAGAAATGGGAATTTTGAAACAAATTGCTGGACCTCTTCCGAATTTCAAAATTCAAGCTAATACTGTATGTAGTTCAGCAGCCATTTTAAATCATGATCATATTTTGTAGTTTTCCTTTTTTAACTTGTTTTGATTTCTTAATCATGAATGTTTGCATAAATCAATTTTATCCAAACATGCAGATAATCTTATTCTATTTTAAGAGATTTCTTGATTGATGCTTTATATTTTTATTTTTTTACTTATTTTATTGATGCTTTCCTTTTTTACTTATCCTCAACGTTGAATATGTCTCCTATGCGTCTTGATGTAGAGCTTGGGATATTATATCACTGCTGCTGTCAATCAGTTTATCCGACTGTGTTCTTATTCCAAGATCCCACTATCGCTAGAACTCACTTATTTTTACAAGGATAAAATATATGGGGTAAAGTAGTGTAGGTATATACCATAATAAATAGAAACAAAATTATTTCTTTCATTTAATTCCTTAACGTGAAGCTATAGATTATTTCCTTAAAGTGTAATAGTGTACAGGATCATCAAATATTTGGCCAAGTACTTGTTACAAAAGGAATTATTGAAAATTGTCCAATGACCATTTGGTTTCTATTCATCCATTATTTTGTCCGTTTGTTAGTTTGTTTATACTTAGGTACTGTGTATTGTTCTAAATCTAAATCCTTCTTCCTACTAATATTATAAAAGTGAAAGTTTGAAAGTATGTATGGATGTTAGTTACTCTTTCACGCAAGAACAGCTTAACGGATCTGGCTGGAATTTGGTACTGGGTTAGATTATAGTCTGAAATAACATATAGGCCTTTAATCTTTGGAATAGAAAGCGAGAATGGGATCAGAATTCCACGCGGGTGGAGCTGCCGGCAACAGCTAGTTTTAAATATATTTACAAAGTTTCTGGAGGCTAGTAGTATTATCATGAAAAGGGTAAAGGGCTTAAAGCCCTTTCGATATTGCCCAGATGCGGTGGAAATTATGGAAAACTGCTGCCGATAAGTTTTAAATTGTTGCAAAGATAGATACTTCCGTTTTTATTCATGGTGCCTGCGGGACTACGTTGTGCTTGTTGAATGAAAAAAGAAATTTTATAGCATTTTCTGCAGTAAACTGAAATGAACATTAGATGCTTATAACTGACATAGATGTTTACTGTCTGTTTCAATTATCACGGGAATGAAGCTAACGAGCATGAAAAAGAATATATAATTATGTTATATTGTCGGAAGTTTACGCAAATGTGACACAATAAAGTATTTTTAAACTTTTTCTGAAAAGCAGCGCCAACGCCAAAAAAAGTTTGCTGTATGTGAGCACGTGCAACAGGGGACCAAACCATACTTAAGATTTGATACACCACAGATACTCGCTAAAGAAAATCGATTCCTACCTAGGATGCTCCGCGAGGCTATTGAAATTAAAAAACAACATAATTTTAATAGAGAAGATGGTTGGAATATACCACCAGCTTGGGACTCAATCATTTACTTAATTAATTTCAAGAAGAATTTAAATGCAACAAGACTTCATGTGACTGTGAGCTCATTCTGCGTAAATAGTACCAACAATTCACCATAGTTCAGGTACTTTAAGATAACTTACACTTCAAACTACAAGACAATCACCATCTTTTGTCTCCTCGTGGCCATGACTCCTGAAAAACCACCGAAACGTCGGGTTATATATATATATATATATTAGTATATTGCGCGGTGCGTTGTTGTTGTGCGAGTGTTAAATAAAAAAATCGATCCGCCATCTTGGATTTTTCAACTTTTTTTTCAAAAATTCAAAATCAGAAGCCTCGATTTACTCAAAAATTACACCCATGTTGCCATGTCATCAAAGATGGCGGAGAAACGACCACCATGTTGGCCGCCATCTTGAATTTTTTGACATTTCGGATTTTTCCCATAGTCACCTCAGCTCTCTCTACATTTTTCCCATACATCATCCATATCCCCCATTACTCCTTCTAGGAGAACAATTGTGACAGTGAGTGAGTGAGTGGTAATCGAGCTATATATAATATGCGGTTCCGAGTATTTTTTGTTTGAGCAGCCCCTACCTATCTTTAATACCCTGGCCATGCTCCTCACCCATCTTCCAAACCCTCGATCATCATCCATCTCCATATTTCTGACTGAGAGTTCTCCATAAAAACATTCTGAAAAGGAACCATACCAAAGTCTTGCATAGTTCCCAACTTGCAGTCTCTTCAATATTCTCCATATATTTTGTATGGAAAAATAATTTCCGCCATCTTGAATTTTGTTTCTGTTCATTGAGTAGACCTTCAGGTCCTGATCATCTTTTGCCAAGAAACCACTCTTCTATCTTTTATACTCTCCGAGATAGACACCGTCGAAATTTGTATGGCGGCCATCTTTTTTCTCCATTTTGAAATTTTTTTCAGCTCACTGCCAATTGGATGAGGTTCCAAGTATTTTTTGTTTGAGCAGCCCTCACCTATGTTTAATACCCTGGCCGTGCTCCTCACCCATCTTCCAAACCCTCGATCATCATCTATCTACATGTTTCTGACTAAGAGTTCTTCCACAAAAACATTTTAAAAAGAAACCATAAATCAAAGTCTTGCATAGTTCAAAACTTGTAGTCTATTCAATATTCGCCATACATTTTCTATAGAAAAATAAATTCCGTAAAATTCCGAATAAATCTTGAATTTTTTTTCTATTCATTGAGTAGACCTTTGGATCCTGATCGTCTTTTGCGAAGAAACTACTCTTCCATCTTTTATACTCTCCGAGGTGGACACCGACGAAATTTGTATAGCGGCCATTTTTTTTTCGCCATTTTGAATTTTTTTTCAGGTCACTGGCAATTGAATGACATTTCGAGTGACATTTGCTCAAGCACCCCCAACCTATCTTCAACATCGTAAGCGTGCTCTTCACCCGTCTCCGAAATCCTCAATCATCAGCTCTCTCCATATTTTTCTTCCAAATGAATTTTTATCCTCTATACGAAACCATCAGTGAAAAAAATTTTTATCATACAAAATTGTTCAGGAGAGGTGATCAATGAGTCAGTGAATCAGCACGAGCAGCTATATATATATTAATATCAATGTATATAAATATCAATAAATAAATATATATTGTTTTAGTTATGCCTTATTCACAATACCACTTAATATTTTTGTGTTCATCCAACAAGATAGTGAGCACAAGGGGCATAACCTGTAAATTGTCTCTAATGTTACCAGTTACCAAATGTACAAAAACTAGTTGATTGATCACTAGCGGTATGACTGTGGCCGCGGGCATCTGGTAGTAGGTAAAATGCGAAATTAACTGTTATCTGTTACGTTTTCACAGCTGAGTCATTTTTGTTGAAATTTGATAGGAAAAAACGCGAATATACATTGAACCGTGGAGAAGGATATAGGCTACATTATTTATAGGTATTATAGGTAAAATGCGGACGAAAGCTCGTGTTGAAATAAGCTAAAGAAACTAGTTAGTTATTTGGGGAAATAGATGAAGTGGCCCACAAGCTTCGTGGCTGGATCGTCCCCGATCCGGCTTCCGGTGTCCCCATTTGAATCAATAATAAGTAGTTATAAACATAGCTTATTACTGGTGCATGTTATAAATCAAAAACATAAGAGAAATAAAAAAGCGGCCAAGTGCGAGTCGGACTCGCCCATTAAGGGTTCCGTAGCAGCAAGTAACATAATAATGTTTTTTTTTTTAATTTTTATATTTGAGTTGATTGAATGAAAGGTAAATTGCGGTTTACGATTAATGACGTCTTAAAAAAACTACTTACATGATCTCGTTCAAACCAATTATCGTTGGAAGTTTACATGGTAATGTACATCATATTTTTTTTTTAGTTTTATCATTCTCTTATTTTAGAAGTTACAGGGGGGAGGGGGACATTTTACCACTTTGGGAGTGTCTCCCGCGCAAACTTTTCTGTTAGAAAAAAATGATATTAGAAACCTCAATATCATTTTTGAAGAGCTATCCATAGATGCCTCACACATACCTATGGCTTGAATGAAAACAAAAATTTTAAGTTTCAGTTCTACGTATGGGGACCCCCAAAATTTATTGTTTTTTTTCTATTTCTGTGTGAAAATCTTAATGCGGTTCACAGAATACACACTTACCAAGTTTCAACAGCATAGTTCTTATAGTTTCGGAAAAAGTGGCTGTGACATACGGACGGACAGATAGACAGACATGACGAATCTATAAGGGTTCCGTTTTTTGCCATTTGGCAACGGAACCCTAAAAATTAAAATACTAATAAGTGACATCTATAGATCTATTTTTGCACTCATACGATTGTAATGGGACAAAAGATAAAGGTTCGTAGGTATTTGAGCTTAATATCTTTGTTTATGATTTGATACACTAAGCGACATCTAGTTGACATTAATAGCGGCGATAGCCCGGTGGCGTACGTAACGGACTGCTGAGACGAGGTCTCGAGTTCGATCCCCAGTCGCCCCGGGCCCACACCTCTGACTTTTCGTAGTTATGTGTGCATTAATAAATGTTAATTATCGCTCGCTTAATAATGTGCCCAGTAGATGGCAATAGGCTCGCCTCCTATTACATTGAGACCTCAACATAACTGGGGAATCGTGGGTGTGTAATACACCTCTGCCTACCCCTTCGGGGATACAGGCGTGAAGTTATGTTATGTGTGTTTGTTAAAATTCTAATTCAAGAGTTCTGTCGACATCTATATATATATATATACTAAATGTGTCTATATATAGCCGCGGTAGCCTAGTGGTATGGGTAATGGACTGCAGAGACGAGGTCTCGGGTTCGATCCCAGGTTTTACCATGGCACACACCAATGACTTTCGATGCTTTTCGAAGTTATGTGTGTATTTAACGCAGGTTTATAAGTGCCCGGTTAATGGCAATAGGCTCGCCACCTATTACATTGGGACCTAAACATAAAACTGGCGACATGTGGGTGCTAGCACCTCTGCCTACCCCTTCGGGGATATAGGCGTGAGTTTATGAGTTTATATATATGTATAGATACTAAAGTGTTATCTTTTGACTGAGCAATTAAAACTTATTAATAAAGTCATGGACATATCTTTTATCTAATTGTACCAGTATCTACATGATTATTTCTTAACTTCGGGTTTGCCACTGGGCTGTCACTTTAAAATACAATATTGAAGTAACAGGTTTGCTAAGCCAAATTTAATGATTATAACATTGAATATACGATATAATATTTACTTGTTTTTGACATTTTTAACCAATAATTTATTTTAATTATTCGATTTTAATTAATTAAATGATTCAATTAATTTAATTTATATAGATTTATAATTAGAATTATAGTTAGGTGGGTATGGAGAAGGTAATTCCTTTATTGTAAGGAA
Source organism: Cybosia mesomella (assembly GCA_946251805.1). Taxonomy (NCBI): domain Eukaryota; kingdom Metazoa; phylum Arthropoda; class Insecta; order Lepidoptera; family Erebidae; genus Cybosia; species Cybosia mesomella. The sequence goes on from OX276393.1 coordinate 22,410,936, forward strand.
CTAAAGTAACAGTAGGTTCAAATGTTGGGTGCGGTAGTGAGCGGACTATGGTTGAACGTACAGTTAATATGTGCGAGTAGGTATATCTATTTGTTCGGTAGTGCCTATTATTATTGTATATTTCACTGTTAACTACAGCATCAAGACACACCATTTATATATTCAATTTATTTAATTTAATGCTGTGATGGACCTTTTTTTCTTTGAGATTTTTGTAGCAAACGTTCGGTGTAAGTTAATAGCATTCCTGTATTACATTACGGCTCAGTTGAAAACCAGCGTCAGGTCCTTGTGGCCTGGCAGATGCTGAACTGGGTTCCTGTTACTGCAACCGTGGGACGCATCCTTGCATTGTGACAACTGTGTTTTCGACTCTGTTCTAATCTGTACCTAACTAATATTCTATTATTATTTTAAATATTTATATTAATGTCGGTCTGTCCGTCTGTCTGTCCGTCCATCCGTGCGTCTATCCGTTTGTTGGTTCGCGATATACGCAAAAACTACTGAACGGATTTTGCTGCAGTAGTTTTTTTTTCTATTAGAAAGGTTTTATTCAGACTTACGAGTGAAAGCTGCTGTATGTTTGATTGAAATTGGTTTGTAGAATCGGAAATATGACCAAAAAACAAAGACCGATCTCCGCGCGGGCGGTGCCGCTACCATTAGCTAGTATTTAATAAATATAAAGATAATTCCACTTCAAAATAAGTATGATTAAATATATTTACATTTATTTGGCCAATTAAATTTATTTCATAACAATACAACTTCATAAAATATAATACTAAACTTAAAAATGTATAAAACGAAATACTTTTAATAAAGTGTTTAAATTTTAATAACTAAATAAGAGACTAATTATAATGATAATTTTAATAAGAATGAACAAATTATAGATGACGTAGAATTGTGAATGACTCAAATATAGGTAAGGGGGCCATCTCGAAACCGGAGATGGCCCAGGGTCAGTCGTGGTGCGAGGGATATGCTCTATGGGCAACCTTACACGTCGTACTACGTCTGTAGACCCGAGACGGCGTGCGGTTTTAGTCGGTTCAAGCCCGAAACAACCGCCACCGCTGGCCGGCGGGGGGGGGGGGCAACCAAAGGGATTTCCGCACGAAAAAAAAAACGGTACGTCTGGAAATCCGGGACGGTGGGGCGACTAGCACCTATCCCCCAAACCGGGGCAAGACGGAGACACCGTGGTTCCCAAGCCTGAGGGAGCCGTCTCGAAACCGGAGATGGCCCAGGGTCAGTCGGAGTGCGAGGGATATGCTCTATGGACAACCTTATCAACCAACCGAGACGTTAGGGTCATGGAGTATGAGTGCTCGTTATCTCTTCAGGGAGTTATAATATTGGCACCGACTGTATTTCTCAGTGATATCCGGATAAAAAATAATATCTACCAATTTACAAAAAAAAATATCCTTCGTGAATGCTGAAAATGCTAAAAAAGAAAATCTCCATGGAATATAAGCTTATACTTAACTTATGTGAACGCATTATTTGAAGGGCACGCAACTAAAGATGCAATGGGTTCCATCACACATTGGTCTTAGAGGTAACGAGGAGGCTGACAAGTTAGCGAGAACAGCGTCTGTGAATGAAAAACTAGTCTCCATTTTGCCAGATTATACAGAGTTACTACCAAGATATAAGAACTACTACCTCAATCGTTGGAAAGAGTATTTCAATGAACGCTCAGTAGAAAAGGGTATCTGGTACAAAACGTTACAATGTGAGCCTCCATTGTAAGTACCAAGGTAAGTACACGAGGGTGTACTTACCTTGGTTTGGAGACATATGGTTGAGTAGGAACTACTTGTTACAGCATTTCGGCTAAGGTCTGGGCACATGGCATTAAAGAAGTTCGCCTTCCTAATGGGACATGCAGACTCCCCGAACTGCGATGTATGCGGCGTAGTAGAGGATGTGCACCACCTATTAATGGACTGTGTATGTTATGAAACGGCCCGATAGTCTCTGATTGGGACCTATGACCTAAACAGACTACATATAGGTATGCTCCATGATATACTGGCAACACCTCGATGCGAAGCAGCTAGAAGTTTGTTTGGGTTATTTGGTCCCCATCAGGGATAATTAATTTTTTCTATTTGTTATACTGTGTAAGCATGTTTACTGTTTTAAGCTACGATGGAATTGACATATCCGTAACGGATAAAAATCCCAAAAAAAAAAGAAAAAGAAAATGAACGCATATTTAATTTGTTTCCTTTTTGAAAACTTGTATACATAAGTGTAGGAAAGCCTATTTAGTATATTGAGTGCCTATAAACAAAGGAATTCAGTAGCCAATAAAACTTTTAATTGCTATAGGTATCTACTTCTTAAGATCTTCCATAATGAAACAGTACACCAGTAGAGAGAAACTCGCAGATTGTGTCGTGATTATTTGCATTTTAATTAATGTTAATTATTGTACTAAGAAATTAGAATTACTTCCAAATTAATTCTCAAGAGTAGCTGTTATACGACTGCGAATTCAGTGATTTTCTAGTCACAGAGGAAGTTATATTCGCAGCGTCGCCGTCTTCAAATAAATTAACCCTTGTCTCACTAAGAGCCATTAAAACGACATTTGTATCACTCAGCGGCAGGAAACTACCAATCTATCTCAGTCCGTGCCAATTGTACAAACACTGACACTACAAACTGACATAAAATGTGTTATACCACACACATAAATGGTAAATAGATTAAATTCGAATTTTAAGTCATTTAATAGCAACATTGTTCAAAATTTAAATTGGCACGTAACAAGATTATGTAATCAACTTAATAGTTACAGAGATTGGTTTCAATGACATTAATCCTATAGCTTAAGTGAGGAGGATTTTGGGATTAGAGTTAGTCGGCACATTGTTCAAATATGGAATGTAAAATCTATTATTAGTAACATATAGTATACTAAGCGTTCCCGTGGTTCTCTATGAAGTTAATATAAGGGCCAGACCCATACTTGAGCATCCAAGGTGGGGGGAATACACCATTGCGGTGGTGAGACCGATAATGAAGGAGTGGTTGGAGAGGGACCATGGGGACCTCTTCTACGGGGTGTGCCAGATATTTACCGGACACGGGTGTTTCGGTAAGCTCACCGAAGCGGGATAAAACCCGACCCCACCAGGCGAGGCCGCGGTGGCGGCCAAAGTCCACCGGCAACCCTGGGGTTATCCTTTCAAGGGCTTACCCGGGGTGCCCGGCAACGGACACTTGGGGAGGACACCGTGCGGTTTTAGTCGATAAACGACAAAACCACCCCCGCTGGCCGGCGGGGGGGTATCCGAAGGGATTTCCGCACGAAAAAAAAAAAAAGAAAAAAAAGGGCTAGACCCATATTTCCCCTCGTCGTACAAAGCTGTTCTCCAAAAGTGGCCCGTTGATGTAGGATCCGAGTTGCATCCGAGGCTTTCACCTCGGAAATCGAGGTCCACTTTTCTACTTTTCCTTCTACACTTTGTCCAGTAATCGGCTTTCTTGATAGTGAGACCACTAGCGTCCATATCATCTTTTACGATATCTAGTCAAGACTTCTTAGGTCTACCCCTCCTACCGGGGCCCGGCGGAAGTGGCAGGGCTAGATTTCTGTTACCCACGTAGACAGGCAGGTCCCACAAAACGTGCCAACACCAGCGAAGGTGAGTTTATTCGCAATGCCACGGACTTGAAGGCTGCCACGGAGGCGGGTATTCCTCACACATATCCATGACATGGCGCTCCTACTCGGGTAGTTACTAGGACAGTTAACGTGTAAACGACAGGCCTAATGATGGGTCTATAGATTTGCCCCTTCACCTCACAGGTGAACTTCTTCAGGTCACAAATAATTCCAAAATTCCTGGTTCCGTACTGCTAATGAGATTTCTTAGTAATATACTCTGCAACCCGAGAATCGAACGCAGGGCCTAACGTGTTTGTACTTAAAGATAAACGCAAACTTAACTTAACAACTTAAATTTCAAAATTCAAATGAAATAGTTTTAGAGATAGTTTAGTCTAGTAAGATGAACAACCGAATTAACGCCATTTTGTGAATTCAATAGGAAATCAAAGATTTGTTTTAGGGTGCTCCATCACCGTGAGCATTCCCCTGCAATGTAACGTTACTTATAACGAATAACGAACTTATGATGCTTTGTAACGTTGTGTTTCGGGCTTGGCACCGATTTCAATAGAAAAGTCTTACGTGGTTTTTCATCTTTAGATATAAATCTGTGATTCATTAATTTCACACTTTTCAGTGCCTTCTTGGTTATTGAAGTATATTGAATTTATTTTTTTATTAAAATAGTTTATTAACATAGAAGTTACTCATAACATACATTGGTCTGGTTCGAGAGTTTTTGGTTTAACGTTGACTATGGCCTTTAAAAAAAGTGACATTCCATTGTTTCTATAATATGTTATCAATGGATCACGTGACACTTCGATGATTATAATAATAATATAATAAATAATTTATTTCGAGCTACAAAGACTCACTTAAATTTCGTTAAATTTTGGCAAAGAGGCTTTGCCAAAGAGGCTTAAGAGAAGGAAATCAACTCATTTTTTTAAACTCCACCAAACGGAAAGGCCTTATGGCGCATGGGACAGTTATATGTCCAACAGCGTCTAATTAAAATACCAATACATTATTAAGGTAAGATCAGAACTAGCAATAGTTTGTTTTGTATCTTAGATACTATCAGTGTTGCTATTGCACCACCCTTTTTGCTACTAACCTGTAGAGTTATTTTTCTTTCAAAAAGGATACATTGTTGTCATTAAAATAGTAGCACCAATTTTACCTAGGAAGTGGGTGTTAAGATAATGATAGCAAGAACGTAAATATAACCGAGTTTAATTAAAACATAGCAGGAAATTTTCTACTTAGATATCGTAAAACATAGCTCATTAAACTACAGAATAGCATGATGCTATGAACCTGTAAGGATATTGGTACAATCTGGAAGGTTTTGTCACAGTAATAGATTTTATAAACCATATTTTTACTGTTGCTTTTTCTCTGTTTTTTGTGTAGTCCGTTTTTTTCGAGCGTTCTCTTTATCGTACATTGGACTAACAATATGATAAATTTATAGAATATTTAAAAAAAGTGTGTTTGGGGGTAGGCCCATCAAGATCTTCACGGCCCAAGCCACCCTCACCTGCTAACCGGTAGGTACACCTGCCAATTAACAGGTGCGGCTCGACTCGCGGGTACTATCCAAATACCTATCTCTGTGCTAGCTTTCGAGCGTAGTAAAGCTTACCTTGCAACTGAGACCAAACAAACAGTTATCTTGTAGTAGGGCACGATATCTGATGCCGTTTCTCTGTACTCACAGTCATAGACATTTTGTTCTATCTACGTTACTTGAATTAATAATATATTCAGGCTCCGACTGTGTCGACTGTTTCGTTAGTACTTGACATAAGTTCAAGATTATATTTTCATGGTATTTGGTTTGATTCCCGGAGCGTATAAGGTGTTGTTGAGTCGTTGTAACGTTTCCAGCACACGCTACTGATTATTGTTACAATTTATTTTATTAGCAATGGGTATTCACTACCTATAAATGGCAAAAAAATATAAATAGCGAATTGAGATGTAATGCACCTCTATCTATTCCTCCATAGATTAACACACTAACTCCTTCTCCTCCTTTTGGATTGGTTTATACCGCTTTTATGGGAGCAACTGCCATATGACCTCCGAACCCCAAGCCTGGGCTAGAGCCTTGCCCGTTTATCATCAGGTGTACCGGCTTGCAGGTGAAGATGTTTATTGAATGTTTTAGATTAATACAGTAAGTGAAAATCTATTCTAATGCAAACTGAAGTAGTTATTCCTCCCGTTGCCTCTCCTAACTTAGAATAATGTATGCTTAAATAGACGAAATTTGGTAATTTATTTTCAATATTCACGTCGAGAATAGTTGTTGTTGCTGAAGTTAAGTTTTCCATACTTTGCTAACAGGAAGGCTTCATAGCTTCATAAACAATTTTCTTTAATATCGGTTGTGATAACCGCAGCCCTATATTCCATTGATATTTACTTAGGGGCCTGCCTTATTATATTGTGAACAGGCTTAAGAGTATGTGTTCGTTTAAAAATTAAGTTTTGTTTTAATTTACCTACTTTAACTAACCGATTCCCACCGAGTCCCTGCGCTCTTTGTTAGGTCGTCTGGCCACCTTGCGGGAGGCCGCTACAGACCGGTCGAAATGGAAGTCGATGGGGGAGGCCTATGTTCAGCAGTGGACTTCCTACTGCTGATATGATGATGATGATGATGAACCGATTCCCGATTCCGTTTTGGTCTACCGTTCAGAATAGTCGCGTTGCGAGTGTTCTAATTAACACGATTAGTGTAAAGTGTCAACGTCGCAAAACATCGCGCTTCGTCCGAACACTCGCCGCGATGACGCAACCGTCACTGTGCAAGGTAAATTTTAAGTTTCAGTTCTAAGTATGGTGAGCCCCCAAAATTTAGTGTCTTTTTCTATTTTTGTATGAAAATCTTAATGCGGTTCACAGAATACATCTACTTACTAAGTTTCAACAGCATAGTTCTTATAGTTTCGTAAAAAAGTGGCTGCGACATACGGACGGACAGACAGACAGACAGACATGACGGGTTACGGGTACATAAGGGTTCCGTTTTTTACCATTTGGCAACGGAACCCTAAAAAGCGGGAAAATGCTAATCTTCATCAAATTATTAAAAATATGCAGGCTCAAATTGATGAAGTGCAGTAACAAATTATGAGTCTCACTCATGAAAGAGAAACAAGACAAGTAAATCCAAAGCTACTCCTATAGATACTTCCACCCAATGCTCGGAATACTGCACAGATGAAAAAGATCTGGCCTAAGATCCGCTTGAGTAGGTGGCGAGCTCAATTGCCTTTTCTTTCTATTTTTAACCCGTATCCACTCGGTTTCTTAGGCCAGATCTTTTTCATCTATGCGGTATTCCGAGCATTGGGTGGAATCTATATATGGTATTGAAGACTATCAAACATTCTGTGATACCATCGCTGCTAGTCCTCAAGGAGACGCATTTACTACTAAAATCATGAATGGTAAATGTGTCAAAATCATTGCCCACAATGAGGACTCCTACAAGTCTCTCAGAAATATAATAACCAAGAGTGGCCCTCTGTGGCACTCTTACGATAATAAGCAAGAAAGGGCTATAAGAGTCATGGTAAAAAAATTGCATTACACATGTAAGCCGGAGAGAATTATCGAGGACCTTAAAAACAAGGCCTTATAAATAATAGACGCAGCCAACAAAAACAGCTGGAAGAAGAGAGAGCCTCTCAATATGTTCATGTTAACTTTCAACAATGATGAGGATATTAGTATAATTTACAGTATTAAGTCTATACTAGGATGTAAGGTTGAAGTGCAGCCTATCATGACATCCAGACTTGTACCACAGTGTAAGAGATGTCAGGCGTATGGCCATACGCATAGATATTGTTCTAAGGAACTGCGATGCATGAAGTGTACAGGAAAACATTTCACTCAAGACTGCAAAAAGCCTGCAGAAGAAAAGCCAAAATGTGTGCACTGTGGTGAAGCACATCCCGCTAACTACAGGGGATGCATAGTTGCCAAAGAAATGCAAAATATAAAAAATAAAACATTAAAAAGCGCACTTGCGTCAACTCAGCAGCGTTGCTCCAAAAATACCAACGGCACGTGACAGAAGTGAAGGAATAAATTATGCACAAGCTACTGTTAAAACACATCACTCTAACAACAACGCAAACAATACAATGCAACCACATATAAATTTATCAGACAAGTTGGATGAAATTATTAAAATAATGTCATCTTTTGATAGCCGACTACAAAGACTAGAAAATGGAGCCAAGACTGGCATTGGTAAAAAATCAAACCAAAAATGAATAAAGCACTTAAAATGATGGCATGGAATGCTAATGGGCTACTCAAGCACCAACAAGAACTTCAAGTAGTCCTAAACATAGAAAATATTGACATATGTCTGATATCGGAAACTCACTTTACCAGACAATGTCACATTAGCTTTAAAGGATATAAAGTATACCATGCATTGCATCCTAGCAATAGTGCTCATGGCGGCAGTGCAGTAATAATAAAAGAAAATCTCTACCACTACGAAGAAATGAAGCACGAACATCCAGAAATACCAGCAGTATCAGTAAGAGTACGGTGTAACCTTTACCCTCTTACGATAGCTGCATTGTATTCTCCTCCAAAACACTCCATCAAAAAAGAAGAATATTTAAGCTTTCTAAGCCAACACGGGCAAAGATTTATTGTGGGCGGTGATATCAACGCTAAGCACAAGAACTGGGGATCTAGACTTATTAATACCAAAGGTCGGGAACTATACAGAGCCATTCAGGAGTTAAACTTTGAAGCTTTATCTCCTGGGAAACCAACCTAAAGGCCCCCAGATCCTGATAGGATTCCAGACCTGATCGATTTCTTCATCTGTAAAAATATATCTAGGGGCGATTTTACTATTGAAGAGGGTCATGACATGAACTCTGACCATTCCACTATATTACTAACATTAAGTAGACGCATACTATATAATGAGAAACATCCGATATTAGTCAATAAGTATACAGACTGGGATAGTTTTAAACTAGGCTCTAGGTCTAGTCTAAAACTAAACTAAACTCAACTAAACTAAACTCAATAATATAGAATTAAGAGTTCAGCTGAAAACCGCTGAACAATTAGACCTAGAAGTTAGTAAATTTATCGTAAATATACAACATGCAGCTTGGAAAAACACTTCCGTGAAACCAAAATTGATAAAAAGAACTGTGTATCCTGAACATATCCTCAATCTTATTATGCTAAAACGAAGGCAGCGGAGAAGATGGCACCTAACCAGATTTTTATTTTTTATCAAGACAAAACTGAGCTTAACAACATGACTAAACGTCTCAAAAGAGAAATAATAAGCTATAATAACTCGTTAACCAATAACTATTTACGTCAGTTAACCACTGACTGTAAGTCAGATCACTCATTATGGAAAGTGAGAAAAAATATTAAAAGACCCATTTCACAAATTCCTCCTATAAGAGACGAAAATGGGAAATGGGCTATTAGTAACTGTTTGGTCATGTTATTGAATTTAAATTAAACGAGAAGTGGACTGTAGTTACATGTGTAATGAAATTATAACGTATTAAGTACAATACAAGATACAAGATTGTTAATATCTAAAATGTAATATTCCGAAGCAGCGCGTGCCCGCGTATATGACGTGCGGCTGACGCCTAGAAAGTGGCCGGCGGGTTCGTCTCGCCAGCGCACGCGACGCGCGGCGTCTCGCCCCGCTCCCCGCACCCGGCGCCATCCATAATGTAGTGTTGTGATCAACATACTCCCCCGGTTGAAGTCTCTTCAACACTGTTGACTGGAAGAGGGCATATTGTGTTAAAAGCTCGCCTAATTACCCCTTTGCGTGTGCGGATGTCCGCAACCCTTGCAATCCCGTCTCTGCCCGGGAGGACGCGAGTGATGCGCCCCAGCAGCCACAGCAGAGGAGGTGAACTCTTATCTTTGATAACTACTAAAGCTCCTTCTTTGAGTTCACCAGCAGAGTGGCGCCACTTAGTCCTTTCCTGAAGCCATAGAACATACTCGTGTGAGAAGCGAGCCCAGAAGTGTTGCTTTAGATACTCTATTCTGCGGAACCGTTGCAGGCTGTTGATGTTGAGTGTCTGGATCTGCTGATGTGGAAGCATAACCAAAGAACGTCCAATGAGGAAGTGAGCAGGGGTCAGTGGAGTAAGGTCAGTGGGATCGTTGGATAAAGGACTTTGACTGCTTTATCCAACGATCCCACTGACCTTACTCCCTCGAATTTAGGACGGCTTCAATCTGTGTTAGACATGTGGCCATTTCTTCGAAAGTTAAGTTTGTTAGTCCTAGAATGCGTCTGAGATGATGCTTGGTGGATTTAACGGCAGATTCCCATAAACCCCCAAAATGTGGCGTGTAAGCAGGTATGAAAGAGAAGTTGATACCTGGATCGATGTCATTTAAGTTTAAGTTCTGTGAAAGCAGAGTGGCCAATTCATTGAAGGCGCCTACGAAGGTGGTGGTACCGTTGTCGGAGAACACGTTGCGCGGCTTTCCTCGGCGAGCAATGAACCGATTTAAGCAAGCTATAAAGGCTTCCTTCGTAAGGTCTGAGACAAGTTCAAGGTGAACGGCTCTGGTAGCTAAACACACAAACACACAGATAAAGCATTTGATTAGCCTGCAGCCTCTACCTTTACGGTCAGCTATCACGATAGGTCCAGCGTAATCCACCCCTGTGTCCAAAAAGGGAAATTCTAAATGTAAACGCTGCTCTGGGAGGTTACCCATGACAGGCTGAATAGTGCTAGCCTTAATTCTACAATACTTGACGTATTGGTGAACAATTTTCTTGGCTAAATTTCTACCACGTAAGGGGTAGTAGCGATGTCGAATTGTGTTGAGAAGAAGCTGAGGACCAGCATGTAAGAGACGCAAATGAAACATATTAAATAAAAGAATACATATAGTCTGAGAACTAGATAATAGTATAGGATGTTTTACGTCAAAATCATAAAATGAATTGCTTAATCTGCCACCTACGCGAATTAGATTAGATGATGTGTCTAAAAATGGAGATAGTGACAAGAGCTTATTTTTGTTTGGTAGTGGTTTGTTAGAAATTAATAAGTTATATTCTTCAGGGAAAGACTCCTGTTGGCTTAATCTAAGTAGAATGTGTAATGAGTCAGCCAATTCTATATTTGTGAGTGAATTACGTTAGCTGGAGCCGGAGGATGCAAAAAAAACCAATTTAATTTAAACTAATTTATTAAAATAATGAAATTACAAATTATAGCTTAAAAGTATGTAGGTGATAATTGGTCGATGGGTGTACCAAGAATGCCTGAAAACGTGGAATCGTGGAAGGCATCGCCGATGTCCGGTCCCACGGTTGCGAAATGCTGCGTCGGCAACACGTGTAAGTCGTTGCGATGTGCAATATCGAGGTCACGCTGTCCACAGTCCATGTGTAATACCGAATCGTAATATCAGCAATCCTTATGTTACACCGCTGCGTAACATCTCCCCCCGTAGAACAGCAACTATTTGTTAACTGTTGTTAAAAATGTTGCTGTGAGATGACTGGGGTCCATCTTGATTCCAGCTGGATGAATATTTCTTCTTGGTTCCGTTTCAGCATAAATGCGATCTTGATCTGCGTTCATTTCTATAGACGTAGGGTTGATTTTCTTATCCTTGTTTCCCATCCAATGCCGGTATGTAAGAGCAATGGCAAGTGCACCTGCACTGAATAGTAATAGGTATACAGGTATGGTAGTGTGGTAAAGGCTTCCATCTGATATCTTGTTAAGTCTTACTGGAGGCTGTACTGAGACTTTCTTGTAACTCTCGTGGAGGTTCTCGAGGTTGATTGAATTGAGCTGTATCAATGATTCGTCAGTTTTTGATGTAGTGTTCTGGTCCCATAGTGATCGTATTCTAAGTACCTGTCCCTTAATTCGGTTGTCAATGTTAGCGATCGTGAATTCGGTGGTTCTCATCAGGCAACCTTGCGGTATTGTAGCCAAATAACTTCCTTGAAGTGTTCTGAATTCTTCGTGTCCACATGACGTCTGTACTTTTGCGGGTATCGGGAAGCTTAGTGTATAATGTTGTTCGTCAAGTTGCTCCAGAGCTTGCTTGTGTAGAGTGACTGGCGTTAATGTACAGGAGTTGAGATGCTGTTGAGTTATGAGTTGCTGCACGCAGTCCGGCTTCTCTTTTATCTTGAAACCAACTTTCTCTTCGCAGAGGTACCATGAGTTAAGCTTCGGACATTCTGTCTCTATGTACATAGAATATGATTCATGAATTGCTATATAAGGTGAGGTAGGAATAAGGGCCATATTATTTTTGTTAGGGATTATGGACAACTTGTATAGGATGTAGGTTCTAGGTAAGGCAATCGGCACCTTTATAACTATAATTATTTTCTTATCAATATAATACGATCCTAATTTTAAAATGTTATAGTACTCTCGAAGATCGATATCAATAATTTCGTTTTTTGAGTATAATAACCCTAATTTGCTTATCATATTTCTAAGGTTACCTAGACTAATCATAGAATGGGTAGTGCTGGAAGCACGCATAAAAGCTACCATAAGTTCTATTTTATTTAGCTCATCCGATAATGTCTCTATATTATCGGTTAAAATAAGTAAGTGTTGTGCCAAATGGGCATACGTTACTAGGTCTGCCTGTTTGGATGCGTCTTGTTTTATGATTTGGTTAAGTTTATTAGCAATAATGTTCTGGTTGTCTACTATACTTTTTAATACGTTAGAATGCTCTAACATCCATTCATTAGTCAAGCTTATATGTCGGTTAAGTTCCGTTTCCAGCTTATTGTCGTTATCTTCTAAAACTTGGATGGCGATATTTGATCGCATCTGTGTAGTCTAAGTTTCCCGAGATACTTTTTATAACTGATCCTAATCCATCAATGAGCCCTCGTTTAACACGACTAGGTTTAAAGCTGTCTAATTGTATAGATATCTTTTCAAGTTTGTCCCCAAGGTAACTCATGTGGGGCTCAAAGAGTGACAATGTTTTATTGTTAACTAGTGGCCTAAATTCAATTAATTGCGATTTGACTAAATCAATCTTTGACTGAATATCCTCTAAATCAATGTGTAGAAGGAAGGAATGATAATGAGACACGATTTTTGTAGGTCCCAATTTGAAAGGGAGTAATCCGGGTCCATCTTCTAGGGGCTCAAGTAATATGTCCTCCGCTTGGACCAGGTATAGCAATATCATCAGTGGTATTCTGCAACAATTGTTTCGTGTTAGGTGTTCGTTTCAAACGTGATTTGGCAACGGGACCACGTTTCTTTTTCGTGTAAATATGAATGGGCAGGTCAGCTAATACTGTGTCATGTGTGTAACGTGGTGCGAGTTTCTGTCTGTTAGCTAATGGGTTCTTAACGAATACCTGTTGGTCTGGCTCGTATTCCTTTTCAGGCTCCCTATCTTTATTCCTATTTTCAATAAGTTCTGTGCGGTTATGCAGGGATGTTTCATTGATGGCCTCGTATAACCTAGACATTTTATCTCGGTGTTCCTGGACATATTGTTGTAGCAAGTGCACAGATAAGTCTATATCTAGGGGGTCACGAGGGTCCGTATGACCGGTAACTACTTCAAGTGGTCTACATTTTGTGAAGCTGTGTATGCTGCTGTTGTATGCTAATATAGCGTATGTCATTAGGTTAACAATCGCTTCACTACGGTGTTGTAATTTTAGAATTCTCAAGTGTTCTGGTTAAGTGGAGTGTAAGCGCTCCACTATCCCATTATCGTTGGGAGTATGGGCCAAAGTTTTATGATGTTGAATCTTATGGACGCGCGTGAATTCAGTGAATAGTTGATTAGTGAATTCGGGTCCCTGGTCCGTGACTATTGACACTGGAATGCCGTGATGGGAGCAAAACTTTAAAAAGGCTTGTACTACACTAACTGCTGTGCCATCTCTAAGATGGTATGCCTGTGCGTATTTAGAGAAAGCATCAATGATAGTCAGGTATTTCTCATTTTGGGCCGTAAACAAGTCTAGATGAACTACATCAAACGGTTTTGCAGGTGGTGGTACTATGCAGAATTTTTGTTTTATAGGATTTCGATCATATTTGGCTTGCCCGCATATATTGCATTCGTTTATATATTTTGAGATTTGGTCTTTCATTTTTGGCCAATAGTATCTATGGGATAAGGCTAGGTAACACTCAGTTATACCGCGGTGATTAGTTTTACCTTCGTGGTATTTCTGAATGATCTCTTGCTGTCTGAGGTATTCCTTTACGTTTTCTACTTCAGTTTTAGTCAAAACAAGATTCATGGCGGAGCTTTTGAACTTTTCCTGGATTATTGGAACTATTTTATACATAGCTAATGAGGGGTGTATTATAATGCCAGTCTTAACTTTCGGGTTTGCGAATTCTCTAATTGCGTTTACTACATCCTCCTCTAAATTCGATTCGGAGAGTTGAATGGAGGTACGGGTGTGAGTCTCAAATGGCTTGGAGACTGCTGGGCGTTTTTTTATGTCACCTACTACTGTAAAACAAATTTGCCTGTTAAATTTGTTTAGAGGGTCATCTGAAATTGGTATTTCTAATATTGGACTTTCGGCACTAGTGTGAGCTGTGAGAGTGGATGAGCCCACTACAGAAGGTGGCTTTTCGGATACGTTAACTATGATAGAGCTTGTTTCTTCATTATTAATTTCGATTCGCGACAGAGCATCGGCATTTGTGTTACTTTTACCCTGCTTATAAACTACTGAATAATTATATTCACTGAGCCTGAGTCTCCAACGATTTAGTCTCGAGACAGGTTCTTTGAGGCTCATGATCCATTGAAGCGGTTTATGATCTGTTATAATCTTGAATTTACGTCCGAATAAATATGGCCGAAAATATTTGGTTGCCCAAACTATAGCTAAAAGTTCCTTCTCTATCGTGCTATAATTGATCTCGCTTGTGTTTAGCGTACGCGAAGCATAGGCTATTGGTTTGTCTGAACCTATAGGCCCCTGTGAAAGTACGGCTCCTATGGCCAGGTTTGATGCGTCTGTTGTGAGTAGGAAATCTTTATTAAAATCGGGATATTGTAAAATCGGATCGTTGGTGAGTAGTGTTTTACATTTTTCAAAGCAATTTATATAGTTGGTATCGTCGCAAGTTATTTTTGAGCCTTTCTTCAAACATTGGGTCATTGGTTTCGTGATTTTGGCGAAATCGGGAATGAATTTCCTATAATACCCAAGTAACCCTAAAAATCTTTTAATTTCCGTGGCTGTTTTGGGAAGTGGGAATCTCTGGATAGCTGAAATTTTATCGGGATTCGGCTTGATGCCATCTATACTGATTATATGTCCGAGATACGCTGTTTCCAATTTTAAGAATTCCGACTTATCCATTTGTATTTTAAAGTTCGAATCTCTGAGTCTTTTAAAAACCTTTTCCAAATTTATTATGTGCTCCTGTAAACTAGTGCTAAATGCGATGATGTCATCTAAATATACTAGACAAATAGAGTTTTGGAGGTCCCTAAGCACATTGTCCATAACTCTTTGAAAAGTTGATGGTGAATTTTTAAGTCCCATTGGCATGCGCAAGAACTCAAAATGGCCATGTTCTACGTTAAATGCAGTTTTCGGGATGTCGTTTGGGTTCAGTTCGACCTGATAAAAGCCACTGGCAAGGTCGAGGGTTGTGAAATATTGGCAGTTCCCTAATTTATCTAACACATCTGTTATATTTGGGATAGGGTATTTGTCATCGATGGTTTTTTCGTTCAGTTTCCTGAAATCCACTACAATTCGCCATTTGGCTTTACCGGATGCATCAGGTTTTTTTGGGACTACCCAAATGGGTGAGCTCCAAGCCGATTCTGAAGGTCGGATGATTCCTTGTTCTAACATTTTTAAGATTTGACTGCGTACTTCTTCGCGGTGCACGAATGGGTATCTATAAGTTTTGGTATAAACTGGTACCTCATCTGAAGTACGTATGCTGTGTTTTATTTTATTAGTAAAGGTAAGTGGTTCTCCCTCTATATAAAATATATCGGCATATTGCGAAACCAAGGACTTCAGATTAGCGCACTCTTCTTCATTTAGATGATCAGTGCGTAACCGAGATAATACTTCCTCTACCCGGGATTGGGGTGATTGGTGAGTACATTCTAAATTATATGTTTCCGCCTTAATAGGTTGGTCCATGGAAAAAATTAAGTCATTACTAGTTGGATTGAAAATTTCTAGATAACCTCGATTATTTTTGACACTCGTAATACACTCGTTTATGCAACAATTTGAAATTATCTGATCAGGAATTAAAGCATCACCATCTTGTATATTAACTGGGACTCTGACTAACTTTGAGGAATTTGCTGGGATAATATCTTCATATAAATTGCTATTACGTGAATTGTACATAACTATTGGGTTGACTGCAGCTTTTGTAATTAATTTATTATTTTTAAGATCAATATTTGACTCCCATTTGTTTAACAAATCTAACCCGATAAGACCATCAAAGTAATCGTGAAACTTGTAAATGTAGAATGTTAAATCATTATTGTCGTTTATTTCCTGAAAACAAGGTAAACTAATGGAGTAGTCATTACGGCTGGTTGCATGCACATTTGTAACCTCAAAAGGGTCATAGTTCCATGGTAAATGTGGATAGAACCTCTGAACAGTTTCGGGGCTAATAAACGATTGGTTTGCTCCTGTGTCGATTAATAATTTTAATGGTGGGTTCGAAATAACTATATATGGTAGATAACGTTGGGTTTGTAAATTGACCTCTATTTTGATGTGTTTGTAGTCCGACTCATCTGAAAATTTTCCTGGTTAGAAGACGCTGACTCCTCAGTAGATGTCTCTTCAAATGTCGCCTGACTTACCTCTGGGGGCGAGCCTAACTGCTGGTTCATATATGCATTCAAAGCGTCATAGTAAAAATAGTCGGGCTGTTCAAAGAAGTTACACTGATACCCGTCGAAATTATTATCACAATAAGGTTCAAACATATATGGATATTCAAAGCATTCGTTGAAATTCATTTCTCTTGTCTTAAAATAATTGGAAGGTGGTGGGTTCCCTTGCCTATTCCAATCGTTACCCCGGAATGGCATTTGTCTCGGTACGAAATGAGATATACCGCTCATGGGCTTTGGTGTATTATTAGTGTTCGGCCCTTTAAATTGATTATTACCAAATGAATTATTTTGTTGATTATAGTTAAAAGGGCGTGCCCCGAATATCTGTTGTGTACGTGATGGACCTTGCTGTTGGAACCGTTGTGGCTGGTCGAAGCCTGGTCTCCACGTTTGCGGTAGACGTTGCAACGGGTGTGGCATGGCTATATTTGGTCGAGACGGACCGGGCATATTAAAATTAAATGGCCTCTGCATGGGCATGGGAATGTGCGGCATGACAGCATTGAATAATTTGCTCTGATCAGTCGGTGCCTGAGGCTGTGGCTTTTTAGCCGGTGTATGCTCATTTCGCTGTTGTAAGTAGAGTGTGTTCATCTCCTCATGAACAAACTCAAGTGCTTTTTCGATCGTGTCCGGCCGCATGCATCTAATACGTGAGCCTAAGGGGTCACGAAGGCCCCGTAAGTATGATTGCAAAGTTAGCTTTTTATAAAGGGAACGTTTCGAATCAATTGTACTTTGGACGGTTTCATGTAGTGATACATAGGTCATAATAGTAGCAAACAGAGTTTGGCACTTTTCGTAGAATTCCTGTGGTGTGCACGAGCCTTGAGTTAATAGAGCCATGTCGTTGTAAAGCGAGGTCTCATCGCGTTGGTCAGAGAAATTGTTAACTAAAGAACTACGTATGCCATCCCAAGTTTCTGGTACGCCGTTGGTGTTAATTAACCGGACCGCGGGTCCAGTGACCTTGTTAAGAATCCCGTTTAAAAGAGCCAAGTTTGTTAATTCGCGCCCTGGTTCAGCTGATACATAGGCCTGTACTAGCTGGTCGCACAGTTTAATGAATCTAGTGAGAACATTAGGGTTCCCGTCAAATTCGGGAACTATGCGTAAGGCCTTGTAAATTTCGTCCAATGCCGACATTCTTATAGTTGTTTCTCTATTTCCTAATTGCCTAAATGAATCTAATAATAATGATCTGGACGATCTATCTAACCTAGGGGTCCTCGATTGCCTGGGATGGAAAATCTTGGGGGTTTCTTTTTTTTAATGATCAACACTTAAGGATAAGGATGAGCAACTCAAGAACTATTCTAAAGTACTCACATGAACATATTTGGTCCCTCTGCGGTATCGATGTCTGGATACTCCTCCCGACGACAGCTTCTGAAGATCCGGATACTCGTACGGTGCTTGATAGTCACCCGGGTGACTCGCGAGTCGCGATCCTAAGGTCGACCCTATGAATTTACTCTCGCGAACCGGCCCGCGAGTATCCTACCGACTGCGCCAATTACGTTAGCTGGAGCCGGAGGATGCAAAAAAAACCAATTTAATTTAAACTAATTTATTAAAATAATGAAATTACAAATTATAGCTTAAAAGTATGTAGGTGATAATTGGTCGATGGGTGTACCAAGAATGCCTGAAAACGTGGAATCGTGGAAGGCATCGCCGATGTCCGGTCCCACGGTTGCGAAATGCTGCGTCGGCAACACGTGTAAGTCGTTGCGATGTGCAATATCGAGGTCACGCTGTCCACAGTCCATGTGTAATACCGAATCGTAATATCAGCAATCCTTATGTTACACCGCTGCGTAACAAGTGGACCACACTCAATAGAGTGTTTCCTACATTTGTTTATAAATCGGTTGACAAATGCCACTATACGTTGCAATTTACTAAAACTAGAATATTTTTTGCTTAACAATATTAATGAGTTCTCTATGACATCTACAGTGTTAAGATGGTGAGAAGTTAGGGTCTCTGGCAGGCATGATGTATCTCCTAAATGTGACTGAGGAAAGACAGGCCATGAGAATGCTTCCTTGTGTAGGAATTGTGGGCCTGACCACCATAATGAAGAGGATGATAATTTGTCAGCTCCAAGTCCACGCGAAGCGAGGTCTGCGGGGTTTTCAAGAGAAGGAACATAGCGCCACTGACACTCTCCTGTAGACTCTTGAATTTCTGACACACGATGACGAACAAAGGTTTTTAATTGTATTGGAGACGTAGATAACCAACCCAAAACGATGGTAGAGTCACACCAAAACGTAGACTGATCAAAACACAAAGCAAGTGATTGGCGTACCTTAAGATAAAGGCGAGTGCCCAGTAGTGCAGCACAAAGTTCGAGTCGGGGTATAGTTACTGGTTTGATAGGGGCCACCTTGCTCTTAGCAGTGAGAAGATGAACACTTGTATCCCCAGATGCAGATATGCTTCGGACATAAATACAAGCACCAAAAGCTTTCTCAGATGCGTCAGTGAATATGTGCAATTGTATAGAAGTTGGTGAATCACATGATATCCACCTTGGTATTTCTAAATCATTAAGAAGAGGTAGAGTAGTTTGAAATGCCCTCCAAAGATGTTGAAGCTCATCAGGAATAGGCTCATCACAAGAGCATTTAGTAAGCCAAAGCTGCTGCATGATTATTTTGGCCTCTACTATGCAGGGTACAACAAGACCAATGGGATCAAAGATCTGTGCTATAGCAGACAAAACTTGGCGTTTTGTTGCCTTTTCAGTGTAGGTTAAATGTATAGCAAATGTGAATGTATCTGTAAAACACTTCCAGTTAAGACCCAATGTTCTAGACACATCTTCATGACTACAAAAATCTATGAATTCTGCATTATTGTAATCGCTGGAAAGAGCTTGCAAGACTTCACGCGAGTTAGATTGCCATTTTCGTAGGTTCAATTTTGCAGATTGCAAGACAGCAACAACTTCACGACATTTGTTTACTGTTTCTGAAATTGAAGAACCTCCTGACAAATAATCATCAACATAGAAATCATGAGCTATTGAATATCCTATAACAGGGTCAGAACACTCTTTAGAAAGCTGAATTAGGCATCTAGTTGCTAAAAATGCTGCTGAAGCAGTTCCATATGTTAGCCTATTTAAATTGTAGGTTTTTATCGGTTCTGTCTTGTCAGCTCTCCATATTACTTGCTGTAAAGGGCGATGAATATCTGTGACAAGAGTCTGTCTGTACATTTTCTCGATGTCTGCGCTTACTACAATTTTATGCTGACGGAATCTTAATAATAGTGACAATAAATCATCTTGTAAGGTCGGCCCTATCATTTGTATGTCATTAAATGATTTCCCGGAGGTGGTGGTGGCCGAAGCATCAAAGACCACACGAAGTTTCGTAGTAGAGCTTGATTCCTTTAAGACACCATGATGAGGTAAATAATATGATTGAGATTCATGCACTAACTGGCTACTCTCAGACATATGTCCTAACTGTATGTACTCGGTCATGAAGTCTACATACATTCCTTTGAAATGCGTGTCTCTATCTAAACGACGTTCAAGAGATAGAAATCTACATTTAGCCATTGTATATGAATCACCTAACACATCAGGCGACTCTTTGAGAGGTATATTTACTACAAATCGACCTTCAGAGTTGCGACTAGTAGTGTCTACGAACAGTTGCTCACAAGCCCGCTCTTCTGAAGTGAGTTTAAACTCCCAGAAACGAGATAAGTCTGTGTTTAAACTATCAGCATGCATGCATAACTGAGGATACAAGTTTGATTGACAAAGTCCACCTGAAATAAGCCAACCCAACTTTGATTCAACTAAAGTAGGTTTATTTTTACCTAAAGCGATTCGATTAGTTCCTATTATATCCCAAAAGTGTTCCGCACCAAGTAGAATGTCGATATGAGACGGAATGTGGTATTGAGGGTCAGCCAGACGAATGTTTGCTGGTATACTGATGCTAGTAATGTCGACATGGGCATTGGGTATATGTGACGAGAGTTTTGGCAGCACAAAACATTCAATTTTGACATTGTATTCACTGTTAAGTGACCTTAAAGACAGCAAACAACCTTTGGTACAATTTGAATATAACTGATTGATACCTGCTACTTTAGATCTGGCACTGTGGGTAGAAATGCGAGCCTTGTCAACAAAGTTCTCTGTTATGAAGTTCGCTGTACTTCCATTGTCGAGCAGGATTCGAGCAGAACACTCGTTGCCCTGGCAGTCCACTACCTGCACGACCGCTGTGGAAAGTAAAATGACTCGAGAAGTATTTGCATGATTAGCTGACAATGCAATGTTTTGCATGTTTGAGCTTCTAATATCACTGTCTATATGTAGTAAGGTATTATGCTTTTCACTACAGTATTTACAGTGGCCCAACCTGCACTTCGTTGCTTCATGACCTGGTCGAAGACAGTTGAGGCATATATTAAATGTGGGTGCCTTTTTAACACGAGCCTGTACCGGGAGAGACCTAAACTTCTCACAAGTAAATACAAAGTGGTTTTGATTACACATGGGGTATAATGAGGCTTTAGGTTTCTCAGTAGACATTGGAGAGGTCTTATTTGATTTACTATGATATTGAATATTATTGAATATTAAGTTTTGAAGAGCTTGATTCTTCTAATGTCTCTAATAAGTCAGCTCTGTTGCTGAGAAAGGTGATGAAAATGTGTAGTGTAGGTGGTTCGGATAGTGATGTCCTATGTTCCTCCCACTCCCGATTTGTCACCTGATCCAGTTTGTTGGCCATTATATGAATTATTAGTGTGTCCCAGTATTGAACGGGTTGATCAAGTGTTGATAGGGCCCTAAGATTTTTATTTGTAATATCAATGATGTGACGCAATGATTTACTAGACTCTTTGGTAATATGGTTCACACTGAACAATGCCTGCACATGATTGTTCACAAGTAGCCTTTTGTTGTCATATCTTTCATGAAGTAACCTCCAGGCAGCGTCATAATTTTCTGCTCTGAAGTCAAGGTTATCTATAACTAAGGCTGCACTATGTTTTAGGGATGCACGAAGATAGTGCAGTTTGTTAATACGATCAATGTTGGTGTTGTTGTGTATAATAGAAGTGAAGGTGTCTCTGAACTCCAACCAATCATGATAACTGCCTGAAAATTTAGGTATATCAATTTTGGGTAGGCGAATAGAATTCTGTGTGTGTGTGTGATTAGTGAGAGATTCCACCTTAGACACGGACTCCTTCGCATGCTCTGCACGCTCGCTGGCGACCAGCAGGCGGGCGGTAGCAATCAGGCTGTAGTACTGCTTTTCGAAATTTTCCCGCTCGGTTAGTTGCTCGTCGGGGTCGTCTGCCAGCGCCTCTAACTCGGTCTGCAAATCGTCGTATTTTTCGTATAAGTTTTCGAACATGTTGAGACGGTATTGGATTTCGATTACTTGCACATCACTTAAGCTTTCGTGGGACTTAGAGAAATTTAAGTAATTTGCGAATTGCGTAAGCTTTCCCTTGATAGACGCCCTTTTCTTAGTTAGGCTCTTAGCGTCGGCGTCTGCCATTGTTAAGCACAATAGGTAAGTAAAAGGAGTAGAGATGTACACTATGTATGTTAGATGAGAAAAAAGAGAATGTTATGCACCAAATTTAACGCTTGCGATTTGTAGACAATAATGTTAAAACAGCAGATAATGTTATTCATATATTATTATGATGTAGGTAACTGCCACGCCCATCAAAGCGGCGAGGCGAAAAAATAAAAAAGCAACATGGATGCCCGTATGCAATTTTGAATTTAGGTATCGACCACGCCCTTTTAAGCAAATTTGACTAATTTGTTAATTTTCATGTGTGGTTTAATGTAGTTAGGTATTTAAAGCCAAGTAGCAGCTCGTAGGTATAATAATTATGTATAAAGGATGATTTCAATGTTAGAACCACGCCCTTTATTGCGAAGACAAGATTGCAAAAATAAGGAATTTGCACTGATTGTTAGTCTTTTGTGTGTAAGCCGCATATAATTAGGTATTTAAAGCCAACTAGTAGCTCGTAAGAATGATAATTATGTTTAAAGGATGATTTCAATGTTAGAACCACGCCCTTTTATGCGAATATATGTGTGCAAAAATAAGGAATTTGCACTGATTGTTATGTTTTTTGTGTGTAAGCCGTATATAATTAGGTATTTAAAGCCAAGTAGTAGCTCGGAAGAATGATAATTATGCTTATGGGATGATTTCAATGTTAGAACCACGCCCTTGTATGCGAAGATAAGTGTGCAAAAATAAGGAATTTGCACTGATTGTTAAGTCTTTTGTGCCTTAGCCGTATGTAATTAGGTATTTAACGTAAGAATAGCTACAAGACAACACGGATTGAAGTAGGTAAAGAAGTTATGTGAAGGAGTAAGAAATTGGAACGTTCTTACGGTTTTTATTTGCAAACCACTGGTGATGACTGCGACGTGGAGACTCTTGAATGGTCTTCAGGACACGACGGCATCTTGAAGCCCTGGATGTGCTGCCGTTGAAGATGTTCCTGCTCCGTAGTTCGGCCTATATGTGTTTTCTTGAGAATGCTTGAAGACTTATAAGAGGTCTTGAACGACGCAGCGATGATTTGCTTGACATCTTCGACGCCATTTACCGAATAGGTATTTTCTGGCTTCTGGTCAACGTGAACGGTAGAAGGACCAATGTTTGGTCATGTTATTGAATTTAAATTAAACGAGAAGTGGACTGTAGTTACATGTGTAATGAAATTATAATGTATTAAGTACAATACAAGATACAAGAATGTTAATATCTAAACTGTAATATTCCGAAGCAGCGCGTGCCCGCGTATATGACGTGCGGCTGACGCCTAGAAAGTGGCCGGCGGGTTCGTCTCGCCAGCGCACGCGACGCGCGGCGTCTCGCCCCGCTCCCCGCACCCTGCGCCATCCATAATGTAGTGTTGTGATCAACAGTAACCAACAATAAGCTGACAGGTTCGCTCAGTACTTAGAGTTGATATTTCAACCTAACGTGGAAACATCGAACTCCGCTGAAATGATTAATTTCCCACCAAAATTACAGAACGAAAGTTCAGGAATAAAGCTCGTCACACCAAAGGAAGTGTTAAATATGATTAGATCCCATATGAACACAAAAAAATCGCCTGGTTACGATCTTATAACAGGTGAAATCCTACAGAATTTAAATCGCAAAGCGATTGTAAAACTGACAACTCTTATAAATGCTGCATTTCGATTAAAGTATGTACCTGATCTGTGGAAAGTAGCTGAAATAATCATGATAGCAAAACCTGGCAAGCCACCACAAGAACCGACTTCATATAGACCAATCTCTTTACTACCAATAATAGCAAAACTATTTGAGAAACTATTATTAACAAGACTCAACCAGTCATAGAAAATAATAATCTTATACCTGATCACCAGTTTGGCTTCAGAGAAAAACATTAAACTATTGACCAGGTCTACAGGATATCTAATATAATCGAAACAGCTATAGAAGAAAAGAAAGTGTGCGCTACCATATTCCTTGATGTAGCACAAGTTTTCGATAAAGTTTGGCACGACGGCCTCATACACAAACTAAAGCTTAGGTTATCAAGAGAGTTTGCAGACATTCTCGAATCATACATACTAAACAGAGTATTTCGCATTCAACACGAAGACGCCTTCTCAGATATAAGGCCCATCAAAGCTGGGGTACCACAGGGAAGCGTATTAGGTCCAATCCTATACCTACTGTACACCAGTGATATCTCAGTTACGGAAAATAATCCTATTGCCACTTTTGCCGATGACACGGCTATTATGGCGATAGGTAATAATCATGACGAGGCTGTTGAAAAAGTCCAAATAGCAGTTAATCAAGTTCTTACCTGGACTAAAAAATAGAGAATTAAGCTAAATGAAAGCAAGTCGATTCACGTTGACTTCACAAATAAAAGAGCACAGCATTTTCCTATATTTATTAATGGCCAGCAAGTTCCATACTCTAATACAGCTAAATACCTTGGTAGGACACTCGACGCTAAGCTGCGCTGGAAAGCACACGTCAATAAAAATGATCAGAATTGAAAATACGCTACCAGAAAATGTACTGGCTGCTTGGAAGACACTCTCCCCTATCAGTACACAATAAAGTCCTACTATACAAACAGGTATTGATGCCAGTATGGACTTATGGTATACAGCTCTGGGGCTGTACCAGTAAGAGCAATCGTCAGATCATCCAACGGTTTCAAAACAAAGTGCTCAGGGATATAGTCAATGCGCCCTGGTACATCCGGAATTGCGATCTACATCGGGACCTAAACATGGACGACGTAAATCGTGTTATACAAAAATATGCAGAAGCTCACGAAAAAAGACTTCATCAGCATGTGAGTGTTGAGGCAATCCAGCTTCTTGACATCACTAATATAGTAAGAAGACTTGAACGGCGGAAACCATTTGAGTTAGTGTAGTGTTTTAGAGATAAATAAATAAATTCAGTTATAAGTACTGCGTACACAGAACACATGAACAAAGTGTCTTCGCCTTAATAAAAACTAAGTAAGTGTTAATGGACGCATTCTTAGAATTATGTTTACGTAGTAATTTAGGTGAAATTTATTTACTTATTAGTCAACAAGGCTAGATAGTAATATAAATAAAGTATTATTTATAGTACTTTATTAGGGAAAAAAAAAACTTTAACTAACCAGATTGTTTTTTTCTATATGCTGGCATTACAACGGTTATGTAACATTGTTAGTTTATCGAGTTTTTGTATTTGTTTATTAAAAAAACAAGGAACTGATAGCAGTTCCGCAGCTAACCAATAAATTCGATGAATACATCTTAATCTTAATGTATCTAACTGTCCTGTACGTGTGTTTGTCACCTAATGCCTCCTAAACTTCTGCAGGCGGTACTGCTATCGGTATGTCACCAAATGGTAATCCGGACAGGACGAATTTTTAAAACTGACAGACAAAAAGTAGTACTTGACGATGTGAATAATACCCTTTCTAAAATATTGCATTGGTTCACAAGTAACAACTTGCTGCTCAATGCGAAGAAAATAAAATGTGTGTGTGTGTATGCCCAATGTAAGACAGATAG
This sequence comes from Cybosia mesomella, assembly GCA_946251805.1. Lineage (NCBI taxonomy): Eukaryota > Metazoa > Arthropoda > Insecta > Lepidoptera > Erebidae > Cybosia > Cybosia mesomella. The sequence goes on from OX276393.1 coordinate 22,436,621, forward strand.
ATACACATATTACAATGAATAATGAATCTGTTGAAGTAGTCAATACCACAGTTTTTTCTTGGACTAAAGTTAGATAATAAACTGCAATGGGGTTCTCATATCACAGCCTTAGTAGGTAGACTTAGCTCAGCTGCCTATGCGGTTAGAAAGATCAGGTCACTGACTGACGAGGAAACGGTACGATTAGTTTATTTTAGTTACTTTCATAGCGTTATGTCATATGGTCTGCTGCTGTGGGGCTCAGCTGCCGATATTGAGTCTATATTCATATTACAAAAACGAGCTATACGAGCAATCTATAGCCTCGGACCCCGTGACTCGCTGAGGGAACTATTTAAAGAAATTAATATTTTAACTGTTGCTTCCCAATATGTGTACGACAACATCTTATATGTACGGAAGAACCTTATCTGTTCAAAAAAAAAATCGGACGAACATAATTTTAATACCAGAAATAAAAATAAGCTTGCAGCGCCAAAACTCAGACTTCATAAAGTTGCTAATTCGTTTGTAGGCAAATGTATAAAAATATTTAATAAAATCCCTCAGGATTTGGTTGACCTGTCACTAAATAAATTTAAAATAGAAGTGAAAAAAGGTTTAATGAAAAAAGGTTTTTATAAAGTAGATGAATATCTTAATGATAAAAATGCATGGTCAACCTAATTATCTCTTAACTCTTGCTCTCGCACATATTTATTATAAATAAAACAAAACTATATATTAAAAAATAAATAAAAAAGAAAGCATAACGATGATCTACCTGAGTTTCTTGCTGGTCTCTTCTCAGTAGATCCAACTACCGAACCAGCGAAAGAATCATTTTCAAATGATTTATTTACATCTTTTTGATAATTTTGACAAACGCAATTGTAAAACTTTGACATACATATGTGCCTAAACTGAATAAACGAAATTGATTCTTTGACGAAGTCTGACGGGGCCGCTAGTATATGAACACACATAAAAAAGTACGCGATCACTTTGAAAAATCGGAATCTTCTTTGTTACGGTAGATAATATTATGATTTCTTCTTCTTTTTAGATTATTTATTTAAAAATATAGAATTAGAATGTAAAACCATAAAACAGTTCAATTGTTTTTCCATATAAATTGCATTCAGTCCTAGCTTACAAATCAGATTTAGTTAATTTTAACGTATTTAAAATATTCTGGGAAAGTTGTGATTGAATTAAATGCCAAGAGAATTATCAGAAGTTTTATAAGTAAAAATAGTAACGTTGAGGGAAGAAGGATACACCACGAGAGAAATAGCACGCAGAGTTGCTATATCCCAATCTTGTGTCGTGATCATGTTGTAGAGGTACCACGAGATGGGTAATTTAGCTGACCGACCCTGCAGTGGTCGCCCTACTGTTTTAACCGCTGCCCAAAAGCGCTATATTACCAAAGCACGGAGGTGTTCGAGCTCCTCTAAATTCCCGGCAACATCAACATTGGAGATTGCAGTGGGCTAAGGAAACATTTGGCAAAACTGTCACTTTGTTGACGAATCGCGAATCAGTACTCTTCCAGATAACCGACGTGTCCGTGTCTATAGTAGACCAGGATACCGAGAAAGGCAAAGAACTGCCACTGCAACAGTTCAGCAAAGCGGGAAATCGGTGTCCTTTTGGGGATGTATTATAATTGGAGCCAGAACGCCTTTGATCCCGTATCGAGGCTTCATGACAGCAGACATGTATAAAGCCGTTGCTATTGATGGAATTGTCAGACCATTCCGAGTAAAAACCATAATCACCAAACCATAATATATAAATAAATAATAATAAACCATAGACACCAATTTGTACTGGTTGATGATAATGCGCCCGGCCATCGAACTCAACGAGTCAATGCAGTTCTCCGAGAATACGACATGACAAGGTTAGACTGGCCCGTCGGCTCGCCTGACTTAAACCTAATAGAGCACGCGTGGGATGCTCTTACGCGAGCTGCCACGTCCCCAGACAATGCCCGAACTCTGGGAAGCCGCTATTCAAGAGTGGGACAGGTTACCCAAAGAAACGCTGGATAACTTGATTCTCAGCATGTCCAGGAGGATCTCGGTGTTCGAGCCAGGGGAGGAGTTATATTTTATTGAATATTATTAATGAATTGTTGTTTAAGTTTGGTTAAACAGTATTTTTAGTTCTACCAAATTTCTGTTTCAATTACATCACATTATGATTAATTACTCCTTTTTTATAAAGTCTTCGTAAAGTTCAATTTAAAAAATATTATCAGCTAACCTAACCTAACCTAACTCCTAAACAGCTGGACCGATTTGAATGAAATTTTGTGTGTATATTTTAATGGGTGCCTGGATGGTTTGAAAACACAATTTGACCCGGTAGGTGGCTCCTGCTGTCGATATGTCACCAAATTTGATTAATAAAATAAATAATTAAAATAAATAACATTATTCAAATTATTACACTGGAACTTGAAGAAGCTACAATTTGGACAATTATTGGTGGTGTTACAAAAACAAGACAGCATCTGTCGCTTTCTCACATTTGACTAAACGAGTTCGGAACAACTGACCGTAAACAAAGTGAGCATCTTTTAATCCCTACATACAGAAGTATATACCTACATAGAAAACTTAAAAAAAAAATGAGCGAAGCGGTAGTGCATTGGACTGCTAAGCTAAAGGTTGTGGGTTCGATTCCCGCTCAGTGCAAATATGTATATTTGCATTGGTATGGGTGTTTGGTTTTATGAAACCACGGTAAAACTTTTTTTCGCATTATAGACATTTAACTGAAAAATAACAACATTTACATTAAACACTGACAAACACTGACTGTGCAATGACGAGCGCCTTTCACTTTATCCCTACTCCGCGGCCGACCGTCACGCGACATGCAACACACAGACGAAAAAGTTTGAGACGATGTAATTACACCAAACTGGTTTAAGCACCTACTTAAATCAGTTTATGCCTTAAGGGCCCCTTACACCCCATCGCCTTAAGACCCGAGACGACGCGACGTGCGGTTCCAATCGGTTCGAATCCAACGTAACCACCCCCGCTGGCCAGCGGGGAGGTATCCGGGGGGATTACCGCAAGAAAAAACAAAATGAATGTCACAGGTGTGCTTATATATCATTTAATAAGTACACATAAGCGTTTATACTTTAAATATGCACTGCAGCTGTGAGACATCACTTTTTAATAGATGGGATGTTTTCATAGGTGCAGTGTGTCTACTGGCTGCACCAAAATAACTGTCCTGCCTCATGATAACAAAGTATAAACTAAGACCCGGATTATTTTGTACCTTGTTTGTACCTTGTGGGTGCATGAGAAGAGTAACTTAACATAAGAACAAAGAGATATATGTGCATACACAGGGTATGAGGGAAACGCTCCCGAAACCAAGGCAGGTGATAGTGCTGTAGAATTTTATTTTCCAATGTTTTATTAGCATTATTCACGCTCCATCGTGTTCATACAGCTAAATGAAACATTAATTTCATAAAAAAATTAATGCAGCAATGAATATCAGTAAGAATTCGCCGGTAGTCGACAACACGCGCCGAGAGATGTCATCCTTTCATTTAGCTGTACCTTTCTTTTTTTTTGCCGTACGGAAATCCCTTCGGATACCCCCCCGCCGACCAGCGGGGGTGGTTATGTCGGCCTAAAACCTAAAACCGCACGCCGTCTCGGGTCTTAAAACGCCGGGGTGTAAGGTTGCCCATAGAGTATATCTCCGGTTTCGAGATGGCCCCCTCAGGTTTGGGAACCACGGTGTCCCCGTCTTGCCCCGGTTTGGGGGAGGGGCGCTAGTCGCCCCACCATCCCGGCCTGCTTCTGCTGGGGTGACAGGTAGCCTCGCCTGCCAGCCCCAGGCTTGCGCTCATAGAGGACGGAGGTTGTTAAGCAACGTCCGGCGCCTGAGTCGCCTGATACGCGCGGCGAGCTTGTTGCGGGCTCGGCGGGCCGTTAGAGTTCTAAATCTCTCCCGGGCGCGCTCCACCATCTCCGTCGCGAGCATTACATGCACGCAGAAGGAGGTGGCTGTGGCCCACGCGCTCGCGCTCCGCACCATTGCCGTAATCATGCTGCTAGAGGACTCCGATGGCTGCCACGAGGTCACGCCTCGGCGCCTCCCACGCCGGGCAGTCCACCAGCGTGTGCAGCCTGAGTCCTCGCTCGCGTCGCAGTGATGACACTCAGGCGTTGGCTCTTTCCTGATCCGATGCAGGTGGTCCCCGAAGCTCCCCTTACCGGAGATCACCTGCGTCAGTCGGTACGAGAGGCTTCCGTGTTGCCTCTCTAGCCAATCCTCCATGATGGGCCTTACCGCCGCTATTGCGGCGTGCCCTGCGCTTGGTCGCCCAAGTCGTTCCTTCCACTCCACCACGATGGCCTGGCGGAACTGGGACTGCACGGCCTCGATTTCATGAGGCTCGGGGTTCCGTCCCTACTCCCGCGCCTCCTTTCGCCACAGGTACAGTTGCGAAAGGGCTCTCGCCTCCAGGTCCCATGGCGGAGTTCCGGCAAGGAGACTCGCCGCCTCGAAGGAGATCGTGCGGTACCCGCGGATGACCCTGATGGCCATCACCCGCTGCGGAGCGCGAAGCATCCGCACACTTCTGACCTTCAGGGCCTACACCCATATTGGGCACCCATACAGGGCCATGGACCGCACGATCCCCGCGTAGAGTCTCCTGCAGGAGTCATCGGGCCCACTGTGCCCTTCAGTTTGGGGGACAGACTTCGGATGTGGTCTCCGAAGTCTCATCGGCCGCGATGTCCAGGGACACCGCCAACATCACCTCACCCCGGGCTACTGCATCCTCCGCCAGAGCCCTCACGCGCATGATGGCATCCACGGTGGAGCGCCTCTGGCGGAAGCCATATTGGCCATCTGCCAGGACCGGCCCCACTCTTGAGAGGTGCTCGACGAGGCGCTTCGCAATTACTCTTTCAAAGAGCATGCACACCTCGTCGAGCAACACTATGGGCCAGTAGGCGGACGGCGAGTCCGCCGGGCGCCCCTCCTTTCGGATGAGGACCAGTTTCCCCGTCTTCCACAATTTCGGAAACTGGTCCCGCTCCAAACATGCGCTGAGAAGCCCTCACAGTCGGGGCTCGAGAGCGTCGTCGACTAGACCTAGGACCCACGCTCGGCCTGGAGTCAGCTGCGGTGGAACATGTTCCACCGCCCGCGCTGGGAACAGGGAGCTAACAACTCCTCCAAGCAGCTCCGGCTGGTGACACTGGGTCAACGGCAGGGACTTGGGGCGCAGTTTTCCCCTTACCATTAGGTAGGGTCCCGCTCCAGCGTCTCCAGCAGTTCGCAGCGGGCCGCCTGTTTGGCCCGCCTTATCTCTGCTCGGAGGGCACCTCTGGCCTCCCTGTATCCCTCGTACAATTCCGCCTCTCGGGCCTCCGCATCTTCGGGGCGACGACGACTCCTACGGAATCGAGCTCACCGGCGGTGCGTGATCACGTAGGCCCGTCTGAGCCTCGCGATCTCCGACGACCACCAGTAGACCTGACCCCTCGGATTATAGGGCGGAGCCCTAGGCAGGCCTGTCCGGCGCAGGGGCCCAGGCCTGTACGATGGCGGCTTCCAGGAGGAGCTCCCGATTTAGTCGCTTAAGTGCCCAACGTGGCTCGGGTGGAGCCGGTGTAGCCGGCGCATCGCTCGCGGGGGGGGGGGGGACTTCAATCCGAATATATCGGTGATCCGAACTCGTTTCCTCCTCTAAAACGACGCGCCAGCCCTGAACACGTCTCGTCAACAAGGGGCTCGCGAACGAGATGTCCACGATTGAGCTGGCCCTCGAGGTCACGAACGTGTCCACGGCTCCCCGATTTAGGAGGTCTAGGCCGAGTCGTTCGGCCCAGTCCTCCAGTGCCCTGCTTCTATGCCTCGCCGGGCCCCTATCGTGTCGGGAACACCACGCCAACGACCAGGAGTTGAAGTCCCCGAGCACAATGACCGGGCGGGGGTGGTAGGCATTGACGACGACTGCCAGCTGACGGAACCATTGCTCATAAGCATGGGCATGCTCAGGACCTTCTGCTCCAAAGCATGGCACAGTGGGCCATAAATGTCGCCGCTGTCGCCGACCCATATACCCACCGGTTCCTCGGGCCTGCCTGGGAAACCGCGCTGGATGGGGCGGCGGCACTGGTGCACAATCCCGCTGCCGGCAGCCCCCCCTTGCCGTCGATGCAAGGGGACCTGGCTGCATGGCGGCGGTGTTTGGGGAAATAGTGGTCGTGGCTGCTTACTTCATGCCGAGCCGAGACATAGCTGCTTATGAGCAATGGTTCCGTGGCCAACGTTCACCTGCTGGATGCGGAGTTGAGGATCCATTATGGAACCCCCATCTCCGCATCCCGCTGTGAACTGGAGGCGGAAGGCCGGCCTCGCGGCTACGGGTCCCCTCCGGCTCAGGCCTTGCTGCCAACCCTGTGGTCAGCCGGGTTGCCTCCCGCTTCACACCTAAAACAGTGCAGCGGGGCGCCACACGTGCCGGCCTTATGATCGGGCTGGCCACAGCGGAAGCAACGGTCACCCGCCGTCACTTCCGCCGTGCAGTGCACCCCCACATGGCCCACCGACAGGCACCTAAAGCACCTAGCCGGTCGGGCCTGCAGGAGCCGTGCCTGCGCCCTCAGGGTGACGACGACGGCCGTAGTGCGAGGGGCACGGAGCTTCCCCGGCGCTGCTTTCGCGGCGGCCGCGGCCCTCCTGGCCTTCTTGGTGGCCTTCCGCCTGCTTTTGTTGGCTCCAGCCACCTCGCAAGGAGGTTCTGGTGGAGGTAACCGGAGCTGCGACTGGGGCTGGGGCCTGGGCTGGGGACGTCTTCCCCTTACCCTTGCCCTTACCCTTGCCTTTCCCCTGAGTGGGTGCGGGGCCCTGAGTGGGAGCGGAGCGACGAGCCGGCTCCGGCAGAGCCTCTACTGCAGCCGGGCGGGTATTACCCTTCCCGGCTGCAGCCGCGTAGCCGGCCACTGGTGGCGCCAGAGGCGGACGGCGGATGGAGTCCATTAGGGCCTCCATCCGACTCATCATACGCTCCTATAGCGAATACACGTACGCGAACCAAGGCTCCACCGGTGGTGATCTCTGCTGTGCTGGACGAGCCGGCTATGCCGGCTGCTGCACCGGTTGCACCGGCTGTTCCGGCACCGCCGACAGCGCCTGCTGCGCCGTCAGCCTCGCCGATGAGCGAGTCACGCGCGCCGGCTTCGCCAGTTGCGCCCGCTGTACCAGTTGCACCGGTTGATTCGGGGTATCCATCCCCTCTTCAGCTCCTCGACGGCTGCAGCTAGTCGAGCCGTCTCCCGACGGGACTCGGCCAGCTGCGCCGCGAGGCCCTCATTTTCGGAGGCGATGCCGAGCACAATGTGCAGCATCGCCTCCTGTTCAGGGTTCGGAGACTTCTGGAAAGACGCGGTCACTCGCTGGAGTCTCTCCATGAGAGACCACGTCTTCCCGCCTGGTTCCGACACCGCTGAGGTGAAAGGCCTCTGCGGTGACTTGCCCGCGGCCCTCTCAGGGGCCGAGGGGACTCGGGTGGAATACCCAGCCCTCGTTCCACCTCGCGCCCCTCGGCGGCCTGCTGCTACCTTTGACGCAGGCTTCGACGCCTCGTCACTGCTGGAGGAGGTCGTCCCGGTGAGTGTATTATCCTCATCCGATACGTCCTCCCCCAGCCGTGCCTTTATGCGCCGTCTGTGTTTACGGGTCTGCTTTACAGCAAGACCCGCCGGGATTCTCGCACTGCTTCGATCGTTGGCGGTGTCGAATTTCTCCGACACTGCCGAGGTGTTTGGCGTCACCTCCGCGCAGTCTGTTTCACTAGGTAGGGAAGGGTTTTGGGTTTTTTAATATTGAACGTTCCATTTGGTTCTCACGATTATGAGACGAACAGATACACTTCCCGGGTGACGCTCATTCCGGGAAGCGGGGTATATACTGTGGAGGTTTTCCACAGGTTTTCCACAGGTTTTTACGACTGGGCTGTCGGGTTTTAAAGACTTTTCCTTGTCGCGGGCCGGCCAATTAGGGCAAGCCCCGCGTCCTCCGAGATCACGACTTCCCGAATGTGGCTAGCATTCGGGTCTTTGAAGATCACCCGGAGATTACGCGACGCGGGAGGGCAGCAATTCCCCCCAGCTCCGACGGCAGCACGAATGCCCGTCAGCCCCTGCGTGAGCAGTGGGCTGACACGTCCCTTGATCACTTCGGATCATCACGTCGCTCGCAGTGTCCCCTCTGATAACAGCAGAGGGGTACCTGGAGCGACCACCACCGCGGGCCTTGCAGGCTCGCCATACCCCGACCCCCTCGTGCAATGGGGTCAGCTGGCCCTGAAAAGGGCCGGTCGGACTCTTGGCCGTTGACGTTGACGCCAGCTACTCCAGAGGAGCAATCAATGATGCGTCATCGCCCACGTTGCCTAGGGTGCACCAAACTTGGAGGTGATTCAACCAGTCGCACCCCTCATTTAGCTGTACCTACTAATACAATTGAGCGTGAATAATGCAAATTAAACAATCGAAAAAAAAAAAATTTTTTAAAAAGACCGAAAAATAATGCTCAATTTTTTTTTCTTCAGTTACTTGCTTTTCGGTAGCGTTTCCCTAACACTCGATATAATACCTTATTCGGTGAAGCTTGGCACAAAATTAAAAAAAAATGACAAAAAGGAATCATTTTGTGTCACTTTTATTTAAAATTGCTTTTTAATAAAGAATAAAATGTAAGCAATATTTAAATTTGTTGTTATATTTATACGTTGATGAAAAGTTGAAATTCTAATCTATCTAAAAACTGTTTCCAAACATTTTCTAAGTTATAAATTAAAATGATAATCTGGTATTTTTATTTTTTGGTCGGATTTTAGTCTGTTCGATTACCAAGTGCGGAAAGCGAGTTTTCGGGAACTCTAGGTTTATGTAGGAATGTTTTTTTTAGGAAAATTTGCTACCTTCAGTAACTATAGAGTACGTACTTTCCCTTCAGGTACGGTGAAAAAATCCAACCTGTATATTATGGCATATGCCAGGATCGTAAAAGTAGTCAGACTTGTTAAGGTGGTCATTGATTATTTTCGTTTTGTTTTCGTCGTTCAACCATGAACAAAAAAAAACAAACAATACCTGAACACAGTAAACTACCTCAAGGGTTCAGTAGTAGATACAAACAAAACAAAACTAATTACAAAATCCCTTTTATCATCAATATTATTAGTAAACGTACCTAAATCTTAACGAAACAAATTACTCAGTAAAGTGATCTTGGCAGCTACGTAATATTGGGTTAGTAACGGGGCCTACAATGTAATTCAATGAAGCAAACAGTGTTGTGAAATGGTGTAGGTATATTTTAGTATACATAACACACAGGCCGAACGCCGAACCCAAAGTCATTGATATCTTCTGCTAAAGTGTCCGCATGATTGATCGACAGCAAGCTTTTCCTTTCAGCCTGTTACTTACATATTACAGCTATTATTTCGCTTTTAAGCAATCTACGTACCCGTTTATTTCAAAATAAGAACTTACATAAATGATATGTCATCAATTTATCAATATATGACCTCATTTGACCCGGAGATTTTTTCAAGATAGTGCCAAATAAGATAAATATTTTTGTACATATATGACAGAATTTTTCTTATTTACCCGGATGCTTCAAAATCTGCATTTTGGAGCCCAGGTTCCGCTCTTCTACTCCACTTTTCTATGATTTCATCTGATGAACCTTTACGGGAATGACTACCGTCAGAACCGGCGCCAACACCTCCTCCATTAATCAGCAGGTGTACCAGCTTGCAAGTGAGTTTCACTAATTTATACATGGTATGGGGCCCCATACACCCAAATTAACTAACTATTGTAATATCTTTCAAATTGTTAGGTTAGGTTGAGTCTACATAGTTTAATTACAATTATTGAATTCATATCCTATCCTACTCCTGCTCCTACTTTCCTAATTAAATGTGAAAACTTGTGAAGCTGTTTGGAAGTGTGTATGTTTGTATGTTTGTTACTCAATCACGCTCAAACGGCTAACGGATCTGGCTGAAATTTGGTACAGGGATAGATTATAGGGTTACAGCTAATGTTATAATAATTCTGTAATAAGTCAGCGGACTCAGGCTCGTCTATCAAATAATTTCATCTGAAATACTGACTGGTACATAAGCAATACAATAAAATTGTGTGCCTATATTCCTTTTTTAGGCATTTTCTTTAGAAAAGCCCTATTGCTATCGAGTTGTCGTCATCGACGTCGTCGTTGCCAATTTTCTGTCACGGTTTTGGGTATGAAGGAGATGAGCTATCGAGTTGCTGTTTTCGGTAATAGATTCGTGCTGTGGTGAACCATTGCAAGATAAAGAAAAAATCGCAAAAAATCGCAAATAGTAAAAAATCGAAAATCCCTTGTATTCGGCTGAGCTCGTCTCAGGAATTCAACTTGTTCATTTCTATAGTTGTTATATTCCCCATTAATGAATATAATGTTCATTTTATCAGTTTTCGTCGCCAGATTGGCGGTGCCTTGGAGATTGGAGGAATGTTTTTGTCAAAGGCAACTAAAAGTTAAACGTACTTAATGCTACTTGTGTGTTTATGATAATTATGAGAAGGTAAAACTAGCGGTACAAATAATATAAATTATTAATGAGTTATATTATTTTTACGTGCAGATACTCCCCGGTCTAACAGTGTTTCTTCACTTCTGCTTATGTTACTGAGGAATCAAGTGAACCTTAGGAAGTAAATCACTGGGATCCACTGCAACCTATAAAGGCGGCACCGAAGCTTCAATTGGGGATAAATTCCCCCTCCCCTATTTATGGAGAGGCGTACGCGGGAACACGATCTGCTTCTGCTAGGACGCGGTTTTAATGAGGTGCCCTTGTAAAAATGGAATGACTGGCGTGAATGGACATGGCAGGGCTAGGCAGTGTGAATGGATTTTTGATAGTGCGCCCTAGAATTGAAGCTGACTCGGCAAACGGTGTTAAAATCTCTTTTGGTGTCGTTTAATACATAAATTAAACATGTGTTAAAAGACCCATGCCCAGCCCTTATATAGGAATACAAGCGTACGTATTATCGTGATGGACAAAAAAGTTATAATTCAAGGACCTGCTAATAGGTACATCTTTCTGGCATTTCATACATACGTTTATGTGTGTCGTGGTAGTATGTAAATAACGTTTAACTCTGTTTGAAAATCCTAACAGGTGTAATGTACCTTTTTTTTTGCGTGCGGAAATCCCTTCGGATACCCCCCCGCCGGCCAGCGGGGGCGGTTATGTCGGGCTTGAACCGACTAAAACCGCACGCCGTCTCGGGTCTTAAGACGCCGGGGTGTAAGGTTACTCATAGAGCATATCCCTCGCACCCCGACTGACCCCGGGCCATCTCCGGTTTTGAGATGGCCCCCTTACTTGCTCTCCACTGTGCCATCTGCTAATCAGAGGGACACGTGGAAAGCTTCCGAACAGCCCTCAGCAGGGCCGTCCTCGCCTCGGTCGGAGTTGGCCGTAGGCGGCAGCGTCTCTCCCGCCCTAGGAGAGAGGCGCTGCTGTCTCCGTTGCCCTTGGTGCACCGCGTGGAGGTCCCCAACCAAGCACCCCTGGTGTAATGTACCTAATTCTTATATAAATTAGAAAAACCAACAGCTTGCATATTAGATCACTACAGTTTATATACCATGTCCATATCTGTGATGCAAGTTAGCTTACGACTTGTAAAGTAGGTAATTGCACAAATTGCCATCACTTCGAGAAACTTGTACATGTAGTGATTTTTTCTCCACATCTACTTAGAAACATAATATATCACATTGCCTATCAAATTGTGTTTTAGGTAACGTGAACATTTACCATTCCAAAGATTATTAAATTGTAAGTAGGTACTACGCTTGTTATTAAGAAATAGCATGTTATTTTTCAAATCATGTGCCTTTTAATTAAAACCCATTATGTATTGTTTTCTTATGAAATTACAATGTTTCAAAGAAGGACAAAGGGTGCTTTCGTTAGATTTCTCTTATTATTCCCAAAAGGCCCATCAATTCGTACTCACATACTTATATTTATACAGTACTTTTCTGCATAGTATTTTTTCACACGCGATATTGGTTAATGAAAATACTGAACTGATAGTTTTTCAGTTTACTAAGTTGAGACAAGTGTTGGTCAATACTAACTTATTAAAACATGTTACTTAAAAACAATTACGTAAATACAACTATGACAAATTAAATCTGACAAAAATTGTTTAATTTATTTAACCAGCTCCCTTATAATCCATACCTATTAGATCGCTTTATGCTTCCATTATGCGAAACTCCGGAAACTATCAAGTGTTACAACTACCGTTTAATTTGAATACCTCGTTTAAATGCGTATCTACTATGATAATTGATACAAAATGTATTATTGCATACTGTAATCATACTCACGTAGCTTATTATTATATCAAATAAATTATGAAACGGCACAGACTATTGCTCTATTGATGTTTATATGTAGTTTCAGCCAGCCAAAAGAGCATTTTCAGTGTCAATTAACGCTAACAACAAATTTATGGATTAAATAAACCACTCGGTGAATCACGTGCTGCTACCTGCAACTACGTCGCAGTCTTTTTATTCTGAATAAGGTTCGATAGCGAATAAGTACATATAATAACAGAATACTGGCATTACCTTAAAATGAAATTGAAACTTGGGCAGTTTCTTCAGTAGAGTCAAAATGATCAACGGCAGATTGAGGTTTTTTATTAGGTGCTTGAATCACATGGCCACTAAGTAGACCCACTACAGGAGCAGAGTACGAAACCCATTAAATTACAGCAAAGTGAAGCAATAGTGGTGGAGTTATAAAGAGCGTAAGTGCGTGAGAGAGAGCGTAAGTGCGTGAGAGAGTGATATATCACAACACCGATAAAGGGATACGATACGATAACATAAGCCAAATCAAGAGAAAGAGTAGGAGACCAGCCCCGGTTTCCAAATTACAGGCTTTGGATGTAACCAGGACTATCGCTATGATTATGATGATTGACACCGGGATACATGTCACCGATTTGCAGTACCGTTTTCTGCAATAGGTACAGCTATAGTCGCTTAACGACCTCCGTCCTCCATGAGCGCAGGCCTGGGGGTGGCGGGTGAGGCCACCTGTCACCCCAGCAGAAGCAGGCCGGGACGGTGGGGTGACTAGCGCCCCTCCCCCAAACCGGGGCAAGACGGGGACACCGTGGTTCCCAAACCCGAGGGGGCCATCTCGAAACCGGAGATGGCCCAGGGTCAGTCGGGGTGCGAGGGATATGCTCTATGGGCAACCTTACACCCCGGCGTCTGTAGACCCGAGACGGCGTGCGGTTTTAGTCGATTCAAGCCCGACATAACCGCCCCCGCTGGCCGGCGAGGAGGTATCCGAGGGGGGGTGTGTGTTGGGTAACCTCCTCGAGTGTCGCTCCGATTCCGATCCCGCTGCAGTTCGGGGGGAACGGAATCGGAGCGGCGGGTACACCCTGGGCGGCGGTCAATGGCTTCTCCTTCACCCCTTCATAGGGTTGGCATTGATCGTCGGCCAATACCCAACGTGGCGGGAACACATCGCTCTCCGTACTCCTCTGCTTTCAGAGGAGACAGGATGAGCGATGCTGTTAGTGGTGAGATGGCCCAGGGTCAGCCGGGGTGCGAGGGATATGCTCTATGGGTAACCTTACACCCCGGCGTCTGAAGACCCGAGACGGCGTGCGGTTTTAGTCGGTGCAAGCCCGACATAACCACCCCCGCTGGCCGGCGGGGGGGTATGCGAAGGGATTTCCGCACGATAAAAAAAAAAAAAGGTATCCGAGGGGATTTCCGCACGAAAAAAAAAAAAAAAAAGGTACAGCTATAGTCGGTTCAAGCCCGACATAACCGCCCCCACTGACCGCCGCACGAAAAAAAAAAATACAGCTAAAATCTTTTGACTCCTTACAAATATGAGCTTGGCTACTAAACCAAGTTTTCTACACATCTTATCTATTGATTTTAAAATATTCCTCTTGTCCTATTCTATTCCGTTGCAGGTGGAATCGTGCAGAGGTATTATATAGTAGATTGTTATACAAGGAGCTAAAATGACCCATTATATACGAGGTAGATTTACAGTACATAGAAACCGAGTTTTAATGGGTTTTAACGCCGTGTGTTACACTATACTTTTCACTACGATTGCGAGAAAATAAAACAATCCAATACAATACATAAACTTTTCGTAAGTATTTAAATAAATGCTTTGTGACCTTGACGGCAACAGATTGAAAATTATTTCTTTTCCTTTCTCTTCTATTTGTAAATGAAGGGTCTCCATTCTCACTAGATGATGACATTTTCACTATTGTAAAATTAATTACGGTCATTACCAATTCAATTTGCAATTAGAGAAAAACTATAAAGATTTCGCGCCAATGTCTTTTTTTTGTTTCTTCTGTAGCCGCAACACATTGCATGTATTCTACCAGAGATCACCGATTTTAGTTCCATTTTCAAAATTAAAATGAAGTTCTTTTTTTATGAAACAGTAACAAGTGTATTCATGATTATTCTACTTATGACTAAAGACTTTTTCGTTTTTGTAGGCTCAATGTCATTTGACACACAAAAATTAAAAATTAAAAACTTTTTCCCCTAGGGGAAGAATTGCTATTTTTTCTTCGCTCTGGTACGCCACAATGACGGTCTTATTGAGCAAGAGGAGTGAAAAAAATATTTTTGTAGCTATAACTTATTAATAAGGTGCATGAAAATGAGTGTGTTCTAGCTTCTATCTGCATTTCGACTGCGTAGACTTCAAAATTGAATCCCGAGAGTAATGAAAAATGTAATTTACTAGGATAAAAAGAAATTTAAATGTTAAAGCAAGTTACAAACTATCCACGCGCCAAATTTCATCAGAACCCTTTCAGCCGTTTTTGCAGCATTGAGAAACAAACATTCAAACAATCATATATTCAAACTTTAAAATTTGTAATGTTAGTACATAGTAACAATAGTACCAATAAGAATTATACAAATTGAAATTGTATTTATTTGTATCACGACAATATTCATTAGCATGATGTTTGCTTGGCGTAGCTAAAAAAATCGACTGTTGATGTTATTCAGAATCACTGCAGTTGTGGGTACATTTAAACAATCTATTTTATAATGCTGTTGTTCCTATTTCTGAGGCGATCCCACAACTGTATTTTTATGTAAAATAGAGTGAAACTCGTCAGTGTACTGCATTGCCCCGATAGCCCCATTAGCATCCTAAAAGCGCTGTAGTACTGAAAACGCAAAGCGCTGTATGTATGCACGGTACTTATATCTCACCCATAGCATGCATACCCAACCAGTACATTCTAGAATTAGTAGTATGCGTTCGGAAATAGATGACACTAATAGCACAGATTACTAAATAGTTATGCTAATAGTTTCATATTTAAAATATGAATAAAAAAAACTATTTTGGCCATTTTAAGCTGTGTAAAGGTGTCTTAAACCTAATACTAAGTTAATCAATATCCTTGTAGCTATTTAAACTTATCTGCAACGTAGTTATGCGAAAATTAATAACATTATATGTGACAGCTTCTTAATGACGACAAAATGGTTCAATCCTTCTTAATACATTAAATATTTGACTATAGATGGCATTGTAATAAATTTGAAGTATTTTCACAACACATCAGAAGTACATAATATTATTAACATATACTCAATTGATAGAAAACCAAACCATAAGACATAAGCACCACCATATACTTATCACCATTCACGTAAGTACAGTCGTTGACACTAGGGTATATTTAATTTTCTTTTTCACTATTTATTTAATTTAGTTTCTGTCATAATTGACATTTATTTTGTTTGGAATACATTTGAGAGGCTGTATATATTACGGCTGTATATAAACAGCGTTATGGTTGGCACATCGGGAAGCAGAGTGTCCGGTTAAGATTTAATAAACCAACTAAATAAAATACCTGACACAATATAATAAAAAAATATTAATATAAAATGTACATTTACTTATAAATGAGGCAGGGCCATATTCAGTGTGAATATCAATTATTGATATCTTGAAAAATTTCGATTTATATTATTGCAATATATATTTATATATATTGCGATAAGTACCTACTACTTCGGGGTGCGAGGGATATGCTTTATGGGCAACCTTACACCACGGCGTCCGATGACCCGAGACGGCGTGTGGTTTTAGTCGGTTCAATCCCGACATAACCGCCCCCGCTTGCCGGCGGGGGGGTATCCGAGGGGATTTCCGTACGAAAAAAAAGGTACCTACTCCTTTTTCAACACCGAGCACTATAATTATTTTTAAAAACATACAGCACACTTGTCATTCGCTTTGTTTTATTTTGACACAGTTTTTATTACCCACAATCAAGTCTCTCGAATTAAAATTACACGAAGCTATCGACTATAGAGGATCAAAGAAAACATTACGAAAAATTCTGAATTATTACCTATATTATGGGTAAAATAGCTTGGAAAGAAAAAAAAATATCGATATTCCTTTCTCGAAAACGCTGATAGCCAGTCTCTAGTTCATGATCTGTCTACGTTTACAGTCAGTCCGATACGACAGAGAGAAAGCTCTACAAAACCGAAGTGAGTCGATCTTAGCTGGACTATCTTTCTTCTTCCCGCCGTTCCAACCTGAGCCTCGGGAAGCCTGTACAAAACTGTCTAAGCTAGACCACCTTTTTAAAGTTTAAATTTAATCCAATAGCAAATAGAAAAAAACTACAGAATGCAAACAAAATGATTTTGGTTTAGTGAGATGAGCATTAGAATCGCCACCATTGTGTGAATTCAACAGCGAATGATTTGTTTAATACTTCTAGGCTGTTATTTTTTTTCGTATTTTCGCACAATTTTGAATGCCAAGGTGACTTTGTACTCATCATCAACTTTTGAAACTTTATCTTTTGACGCTCTGTAGCATCTCCTACTTTTGACGCTTTGTAGCATCACCTACTTTTGACGCTCTGTACCATCACCTACTTTTGATACCTGGATATGATCAAGTTTTGACGTTGACTGTACCCTACGTAAATAGTAATAAGTACATGGTGGTATTTACGTAAAATGCGAATTACTTGTGTTGAGATTGAGAGTATATAATAGAATAAATATATAGGTCCATAAACTTATACTTACACATCACAATATTATACGTGCAAAAAGTAGTCATGGCCTGGTTAAAATAGTGACCCTTACTTTTTACACGCAGTCCCCACACACACATCCCCCCACACCCCCTACTTACACATACACACACGCACGTTTATTTTGATTTGGATTATTAATTGATTTTCTTTTTTTTATTTAATTTTTTTATTATTTCGGCCCGCCAACTTATGGGAGCACCTTAGAAGTTGGTTAACTTCACAGATAATATAATAAACATATAAGTAATTATTTTTTTACTGGAATACATACATATATCATTCATTGAAGTAAAAATAGTTTTTTAATACTCAGAGGACAAAGTTAATATTCATATTCTGTTTACAATTTTATGAAAGGTATCATGGCTAAGGTGATCCGTAAATTACAATTTGTTAGGCTACTTGTGTCGTTAACTGTACAAAGGACGGCCTTATCACTAAATGCGATTTCTTCCAGGCAACCTTAGGATAGACTGGAATTTTTCGTAGAACGTATCTTTATTAAATTTGATTCATGTTACCTCGCTGTGTTCCGTTTGAATAAGGTATTATTACCTGCTAGCTGTTACCCGCGACTTCGTCCGCGCTAAATACGGAATAGATCAGGGTATGTTTACTTCTGCAGATTCGAACCCAACATGTATCAGATTACCTATTTAATCATTATTTTTTCAATCATTTATCATGAAGAAATAGATGTTTACATCTAATATCGAAATAAATTCTGCTCGGTTCTCTAATATAATAGCGTGAGGATATTTATTATCAAAGGTTGAGGAGATTATAATCAACTATCTTTTACACGGAGGTAACTCCGTAGTTTAGAGATTTCATAATTTACTGCTCATCACCTTTTAGCTAAAGCGTGATGATTTATAGTCCCAACATTACCCATGTCCGAGTTCTATCGAACTGCAATATTTCGTGATGATCGACTATGTAATAATAAAGGGATGATCAATAATAGATTTGGTCAATTTTACCCTGCTGCTTCTATCACACTTATAATAGCGTGATGATAGACCGATATTCTTAGCAATCCATGGATTCTCCGTGCGGGTGCCGGGTCCATCGCGTTGCTGAGTTGGGAACTCGGGACAGTGCCTGGGACTTGCGACCCAAGTGTAGGTTTAGAAGGGGCCCCTTTTGTTGATGTACATCAACACTCACCTTCACTACCCAAGTTCCCCTCCCTGCCTAACCAAATTTGATACGAACCTACTAGTGCCGCTTTAGACATTCGTCCTAGTAATGAGCTTATTGTAGCTCTCGATAGGCCTAGATCTTTAAGTAGGTTATAGAGAGATTTTGCTGGTATACCTCTCGCTCCCACTTCCACTGCATACAAATTAACCACGTAACCGTTTTTGATTAATTCGTTTGTGAGATCATAGTATTTATTTTTCTTTATTGTGTGGTCCTTCGGTATATTTGTTTCCCACGGTACAGTAAGATCCACAAGTTCCATAAGTTCCACAATATAGCGCAGTTTATGACCGTAACTTAGAAGAATGTTCAGCGGTTTTCAAGTGATGGTCGGACATCGATAATAAAAAGCAGACAAACGGACAAAATTTCTAAAAATCTTATTTTTGACAACGGTAGGTATTGTTCCTAGAACCCATAACAATTATTTTTTTGAAAAAATGTTCAGGTATAGAACATATAACATATATAGATTATATGTATAGATATTATGGGAAAATTTCATCGCCTGGCAATAAAAAAAACTACTGCCATTCCTCTCTCATATACGCTGATAGCCAGTCTATAGCTTTATCTTGTATTCTCAGTCTACGCCTCTGTTCCTCGACCTTGACGGCCGTAGGCAGTTTACGTAGACACCCGTCCAGTGCACCCGTCCAAATTATTTAAAGAGAACAAAAAGTTAATACAACGCCATCTATTAACTCTGTGTACAAAATCTGTAGTATTCAAATTGGAATCTATAACTATCGTAGACGCCTATTGGAGGAAAAACTGTACTAATTTTGCCAGGCCTGATACATGACTTACGGTGGCTTCAATTTTATGTTTATGTGTGTGTTTTTATGGTTATGCTTCAAATTTATGTTCTAGTTTGTGTATCTGTATTAGAATAATACTATGTAATCTATGCTAATATGATCAAAAGGCTAAGCAACTCTTAATGGGGAAGCCCGTGGTTTTTGTACCCCGTAGCTTAATCTACATAAATATTGGTTAAAAGGGGATAAAGTTGTTAGTAGTATTATAAGTAAAATTTATTCTAGATGCTTATTATATAAAACAATGTGATCGCGCAGATCATATCATTAAAAACGCAGAAAAAATCTTAAATCTTGTGTTTTTATATTTTCTTTTTAGTCACATATTCAATTGTTTTCTTGTCAGTGTCAAAGGCAAAAGAGCAGCACAGTGAGCGGTGCTGTACAAAAAGTATAGATATAATAACGGCGCGAACATCTTCCCGGGCGTTGAAAGGCTTAGTCTTTCAACATTCTTCTGCTCTTGGAAGTAAGCATAGGTGGTTAAGGGCTCTACGTATGGTTCCAGTTGCTGTAGTGACGTCTGCGACGCGTGGTAAGCGGTCAGAGCCATGGAACAACTTAGATACTCTTCCAAGTCGCCAGAAAAGTGGAAGTGTATCTTCCTTTATGAGAACCAAATCATTCAGCTGGAGTTCTTTACTCTTTGTACGCCATTTGGTGCGTTGTTGTAGCTCGGAGATGTACTACTTTGACTATCTCTTCCAGAAGTGCTGTCTTGCCTGTTCCAATCTTTTATAACGATCTAGGCGATTGGTGCTGGCATCAAGGAAACATGGTGATGGAAATGATGTGAGTGGTTTACCGATCAAGAAGTGTCCCGGAGTGAGGGGAGCAAAATCGTTCGTCGAAGAAGAAAGGGGGCAAATAGGTTTACTATTGATACAAGCCTCTACCTGAGTAAATAGAGTAGAAAGTTCCTCATACGTTAAGTGAGTGTTTTTTAGGACTCTATGCAAATGTCTTTTGGCTGCTGCAACACCGCTCTCGGCAAGTCCAGAGAAGTGAGGGCTGTATGTTGGCGAGAAGCGAAATTCAATGGCCTGATCAGTAGCAAAACCAATAATGGAGTCTTTGTAGAGTTTAAATAATTCTTTTATTTCCTTCGCCGCAGCAACAAAATTTCTACCATTGTCGCTATAGACAATATTTGGGGTTCCTCGGCGAGCTATAAACCTCTTAAGAGTAAGTAGGAAAGCTTCTTTTGTTAGATCACTGACTGCTTGTAAATCGACCCATTTATAGCGGCAGCATTTAAAAATACATAAGTAACATTTGGTAATTTTACAACCACGTCCTTTGCTATCTGTTATGTAAAATGGCCCTGCAAAGTCCATAGCTACCATTCGAAATGGAAAATCTGGTTCTACTCGTTCGGCAGGTAAGTTACCCATTAGCTGAGTCATTGGTTTCGCACTAAAGCGGCGACAAATCAAACATTCGCGATAGACACTTCTGGCTAAGTTACGACCACTGATAGGCCAGTAGCGTTCGCGTACTGAAGCTAGCATTTGTTGTGGACCTGCATGGAACAGTCTTTTATGTTCATGCTGAAACATTAATTTGGTTAAACGATTGTCAGACTTTAAAACGATAGGATGTCTTTTGTCGTAAGAGTAAAATGAGCTATCGATTCGACCGCCAACTCTTAGTATCCCCGTAGAGTCTAGGAAGGGATTAAGTGATATCAAAGCAACGTCAGATTTCAAAGGTTTGTCTTTAGCTAAAAACTTAATCTCTTTAGCAAATGATTCTTTTTGTGAGATTTTAATCAAATGAGTTAAGCCATTTTGTCGTTCATCATATGATAAGGGACCTGTAAGTTTGTTCTTAGGATTTTTCAAGTTATGTATAAAACGTAGCACTCTTCCTAGGACGTTTCGAATGAATGTTAGGCTATAATAGTTGCTTAAGTTTATCAGTTTATCATTGCATGCAAGTGCAACCTCCCCGACGAAAGCGGGCTGAGCTTTCATTTCAGGCCAGTCAACTGCGCATAATTGCTCTACAGGCCAAGATTCTTCGGGTTCCATGAGAAAGGTAGGTCCTTGCCACCACAGAGGAGAATGTACCTGGTCGGGATCCAGCCCACGACTAACTAGATCAGCTGGATTGGATGAAGTTCCAATTTTTCTCTATGCCGATGGGTTAGTGAGATCACAAATAGCGGCTATTCTGTTGGCAACAAATGTTTTTGTTTTATTAGGTGATCTAATCCACCCTAGAACAACGGTAGAATCTGTCCAGTATATTTGGTGGGAAATAGGATGTCTCAACGCTTGCGTGACGGTATTAGCAAGTTGTGCCCCTAATAAAGCGGCGCTAAGCTCGCGGAATGGTAGTTGGCTTAACAGGTGCCACTCGCGACTTAGTGCATACTAGTGAGACATTGCTGTTACCATTAGCATCGAAAGACCTTAAATAGATAGTAGAGCCATAAGCTCTCTGAGAAGCATCGTTGAAACAATGTAACTCTATGGTAGAGAAATTGTTGATCACGACACATCTAGGAATTTGAATTGTAGAGAGCATCGGAAGCTGTTCTGTAAATTTTAGCCAAGATTTGGTAATATCATCTGTGACAGGTGTATCCCAGTCTAGTTTCAGCTCCCAAAGCTGTTGAAGAAGTATTTTGGGTATTATCGTACAACAAGATAGAAGTCCTAACGGATCAAATATTTTGAATGTAGATGAAAGTATAGTGCGTTTAGTCAAGACCTCTGGAGGCGTATATTGGATGTCGAAATGTAACACATCAGACGACTGCTGCCAGCCAACTCCTAGAATACTAGTGGCGTTACTGATCATGAGGTTACGGTCTTCAAGGTCGACATAATCCGTGGAGGGAAGATTAGGTAAGTTCGAGCGATACTTACGAAGGTGAAAACCATGTTTGGCTAACTCGGTAGAGACTGACTGCTGAATGTAGCGCAAATCAGCTTCCGTTTCAGTGCCTGTAAGTAAGTCGTCGACAAGAAAGTCCTTTTGGATTATTCATTTGATGGCGGAGTCGCTGCATTCTTCACCGACTTGAAAAACGCAACGTGTAGCGAGGAAACTAGCGCTAGCAAAACCGTAAGTTACAGTGCTAAGCTGTAAGACTTGTATAAGATCAGTTTCGTGCTCTCGCCACAAGTTTGCTAAAGATGTCGATCTGACTCACGGACAAGGATTGCTCGTAACATTTTTTCTATGTCTGCACAGAAAACATATTTATGTTGTCGAAATCGAACTAAAATGTTGAAAAGTGGATCCTGAATAGTGGGTCCGACCATTTGTATATCATTGACTGACACGCCTGAGGTTGACTTGGAATTCACTTCAAATACAACGCGAGGCTTCGTGGATTCGCTTGTGTTCTTTATCACAGGATGATGAGGTAAGTAATAAGCATTTTCAAGTTTATTATGGTTGTGAGAAAGTTTAGTCAGGTTACCGAGAGCTTCATACCGAGAGTATGAAGCTCTCGGTAACCTGACTAAACTTTGATCCAACATGAAGTCGGTATATGCCTGTTTTATCCCAGGTTGTCTACGAAAGCGAGCTTCTAAGCCCAGAAGACGTTTCTTAGCTAAGCAGTAAGTGTCTCCTAACAGATCGGGGTCCTCGCGGAGAGGTAAGGCCACACAGAAATGACCATCAGGAGTCCGAGTAGTGTTAGCTAGAAAATGTTGTTCACATAGGCTTTCCTCCTTAGTGAGGACTTTAGTTTGTGGGAAGTTTTCGATTTCCCAAAATTTAGCAAGTTCATCGTGTAAGTTAGGCTCACTGTTAAATGTGAAATTACACATGAGCTTTTTAGAAACTTTAGTCTCAATCTAAGGTTTGAAGAGGGGTCCGGAAATAAGCCAACCAAGCTTGGAGCTTCGAAGGATAGGGTTTTTAGGCCCTAGTGACCGTTGGTTGGAACCTATGAGTTCCCAGAAGAGGTCAGCCCCGATGAGCATGTCGATTGGACCCGCCCGGTTGAAATCCGGGTCAGCGAGCTGGAATTTTGATAATTCTAGGTGACTCACATCGAAAGTCGATTTAGGCATCTCAGCTGAAATAAGTGGCAAGATTAGACAAGACATGGACACACTGAAATCTCTATTAGTAGATTCCATTGTGATGTTACAACGTTTGGTACGCATTTTAAGTGGTGCATTGCCGATACCGACTACCTCTGTATTAGACGACTGGGGAGTTAGGTTTAGTTTGAGCATCACAGCTTCAATTAGAAAGCTTGACTGGCTCCCGCAGTCTAGAAGAGCACGCACTACGGCTGTCTCTTTGGAAATAGGATTAGTCCACTGAACCTTGGCGGTACACAAGAGTACCTCAGGTGTAGATTGACATGGACAATGACTCACCATTAGTAGGTAAATTGGGGACTTCCTTGTTCGATTGGTGAACCAAGGAGTTGTGCCTTAGTTTGCACACACGGCAGCTTCCGGGCAGTTTGCAATCTTGGGCCTTATGACCCGGTTTAAGGCAGTTTAGGCATAGTTTGTGGGTGCTTACTAAATGAAGTCGTTCATCCACAGGCTTATCACAGGCATGAATGACGCACAGTGGAAGACGTGATGATCACCCTGGCAAGTTACACAATGAGGCTTGGTGCTGGAATTTGATACGATTTTATCTTTGGATGAGGTTAGTAACGATTTAGTTTGATGAGCTTTATTTTGATTGAAAGTAGGGTTATATTTTTGTTTTTCAGGTTTATCCTGTCAGGAGCGCTGGAATGTAGTTTCGAGAAAATCAGCATGGCTCTTCAGGAATGAGAAGAAGTGTTCTAAGGTAGGTATCTCAGGTAAGTTGTTCCTATGCTCTTCCCACTTAAGGTAGGTATTGTTATCTAGTTTACTTGATATTAGATGAATTATGAGAACATCCCACTTATCAGTAGGCAACCCTAAGCTATTTAGGGCTCGTAGGTTTTTTGTAATATGATCGATAATAAATCTAAGTGATTTATCACTCTCAGGGAACGATTCGATGCTAAACAATGACTTAATGTGGTTCGCAATGAGTTGTTGCTTGTTGTCGTAACGCGAACATAGAATTTTCCAAGCTTCGTTGTAATTTTAGTCTGAGATCTCAAGGTTAGAAATTACTCGACTAGCTTCGCCTTGCAAATAGCTACTAAGGTATACGAATTTGTGTATGTTTTTGATTCTATCATTCTGGTGTACCAATGACATAAATATCTCCTTGAACTCGAGCCACCTACTGTAGCTACCTTCGAAGGGAGGTATTTTGATTTCTGGCAAGCGAAATCCTAAAGGATTGTTGTTGTCATGGCTGTGGTTATGACAACACGAATATTGTGATGATGAATCATGTTGGCTAGGGATAATAGAGAATTCTTCTCTAAAAGGGTTTTAGCAAACGAAATACAATGGTAGAAATCTTGTTCAATCAATTCTCTAACGGACAGCTCGGCATCTTGTTTGTCAAGATTTAGAATTTCGATTTGATTTTGCAGCCCATCAAATTCAATGAATAACGCTTCGAACTTCGTCAATTTCATCGCAAGCTTACTAAGTTCCTAAGTTACTAAGTAAATATTTTCTAATGCACCTAAAATATCTAGTTGGTTTTTGAATTTGGTGACGCGTCCCTTGATAGAACTACGTCTAGCGGCTATATCTCTTAAGCTATCTTCACACGACATGATGAAGTTTGCGATAAATTGTGATCGAAGTATTCAATTTACTTTGTTATAACGTAAATAATAAAGTTTTCATACGATACTGCCCTCACTTGTCCGTCCCGGCCGACACGCAGCAGGCAGTGACACGCGTAGATGTATACACACGAACTGCTGAAATCGATTAATGTGACAAGCTTAAATTTTAGTATAAGTCGATATAGAAGGATAAGTGAAAGTGAAAGTTTAGCACAGGATATAGGTGTGAAATGGAACGGGCTCACATTTGATCGGCATCCAAGCGGCACTCCTGGGCGTCTGCTGGACGTCTCCTCATCACAATCTCACGAGCACAGCACGTATGTAGCACAGCACGGCACGGAGATCAGTGTTTCGGAACGCAGTAACACGTATGGGTCCGAAAGGTATCTTGACTCGTAGGTATGAGTTGTAGATAGACGTTTGGAGTAAGGCGTCGAGTGGTAGCCTCGGCAACACGAAGTAAACGTCTAAAATATTGTTCAAGTCGAGTGGAAGCCTCGGTGGAAACGTTGTCGTTGTAGGTTATGACTTATTTCTTCAAAAATCACGTCAATCTCTTCTTTTCTTCAATTGCAGTCCTGTCACGGTCGCCAATTTATGATCGCGCAGATCATATCATTATAAATGCAGAAAAAATCTTAAATCTTGTGTTTTTATATTTTCTTTTTAGTCACATATTCAATTGTTCTCTTGTCAGTGTCAAAGGCAAAAGAGCAGCGCAGTGAGCGGTGCTGTACAAAAAGTATAGATATAATAACGGCGCGAACACAATGAATGGTGGAAACTTTATCCCGGTTGCATCCAAAACTTGCAGTCTGAAGGAGTCCCCTGTCCCATAACTCCGATATTTAGAAGTGTCGGCAGACGGCAGACACCCCAGCCACGAGAGGAAAGCCCGCCAGTGTCTCGTCTGGCATCAGTAGGTACTGGCTTGTAGGTGAGCTTGGCTTGAATCCCTAAGATCTTGGTAGGGCCATAAAGCTTCATTAACTAGGTTTATTCGTGAAAATCTCCAAATGATAATACCGCTAACACCCTTCTCTATGTGATTGTTATCAGTCATAGAAGTTTTTGAATTTATTCACTGCGGTTGTTGCTATTAAATTTGTTGATTTTGTGGTCGGACCGCGGCTTACTATTTTTGGCACCCATTACAAAATATCCTTAATGACCTTTATGAGTAGAAACCTATGCATTTAGTGCCGACGCGGCGACGCGACGAAGCGTTAAAAACTTACAAATTATATCACATCTATTAGCCATCAGAGGATCAGGATACTACAAATTCATTAATCATTATTAAGCTTTAGCGTGTGAATATTTATTAAAGAAATAAATACATAAAAGAAATATTTATTATTTCAACTGGAAGTTTGCCTAGGTAAACATCAAAGTAAAATTGAACAATATCAAAAAATTCCCAACCAATATTATATCCATATGAACACAGCATAAAGGATATTTGATACGGATTAAACGAGTGAAGGAAAATGAACTTTCGAGGAAGATATGTTTGTTTGAGCTCTTTTACTTGCTATTGCCACATTTTTATACCGAAAGCGTCTTTGAGTTTCGGATTCCTTTTTTATTATAGGGCCTTATTACATATTTGCTAATCATATACGGATTTCGTTTTCTTAACAAGTACAATGTTTAGCCGGCTCAGTAAGTCTGTTCAGTATTTATTTATTCAGAAACCTTAACGTTTACGAACAACATTTTAGAGAACTAACCAATACCCAAAGGGAGTGTAGGTGAACTCTGAAAACATTGTTTGCTCTAACTCTATCCATTGTTCCTTTGGAACAAAAGAAGATATTCTGATCAATGACATGGTAGTTTATTTCCTGAAATCTCAGTTACAATCTCTTCGCGGTTTAAGTCCCTTTGACTTGAAATACTAACGATTTTGCCGTTAAATTAAAGCGTACAAATGGTTGAAACTGTTTACCTATGATTTAGTAAAATACAACCATTTATAAAGATGATATTTAGTAACGGTGGTTTAATTTCATAATGGAGACTCCAAGTCAATTTATATTTGTGTTTTTATAATGATACTGAGTATACATGTCAGCTTTTGAATATAATGAACTCCAAAGTCGTTATTTAACTACGAGTAGTAGTCGGATTCCTTTAATACGAAAAACTAATAACTAGCTTAATTGGCTTGTAACTCTTTTTACTTTGAATAATAATAAAAGTACGAACAGTTTTTGGATGTTATATGCTTATGAAAAACTTTAACATTAACATAAAGTAATATAACTATATTATATAACACATATTATATATCTAGTCGGTATATAACTATTTTGACTGTTATTTATATTTTGAGCAAAGGACTTCAAAATATCGAATTATTCTCGGTAAATAATGTCTGAATTGACCAGGCTTTTTCAAACTTAAACAATACTGGCATGCAATATGCATTAAGAATCCAACAGCAAAATTATGTTTAGTCAGAATAAGAGTATATCCAAGAATCTAATATGAGTATAAATCCTTTTAACAAATGTAATCAGGTCATTGACTTCTATATTACTGATTTTTTGTTCCGTAGAGTCTAGTAGTAGGTATACATAGAAGTTATTAAATTGAGTAGGTATAGAAATGAAGAGAGAAACGAGACCGATGGTTAGAAAGGAGAATGCAGTTTTGAACTGAGCGCATCTACAACATTACCTCGTATAATTAGATGAAAACAACGAATGAAACCGACATTGAAAACCTTTTAGTTATGAACAGAAGAAATACCCCATCGCTATACCCTCATTGGCGTAAACGGTGAAGTGGCTATGTCTGGATCAAACTGACAAAACCAGTCGGTGTTCAATCACGGGTGTCGATGGCCGCGGGCTAAGGAAAGGAAATTCCAAATTCCCAAATACCCCGAAAGATCTTGGCTGCATGTCGGACAACCGGGTTGGCGTACTAACATTAAAAACAATAATTATTATTAAATTAAAAGTTAAATTACATTCAGGTTTAATAATATTTAAATAAAAATCAATTTAAATACAAATTTTTAAACTTTGGCATTCCATGATATTCAATAATTTAACGGGAATACACTACAGGCTACACTGGCCGTGGTCACAGTTAGCCTGTGACCACGGTCAGAGTAATCTGATCGAAACGTCAGGCAATCCAAAGGGGAACCTATACATGATCGCATAAATTCCCGTTAAATTATTGTATTAGTTTAAATGTCGGTATAAACTAAAAATATTATAATTTTTAACCTTTTTTTATAATTTCCTTCCCCGTGAATTACTAATCCCGTTCCCGCAACCCACAGGAACCTATTTTTAGGATAAAAGTAGTATTTGTGATATCCCTATCTAGTTATATAATATACTAGATTATAAATCTATCTGTGTGCTAAATTTAATTCAGATCGGTGCAGCCGTGTGTAAGTAACAAACATTCACTCAAGCTATCACATGTATAATAAGTACAGTAAGATTCTATTCCCGGTGTTGTTAGATTTTCCAAAATATTATTTAAACGTTCTGTTATGAAATTGCAATAGTAGCAGTCTTAGTTAATCTGAAAAATAGCTATCTATGAGGATAGACAGGCGTGAGTATATAATGTACTTATCTACGTGTTCAAGATATCAAGCGTATCCTTTGTAGGTTAATGGATCAATTGATCAAAATTGAGCGACAAATTGTAAAATAGGTATCATCCGTATGCTCAATGTTTCTGCAATCATCATTATTTCAAATTTCCTTCAGCATTACGAGACATGTTTCATACCAAAAATCACTTAGCACTTACGTATTCTTTGCTCAATGCCAATTATAAATACTATCATTATCATTTTAGGCTTTCACCTCAAAGCCCGCTGTCCGCTCACTCCTTCTACTCTTTTAGATTTGCCATATGCTGTTTTTCATCCTGAGAGGAAAGATAGATAGATGACACTTTATTCTAGTCTTTGAATTGTAGTTAAAAATCTCAACAAGTGTACTGGCTTGCAAGTGAGGTTGATTTTGCCCCGAGTTAATTTACTGAAGCCCCATACACTTCTATTATAAATAGGTCGAAAATAGGATTGCTGCTTATCATGCATTATTTTTAATCTATCAATGCTATAGAATAAAACTCAAACTAAAAGTTAAAACTTCCTTAAAAGAAATCTTAAAATATAGACAACTAGCAGTTTTTCGCGGCGTGAAGTGTAAGCTCTTGCAATAGAAAGATTGTATTTGTATTTATAATATTTCTATACTATTATAAAATTGAAAATTAGTTGTGTATTCGACATTGGGGATATTTAAAAATAACTTGAGTCGTGTTAAATTAACGATTCTGGACACTTTTTTTTTAAATTCTTTTCTGTTTGTCTGTTTATTCGCAATAAACGCAAACACTACTAAACGGATTTTGATGTTTTTTTTATTAGAAAGTTCTTGATCAGACTTAACATCTGCCGTATGTTTGATTGAAATAGGTTAAGTAGAATCGGAGATAACACTAAAAAACGATAACCGATCTAGGTTTTGATGGACATACGTACTAGGTTGGTAATGCTGTCGGTACAAATTCTTGTATAAGGAAACGCTTTTTTTTTACGTGCGGAAATCCCTTCGGAACCCCCCCCCCCCGACGGCCAGCGGGGGTGGTTATGTCGGGCATGAACCGACTAAAACCGCACGGTCCTCCCCAAGTGTCCGTAGCCAGGCACCCCGGGTAAGCCCTCGAAAGGATAACCCCAGGGTTACCGGCGGACTTTGGCCGCCACCGCGGCCTCACCTGGTGGGGTCAGGTTTTATCCCGCGTCGGTGAGTTTGCAGGCGTGTGAGGACACACACGACACGCCTCCGCCACGGCCTGCTTCTGTAAGGACGGTGAGTCGGCCAACAGTAACTGCCGTCCGATCATGGAGGTCGGTAGTCGCGGGCGTAGATGGGTCTGCGGCGTCTTTGAATTTTGAATAAACCCTCCCGCTACTGACTATACGAGTAAATAGTATCATATAAAAACACAAATTTACCTGAAATAGGTTTTCCAGGTAGCTGCGCTTAGCAGTGCAAGTAGTCAACAATTACCAAAACATTTGTGTATGTTTCGAGAGAGGTATATATTAAGGTTATATGCAATGCTACCTTACTATAAATAAAACAAATAATTTAAAATTTACTTAATTTTTACATGTATTGTTAATTTTCACGATTTTTTTATATCGATAAATTGTTTAGATGTAGATATGAAAATTGTGAGGATTGGTAGATGTATGAATGGATAAATATTTTGTCAATATCGTTCTAATTGACATCCTAATTGACAAGTATCGATCGTTTATCACTGTGACGCGAGCGAGGACTCGAGGCTGCATACGCCGGCGGACTGCCCGGCGTCGGAGGCGCCAAGGCGTGATCTCGTGGCAGCCACCGGTTTGGGAGTCCTCTCGCTCGGCAGCATGATTGAGGCAATGATGCGTAGCGCGAGCCTGTGGGCGGCCGCCACCTCCTTCGACGAGCATACAATGCTCGAGAAGGAGATGGCGGAGCGCGCCCGGGAGAGATTTAGAACTCTCCCGGCCCGCCGAGCCCGCAACATGCTCGCCGCGCGTCGCAGGCGACTCAGGCGCCGTAGGTCGCTTAACGACCTCCGTCCTCCATGAGCGCAGGCCCGAGGGTGGCAAGTGAGGCCGCCTGTTACCCCAGCAGAAGCAGGCGGGACGGCGGGACGGCGGGGCGTCTAGCGCCGCTCCCCCAAACCGGGGCAAGACTGGGACACCGTGGTTCCCAAACCCGAGGGGGCCATCTCGAAACCGGAGACTGCCCAGGGTCAGTCAGGGCGCGAGGGATATGCTTTTTGGGCAACCTTACACCCCGGCGTCTCAAGACAAGAGACGGCGTGCGGTTTTAGTTGGTTTAAGCCCGACATAACCAACCCGGAGGATAAACCGAAGGGATTTCCGCACGAAAAAAAGTATCGATCGTTTCACAATGTGTTTTAGGCTTGACCATATAAGATTAATATACGATGCCAACTATTCATATAAATCACGTCAATAGCAATGGACTTAAGTAAATATGATACTTTAAAAATAAAATATATAAAAGAAATTTGTAGAGTTACGGAAGCATATTGGGGTCACAAATAACACTAACAGGAACAAACCTTTCCTAGTCCTGTTGATCTTATAGTTTATAATATAATTTATACTGTAGTTTCTGCACTACAATCAATTCACGAAGTGTACTTATATGATTGCAAAAAAAATATATAAACAGATTGTCCAACGGATTGTAAGTACCTGCCACTAAAAACGTAATAAGACAACGTAGTCTAGACCCTTGTAGTATAGCTATATTGCGTTGTTTATTGTAGCATTATTGTACTACAATGACCTCATGCTTCATGTAACATTGTGCACTGTTACACAATACTGCTACGACTTAATCAAATAAGCTGTTTGTAAACAGAACAGGCAGCGGCCACGTTCAGTTAAAAGCATAGTTATATAAAATTAATCTGAAATGCCTTATGAGCTAGTTTTACCAGGTTAGGTCAGTCGGTGAATATACCGAACGGCTGACTGAATTCAAATATAAATTAAGATTTTTTAAACCACAGCCCGACACGAAAACACAGCCTCAAACAATTAATTAATAAATGAATAAATATTCTACGACATTCTACATAGCGCTTTCTAGACCGAAAGTAAGCTTAGTTTAACTAGCTTGTGTTATGGGTTCTAGAATGCGGATAAACATACTTAGGTATACACTTTTTTTTTGTAAATACATACATATTATACATAGAAACACCCAGAGCAATGTAAATAGACATATTCATGCATACAAATATTTGCACTGAGCGGGAATCGATCCCGCGCCCCTCGTCGTAGCAGTCGAATGCACTACCGCTACGCCATACAGAGTTAAAAAACATTCAAACATTTGTCTATAATATAAATAAAAACTAACTTTTGTCAACACCGTTTGGCTCTGTCGTTGTGTTTCATTTACAAGCAAAGAGTGTATAAGAATTGCCGGTCTCACATGCAGGGGTTAACTTGTGGTGGCCTTGTGGACGGGTTCGATCCTATGTCTGTATTAATATAGCTAAGTGCCTCTGGCTGGGTCATGAGCTCCTGAACAGGTGGTCTTCGCTTGCCTGGTCAGTGGTCGGACTTAAAATCGTGATTGTACTGGTATATCCTTTGTATTTGATCCAATTCTTGGTCACTAAATGCCTTTTCTTCATAAATTGAAACTACTACTACACTGTAATAGTAGGATTATAATGGAAAAATATAATAATGTGATAATTTCTTCATAGATGAATTAGAAGAAATGATAATATTGCTCAATGTTGCTAGCTGACTAGCCTGCAGCTAACTAGCTAATGCCCGCGGCTCCGACAGCGCGGAGGAGGTTATCGTACATCGACAAATTTTAAGTCTGACCAAAACCTTTCTAATAAAAAAACTGCATTAAAATCCGTTCTGTGGTTTTCACATCCATCCCGAACAAACAGATAAACAGACAAGAATAAAAAGAAAATTGTGTTCAGAATCGTTTATTATTATTGTATATTGAAGATAATAGGTCTTTACCTATGATATATTGCCGAAAGTTTCTTATAAATTCATGAGTTCGTTATTCCTGTAATTTAATAGCGATTTCCATTATTTATATTTTGTTTGAAAGTTGATTTCAAGATTTTACAACTCTGTATAAAATTTTGTTTTTATTGGCCGCTTGATAAATTAATTCGATCTTCAAAAACAGTACTTCCTAAATGCTATCCATTTTGATGATAAATTTCGTATTACTTAACAGCTGTCACTTTTCAAAAATGTAATAAAAGTTGCTGTTTGTTAGCTTAATGTTGTCTCACTCATACACAAAAAAAATATTTGGATGTCATTCCTAAAAAAATGCAAAAATGTTAGTACTGAAAATTGGGTTTCCTCCAATTTCTTCTAGAAAAACGGCAATTTCATATATAACGACCTAATATTTAAAAAACCGGCCAAGCGCGAGTCGGACTCGCCCATGAATTGTTTCATAGTAGCAAGTAAAATTTTCATATTTGAGTTGATTGAATGAAAGGTAAATTGCGGTTTACGATTTATGACGTATTAATAAAACTACTTACTAGATCTCGTTCAAACCAAGTTTCGGTGGAAGTTTACATGGTAATGTATACATTATATATTTTTTTTAGTTTTATCATTCTCTTATTTTAGAAGATACAGGGGGGGGGGGGACACATTTTACCACTTTGGAAGTATCTCTAGCGCAAACTATTCAGTTTAACAAAAAGTGATATTATAAACCTCAATATCATTTTTGAAGATCTTAATGCGGTTCACAGAATACATCTACTTAAAAAGTTTCAACAGCATAGTTCTTATAGTTTCGGAAAAAAGTGGCTGTGACATACGGACGGACAGACACACAGACATGACGAATCTATAAGGGTTCCGTTTTTTGCCATTTGGCAACGAAACCCTAAAAAAGCAAAAGTATTTTTTTGGAATTCTTGTCTGTTTGTTCACGATGGACACAAAAACTCCTGAACAAATTTTGAAGCGGTTTTTTACTATTACAAAGGTCTTGACCCAACTTAACATCTGCCGTATGTTTAATTGCAATTAGTTAAGAAAAACCGAAGATATGACCAAAGACCGATAACTGACCGCCGCGCGGGCGGAGCCGTGAGCATAAGCTAGTTATTATATACAGTAAAAGAAAAATATGATGTCCAATAATTCAATTTTTAATAACTCGCCATAATTTTGTTTCCAGGTGTTCGAGGTCTTCACAACTTGGAAATAAATGTGCCTAACGCTGTGTTAGTAGGTGAAACAGTAACCTTGGAATGTAGTTGGCAGTTGGAAGATGAAGAAGCCTTATACAGTGTGAAATGGTATCGTGGACGAGAGGAGTTCTATAGGTATATACCAAAGGAGTTACCACACACAAGGGTATTTCCACTGCCAGGGATCGAAGTTGATGTAAGTAACTTAATCACACACAAACAATAAAATAGTTGTTACAACGAAAATACTACTTAAAATTTAGAACTATTGTGCAAGTTGTCAAGCTGTAAACGTAATGTAATGAAATTATAAAATTTTGATGAATTTAATTCACCCAGGTATATTAATTTTACTCGCCAATAAGGTCTATGTTTATTCTATACAACGGGAACGCTGGGTAACATTCGCCACATTACGTCCTTTGCTTAAAACGAAAGTGACCGTTACAATTAGAAGGTATAGTTTAATAAATCAGAAGTAAATCAGACTCATTTGTACCAATGGGTGACGTGTTGGTACTTAAATAACTTCCATAAAATATTCCTCGTGATCTGCTAAGCAAATTAAGCTTAACGGATCAAACAAAACATGTTTCGTTCTCGAGCTCAATTCCTAGGAAGAGAGCAGCGAATGCTGAATCTACTCCATTCAAAACTCGAAAGGAGCTAACCCGGATGCTAGGTGGCCTAGCTTCAGCCTCGCGACGCATCGGTCTTGGCATGAATTTAGATAAAAACAAAGTCATGATCAACGGCCACATTAATCCGGGACCGGTCGTCGTAGATGGCCACCATCTTGAAATTGTTTCTGAGTACACTTACCTCGGGCAGATTGTGCAGTTAGGTAAAAACAATTTTGAGAAGGATGCCAAGAGGAGGATTCACCTAGGCTGGGCAGCGCTTGGGACACTACGTCGAGTCTTCTCGTCATCCATACCGCAGTGTTTGAAAACGAAAGTTTTCAATCAGTGCGTCCTACCCGTAATGACCTATGGAGCTGACACGTGCTGAGAAGTGTTATATAAATAGTAGTTTTTAAATGAGATAGAAAGAGAGAGGGTTCGGTCATATTAACTGAGTTCTCGGCTGCGGGGTACAAAGGCTATATATTCCATTATATAGGTGGTAGATATATGCAAAGACGGAACCTCTTAGCGATAGGAGATATTTTGCCTCTCTGTGCGTGTTCTACCGCCTAGGTATATAATGGTGTGTGTTCAGAAAAATTGTTCGATACAATGCCCACGGCCACATTCTATTATAGCACCGTTCGCCACAAACAGGGAATTCGACAACGGTGCGCACAGTAAGTATGAAAGAAACTTCATTCCACGCATGCTCAAACTGAGGAATCACCTCCCTGCTGTGGTGTTCCCAAACGACTACAATATGGGGTTCTTCAAGAAGGGCATTAGAAGATTTCTACAGGGTCAGCAGCGCGAGTGTGACGCCCTTGGTGTAGCACACGTCCATAGGCCACGGTAACCGCTTCCTATAAGGTGGGTCGTGGGCTTTTCTGCCAGTTAAGTGGTATTACAAAAAAAAAAAGGTGAGACGATAAGAGGACCGCGTAAGGTGCGGGCGGCGGGTGCCCGTTGCGTGGTACACATATGGCGAAAGTACAACAGACAGTTCTTAAAATATGTGACGTCAGAGTGGTTAACGGTGAACAGGTGTTGGTTTTATATTCAAAAATTCATTGATGGCTTTACATCGCTTATATCCATATCAGTATCACAGATATCACTGGACCTTGATTCTTCACTTTCGAAGCAGCCATCATTAGAGTCATCTGCATCGTCCTGCGCGTTAAAAATAAAATGAACAACATCATCTAGAAAATCATCATGTTGAACGTATTCCTTCTTGACCTTAATATAATTAATACAATGCTCCCACTTCTCTACGGAATATCCAGCAAATAATTGCTGCAATATATATTTTTGGTCCAAATTAGTGTCGATAAATATCACACCAGACCAACTCAATTGGGTCAGGTCTGAGCATTCATTTCTAAGTTTTTCATCAAAAGGCACGTCATGCCGTCGTAGCCAATCTTGCATAGTTGGGTTGGTAGAAGCCATAGTCGGCTTTTTCTCTTCTCGAACCGAATGATAAGCTGCGTTATCTATTTCTATGATCGAATTTGTTCGTATATTAGTCATGAGTTTGTCATTTATCCATTTCCAAATTCACGAAATCCATAGAATCGTTAGTAGCCATTTACTTACACTGGCTATAAATTTTATGTCCGAAGACTCATGTATGACTCTCACAATGCGCCCGTAACTGTCAGCCATGGGCCATCTCCGGTTTTTAGATACCCTCTGGGTCAGTCGGGGTGCGAGGGAAATGCCTTTTGGGCCACCTTACACCCCGGCTTCTAAAGACCTGAGACGGCGTGCGATTTTAGTGGATTCGAGCCCGACATAACCTCCCCTGCTGGCCGGCGGGGGAGGCACACAGTGGACGGAAATAACGTTTTGTGGAATTACGGAGAAAAAACTACAGAAAGTGGTTCCTTGTCTGTCTATAATCGTTTTATGTTATGGGCATAAATCCAAAAAGTTAGTATTTCAAAAGTTATACGGTAACAATGTTATAACATGAAATAGTTAATTAATTCTTATGTTATGCTTAGAAATACTTAAAAATACTCAACTAATAATAATAATAATAAATCAAACAACACTAGTCAAACAGTAGCCTATTTTTGTGCCTAACATAAAATTACATTTATTTTAAAATCTGTTATACAATAAACCACCAATAGTGCAATATACGTTCAGAATACAAAAATAGATTTAAATTGATTATAAAAACTACAAATATGCAACCAGAAATATATTCACCCTTATATACAGCACCCATTGACATGACAGTTTGCCTGTCAAACAATAAATAATGAAAATGCACAAAAATAGCAATGAATGATGATAACAAGAGCCAAGGCAAGAGCAGCAGCACGCCCAACAACCCCGGACTCGCCGCCCAGCTCCGTCCAACAGCCACCAGCAAGTTCTCTGGGTGTGACGTCGAGCTCAAGTTCTAGCGACGAGTTTTTCTCCCCGCCGACGTCACCAACACCTGTACGTCGGCAGGGGAGAGGCCGGCCACCGACTGGCTTGGAGCCCCGACGCCCACCGGCTTCGAATAGGGCCCCCGCTACCGGTGGTGATGTGCACCGCATGCGATGGACTACTTCCATGAACGAAAACGTCATGCGGGCATATTTTGTGGCTACAGAGGGAGGAGTCAACCTCACTGCGTACCGTGTTCGTATGCTGCCTTTGTTTCAGGTACTTGAACCAACTGTAAACGTATCGGCACAACGGCTATCGGATCAAGTGCGGGCCATCCAACGTTGTCATTTGTTGGATGAATCTGTACTTGAGAGGCTACGCTCTAACATACGAAGTAGCCCGGGTACCACCCCTTGTTCGCAAATTGTGAGACAACCAGCCACGGAGACCATCTCACAATTCATCTGTAGCGAAGAAGTGATTGATACCAGGGCTATAGATGTAAGTACCGAGTACAACGAACAATTAAGGAGCGCTTTGGAATGTGCTATGCGGGAATATCGACCCATACCTTCTGGTAATAGACCTCGCCTACCACGTTTGCCAACGCATAAAAAGAATGTAGCGCTAGTGTGTGCCCTGGATTCGTTATTATCAGATTATTTTGATAATAGCGAAGATCTCGGTGATACACATTCAATTTTATATTGCGCGGCCGTCGCAGCATGTCGAGTAGCTAATGTTCAATTTCCAAAATGCGACATAGCTACTCGACCGAAATCTGCTGTGCCGGCTTGGCAATTTAGAATTGAGCGACGTATTGCCGAGACTAGGGCACTCATTGGAAAGCTCATTTGTTTCAGGTCGGGCAACACACGCCCAAGAGTGATGCGCTTTGTGAGTCGAGCGTTCTCGGGGACTGACATTAGGCCCCGAGAATTTTTGGCACGGGTCACAGAGCGCATCGACTTCCTGAAACAAAAAGTTTATGCGTGGGCAAACCGGATTCGACGGTATAAAAAAAGAGTGGAACGATATTCTCAGAATCGCACGTTCCAAAGGGACCAAAGGTGGGTCTACAGAAATTGGGAGCGCCCTGATTCGACTGGGACTGACGTGCATCGACCAGGTGATGATATTACTAATACATTCTGGCGTAATATCTGGTCGATGCCCGTCAGTCATACAGAGGGTGATTGGATGCGGGATGTTGAGCGATCGTGTGAGCCTATTAAGATCATGGATCCGATTATTATACTGCAAGAGGATGTAACCGATGCAGTCCGTCTGTTGCCTAACTGGAAGTCAGCGGGACCAGACGGACTGCATAATTTTTGGTTAAAATGGCTTAAAAGCTCACACGGTCGTTTAGCATCTCAATTCCAATCATGTCTTGAATCAGGATTGATTCCCAATTTCATGACCACTGGTGTAACCCACCTTCTTTACAAGTCCGGTAGTGCTTCGGACCCTAAAAATTATAGACCGATTACATGTCTACCTACGGTCTATAAGCTTCTTACATCCATCCTGAGAGTAAAAATATCCTCACACTTAACCGACAATTCTATCATGTCTGTCTCTCAGAATGGATGTAGAAGTGGGGCTCGTGGCACTAAAGAGCTCCTTATAATTGATATGGCCATTAGCCAACAGGCACGCCGTAGTCGTAAGGACCTGGCGACATGTTGGATAGACTATAAAAAGGCCTATGACTCCGTGCCGCATACATGGCTCTTGAGGGTGCTTGAGTTGTATAAAATTGATACAACTCTATGTACCTTCCTGAAGGCATGTATGGGGCAATGGAGTACCGTCCTTTGCTATCCAGGGTGTCGACGGATCTGCGAGAATGGCGGGCTGATAAAGATAGAGCGGGGTATATTCCAGGGTGATAGTCTTAGTCCATTATGGTTTTGCCTGGCACTGAACCCTCTCAGTTATATGCTGGAGAGTTCAGGGTTAGGCTGTCGATTGCGGAGAGATGGTCAGGTTATATCCCACCTCCTTTACATGGATGATCTTAAATTATTTGCCCCCAACAATTCCCAACTGATAGCGTTATTAAAGATAACTGAAACCTTTAGTAACTCTATCAGGATGGAATTTGGTGTGGACAAATGTGCGGTCATGCATGTAAAAAGAGGTGAGATTGTGGAATCTGACGGGGTTGAGCTTTCAGATTCCACAAAACTCAGGTCTCTCTCTGCAAACGACACCTATAAATACCTGGGTTTGTCGCAGGCATTAGGCATTACAGAAGCTAGCATGAAGCAATCGTTACAGGAACGTTTCTTTGGCCGCTTGAAAAAAGTTCTTAAGTCTTTTGTCAGGCGGTAATAAGGTGCGCGCCTATAACGGTTGGGTCATGCCGGTTTTAATGTACTCCTTCGGCATACTCAGGTGGACTCAGACTGAATTAGACACCCTGGATCGGAAAGTCCGTACGCTTCTTACTGCATACCGAATGCATCATCCGCGTTCATCTGTGATGAGGTTGTACATACCGCGGAAATGCGGGGGACGTGGCTTTTTAAATGCCAAATCCCTCCATAACCGTGAGGTGTGCAACCTCAGGGAATACTTCCTACACAATGAAGCTGATATGCATCGTGATGTAGTAGGGGTGGACAACGGACTTACCCCGCTAGCTTTGGCTAAAGAGAACTGGCGCAAACCTGTGGTATTAAGTATTAATGACCGTATGGATGTATGGAAGAGCAAGGAGTTGCATGGACGTTTCTATCGGGCTCTCCATGGGCCTGATATAGACTTACCAGCATCTGTGTCTTGGCTACGCTTCGGTGATCTATTTGGAGAAACCGAAGGTTTTGTTTTTGCAATTATGGACGAAGTTGTGATGACGAATAACTATCGGAAGTATATACTAAGGGATGGTACGGTTGACATATGTCGGGCGTGCCACCGTCCCGGAGAATCCCTTAGACATATAATTTCTGGTTGTTCTCGTCTTGCCAACGGCGAGTATTTGCATAGACATAACCAAGTAGCCAGGATTGTTCATCAACAGCTTGCTCTAAAGTACAACCTTGTGGAATCAGAGGTACCGTACTATAGGTATGTGGCCGACGCAGTTCTCGAAAATGGGCACATCACGTTGTACTGGGATCGATCTATCATCACTGATAGGACTATTGTAGCTAATAAACCTGATATAGTGTTGATAGATCGGTCAGAGCGCCGCGCAATAATTATCGATATCACCATTCCACATGACGAGAATCTTGTGAAAGCCGAAAAAGAAAAACAAATTAAATATTTGGATTTGGCTCACGAGGTTGTCGACATGTGGTGTGTGGATTCGGCGATTATTGTTCCGATAGTTGTATCGGTTCACGGACTGATTGCCAAGAGCCTCGAACAACATCTCCAGAGGCTCGCGTTAGGCAGTTGGGTCAAGGGCTTGATGCAGAAGGCAGTGCTCCTCGACACGGCACGTATTGTGAGGAGATTCCTCTGTCTGGAGCCCTAACCACCGGTAGCTTGGTCCCTGTACCCGATGCCGGTGGGTTACTATTTTTTATATTTTTAAATATATTTGTTTTTTTTTATATGTATGGAATGTATTTAAAAATATAATTTATATGTGTTTAAAATGTAATAAAGGAAATAATAATAATAATAAGTTTATTAAACTGAGAATGTACATCGGTTTACATTTTTGTATGGTGATAGGAAAGGAACATAGCTGCTTATCCTACAGAACCTAAATTATAAGTGTTCGTGTTATATAATACAACATACTAACAGTGCCTACCTGAACACTTTACAAAACAAAGCTTCGAAAAGGATATTGATCATTCATTGAGAGGGGGCTAAAGAGAATTTCACACGGGATTATTAGTTTACATGTAACAAAAATTGTAATTGCTAAATTTTATCACTATGTATGTAGGTATGTAAACAATTACCTTAAATGTTAATCGTATGAAATAGTAGTAACTAAACAGACAAAAAAATAAAAAAATAACAGTCAATCACATATTCACACAAGATTTACATAGTACAAGACTAATTAACCTTCATACTTCCGTCCGTTCACCGATAACCTCCTCTGAAGTACACAAAGGATTTTGATAAAGTTTTCACTGTCATATAACACATATTTTTATAGATTTATCACAGTTATCACTGGTAACAATAGGACAGACAGCTACGGATGCTAATTTATTAGCTAAAAGCACAGCTTAAAGGAAGAAATTAACCTAACTTATAATAAATATTAAGTATGTATTATTGACTCGTATATAACCAAATTGGCGGTATACCGACAAAATAATCTTTACCTTCCGTGCTAGTCTAAAGACTGTGTTACGGCAAGGTAATGATTCTCGCTCCAACTACCAATATACCAATAATAATAAAAATATACCAATACCAACCTTAGTTCAATTCAAAAAGAACACTTTTTTATAAATTTTTGTGTTGAGTCGATTAAAATATGCACGATATTAACTAATGATCTTGTTGTAAACAAGTAGTATATTTAGTGATTACAGATAAAATGAAGATCCGCTGCTACACCTATTACAAAATAATAAAAATACATATCATTTACAATTGCAATGAAAATGATATGATATTATGGCTGAGTATTGTATATATACATATATACACAATATGTAATTTTCTACGTAAATGTGATTATGGCTGAAGAAAAAAGACATTGACGCAAACATAATAACTTTTGAATCTATTATAACAATACTATAAAT
This sequence comes from Cybosia mesomella, assembly GCA_946251805.1. NCBI lineage: Eukaryota > Metazoa > Arthropoda > Insecta > Lepidoptera > Erebidae > Cybosia > Cybosia mesomella. The sequence goes on from OX276393.1 coordinate 22,478,111, forward strand.
ATTACAAAGACATACATACATATATACAGATTAATTAGTTATAGCGTTTTTTTTACATACATATTTGAATAATTTTTTCTGTCCGTTCGTAATCTAAACTACTCAGATATTCATACAGTGTAGCTTTGCAGACAAACCTTGACATATTTCTTAGCGGTTTAATTGTACTTATGTGATTATAAAGTAGCGGGGCCAGAAAGTACCAAAAACACTAAGCAAGCTCAGGCAAAAGTGTTGTTTTAGAACAATGCTTTTAATGAAAAGTTGGCGAATCGTTAGGACTTCAAATTATCCAGCCAGTTTAGATATTTTTAAGACCAGTTTCAGCTGCTGTTCTAACTTGTGACCATGACGCATGCTCAAATAAGATTGCAGTATCATCAGCAAATGCTATTATTTTAGCATGGGGTATTACTCCATTGCAGAGTTCATTGACATATATAAGAAACAACGTAGGCCCTAGCACAGACCCTTGTGGAACACCGAAATTGATTTTTAATTTAGCACTAAAATTGTCACCAATTTTTAAGGTCTGTGTCCTATTTGTAAGATAATCTTTAAAAGGGTCTAGTGGTACACCCCTAATTCCTATTGACTCCAGCTTACGAATCAGCAACGAAATTGAAATAGTATCGAAGGCTTTACTCAAATCCAGAAACGCACCAATACATTTTTTCTTAGTGTCAAGATTCCCTGCTATAGTAGCAACTAAGTCCTCTAAAGCATCTGAAGTCGACTTATTCTTCCTAAAACCATATTGATTTTTTGACAGAATATTATTGTGTTCTAAATAACAAACTAGTCTTTTATTAATTATCTTTTCTAAAATCTTAGCTAATATAGGTAGGAGTGAAATTGGACGATAGTTTGTAAGGCTGTCTTTTTCTCCTGATTTAAATACAGGAACCACAATAGAATCCTTCAATACACTTGGAAACTTACCATTCGACAAACACAAATTCAGTACATAAGTAAGAGGTGTAATAAGAAAATTAACAAATTTTTTAATAAATTGTGAAGATATACCATCCCAACCTGTAGACTTGGTATTCTTCAAAGACATAATAACTTCGCACACCTCAAGTTCATCGGTTTCCAGCATTACGAATGAGTTCAACGGAGTATGATTGCACCTGAAATTCCTAACCAACTCCTTTTCTGTTAATTTTAATCTGTTCAAGATATTATTAGACAGGTTAGCACCTATATTTACAAAGTAATTATTTGCATAATCAATAGATTCCTTAGGTGTAGATGTAATGTCGAGTAGTTCATGTGGTATTTTGGATTTATCTGACATATTCAAATTACAAACATCTTTTATAACAGTCCAAGCTTTTTTAATGTCATTTTTGCTTGCTTTTAAATTACATTTGTCGTGCTCATTCTTTAAACGATGTAGGAGGTTATTGCAATAATTACGGTAACGTTTATAGGTTATTTCTAGTTCTATGTTATTAGGTGACTTTACGTGTCTTTTGTGTAATGTGTCTCTGAATTTCAAACAGCGCAGTAATCCGGGAGTAATTCATTTTTGACGAGTGTGTTTGCGGTTTGGTGTTGTTATTATTTGTGTGCAATTTTTAATGAGCCCTGACAAGGTATCAATAAGGATTTTAGTCGCTGTATTCGCATCTGTTTGGGATATTATATTTGTAAAATCAATTTCGTTCATACGATCATGAACCATGTCATAATTAAGCATTTGTGAAGTATTTTTATGTTTATTATTAGACCGTTGCTGTATCACAGACACATTCAAGTACAGACTACAATGGTCAGTTAAAGCCGACTTACAAATTACAGTCAGCATTTTTGATTTTGATTTTACAAAACAGTGGTCATAGCACTTATCAAGACGGGTAGGGAATAAATGACTAGGTAGAAAACAGTGGGTTGCAAGTAGATCCAAGTACTCTTCAGACTTTGTGTCACTTACATGGTTACCAATATCTATGTTCATATCTCCAGTAATATAAATGTTAGGTATACTTTTGAGCCTTAGCAATAGTTCATCCAGGGAAGTAAGAAAGTTGGTTATAGAGGTAAAATACGGTGATCGGTACAAGCAAATGAAAGCGTTTTGATTATCCATTTCCACCACCAAGCAATCAGCGTCCATAAAATTAGGCTCATACACATTTACAATTCCTAAGTTACTCTTTACGTAGACTACTGCACCGCTGTTCTGATTAATATGTATACGAGTATAATAAGTGTCATAATGTTCTATTCCTGGGATTGAATGTAAACCTGGCAACCAGCACTCAGTTAGAATGATAATATCGTAATATATCTTAGTCCTTGCGATAAGGACCTTAAAAGCTTCCAGATTTTTATTTATAATCCGAATGTTCTGTGCAATTATCTTAAGCGATAGTTGAGTATCAAGTCTGTAATGCAAAAGCGATTCCGGATCCTCAACCAAAAAAGAGTCTCCGACGTTGACATTTTCATCAACATCGGCGACAACATATTTTAGATTATAGGCCATAGTATAAACAATATCTTTAAATAATGATTCGCAATATTTGGTTGAGGGTCACAGCTATCTATGTGAGCTATAAATATCTGTTTAAAACGAGCGGACAAGGCATAAATATAGTATAACGATATAGTACCATAAGTAGTAATGAAGTACCATACATACGACAAACATAATACATAGATACATGAAAATACCCAGTGCAGCAGTACAGAGACAATAGTATCAAGTAATTAGAACTAACAGATACAGTAGCAGATTGATTTGAATTAACTAAGTTAAAACTAGTAAAAAACGTGCAAATTATGCATATAAGTACATAGAAAATAATTGAAAAGAAAATGAGTAAATACCGTGGTTTCTTGAAATGTATACCTGCAAATAGTCATTGTATGTCTAAGTTTTTAATCTGGTTTAGTACTTTAATAACTATGGCAGGCTGACTCTCTTCTTTACGCAGTAAAATATTTCCTCGTGATACCCAGCAGTACTTGTACTTTCCATTCTTCACAAGATCTCGAGCAGCTGCGAGCATCTTCTTTGACAGTGGTGTTAGCGCTTCAGATATATAGACTCGTGAAGTTGCTCCGCTAATCCCCAACATTTCCGAGTTCAATGGTCTTTCCTTGTTGTCAGAATTATACTTCTTAGCGGCATTTAGGATTTCTTCCTTCTTTTTGACGTCCTGGAATTCTACAACATTGGGACCACCATGTTTAAAATTATACAGAAGAGTCTGTATAATTTTGATGCTTCATAAAAAGGTACATTCAATCTTTCGTAAATGTTCCTGACAATATTATTCAAATCCTCCTTGTCATCCCGAGGAATATTCCTTATCTCAATATTGTTCTTGATAGATTCTTTTTGTATCTCATTTAGTTGAAATTCTAATTCATTTATCCGTGCATTATCTGCCTCGTATTTAGCTTCAAGTAATCGTACTCTGCATATAACTTCCTGGTAATTAGAAGCATTTAACTCCAAGAGCTTTATAATCTGTGAGTTGGATTCGAGAATCTGTTTATTTTGATGCTTTATTTCACTGATTTCGGCATTCATCATTCCAAGATTCCATGAGTTCACCTTTTAGATCCACTAAGATTTCTTGTTCAGGATTTTTTCGTTTTCTTAAATTGATGTTCCGAATAATATTATTGTCTTGTGGTTCAATTGACAGATTAGGTTGTGAAGAAAACTTTATTGGCAGTCCAGATGTTGGAGTACGCTGCATTTTATCTTAAATTTTTACTTGTACTATAACGTGATAGATGAATTACTGGATTTGTAAATTGTTGGCTTTAAGGAGAATTCAAGCTTACTGTTTAAAGCACAAGGTCTAGAATTTGTTAATAGTTATTATCTTGTTAGCGTCAACACGTCGAACTTCAACTAATACTCGGGCGAGAATGATTATATTACAACTAATTATATGTTAATTATGCATAATGTGTATGTTCTCTATTCGACACTACCCCAGAGGTTAAGAACCAAGTGCGTTTTTAGGGTTCCGTTGCGGAACCCTTATAGATTCGTCATGTCTGTCTGTCTATCCGTCCGTATTTCACAGCCACTTTTTTCCTAAAGTATAAGATTTATGCTGTTGAAACTTGGTAAGTAGATGTATTCTGTAAACCGCATTAAGATTTTCATACAAAAATAGAAAAAAAAAACAATGAATTTTAGGGGTCCCCATACTTAGAACTGAAACTCAAATTTTTTTTTCATCAAACCCATACGTATATACGTACGATAAGTCTTCAAAAATGATATTGAGGTTTCTAATATCATTTTTTTCTAAACTGAATAGTTTGCGCGACAGACACTTCCAAAGTGGTAAAATGTGTCCCCCCCCCCCCTGTAACTTCTAAAATAAGAGAATGATAAAACTAAAAAATATATATGATGTACATTACCATGTAAACTTCCAACGATAATTGGTTTGAACGACATCTAGTGAGTAGTTTATTTTAATACGTCATAAATCGTAAACTGCAATTTACCTTTCATTCAATCAACTCAAATATAAAAATTTAAAAAAAAACCATTATTATGTTACTTGCTGCTACGGAACCCTTGAAGGGAGAGTCCGACTCGCACTTGGCCGCTTTTTTTTCCAAGTGGTGTCCCCAAGAGGCCTAATCCACTGGCAAAAACAATTATATAGACTATGTGTGTCTGGGTGTAATTTATCTATAATATGTATGTATTTACAAAAAAAAATGTATTTAAGTATATTTATCAGTTGTTGTCTAGATCCATAGCACAAGCTTAATTAGTTTAAATTGGACTAGATGGCGTTGTGTGTAATTGTCCAAAATATTTATTTATTTATTTTATTTATGTATTTTGAAATATATTAGTGTGTTTAACAGTGGTCTAGATCCCATAGCACAAGCTTATATTGGCTTAAATTGGGTTAGATGACGTTGTGTGATAATGTCCAAACATTTATTTATTAAAAAAAATTTTGCGCACTTGCCTAATTTTTATACTGACTACTATAAACACCTTACGCACTATGGTTCTTAACCTTCACATGAGAATAAACAAATATTATAAAATAAAAAATGAGGTCCAAAATGACGCAGTTTCGGGGATTTTCGAAGCTCCCGAATTATGTGTAAAGATAGTGTTCAATTCCGGGCCAGGAGGTATATTGCGCAGTGGAAGTTGGCCCTCCTGGCTACAATGGGGAAGTGAGCAGTCTGCGGTTCACAGAGCAAATTATTGTTACTGAAATAGGTTTCACTTACCAACTTAGAAGGCGCCCGAAACAAAACGCTTTTACCTGTCTGTGTCTGTATCCAAGTGTATCTGAAGTGTAGGTGTATGATGTTTGTGTGGAGTCAGATAAACACAGCGCGGCGAACATGGTAGCCCTTCACATCAAATATGTAATTCGGTTGAACAACTCCCAACTGATTACGTTAATAATTCCAAAATATAACCAAACCAACGCGAGGCAAATATGATTTTCGCGGATTATACTTTATTCGAACAAAACTTATTTTAACCAAAAAAGACCTTTTTCTCAAGACAATTCTTTCAACAAGTTGACAACCAAGTGACAGATAGATCTGTCAACGCAATTTTTTTTTTTTTTTACTTCGTTTAGGAACGTAACAGATAGAATATTTAACTTATTTATGGACACCGTAAATCATATTTGGAGATTATGTGAGCTTTTTGAAATATTACATTTTTAAATATTTTTTCAAACAAAAAAATTATAATATTTCATAACTTTTAGAATATGACTCTAAACAAAATGAAACCGTACCATTAAAGACTCGTGTGGACTAGTAGAACAAATCACCATTAAAAGAATAAGAAAAAAAAATGTTATTTTTTTATATCGTAATTCTATGAGAAATTTAATTGAGCCTACTGTGAGGCGGTCCAAGAGGATATACGCACGAAAAAAAAGTAAGGACCCAGTTAAGCGGTACCTATAACTTTTTTTGGCAAAACTCCGATAAAAACTACAGAAATCCCATTTAATGTTTTCAATCAAATAAAGTGAGGTGTGAAAAGGTATTTCTCGAACTCGTCAAACTAAAGACCATCATTATAGTATTTTCAGCCGGTGACTTTTATCCCGTCAACTTTACTCATAGCTGTATATCAGGCAGAGTGAAGTAGAGCAGTGAATAGAAAAAAATGTTAATCTTTTACGATAATCGCTCGAGGTTAGATGTTAGGCAGAGGCGTGATAACAAAATTTTAAATTTATATCAGTAGGATAATTAATTTAATTTCAGTTTGGGGACAGATTTAACTTTTAGTAACATCCGTCTCCAAATTAAAATTATGGGGACAGATAAGCACAAACTCTGAGTATAAGCATGTGGGGCAGATAGTTATAAATAGTAACTTGGAGTGTATACTATTCGCACAATTTATTTGAAACTAGCTAATGCCCGCGGCTCTGTCCGCGTGGAGGACGGATATCGTGTATTTGTCATATCGCCGTTTGTACTAAACCTATTGCAATCAAAAATACTGCAGATTTTAAGTCTGACCAAGACCTTTCTAATAGAAAAAAAGTGGCCAAGTGCGAATCGGACTCGCCCATGAAGGGTTCCGAAGCAGCAAGTAACATAATATTTTTTTTTAAATATTTATATTTGAGTTGATTGAATGAAAGGTAAATTGCGGTTTACGATTTATGACGTATTAAAAAAAACTACTAACTAGATCTCGGTCAAACCAATTTTCGGTGGAAGTTTAAATGGTAATGTATGGGATTGATGAAAAAAAAAATTTGAGTTTCAGTTCTAAGTATTTACCCCCAAAATTTATTGTTATTTTTTCTATTTTGTGTGAAAATCTTAATGCGGTTTACAGAATACTCTACCTACCAAGTTTCAACAGCATAGTTCTTATAGTTTCGAAAAAAAATTGGCTGTGACATACGGGCGGACAGACAGATAGACATGACGAATCTATAAGGGTTCCGTTTTTTGCCATTTGGCAACGGAACCCTAAAAACACATCAAAATCCGTTCAGTAGTTTATTAATGCGTCCATCGCAAACAAACATCAAGACATCAGAAATATTTTTTTGTGTTAGAATCCTTCATTTAACATAACCTAAGTATTTTTTTAAATATCTCCAAGGTACAGACGCAACTAATTTACAATTTTATAATAGTAATAGACAGATAGATAGATTTTATTCGTTAAAACAGTTTGTCAGTCAGAGTTATTAGATAATGTAATTCTTTTTTGCTTTTATTGATTGATTTAACTTACAAACTCCACATCCAGTTTCAATAACATATTTGTAATGTTCTTGAAATATCGTTACTGTATTAAAGAAACTTACTCTGTTTAATCAAAAAAGGGGGTTTGTCAATATTTTCATTTTATTATATTTTGTACTTGTACAATATTCAGTTTTAGAAAAGGGGCAGGTCAGGAGTACCCTAAACCGACGAGCATGCATGAAGAATGTTATGAGAGTGAATGAGGCGAGAGAAGTGTGTCAGGATCGTGGCAAATGGAGATCCGTGATCTCTGCCTACCCCTGTGGGAAACAGGCGTGATTTTATGTATGTATGTATGTATGTATATTCACATAAAGTCGTTGGGGGTGGAAAGATGCAGTGTATCTCAGAGAATGGTCAACGGAGAGCTTTGTCGACAGGTCAAAGTGCACTTATGATTGTGTTTTGGTATCTACATCTATTAACCCGGCGATCGCACAATTGGGTCCATGTGACCCATGCCATTTTAAAATATGCTTATCTCTAAAATGTTTGTGCAATGTTGCCATACTTTTTAGTAACTGGAGCTAACGGTCTCCCCTCTTAGTTGAACACGACAACGAGCACCTGGCTGAACTACTTTGCCGGTCACATGCTTCGCATTTACATTTTGGTGCTAACTCGATTACGGCAACTATAAATGTTCAAACTAGGACATAATGTCCGAACTAGGGTACTATTTACAAAATTATTATTAAAAAGACTGTTTCGTATCTGGTTGTTTTAATTCACTTAAAATCTTTTAAACAAAATTCTTTTCCGTCTTCTAACCAAATTTTTCGTTTCATTCAATTATTACAATTATGATACTAAATTTCTTATAGGTATTGAAATTATGGCGAATTTTTTATACAGGTCTCCCAGACCTAATCCTACTATCGTTGTAACATATCTTGACTGTGCTGATGCCGGGTTAAGCACAGTGTGCATTTCGTTACGAATTCATGATAATTATAACATAACATAACATAACTTCACGCCTGTATCCCCGAAGGGGTATGCAGAGGTGTATTACACACCCACGATTCGCCAGTTATGTTAAGGTCCCAATGTAATAGGGGGCGAGCCTATTGCCATCTACCGGGCAAATTATTAAGCGAGCGATAATTAACACTTATTAATGCACACATAACTACGAAAAGTCAGAGGTGTGTGACCGAGCCGACTGGGGATCGAACTCGAGACCTCGTCTCAGCAGTCCGTTACGTACGCAACTAGGCTATCGCCGCTATTATATTTATTTCATATAATTGTATTTCTCATTAAGCAGTTATAAAGATACTTTTTCTCTTATTAAAACATAGTGTCAATAGTAAGCACGCGTATATTTGCGTACATCTGCTGATTTGATTAAAGACAGTCTTTAATCATACGTGAAGAGCACAAGGAAAGAGTAAAATCTTTTCTTGTGATGTCTAATTAATTGTTGAAGATTGTTGATGATTACTGATGATACGATCGTTGAACGATTTGTGGGAACTATAAGCGCCGGTCGACTTCTACCAAAATATACAAAATTATTTGATGTTTACATTATTAAGTGCGAACACTTACCTAGTGATACAAGTTTTCCCTATAATATGTGAGTAAAAGAATATATAAAAAGCTTTATACCGTTTCATAACATAAGAGCCTCATCGTGGTGTTGCAGAATTCCATTAGTCCATGGACGTCTGCAATACTGGGGGGTATGTATCAAGCGCGTTCCAAAGTTTTTATATAAAGAGCCAAAGTAAGGGGTAAAAGAACGACTTTTGCCCCAAATTAAGTACTGTAATGCTCTTTGTACAAGTAATTTGTATTAAATTATTTTTCTTTGTGTTTCTACAAACGGCCCAAGATACGAAATATTTAATCTTGAAGAGATTACGTTGTATTTTACCTACCTTTAAAATAATACGTTGGTCAGATATTTTGGGATCTTTTCATTTAATAAGTAAAGATAACAAAATATGTTAAGACTAAAAATGATTAAATACCAGCTTTAAATTCGTTTACGTTGAAATCGTTCATAAAATAAAGCTGGCTATTTTCATTGGAAGGAGATCAAGACCACGAACATTTAATTGCTATGTAAGCCTCAATAGGAACATTGAAGGTTTTCAAGTAATTCTTCGGATCGGAAAGGTCGAAAACGACGGCCAGTGTTAATTGCCGTCTTAGTAATTTTTTTACTCAGATGACTTTTGCATGTAATTCGATTTATTGAAAATAGATCTCTAACTTCGTCAAGTGTATAACTACATTAGGACTCTAGAAAAAAAAAGATTGATCTATAGTTAAATCTTTATTTTATTTTTTCAGATCTCTAATGTAGTCTATAAATAAGGAACGACAGCGCATTATGGGAGAGGGAAACCGGTCTCCATACTCCAAAGTGCAAGCTTTGGAAGCAACTGAGAATAATTTCACGTGCTTTGGTTCTTCAAACGCTCTTCTGCAATTATCATATTGCAGAAGAGCGTTTGAAGAATGAAGGTGCAAACCAGGAATACATTTTACTATCTTGGTGTATCTGTTTCACTGATGGAGCAACTACAATTTCCGACTAAAGATCTGAAAAACACAAATATAAAAATAACACCTATTATAAATCACAACATAATACGGTGAAATATATATTAAGAAAGGTTACCCATCCTAACACAGACCGGACTAGTTAGCTAAACCTTGTATTGTACTTACCCACTCTGTTACTACTTAGCAACGAGGCTTGCCTTGAAGCAGTAGTTGATAAAACAAAATATTGTCCATGTTATTCTTCCATATCTGCTGGGTTTTAGATTAGATAGATAGAGTAGATAATATTTTACTGCGCACATGGTGTCGCATAATAATTAGCACAGATTAATAATTATCGGGTTACATTAACCCATAATGATCAGTTTATTCACTATCAAATCAGATAATATTAACGAGATAGGTAACACTTCAATAAATTGAGACCGTGAGGACGTTTCTATGCAAACAAAAAAAACTACTTAACTATTATTAAAAGGCCAATTTGCTTTGTCATCAAAAACGTGATGAAACCAATCAGTACTTATTTGTACATAAATTATGACCTACGAACAATGATCTTAAATTAAAAAGAGGTATTTTATGATGTAACTTAGTATAGATATATGTTTGCTATCTAGGATTGAGTTAAAAAAATTTATTTCTGAGATTATTTTTGAGACACTAAATATTATTATCTCTGGTAACCATTAAATATTAAAAAATGTCGAAACACCGCTGTCGGTTTAATTCTCGGAATTGTTCCTTTGTTGGTGAAGTTTTTATTTTGAATTTTAAGTTAATATGAACTTCGTAAATCGATATTCTCCTAGCGTCTACTATAAAGTTTCGGGAAATGATTTCCTCATTTATTGTAAGAAGTACCAACTCCCTTAATTTAAAAGTTATGGATTACCATGATTGGTTACATTTCAGCATTAATGGTTTGCCAGTTAGTCAGCTAGAACAAGATCCTTTTATGAAGATTAAAGGGACATAAAAGAGCTGAACTGAAACATTTAAAAACAGACTCGAAATCGCCTAGCCATTGTCACATGACTAATGGACCAGAAAAATGTCAGTCTCTAGAATTTCACTGTGTCGCTCAATTTCTTACTGGTTTTAAGAGCAAGTAAATTTAAGAGAAAGCTATATTTGTTTAAGCTAGTCGAATCACCGCTGTTGAATGAACGTTATATTATTTTATGTTTATTTGTTAAAATGGAGCAATGTGGATCTCAAAACTTTTCTATAGATATTAAATATGATAAGACAAAAGAAGAGGCTGAAATTTATTAATAGCAACTTCACTTCCCTAACTTCATCAGCATTAGATGTAAATGAGATGAATGCTAGGTCAGCAAGTTTTTATCTCCATTTTACTACGGACGGAGCTTTTCAGTAAAGTCCTGCTATCCAGTAAAAAGCATTTCACTTTATTTACCACTAGCTGTTGCCTGCGGCTTCGCCGGCTTGGAGTTCTGTTCCAGTTCCCGCTACTCATGGGAACCTATTCCAGGAATACTAGTAGCCTATGTGCTATCCCTATACTAAATTTCAGCCAGATCCGTTCAGCCATTAGAGCGTGATTGAGTAACAAACATCCAAACATCTTTACAATTTTCCACATTTATAATACTAGCTGTTGGGCTCCGCCCGCGTGGAATTTCGATCCCCTTCCCGCTTCCCATGAGAACCTATTCCAGGGACAAAAAGTAGCCGGGCTATATAATAATATAGCCCTATTCCAGACTATAATCTATCCCTGTACCAAATTTCAGCCTGATCCGTTCAGCCGTTCTGGCGTAATTGAGTAACAAATATCCATCCGTACATCCATCCAAACTTTCACATTTATGATATTAGTAGGATAGAATAGGATAGTATATTGCATTGATAGGATATTGCAATTAACACAGTACAAAAAACAACGTGTGGCTTACCTATTAGTTGTATTACGGTGTTCGGTTAATGCTGACACCGAACACGTGATGTGAGCCCGCTGGCGATGCGACTTAATTATACATTTTAGTAAAATTAAGTAGTGTACTTTCGGTGACCGTCGCGACCGGGTGCATTCCTCTAACATTTCCATCAATAACATTTAAACAGTGACATCCTAACATTAACATCTCTTTTAACATTTACATTTAATTTAACTTAACAATCATACAGTGTAATAGCTAGTGTAGATCGAACATTAAACAATTTTGTATTTCTCAACAAACACTCTTGATTCTAACCCCACTTCCGATCGTATTCCGAACATTGGTCCTTCGATCCTTAAGGACTTCGCGCGTTTCGTGTTCGGTTTGAGTGTAAAACGTGTGAAGTGTGAACTAGCGCAACATCAGGGAAAGGTGGGAGGTGTCCACGGGATCAGGAGTAAGAGCAGGTGCACAACACCCGTCAGGCAACCAGCAACAGTACGCCAGGAGGAATTCAAGTAAGATCTATCCATTTCTAACCCTATTTCAAAATGTCTTTGATAGAAGAACAGCGTAGTCTTTTAGTAGAACTTGAGAGGCAGTGGACGAATTTCAGAAAGGATAGTAGGGAGAGGAAAAGCAGACCCCACTATTATAAAGGTCAGTGGAACAAGTTAGACAAGTCATGGACGTCGATACAACAGCATCAGGATCGTATTTCGCAGGAGGTAGACCCCGCGGACCCTTACTTCACGTAGAGATGCCTTGAAAAAGCCAAAGAAACATACCAGCTATATATGTCTTCGATCCATAAAGGAAATCTGAAACTACTCTTAACTAATTTCTTCGAAAATTATAACCTATTTTCAACATGTCAATATGGTTTCAGAAAAAACAAATCGATAAACGTGGCTGTGTATAATTTTTTACATGAGGTGATGCTGAATATGGATAAAAGGAATCCAGTAATAGCTCTTTATATAGATATGTCAAAAGCATTTGATCATGTGAATCACGAAATTCTTTTAGACAAAATGTATGCGTATGGAGTTAGAGGCAATGTATATAATCTTATTAAATCCTACCTTAGTGATAGGAAACAGTTTACAGAAGTCAAAAGACTGTCAATCGAAAACAAAACAGAAGAAACCTATAAGTCATCCATGAAAAACATACAAACTGGTGTTCCACAGGGGAGTGTATTGGGATCGCTCTTTTTCCTTATTTGCATTAATGATATGCCACAAATAACTAATAATAAAATGACCTTATTCGCTGACGATAGCACAATAATATTTAGTGGTAATGACTTGACTATCATAGAACAAGACATTAATATATTTTTGACATCTATAATTGACTGGTTGAATAAAAATGAATTAGTTATTAATTTAGATAAAACAAAAATTATGAATTTCAGACAAAGATTATCTGTCAGACCACTGCGTGTCTCTTATGAAAATACGATAATTGAAGAAATTGATGTTACTAAGTTCTTAGGTATTTACGTTGATAATAGAGTTAATTGGAAACAGCATGCTGAACAAATATGTAAAAAATTGAATCAATTTTCTTATGCTTTATACAAGTTAAGATACGTAGTAAATGATACAGCACTATTGACAGCATATCATGGCTATGTTGCTGCTACCTTACGATTTGGTATTATATTCTGGGGTAATTCCACAGAAAGAGAGAGAGTGTTTCGGGCGCAAAAGCGTTGCATTAGGAGTATGTGCAATATAAAACAAATACAGTCATGCAGACCACATTTTATTAATTTAAATATATTGACATTGCCCTCGTTATTTATATATGAAATAGCTGTATTCGTAAAATTAAATGTAAATTTGTTTGAGTTCCGTACAAGAGAACGCCATAAAGATAAATTGCGAATCATGAAAAGTAATACAAAGTTACTTCATGAAAGTGTATTTTGTATAGCGCAGCGCATTTTCAACAAGATTCCGACGTCCATTAGAAACATCGTAAAAGTAAATATGTTTAAAGATAAGATGCACAAGCTGCTAGTGGCAAAGTGTTACTAAACTATTGCGGAATATTTAGATGACAAAAGCATCGAATAACACTTGCTTAAGAGTTTAAATATTGTTTGTTACTTTTTTTATATAATATGTACGATCCACTGACTCAGGGTGCATGATATGGTTAAATAGTAAATAATAGAACATGACCGCTATGAATATGTGAATGATATTATGTAATGAACAAATGAATATAATGTAACATTACTAATACTTTAAAAAAAATAATTTGTATGTCGATATGGCTAAACATGGCTGATCAAGTTTTTTTTTGTATACCATCTATGTACCTACCTATGTTTCACAATAAAGCATTTGAATTTGAATTTGAATTTGAAACAATTCTCAAAACCGCCCAGTGGCGTTTTGGCGACAGGAGAAAGGTCGGTTGAAACTGACCATAGGCAGAAAATTCCTGATGAAGACAAGGAGGAAGCTGCGCGCCAAACCCCACCAACAATACCAAGACAACAGGGTAGCTACAGCAGAATGGATGACATGCTACGACAACAAGAAGCCAATTTTAGAGCTTTCACGAGAACAGTGTTTAACATGGAGCTAGACAGCTTTTAACAGTGAAATGGGAGTTTGATGATGCTCTGAAAACACTAGAAAATCGTTGGTCTACCATAGATAAATTACACTTGCAGATCGATAGTGAAATGAACGGAGAAAACTGGGTATATGACTCCAATTTCACTAAACATGAAAAACAATTTAATACCTTGAAAAAAGAAATTAATAAAAAAATGTGGTCAATCTCTTATAAGGAAAAGTCTACACCAAAATTAGACATTCCTATATTTAGCGGCAACTGTACACAGTGGATGTCATTTAAAGATTTATTTATTGACGCCGTTCATAACAACACTATGATGCCCGATTCACAAAAAATGCAAATATTGAAAACGAAAGTCAGTGGAGAAGCCGATAAATTAATTCAACATCTTTACGTAAGCTCCGAAAACTATAAATCATGCTAGAAAATCCTAAACAAACGCTATAACAACAAAAAACTAATTTTCAGGTCTCATATGGATATATTATTAAAGTTACAAAACATACATCATAATTCAAAAATGCATATAAAAAGAATGCACGACATAACATTGCAGACGATAAACGCTCTAAACCATCTAGTGGCGGATACAAAAACATGGGGTCCAATCTTAGAATATCTACTTATGATTACCTGGAAACGGCGAAAGAGCCACGCGAACTACCAGTATTACAAGAGCTGTTGGACTGCTTAGAAAGCAAGTTTACGACCTTAGAAACATCATCCCGCTGAAGTCAGGAAAAGGAGTCACAAAAACATCCCAAAATTGTGGAAGTTTCAAAAAATATAATTCAATAGGCAAATCTGCGTCATACAGTATGTCTAAAAATGCAAATAATGGTCAAATTGCGAAATCTTACAACGTGACCGGATCTGGCTTTAAATGCCCACTTTGCAAGCATCAGCATGGTCTGTACAATTGCAAAATGTAAAAAAATTAGAAACGGTGAAAAAACTTGGAATTTGTAATAATTGCCTATTTTCGCATAATGGCAAACCTTGAACTTCCAATCATAAATGACGAAATTCTAAGGGTCATCATAGTACATTATTGCATGACGCATTTGTTAACTCAGCATCAGCATCAACCTCATGTTCAACTTTGGCAACATCCGAGACAAACGTGATCGGTAATGCACGTATTTCTCAAGACAACTGTCCGGAAATATTGTTAGCACCAGCACAACTAAAGGTCCAAGGAGCTGACGGGGCATATCACAATATGAGAGCCTTAGTTGATCAAGGGTCTCAGATATCCCTAATTACAGAACATGCAGCAAAGTTATTAGGAATTAAAAGAGAACATTACAAAGGGGTTATTTTCGGCGTCGGGCAACGTGAAAATAACTGCAAAGGAAAAATAAAAATAACATGTGCATCACTACATACTGATTATACTTTCTATGCGGAAGCAGTCATTATGGCGAGCCTGGTCAAACTACCGAGCAAAACAGTCAACATCCCGAATTGGTCTACAATTAAAAACATCGACTTAGCCGATCCTGAGTTTAATATAAGCTGACCAATCGATTTATTGCTCGGGGCCGATGTTTATTCAAACATTACCTATATTGAGCGGCATTATAAAGGGAGATGACGCAACACTACCTGTCGCGCAACAAACAGAGCTAGGCTGGATTTTATGCGGTAATGCACAAACACTCCACTGTAACGTCATAGTTACAAATATTGAAGACATGAAACAGTTTTGGGAAGTCGAGGAGATCTCAGAAGAAAATCAGATGTCATCAGAAGAGATCCAGTGCGTAGAACATTACGAACAAACTACATCAAGAAACAAGGAAGGCCGATATGTCGTAAGATTACCGATGAAGAGAGACATGGTATCCCAACTTGGTTCCTCCAAACAGATTGCCGTCGCTCAGTTAAAAAATCTAGAGAGAAAATTAGAGAAACAACAACATTTTGCTAAGGCTTATAAAGACTTTATGTCAGAGTATATTGAACTCGGTCATATGGAACAATGTACTAGTAGTGTGACGCCCGAATGTTACCTGCCTCACCACGGCATAGAGCGCGCCGAGTCATAGACGACCAAGTACAGAGTGGTATTTAATGCATCGGCTAAAACATCTACCGGTTGCTCGCTCAACGATCTAATGTATAAGGGGACCAATTTACAACAAAATCTACAGAGCTTGTTATTGAGGTGGAGACTATATCAATATGCGTTTACAGCTGATATCGAGAAGATGTATCGGCAGATACTGGTAAACAAATTAGACACCCCTTTACAGAAGATCATTTGGAGAGATTCACCTGAGCAACCTCTACAGTCGTTCCAATTATCGACGGTGACATACGGAACCAAGGCCGCGCCATTTATAGCGACCCTTAAGCGGCTAGCAAGGGATGAACGTGATTCGTTCCCTGAGGCTTCCAAGGTCTAACAGGAGGCTTTTTACATGGATGACTTAGTTCACGGCGCACACAACATAGACCAGGGCCATCATCCAATCCTGCCAAATTAACAAAAAGAAGTCTGCTATCTGAAATTTCAAAATTTTTTGACCCCCTAGGATGGCTAGCTCCAGTAGTCGTGAAAATGAAATTATTGGTCCAAAAGGTTTGGAAAAAGAATACTCAGTGGGACCAAGAAGTATCGACTGGTATATACAATGAATGGTCTAAATTACAAGCAGATTTAAAATACATAAACAACTATGAGACTCCAAGATGGATATCGAGTGGCGAACACGACATCATTGAATTACACGGGTTCTGTGATGCCTCGATTGAAGCGTACGCATGTGTTGTTTACGCCCGAATCAAAAAACAAAAAGACTTATAATAGTCGCTGCAAAGACGAAACTTGTACCACTCAAGAAACAGCTAACTTTACCGCGCTTAGAATTAAGCGGAGCTTACTTATTATCTAAGCTCATTAAGCAAATAAAACAGTCATGGTGCGAACACAACCTGGAAATACATGGGTGGATAGATTCCAAAGTCATTTTAGGATGGCTGAATGGAGACCCAAACAAATGGCGACCCTTTGTAGCCAACAGAGTACACGAAATAACAGAGACGATCCCCTCAGAACAGTGGCGATACGTCAACACTAGCGAAAATCCAACTGACGCCGCGAGTCGGGGCCTATATCCAAGTCAATTCCTGAAAAATCAATCGTTATGGAAAATTGGGCCCGGCTGGCTCACAACATTCGATACAAAGTTATGGGAGAAACAAACATTCACAACAGAACAGGAAGAGAAGTCTGCAAAGCAAACTAATGTGGTCTTAAATCACAGAGAAGAAAGTATCTTGATCAGCTGTTAACAAAACACAGTTCATTAAATAAAATCATACGCGTCTTGACCTACATATTACGCCTCACAACCTTCGATCTTAAACAGCAACGACAGGGATATCTCACGTTACAAGAATTACGTATGGCGAAGTTGAAAATTATACGTCACGTTCAATTAAGCGAGTATGGAATAGAAATAGACCACTTGACTAAACATGGAAAGGTGGATTCAAAAAGTAAACTTTTACCGTTAAATCCATTTATTGACAAAGACAACATTCTACGAGTAGGAGGTCGACTTCGGAACGCCGTGATTCACATGGAGATGAAACACCCCAAAATCATACCGAGCGACTCACGGCTCGCTACCTTAGTCATAAACTCAGATCATAAATTAACATTCCACAGTAGTCCCCGCCTACGCTAGCTACTTTGAGACGGGAGTATTGGATTACCAGCGGCAACAATACCGTCAAGAAAGAGCTTCGCAAATGCATTACTTGTCGAAAAAATGAAGGGCAAAAACAACAACAACTAATGGGAGATCTACCGGCACCTCGTATAAACCCAGCCAGCCCATTCTATCATACAGGGGTAGACTACACGGGGTTCGTCGAGGTGAAAAGAAACAAAGGACGAAGTGGACTTACATTGAAAGGTTACATCGCTATTTTCGTATGTATGGTGACCAAAGCCGTACATTTAGAGATAGTGTCAGAAATAACCAGTTCCGCCTTCTTGGCTGATTTACGAAGAATGGCGGCCAGAAGAGGAACACCCCGTCATATCTACAGTGATAATGGCACGAACTTTGTCGGGGCGAACAAAATTCTACAAGAAGAGTGGGAACAACTAAAACAAATTTTCAATGACAGTTTTCTCACAGAAGTGACTGAAATGAAGATTGAATGGCACTTTAACGCACCCGCGTGGCCCAGTGCCGGAGGTTTATGGGAACGTGCAGTTAGAAGCTTAAAACATCACCTCAAACGCGTGGTGGGTCAACAAAAATTAACTTTTGAGGAGTATTTTACATTATTAGCACAAATAGAAGCTTGCCTAAACTCCCGACCACTGTGTGCCCTAACAGAAAATATAGAGGATCTTGACTATCTATCGCCCGCTCACTTCTTGACTGGAAGATACGATGATAGAAACAGGTGAAGATGCTCGAACACGTTGGCATTTGACTCAGAACATATTCAGTGACATTTGGAAGAGATGGAAGTCTGAATATTTAAGCCAACTAACATCAAGAGGAAAGTGGCGGAATCCTCAACAAAACACGAAAATCGGTAATATGGTAGTCATCCATGACGATAACATTCCATCAGGAAAATGGGCCCTGGGAAGAGTGGTTGATGTCCACCCTGGTAGTGATGATTACGTGAGAGTTGTAACATTAAAAACAAAAAATAATCTGATAAAAAGACCGGTAACAAAATGATCTAGATTGCAATTAGAACAAGAAACCACAACCACAACCCGACAAAGGAGTGTCAAGTAAACCTAGTAGGCATTGTCAGTTATACCTAAACAAACGATCGAGTTTCATTACAACGGCATTGACCTTCCTATATATTATATCAATGGTAACGACCTCTATGTGCATGAACATAAATACACTGGATAAGCAACAAGGCATTTATTTCGATAAATTATCAAACATACAGCTCGTAAGAGATGAGTGGAAAATAGTTGCTTACTACGATCTGCAACCTTACTGGGAAGGGAACACCGCTTTGCAAAAATATTATAAACACCTGGAAGGGTTTGTGACTACCTAAAACGGCAGACACACTGTGACATAATAAGAATACAATTAAGTCATTCACTAAATGAACTGGAACATAATAACAGAGTATTATTACAACAGTATTCGAACGAGCGCACGCGACGTCGGCGCGGTCTTATCAACGGTGTCGGGTATCTGGCAAACTCCCTATTCGGAGTACTCAATGACCGTTTCGCAGAACAGTATACTAAGGACATTACGCTCGTACGGAACAATCAAAAACATTTAGCGTTATTATGGAAAAGCCAGACGTAAGTAGTGGAAGCGGGATTTAATTTATTAAAAAGAACAGAAGCAACCATACAAGTTCAACATAAAATCATTAACAAATATTTGATCTCCCTAGACAATGTTACTAAAAGTTTGGTGGAAAAGATAAACGAGACTGAATTTCCTGTAGAATTCTCTCTTTGCGCCATAGCCGCTAACAATTTACTGATTCACTTAAAAGAGACATCCAAACCAGTTTGTTGGATACTTTAACCAACATATACAATGGAAACCTGAACATACATTTAATTGATCCGCAACAGCTTCAGAAAGAATTGGGCATTATTTCAGGACAATTAGACAAAGATCTCACTCTCCCGATTGAGAATTTGTACATCAAAACAATATTTGATTTTTGAAATCAGAGTACCGTTAATTGATAAAGATTCTTATGAACTATACAATGCTATACCGATACCCCGACAGATGGGAACAAAAATGGTGAACATTATACCGATTGAAAGCCACATAGCCAATAATCTGGAAAAGGATTCTTACCTCCCCATAGCTCCAGGCGACTGGGATCATAGCTTAGTGCAGGATGTAACAACTTATTTTTGTCAACTGAACTGAAATATTGTTGTGATGTAAAGTGTAGCAATATTACTCATAATGTTATTATAGACAAATTGTATTCAAATATAGTACAAGCCTTAAGTCAGGCAGCTATGGTGGGTCGAGACAGGGGCAGGTGCTCCAAAAAAGTAGTAATAGGATGGAATAGGTATGTGGCTGACGCTCATAGGGAGGCACGTCAAAAATTCCTCGTATGGGTGGATCATGGGAAGCCGACTTCCGGCTATGTATATGGTGACATGTATGAAACCAGAAAGATATTTAAGTCTCGTTTGAAGTGGTGTCAGGATCACGAGGAGCAGATCAAAATGGACATTCTGGCCGCGCATCACTCAAACAATGATTTTCGTGGGTTTTGGAAACACACGAATAAGTTGAACCATAAACCGGGCCTTCCTGTGAGCGTTGAAGGGGTCAGTGAACCTGAAGAGATTTGTAATCTTTTTAAGGAACACTTTTCTATTAAGTCACCTCTGGGACCCTCACAGCTGGTGCTCGATGCTGGATCTGGTATGGAACTGGAGGTGAGGTTTACATCCAAAGAGATTACACGGACCCTTAGAAACATGTCGAGAGGTAAATCTCCAGGCCATGATGGACTCAGTATTGAGCACCTGCGGCATGCGGGCCCACACCTACCCCGAGTACTTACCATGTTATTTAATCTATGTATGACTCATAGTTATTTGCCAAGCGATATGATGCGAACAATTGTCGTACCTATTATTAAAAATAAGACCGGGGACCTTGCTGACTGCACTAACTACAGACCCATTTCACTAGCTACTGTAATTTCGAAGGTGCTGGACAGTGTGCTTAATACGCAATTAAACAAGTACATGGCACTACATGACAATCAGTTCGGGTTTCGACAGGGGTTATCTACGGAAAGTGCTGTGCTGGGTCTTAAGCACACTATCCAGTACTACACACAGAGGGAGACTCCTGTTTACGCCTGCTTTCTGGACTTATCCAGAGCTTTTGACCTGGTTTCATACGACATCCTTTGGGGGAAGTTAGAAAAACTTAATGTTCCTACTGAACTAACAAACATCTTAAAGTTCTGGTATGGGAACCAGGTCAATAGCGTACGATGGTCTGGGGCCTTATCTCGTCCATATGGGTTGGAGTGCGGTGTAAGACAGGGGGGGCTGACTTCACCAACGCTCTTCAACCTGTATGTCAATGACCTAATTGGTGAGCTCAGCAGCACCAGGGTCGGGTGCTACGTGGATGGTGTCTGCGTCAATAATATCAGTTACGCGGATGACATGGTGCTGCTGAGTGCATCAGTATGTGGCCTTCGCAAATTAGTTACTCGATGTCAGGAGTATGCTGAGACTCACGGCTTGACTTATAATTGTAAAAAGTCGGTCGTGATGGTATTTCAAGGAGGGGATAGGAACCTTGAGTCTGTGCAGCCTGTTTCACTGTACGATACTCCACTGCAGAGAGTGTATAGTTTTAAATATCTCGGGCATATGTTAACCCCCCAGCTCAGTGATAACCTAGACATTGAGCGAGAACGGAGGGCGTTGTCAGTGAGAGCGAACATGCTGGCTCGCAGGTTTGCACGCTGTTCGCTTCCTGTAAAACTCACGCTTTTTCGTGCTTACTGTACTACGTTTTACACGTGCAGCCTGTGGGCTAGATATACTCTAAGCTCGTACAACGCCCTTAGAGTTCAATACAATAATGCGTTTAGGATGCTGATAGGGCTGCTCCGCTTCTGTAGTGCTTCGGGGATGTTCGCCGATGCTCGTGTGGATTGTTTCTATGCCACAATGAGAAAGAGGTGCGCATCCCTGGTGCGGCGGGTGCGGGCCAGCACTAACAGCATCCTAAGAATGATAGCAAGTAGGCTAGATTGCACATATATGAGTCACTGCGGTGCTATCTCCCATGGGATGCACCGCCGGTGATTCAAAAATTATAATGTAGTGTACTAACATAGTTTTTAAGTCTTACTAACATTTTGAGTCAATGGTCACTTGAATAAAAACAATTTATTATTATTATTATTATATTATATAAAACTCCAATCTTCAAACTAAAATTAGACATGGATCTTTGTGTCAAAGACAACAACAACCAGTGCAAAACAATCATGTCAACTTGTCAAAATCAATGGGTTGGCTTAACTACGATTAATCAATACCTGCACCTTTGCTGCAATCAATGTCCGGTAAGAACAATTTGTCAAGGCCAAATAACAGCGGAGACACTGACAGGAGCCAACATTATCCATCTCCCTAACGATTGTATGATAAAGACAGAAAATTTTACAATTGTCGGCCACAAATTGCGAGAAAGTAGAATGAACATCGCAGCCAACATAGAAATATTTCGAATAGCCCCAATAAACCATATCATAAATTTAACCATACCAAAATTAGTAGAAGTAAACATCAATCAAACAGAAAATGAACTACTGTTCAAAGACGTGGAAGATCAGATTAACAACTTGAAAAAACAGCCCATGCTCCCTGAAGACATATCAATCCATGACATTCATCATTATGTTTTGATTTACGCGTCATGGAGTGTAGCAATCATCGTGGCGGTAGTGTGCTTGTGTCGCCGTGTGCGCTGGCGGTGGCAGGCTGCAACAGCATCAGCGCTAACGCCGGCTAACCCCGTAGTTTTGGAGATGACGGCAATGGAGGTCACGCGGCTTCAACCAACTACCTGCAGTTTGTACAGTGAACCATGCAGTAGTCCGCGAGTGCATAATAGTGAAAGTGTGAAAAACCGAATTTAGGTATAAAGATAAAGGGGGGTGTGTGTTGGGTAACCTCCTCGAGTGTCGCTCCGATTCCGATCCCGCTGCAGTCCGGGGGGAACGGAATCGGAGCGGCCGGTACACCCTGGGCGGCGGTCAATGGCTTCCCCTTCACCCCTTCATAGGGTTGGCATTGATCGTCGGCCAATACCCAACGTGGCGGGAACACATCGCTCTCCGTACTCCTCTGCTTTCAGAGGAGACAGGATGAGCGATGCTGTTAGTGGTGAGATGGCCCAGGATCAGCCGGGGTGCGAGGGATATGCTCTATGGGTAACCTTACACCCCGGCGTCTGAAGACCCGAGACGGCGTGCGGTTTTAGTCGGTGCAAGCCCGACATAACCGCCCCCGCTGGCCGGCGGGGGGGTATCCGAAGGGATTTCCGCACGATAAAAAAATAAAAATAAAAAAAAAGGTATAAAGATAAAGGAACTTCCCCAATTTTAAAGAAATTAGCGTTTAGTGAATCGGTGTGAACAAGTGATTAGTGTAATAAAAAACTCGTGCACGTGTTTATGTGCTTAAGTGTTTACTTTAGTGCCTAGAACTAAGTTTAAGGATTACCTACTAACATTTAGATTAGTAAAAAATTGTACCTATATCATCTTGTACCCATTTTCCATTTTCGTAGTTTTTAACAAAAATTTGATGAATCATATTCCCATATCGTTCATCTCAGCCCTGTGCAAGATGTTCGGTTAATGCTGACACCGAAAACGTGATGTGAGCCCGCTGGCGACGCGACGTAATTATACATTTTAGTAAAATTAAGTAGTGTACTTTCGGTGACCGTCGCGACCGGGTGCATTCCTCTAACATTTCCATCAATAACATTTAAACAGTGACATCCTAACATTAACATCTCTTTTAACATTTACATTTAAATTAACTTAACAATTATACAGTGTAATATCTAGTGTAGATCAGAACAATAAACAATTTTGTATTTTTCAACAAACTCTCTTGATTCTTACCCCACTTCCGATCGTATCCCGAACATACGGAGAAAAATAAACTGATTTGACAACAAAGAAGAAATGGGATTTTTCCTATTCAGCATTTAATTCAGTCTATACCCACAAAAGTATGCCCATGGAGTATATTAATACCGGTATGACCCACTTTTTGCCGATGCTTACTATATTATTAGCCTTAGTACAGATATGAGGTAAATACGTTTCGATTAGTTCTTGTTTCCTTTTTCTCCATTGAGTATGGCACTTAGCGAGTCGCAGAGAGATTGATCCGTCTTGGAATCACTAATCATTCATCCACAGATATTTCCTCACCTCGTTTGTACTAAACAAGCAGTTGTTTCAGAAACTTACATAGAGAAGTCCAAAATACGAGCTTTGGAATATTTTACATGCCCCGTTGGGGACTAGATGAGAAAGTATCAATAAAAAGTATCACTGAAATCCCAATTATAATAAATAATAATAATTAATACAATAATTAATAATTATATAATTAATAATTAATACAGTAATTTTACCGCGGTAGCCTAGTGGTGTGGGTAAAGGACTGCTGAGACGAGGTCTCGGGTTCGATCCCAGGTATTACCATGGCACACACCAATGACTTTTCGATGCTTTTCGAAGTTATGTGTGTATTTATCGCAGGTTTATAAGTACCCGGTTAATGGCAATAGGCTCGCCACCTATTACATTGGGACCTAAAACATAAACTGGCGAAACGTGGGTGCTAGCACCTCTGTCTACCCCTTCGGGGATATAGGCGTGAGTTTATGTTATGTTATGTTACAAATATGTATTAGAATATATATAAGTATATATGTTTACTAACTATAAAAGACTTCATATACCTACCTACCATTAATACACAGAACATAAGCACAAACATTAAACACAAACAATAACACATAACAAAATAATATACAAACTTACCAGCATCACATAGCCGCATCGTCGACTCGCCGAACGTCACCGCAGGTCGTCGTCGTGTCGTACAGAATAAGCGCGCTCCAAGTCCCGCTACTCACCGAAACAAAGGAAGCCTAGAACCATCGCCGGCGCAGAGCCGCGCGCGCTTGGGCTCCTCAGTCTGTCTCGCACTCGCACGACAGACGCACGCTCGCTTACTGCGCGAATCTAATCCTTCCGCGTACGCTATACTATACGATTGCCTATCTGCTTGTGCTTATTGTTATTTTATTAGTAGTGATGAGAATATACTGTTATAAAAATAAAGTGTCTGGATCTTTTAATTGTGTTCCCTGAAAGTAACCTGAGAAGACACGCCCAACACCTACATCTCCTACACCCATATAAATTCATTTACATTTAGAAGTAAGTACTGTACAATTACTCCTAAATGTATATGAAAGAAAATTAACATTTACTTAAGTCGAACGTTCTTGTTTGTCATTGCTTGCGTGTCTTGAACGCATCTTCATTTAACAAGATGGTGTCTGTTCATTTGTCTTCATTTGTCCCTTGCTACAAATGAAATTACATTTTATTATCACAGCATTAAAGTAAGCCGAAATCAAAATGAATTAGCCATAAGTGATAACAACCACTCGATATCGTAAGCTATAGATACTAGTAGTTGTAGGCTATTAAAACGGAATATTATTGATGTAATCACTGCGAAACGACGAAAAGGAACGTAAAAAAAAACAATAAACGGTATTGTTAGAAGGTATATTGAAACGCGTGTCATTTGCCGTAACTATGATGGCAGGGCGCGGTCTTATAGCTAAGGAAGCTAAAATAAGTAATTCAGGCATAAAATTTGTGTTGGTGCCATAAAAGAGCGTCTGTAGCTTAGTGGTCGAGAGGTCCCGGGTTCGAATCCTGGCCATTACACTACCGACGTGAACCCACTCCTAACACAAGCGATTTAGCTTAGCTGGAGGGGTTAGGGGGAATATTAGTAATTTCGGTTACTAATATTCTTTAAAAAAAGAAAATTATAGATATTCAGAAACAGTGGAAGGAACAACTTGGGCAACCAAGCGCAGGGCACGCCTTTGTAGAGACAGTAAGACCCATTATGGAGGATTGGCGACACGGAAGCTTCTCGTTCCACCTGCTTCGGATCAGGAAGGAGCCAACGTCTGAGGGCTATTACTGCGGCGCGGACGAGGACTCGGGGACTGCACACGCTGGCAGAGTGTCAATCGTTTTATTCGTGGGGATTTCCGCACGGAAAATAAACAAGTTATTAAGAAATAACTTTTAGGTCACCATACAATATTTTTTTATACCTATATTATGATCGTATTCATTTAACAGGAATTATATATAGACATCAATATACATACCTTTGAATTGTCTCACGTGAGGTTTGACCTATACTGTCTGAGGTCACATTCAGCGTCGTTCATTATTGTATAATATCATTGATGGCCAAAGACTGAGGATTTATATAAAGTGTCACAAAATTAGGTCTCTGAATTTGGTGAGATGACTTGATATCGACAAAATATGTATTTGAAACAAAAAAAAATATCCGTCAAAAAAAAAAATATAAAAAAAAACACCACCAATGTGCATTGTGAATATTAAACAAGACCACCGGATCAAAATCTGTGGTAAGGAGCTCTTGCACCCGCAGAAAGTGGTAGGTGTTGTACCACGGTAACATGACACTAAAATGACAATTATAATCAGAAAGGAACGCCCATTGGTGGTAAGAGTAAGCGGGACAGACATAATATCTTGTCTTTATCTCCGCTCTAGGTTTTTCAGCTCCAGTTCAACTGGCTCCCAACAAAAACTGACAGATACTATCCGACTAGAATAAGAATGCACTGGTTCCTTACTGGTTCATTATGTGACGGCACGATGACGGCAGTTTTTGATGGGTCGTTTTAAATTATTCTTATAACCATAGACCAGTGTTCGGCAAGTAAAAACCAAGTTTCCCACATATCCTTTAAAAAATATATAGCTGTGTAATTATAAATTCTGAATGCAGTACGTATGAATGAAACAGTGTATAATGTAACAAATCATTATAAATGAGCCAGGCTTCCCATATGGCTGTACAGGGCCCTTCCAATACTAATATAAAGGTTGGGAAATCCTGCCATACCGCAATAGGAAAGAGGCATATGTATGAATGACGTATATTTTATTATATACTAGTGTATATATGAATCTATATTGTATAATATACCAGCACGCATTGATCGATCATGTAGTCAAGTAGGCATATAGCTCGATAGGTAAGGCTTATTTGCCCGGCAGTGATTTATCTGTTCTGTATTAGTAATTTCTGGTAAAGATTGTCAGTTGTGAACCTAAGTTCGGTCCCATCAGAGCTACATTGCATATGTGATAAATTTGGCTTCAAAATAAATCGGTAATGTTTAGTCTGTTATGCCTGTGGGTTCTTTATATGCAAACACATGCAACTGATTATTATCTACATGTTATAATTCGATTATATAGCAATAAACACGAGGTAAAGTAAAAAAATAAATAAAAATTGATTCATTTGTTCAAACATTTTTGAATCATCACTCGTTTAGTATTTACTTAAATCGTTCTTCCATATCCATACATGCGCAGAAGTACATAACTAAGATGAGGTTTTATTACCAATATTATGCGAAATTATCGCTATTTCACAACCTCGGACATTGACAGCCAGTCTATAGCTTCGGCTTTTATTCTCCGTCTACGTGTATCGCGAACGTTTCAGTTAGTTCTAGGTCAGTTTATTGAACATTAACAAAGAATTTTTTTTTCTTTGAATCATTAATACATTTAGCTCCCGATTCAATGAAAAAAGCATGGTGAATAAATGTTTAACATGCGTTAGGTACTTAAGTTTGGGGTGTGTGTTGGGTAACCTCCTCGAGTGTCTCCGATTCCGATCCCGCTGCACTCCGGGGGGAACGGAATCGGAGCGGCCGGTACACCCTGGGCGGCGGTCAATGGCTTCCCCTTCACCCCTTCATAGGGTTGGCATTGATCATCGGCCAATACCCAACGTGGCGGGAACACATCGCTCTCCGTACTCCTCTGCTTTCAGAGGAGACAGGATGAGCGATGCTGTTAGTGGTGAGATGGCCCAGGGTCAGCCGGGGTGCGAGGGATATGCTCTATGGGTAACCTTACACCCCGGCGTCTGAAGACCCGAGACGGCGTGCGGTTTTAGTCGGTGCAAGCCCGACATAACCGCCCCCGCTGGCCGCGGGGCCGAAGGGATTTCCGCACGATAAAAAAAAAAAAAAAAGGTACCTAATGTTTATTAGCTGTATCTATCAATGTACCTTTCAATATCATAGTTACCGATTCAAGATGTCTGATTATTATAGGAACATTCACACACATACGGACCGAAACACATTTATAAATTTTAGTATACTAAGAAAATAGTATTGTTTTGATTTTGTTTTGAGACTTGATAATAATACAATTTATTACTTATAATTTGAGAAAAATTAAAAAGAAACATACTTCATAATCATAATCATTTTTACTAAATTTCATAATAACTCTAGTGACCTAAAAATATATTGACCGATAAAATATTTGTAACATTTGATATCAAGCACTTCACACCTGATTCACCGCATACCACGCCTATGAGCGTTGAGTGGAATAACGTCCAAAGTTCAATAAACTAGTTTAAAAATTAATAACATTAAATATTATACAATGTAAACCACAAAGTATAATAAATGCTCTATATCGGAACAGTTAAGAGATTAATTGGATGTTCATAGCTACCGCAAAGATCCTTCCCCCGAGAGCAACAAAGCGCTTCAAATTGTAAGCTACCCTTCATCGAAGTACCAACTATGTCAAGATATACTCGGATGCACCATATAGATGAGTTGAGTTGTTACAGTAATAGTAACCTGACATATTCCCCTCATTACAATATTTCTTCCAACTGTGTAACTAATATCGATAATTCGGTCAACAGTCTTCTCTTTATCTTCAGCCTAACTTTTGTAGTTAATCCAGATATAAAACATAAGAATAGTTGGTTCAAAGACTGTGCACAGAGCACACTACATTTAAAATTTGAACATATTGATTAGAAGAAACCTACTAAACGACACAAGTATGTCAATGAAGCTCACATGAATTAAGACGTCTTTTTACTAACTCCATAAAATTACGACATAATATTTCACTCTCGTATTGTTTTATGTAGCCATCAACGACAATGCCTCTCAAACACTGTGCTACGAATAAATCTGCAACTCAGTATTTTAAAAATATATATAAGGTATGTGAAAAATAAAACAGATTAAGACATTGTTTAACTACTTTTAGCCACACTACAAAATATAGTCCACTTGATCGTATACGATACTAAATTATTAAGCCTCAACAGAAAAAAGAAAAATATGGTGTGAACCTAGTTCACTATTTTTATCTAGTTATCTAGTAGCCCGAGAATATTAGGATACGAAATAGATCGTGACTTCGCCGTCAGTATTCAATCAATGCACGCGTTTTTGCACAAGTCTTAGAAACAAGCCTATAAATCAATTTTCAGTATATCGTACCGTTTCATCTTAACTATCGCATGAAGGTATTACATAATTAATTCACTATGTTTATGTATTGGGAGTTAAATATTGTGTATTGTATGTTCTAACAATTTAGTCTGTAACAAGATACATAAGATACTTGTAAACACATTATATAGGATGCTATTCCTTTATTCATAGCCAAAGGTCAGTGCGTTGTCTCGAGTAAAGCAATTCTCCTGTCCATCATGTCAATTTTATTGCGTACATCCTAGGTAGCTACCAACCTTGCAAGTAATTGTCCTGTGCAATCGTTTGACACCGTCTCTAACTATCTCTTGTCTATTCTTCCGGGACATTTAACTCAATTCCGGTCACTGGACTCTAGGACCAGAACACCGTTCACAGAATATTTCTCATAATTCCAAGTTCCTTGGTAGTTGAAAGGCAACGGCAGTAATTTTTAGTTTTATTAGTCTCTTAAAGGTTTTTCTCATGTTTTTGCCAATATCAAGTGGCATTAATTTTAATTTGTGGCATTTTAAATTACTCATAAATTGTAGTATTTAAGCGACCTGACCTTGGAGGAGGACTCGATGTTCCATTTTGTAGTAAAATTTATAGCGGTAGTAATTAGACAGTCCTAAAATTCGCGAATAATATTGCAGATTGATAACATAGCCCGGCATTTCTTGTTTTAACATAATCTGTACCACACATAATATCTTAATTGTTTTCTTCTAAAAGGTTTTCATTGGAAGATCAGTTTTATACAATTTTTGTTCACACATGCCGAAATTCCCTAACATTATTATGGCAATCGGGCTTCACAATTCATTATTTTATCACTATCAGTTTTGAAAGCTGTGTGTCAACTCTAAAATAACTGATAACGATCAGTTTTGACAGCTGTGTGTGAAAAAAAAGCACATTAGTAATACAAAACAATGGTTTCTATTTTTAATATGTTTTTTTTTTCATATTTGTCTTATAAACCTGTTATACCAGCCTGGTTCTTTCGACATGATGAGAAATGAAAATCATTCCTGAAACTTTTTTGTCATCAGATATCAAGGTCTGGAGCTCGCCGTGTAGTGCTGCAACAAGCAACACCAGCGATGGCCGGTCGGTTTCGATGCGAGGTTTCAGCTGATGCACCCACTTTTCACACTGAGATACGCTCGGCACCTTTAGAAGTCGTTGGTAAATAATTTGCACACTATTTGTTACTCACACCTTTCACAATATTATCCAATATTACTAGGTCTGCAAGGCGAATCGCTGCTTGCAATGTTGAGCTGAGTGAGACATCGTGAATTAGATTTTGAAAATTTTGAACAGTGATCATTCCTCCGTGGCAAGTCCGATTTTGAAAATTCTTTTTGAAAGTCACAACTCTGGACATGCTATCTGAGCGTGTAAAGTTTGGTCACAGTGTCTCGAGCGGTTATTATGTAATTCCATCTGGAATTTTTTTAACGGTGATCATTCCTGTGTGGTAGCATTAATTTTTTCAAAATATATCCATAAACCTTCCTCTGATTGACCTCTTTAATCATGCTAAATTTGGTTCTGATTGGATTAGTAGTTTAGGAGGAGACCTGTGACAAAGAAAATCCTGAAGTCTGGTCTGGTATGAGGAGCTTTCGCTCGACTTCGTCTCACTCAGCTCAACTAATGTGAAAGTTGTTATTATGGAAGGATGTATGTGTGCTTGTCTGTGTATGTGTAATAATTATAAATAAAGTTTTCAAGTAAAAGATACATAGTTAAAATTAACTTTATATAAAAAATATAAAACACGGTGTGTAACCTGCTGGTATTACTGTGGTAGTATTACTGACGTGACGTAAAGAAATAGTAAGTACCTAGTATTTATTACTAAGTGACAGCGTAAACATGTTAAAGAATTTTAATAAACTACTAGTAGAATTTTATTATTTAAAACTCGGGACCTAACAATGGACGTCGTAGATCATGTTATGCAAAAATATGCAGAAGCTCACGTAAACATACTTCATACATCACTATGTGAATATTGAGGCAATCCAGCTTCTTGACATCACTAACATAATAATAATAATAAATAATAAATATTCTACGACATAGTAAGGAGACTGAAATGGATTAAAACTGGTGTTTTAGTGATAAATAAATGAATGTAGTAATAAATTCTACTCACAAAAAACACATGAACATGAACGTGTTAATAAAAACTAACTAAATGGTCATGGACGCATTCTTAGATTTATTTTTACGTAGTCATTTAGGTGAAATTTATTTAAGTAATTATTAGTCAACAAGGCTAGATTATAATATAAATAAAGTATTGTATACAGTACTTTATTAAGGAAAAAATTTGGAGGTGCTGGAATGGTGCTGGAATTGGAATGTTCGAATTACTGGAATGTATAGAGAAATTGAATACATAAATAAAATAAAGCATTTATTTATTTATTTATTTATTTATTTATTATACACTTTATTGTACACCAGGTGAACATAATATACATTATTACAAGTATTATAAAATACTTGTAATAATACATAATGTCACTTAACTACTTACTTATTGGTCCTAAGATAGTACAAAATAGTGATTTGCTATTTTGCAACTTCTAATCCTCGTTCAGAAAGTTTCGAAGAATTAAAATAGCATTAATTAATAGGTCGTTTTCTTCAGCCCACGTTACACAGATTTTAAACCAAATAATGTTTGGTAGTAGTTGATGGCTCGAGTATTTATTCCCGAAGATCTTTAAGGCGCAAGCCCACCTCACCGGCAAGCCTGGTTGGGGATCAGACGGCACTCAATTCCGGAAAAGCGAATGTAAACGAATCAGGAGCAGTAGTCCCGGGCTTCAATGTGTTGCAAAATATTTTTGCAACCGCAATAGGTGCTCGGATGATGATTATGATGGTCAATTTAATTTGTAATGTAAAAAGAAGTTTAAAAACGTCTTTTGTACAATAATACGGGAGTGTTGTTACACCAAATAGTTGCACACGTTACTAGTATCTGGTTATGCTTGTGTTTAAAAAAAACTGTATTAACTACTTAAATATTAACATTTCTCACATAAGAATAAACATAATAATATGATAAAATTTTAAAATAAAAAAATTCCCAGATTTTGTTATGACAAAGTTGGTTCATATTAAATATTATTATATATATATTATTTCAACAATAAAAATTATTGAAAGAGAAAAGCTTGTATACCCAGAGATTTTTGTGTTCCACCGTAGTACTAATTTAATAAAAAGGTGATCTGTGTAAATATCTGGGCGTAACAGAAAACACTTTCTACTGTTGCAAAATGTAACTTTATATTAAGAATTTGTACGACTGTACTATCAGTATGCAAATTTACTGAATTTACACTACACAACATTATGAAAATAGACTAACATATTTTGACGAAATGACTAGCTACACTGTCCCAGTTTTGTAGGGCAAAAACAATCGTAAAAGTTTAAAAACAAATTATTATCCCATGCCACGAGATTTGACTTGTAATGTTCTTACATTTTAAATTGGGAAGAAAATTTATTTCAATGAAATCAAACACTTTCAATTTTTTGTATATTTTTTAGAGTGTATGGGACGCTTTTATTTATCGTGCCGCCGGCCAGCTGGGGCGGTTATGTCGGGTTTGAACCGACTAAAACCGCACGCCGTCTCGGGTCTACAGACGCCGGGAAGTAAGGTTGCCCATAGAGCATATCGAGATGGCCCCCTCGGGTTAGGGAACCACGGTGTCCACGTCTTGCCCCGGTTTTTTTTTTTTTTTTTTTTTTTACCTACCCCCGCTGTGGAGCGGGGCCTATTTTCACTTTTTAATTAAAGGCTTCCTAATTTAATCCTATGCTTTCCTCTTTTATTCCGAGTCTCTTAGGCATACTAGTTCTAGCTTGTATTCTTCTCGCACTTTCATTCGTCCTTTCATACTCTGCAGGGATATGGGGGCATCTGGGATTTTGTGTACCTATTCTACACTATGCTAATTTTCTTTCTTTATTGTTTTTATTGACAAAAAATATTTTACATAATCTTCTTAAATTATTACTTAACTTCTAATACATATGTTTTTCTCTTAATCGGCTATTACATCTTTCTTTTATTTTTCTTATTCTATATTTCTTATATATAACAATTAATTTGGAGCTATAAGTTTTTTAGCTTGTAAATTCCTAGGCTAGGCGACATTATGCCCAGCATAAGGTGCTAACATAAGTTTTTATACTCTGTTTCGATCATTGGCAATTCTGACGATTTTGGTAGCATACTTGATTAATGACTCCGTGTGTTGTGACGTGATTTGTGTGATGCCGTGCGTATCCAGTTTGACGCCAGTGGCGATTTCCAAATCCAGCCTGTCCTTGGCGTGGATTGGACAGACCATCAGGAGGTGGGCCACCGACTCCGGGACCCCAGGCTCACAGGCACACGATGGGTCCGCCTTACACTTGAAGCGAGTCAAGTATTCTGCGAACCCACCGTGCCCCGTGAGGAATTGGGTTGTTTGGCTCTCGATGGTAATCCTCCTGATGATCCTGTACGCCTCTATCGCGCAGGGGAAAAATATTTTTGTGGTTGAAGCCGTTTCACCTTCCTGGTAACGCCTGTTCCATTCGTCGAGAGAGCCCTGTCGAATGGTTCTCTTGACGAATGAAACAGGACATAGGTCGTAGTCAGGTTTTTTCTTTAATTTTTGGGCAGCCTCCTTAGCGAGGCAATCCGCCCTCTCATTACCCTCGAGGCCGACGTGGGCCTTAATCCAGTAGAGAGAGACGCTCTTGCCCTGCTGTTTACAGCGACCAAGAGCGCCTCTGGTCTCTACGGATAGGGGGTGATGAGAGTGCGGATTGACTACACTGAGGAGCGCTGCTCTGCTGTCCGAGAAGATGACGAACGCGGCAACGCCGTGCCGCTCTGCCTCACACGCCGCTTCACGCAGAGCCAGGAGCTCCGCCTGGTAGACGGTACAGTGACTTGCGAGAGCGAGCTTGCGGGCCTTGGTCTCTGACTGCTTGTTCCACACAGAAACAGCAGCCCCGACCCGGCCCCCAATCCCGCTCCCGTCAGTGTAAATGCGGATGTCGTGCGGTCTAATATTATTTAGTTGTTCCTCGTCTACCACGCAGTCGAACTCCAGACGCGTGCGCTCCGCGGGGTGCGGGGCCGCCAAAATGGGAGCCAGCCGCTCGATCTCCCTGTCCCCTAGCCATGACTGGGACACTCCTCTCTTGACCTCATATAATGAGGCCACCTCCCGAACTCGGAGGTCCAGAGGGAGTATCCCAGCCAGCAGCAATGCCGAGTTCAGGGAGACCGTGCGGTAGGCCTTCGTCAATTTTTGAGCGAACACACGCTGAACCGCGTTCAGCTGCTTCCGCACGCATTGTTTTTTAGTGGCCTCCTACCACACACTGGCTGCATATAAGATGACAGGCTCTACAACCGCAGTATAGATGACCCGGATCACCTCGGGGTTAAGCCCCCAGGTGATCCGGGCCGTCCGTGCGTCTTGCCCCGGTTTGGGGGAGGGGCGCTAGTCGCCCCGCCATCCCGGCCTGCTTCTGCTGGGGTAACAGGCGGCCTCACCTGCCACCCCCAGGCCTGCGCTCATGGAGGACGGAGGTCGTTAAGCGACCTTCCTTCCAGATCCCATGGCGGAGTTCCGGCAAGGAGACTCGCCGCCTCAAAGGAGATCGTGCGGTACCCACGGATGACCCTGAGGGCCATCACCCGCTGCGGAGCGCGCAGCATCCGCACACTTCTGGCCTTCAGGGCTTCCGCCCATATTGGGCACCCATACAGGGCCATGGACCGCACGATCCCCGCGTAGAGTCTCCTGCTGGAGTCATCGGGCCCCTCGTGTTGGGCAGAAGCCATGGCAGGGCGAGAGCTGAGCCCTTCAGTTTGGGGACAGAAGCGTGTCTGTAGTAAAATAATTCTTGTACCGGTGGAGTCACGATCCATGCTCAAAAAGACTAGTGACGAACTAGTAACTAGTTGTTATTGTCATTACTACAATTGGTGTTTGAACTTAAAATATTGACAGAATTCAGCAGATTGCACTTCCAGTCGAACTTCCACCCCCACTATTAAACCTTTAGGCTCAATATATATACAAATAATTATTTTATTAATATCTTTCACCTTTACATACTAATGTATATTTAATGGAATAAATAAATCATTTCATACTTGTATTCATGCCTACTACAATGATTAATATATTATACTATTCTATTCTATTACTGTAATTTCTTTCCATACTATTTACACCGAGCGTGGCGTGAATATAGTGCATCGCGGCCACGCCCCGGCCGATCAATGCTTTGCCACATGAAGGTGACCTTTAGTCGCGCGTATGCTTCAAGGCCGTATGTTCGTATCGTTTGTTGACCCGCACCGCCGCGCGTGCATCATGTTAAAATTATTGTTTTTAATTGTTTCTAAAGTTTCTAAACTTTGCATATTTGTGTAAACTGTGTCACTGTGCTATCTTCATCTTCTCCTTCTAATTTCTATTAACTATATGTACTATTGAGTGTTACTGTGTCTATCTGTTTTCAATGGACTTCTTCTGTGCTGTGTACCTACTTCGTATTATTTACTACGTTACCTAAGAACTTTTAGGCGCACCAGGTACGTGAACTATTTGTGTTACGACATCTCACACACACCTACAACTGGTGACCCCGACGTGACTGGGACTAGCGAGGAAGACTGTTCCATCAATGGAACCAGCGGCATCCAGGTCCGGCTTACCGTCACTACACAAGACTGGCACGCTCCACAAAAGAGCTAAGACAGCTGACTCATCGCAATCAACCTCAGGTCTTGGAGGGGAGTGATGTGGCGATACCACATATACCCAGGGCCATCTAGCAACAACAAGTTGAACTACTTCGAAACTACTACGTCACTACCAATCCTGAATCGCGAAAGTGAAGTTCGCGCGCTGGTATAACATATTATAACATATATATGACATCCCAGTGACAACCATTCGGCCGCGGCCCATCAGGCGTGATCACCTTGCCTGGTCGGAGGATCCTCCCTTTGTGTTGGAGGAACATCACACCCCTTTCCTCCACACTGGTGACCCCTGTTTTGAACATTGAAAATAAAATGTGTGATAGCAGTGACTCCATAAAAACCGCCTGGTC
This sequence comes from Cybosia mesomella, assembly GCA_946251805.1. Lineage (NCBI taxonomy): Eukaryota > Metazoa > Arthropoda > Insecta > Lepidoptera > Erebidae > Cybosia > Cybosia mesomella. The sequence goes on from OX276393.1 coordinate 22,514,739, forward strand.
TAATGCGGGTCAAAATATTACAAATGCGTACGCGGCCCCGCCGAGTAGCGGCTCATCGAGTGAGATCTCAGAGCTAAGGAAGATGGTGGAGCGTCTCGCGGTCAAGATTGACGAGCAGTCGCGTAGGCATAGCCGGCCTCACGACCGGTTCAGGTCCCAACGTGGGCGATCAAACTCTTGTTCTCGGGCCAGATCAAACTCCAGTTACCACAAGCATCCTATTTGTTGGTACCACGGCAGATTTGGGCCTAAGGCTCCGTGTGACTATGGTAAGTCGGGAAAAGACATAGGCAGTCGCTCATGGCGACTGACGACTGCCCGATATCTTCAGGTCGCCTCTTCGTCACCGGCCGCAACACGAACACTCGGTTCCTAGTAGACACGGGAAGTGACCTATGTGTGTTCCCCCAGTCTGCATGCCGTGACAGACGTACAAAAACTGAGTTCCAGTTATGTGCCGCTAATGGGACTATTATAGACACTTTCGGTAGCATAAACATTAATTTAAATTTAGGTTTAAGACGCGACTTTCCGTACCGTTTTACAGTGGCTAACGTTACTAGAGCTATAATTGGTGTAGATTTCCTTAGTTTTTATAACCTTATTGTAGATATCCGTAAACTACAGATAGCTAGGAAGGAATTTGAACTCCTGTTACGTAACGGTTCCGTGTGTACCTCTGAAAGCTCCTGGGCTTCTCCCTTACACCTAGTTCCGAAAAAATAACGGACCCGGATCTTCGAGGACGACATCCAGAAGACAATACAAACCAAATGGCGTGGAGATGGCCATCTCCACGCCATTTGGTTTGTATGAATTTTCTTTTATGAGTTATGGTTTGAAGAATGCAGCTAATGACATTATAACCTTAATATTCATTGCGACATTGTTTTTTGCGACATATGTTTTCACTATCCCCCATATATTTTCTATAGGATTAAACTCCGGATGGTATGGTGGTAAACGCAGCACAGTATGACCGTGCTGTCGTAATATTTCGTCTATCTTGTACTCTACAAATCTCGCCTTGTTTTGCAGAATCAGTTCATATAATTAAGGCTTAAGCAACGTGGATGAATGCTCAATGTTTCGAAATGTCAGCCAGTCAATCATTTGCTGTTTTCTAGAATTACTATTCGGTGCAGGATTTTGTATTGAGTTATGATATGGTGCGTTGTCAACAACAACAACAACACTATTTGGTTGTAAGTTGGGTATTAATTGAGTTTGAATCCACCTTGAATAGTTGTCATAGTTCATATTGTCGTGGTAAACCCCCACTTTTTTGGTTGGCTTTAAACATAAGCAATGCATTTGGTATAAAGCCCTCCATACCACCGGCATGAACAATGATTAAGCGGTTGTCTTTCGATATATGTTGCTTTAAACCTGAAGAGCTTCCATCTGACCAAGATTTCGAGAGGGTATGTGATGTATGTATATATGTTTCGTCGGTGTAAACAATTGGTCGGCGTTGTTCACGATATTCAGCAATTTTCATCAAATAATTAATTCGCAAGTATCTAATTTCGTGTTTTTCCATAAGAAGTTTCCGGTTATCTTCTGTTTGCTTCCAATTAAAACCTAATGACATGACGTGTTTTCGTAACGTGCTGACACAACCTTTATAATCGATATCTTCTTTCAATTTTGCGTGCAAAGTTTTCAAAGTGGGAACTTCTTTATTTGTGATGTGGAAATCATGAATTGTTCTTCTGATAACTTGCTGATCAAAGTTATCGATTACTATAGTGGGTTTACGATTCGGTTTCTTTTCAGGAGATTGAAATGTTACTTCCTGATCTGAAGGACAACATTTGCTTTCTGATACTACCTTTCTGACGGAGGCTATTGAAATTCCTGTTGATTTAGCAACTAATTGAGTGGGGGTCATAATACTGCTCGGGTTGTTATTACACTCATTTTCGAAATATTTGTACAAACAGTACAAAACTTCTTTAGTTTGAGAAGTCAAAGGCTTGCCTCGACCATGTTTTAACACTGGAGCCATTTTGAATTAACAATATAAAGTTACAACACTTACACACAAATTAAACACTTCAACAAATATTATAACAATAATTACAAACAATAACAACAATCAACAAATACAAAATTTAACAATTAAACTACGTAATAATTATAGTTTTTGAATGAAATGTGTGCTTTATGTTCTAACAGTACCAAGCGACTGACGCCGGACTGCCTTGTCTTTCTCTTGATCTGAGTTTTAACAATTTCATTCATCTTCTATTTTCAAATTTTCTAATACTGTGTACAGTGAAATTAGTCTCGAGAAATTTTTGCATATGGAGATTTGCATTATTTGCATTTGCAGGAATGGAGAAAAGCATGCTATTGAGGAGGAAAACAAATATCAGGGTAGAGACGCAGCTTTAGACACAATATCAGAACGAATCATAATTAATTTAAATAATTCATCTGATGAAAGCGAGGATGGGGATGATTGTGTTATGCCTGGGGTTGATGAATTATTAGAATAAAACATTTATGGCCGGAGAACACCTAATTCATACACGTCTTCACTGAAGTGAAAACCGGCATTCACTGCTGGTAATGTTTGGAACTGGCTTGTCTGCCTCATACAGTTCCATAGATTACAATGCAGTGGATACACATTTTCACGTCCGTATTAGTACGTAGTGCGTATGCGTAGACGTGTACGCATTTGGTGTGCTCCAGCCACAAACGTATATTACCTTTAAAAAAATAAAAACTAAAAATAAAATGTTGTTTTTTTTTTTATTTGCTGACCATACACTACTACAAACGCAAAAATTTCTCCAAGCTAATTTACCTGTACTGTGTAGAAAAAGCTTAGCGATTATTTCATTATTCCACGCGGGTATAGAGATGCGAACAGCAGCTAGTATTATTAATAAACTATAAAACTAGTATGAATTTCAACACAAAACTCAGGCCCTATATCGTACTCAACTTCGTTCATGAACCTCCTTAAATTATAGGGCTTTACCTGTCTCATCATGACGTGATTTTCTGTCATGAATCACGACTGACGAGCTCATTTTGTGTGACGTCTTCTCGCTACGTGAATTAATTAGGTTGAAAGGATTTCGTGATATTAACGTGGCATATTCAATGTTGGCCTCACTATTAACGTGATATTTACAAGTACACTCTCACATCTTAACAAAGATTAGGCTCATTACGTATTCTGAAAACGTCCGGTGGTATTTATTTGCAAGGGAGGCCTCATAAAGTAAAATACATTCCTAAATTCAGGGAGATCTAATTGAATGCGTTGATTTGTTCGCCATGAACGCAAACCTACTGAACGGATTTGACGCTTTTTTCTATTAAAAAACCGGCAAAGTGCAAGTCGGACTCGCCCATGAAGGGTTCCGTAGAAGCAAGTAAATTTTTTGTATGTGAGTTGATTGTATGAAAGGTAAATTGCGGTTTACGATTTATGACTTATTAAAAAAAATACTTACTAAATCTCGTTCAGACCAAAAAAAACTAAAAAAATATATGATGTACATTACCATGTGGTAATGTACATCATATATTTGTTTTAGTTTTATCATTCTCTTATTGTAGAAGTTACATGGGGGAGGGGGCACATTTTACCACTTTGGAAGTGTCTCTCGTGCAAATTATTCCTTTAGAAAAAAATGATATTAGAAACCTCAATTTCATTTGTTAACACCTATCTATAAATACCCGAAATCTCTAAAATGCTGAGTTACAGTTCTAAGTATGGGGAATCCCCAAAAATTTTTGTTTTTTTTTTCTATATTTGTGTGAAAATCTTAATGCGGTTCACAAAATGCATCTACTTACCAAGTTTCAACAGCATATTTCTTATAGTTTCGGAAAAAAGTGGATGTGACATACGGACGGACAGACAGACAGACATGACGAATTTATTTATTTAAGCATATTTCGTTTTTAGCCGTTTGGCTACGGAACCCTAAAAAGGGCTTGGTCAGACTTAAAATCAACCGTATGTTTGATTGCAATTGGTTAAGTAGAACCAGAGATATGACCAAAAAACGATAATCGACCTCCGCGCGAACGGAGCTGCGGGCATCAGCTAGTGATATCATATAATAGTATATAAACACGTATGAGATGTGTGAGGGTTTATTGGGCCCCAACAAAACCTTTGGGGCGAAACCAACCTCATTTACCTGTCACCTGCTGATTAACAGACGAAACTCTGGCGCAGGCTTTTCTCTCGAGGTTGGGAGGTCAGATGGCAAACGCTGCCGTGAAAGCCGTAGGTACAAATTAAAAGGAACAGAAGGTGTAAGCGGACCGGGCTCAAACGCAACCGGGAACAACGCTAAGATGATGAAGAATTTATACACACATCTAATATGCCTATTCATCTGTTTTAAAGATGTTTTAAAGCTCAGTATTCATATGGTGATGGTTATATATACCTGTCACTACACTTATAACTACCACTCGTTACAGTTAGCATGTTCGAGAAATATTGTAACAATGTTAATTATTATACAGAAGCTCCAGAGTGGGCTCCTAAGTTGGTGTCAGACCGGTCTTGGTATGGCGTGGGTTCAACTTTACGAGCTACTTGCGCGTCACCACCTGCTCATCCTCCGGCTAATTTGACATTCGCACTCAATGGGAGAGAGGTAAGACCCACTCAATTACATTATAATAACTGAGATTTATATGGTTCTCAGGGCCAAAAGACGAAGTTTTTTTTTTGCATTGGGTTCCCTAACTATGTATAAATTACGCTGTACGCTATGCCAAAGTTTGTGTTCATTTGATTCAAAGAAAATAGCCCGTGCCAGTCGGATATACAGAGAGACAACCAAGAAAATAGCTTCATAAGTGGTTCATTAGTTTATCTTATGTACGGAAGTCTAGTAGACGACTTTGAGTTATTAGCACCACGTCACAACTAGAATAATTCTTCTTAGACCTAACGAAAGCATTCGACATAAAATCGATTGTTACAGTACGTAATGAGGCAACTATACAATTATACTGATATCAGAGAAATAGTTGTAGACAGGTTTTAAAGAAAAGAAAAGAAAAGATCTTTTATTGTGATTCTAAAGAAGAAAAATAAAAATAAAATCAAACAATTTGCCTATCGCAATCCATTGTTGGACATAGGCTTCTCCCAATGCGCGCCATACCTCCCGTTTCTCCGCCTAGCACATCCATCTATCCCAGCTTCCTTTTTCACGTCATCAGTCCATCTGGCTGGGGGGCATCCCACCTTCAGTTTACCGGCTCGCGGTCACCATTCTGGGACTCGTTTGCTCCAACGGCCTTTCTTTGATTATTCTGCGAGCTATGTCGGTATCTTTAGTCGTTTGTCGGATGACCTCATTGCAAATTTTATTCTTTAAAGAAACTTCAAGCATAGCGCCAGATACTTCTGCATGGCATTACGCTGAACTGGCTCCTTTTTTGGTGCAATGTGGAGTAAATGTTTTTTACTTTGGTTATGTAAATTGTATTGCACCAAAATAAAGAAATTTTTCTTTCTTTCTTTCTTTCTTCTTTCTCGCTCAATAGCCCGCTGCGCAACTTTAAATCAGTTGACTAGCGCCACCGTGAGTGTCCACCTTTCGGCACCGCAAGCTATAACTGGCAGGACGTACCGGTCGAAGACCTTCGTTTATAGCCAACCCAAGCTCAATAACCTACCCAGGGTAGACATATTCTTGAACAACTTCGAGTGTCGACCCTTCGACGTCGGCTGTGCAGCATCTCGCCCAGCTATTCCAGTAACTCCGCATCTATGACAATATCGTACGCGAAGTTTAGTTTAGCTTAGTCCCCGTCCAGGTCAATCCAGTGTCTTAAAGACGGCCTCCAATACGTTAATGAATAATGTAGGGGATATGACACCCCCCTTTCTCACTCCGCGCTGTAGAGTTATGGGATTCGTCTTCTGGTCTTGGAGCTGCACGGACTTGGTGGCAGTGTCAAACTGACATCTCATCACCCAAAAAAAAAGTACTTTATGTAGTATGTATTAATTTTATTCAATATGTATTAAAGTAATTACGAGCCGTTAGGTACTTAACGTTTAAAAAGATGCAGAAATATACATATAGAGACCGTAATCTTAGCAATCCATGGATTCTCCGTGCGGGTGCCGGGTCCATCGCGTTGCTGAGTTGGGAACTCGGGACAGTGCCTGGGACTTGCGACCCAAGTGTAGGTTTAGAAGGGGCCCCTTTTGTTGATGTACATCAACACTCACCTTCACTACCCAAGTTCCCCTCCCTGCCTAACCAAATTTGATACGAACCTACTAGTGCCGCTTTAGACATTCGTCCTAGTAATGAGCTTATTGTAGCTCTCGATAGGCCTAGATCTTTAAGTAGGTTATAGAGAGATTTTGCTGGTATACCTCTCGCTCCCACTTCCACTGCATACAAATTAACCACGTAACCGTTTTTGATTAATTCGTTTGTGAGATCATAGTATTTATTTTTCTTTATTGTGTGGTCCTTCGGTATATTTGTTTCCCACGGTACAGTAAGTTCCACAAGAACCACATGTTTTATTCTCTTAGAATATAGGAATATGTCAGGTCTAGATGACGAAACCCCAACATCCTCCGGAATTTTGTAGTGCTTTTCATACGTGTCGATTAGGAGAGTCCAATCTGGGGCAGTATCTAAGATTGAATAAGGTTTGTTCCTGGGTGTTATGGATGAACCTTCAGACACAAAGTTGATATGACGTCTGTTAGTAGTCAATCCTTTTTGGGCTCTAGCTACTGCCAGACTCATTGCTTCACGTATGATGATAAGCACCTTATCGTGGCGGCGTGAGTAATGGCCTCTATCGAGAAGCACCCTACATCCTACTAATATGTGTCTAGCCGTCCCTATCGCCTCACCACAAGTATAACATTGTTTTTCTGTGGCCTTCCCCCACCTTACCAGATTACTCTGGTCTGGGAGGGTCATCTGAAAGGCGTTAAGATAAAATTTTAACAGGGCCGGCGACCAGTCATAGATCAAGGTGCGCCACTTTAAGGCCATCGGTATGCAGAACTCTCCCATTGTCAACCATTCATTTTGGATTTCCAAATTCATCGCGTGCACTCGATATTTATCATTTTCGTCTTGTTTTAGAAAGGACTTAAGTATATCCTGGTCCCTTTCTGGCTCTCGTACTCCCAACCCCACTCTGTTTGACTGGGCCCCTATCATAAATCGTTTATGGAATAGTATATCCTGGTCCCTTTCTGGCTCTCGTACTCCCAACCCCACTCTGTTTGACTGGGCCCCTATCATAAATCGTTTATGGAATAGAAGTCTAGATTCAAGCTCGGACGCGTTATTATCTTTCGGGAGTGCCCTGATTGTGACATCTTGGGATTTTCCTAAGATGTGGGCTTTGGTAACTCTAAGATGTTTATAGAGCTCCGATGGTTTCTTAAGTTTCATCCCAAAATTATTTTGATCCCTAAATAGAGCAGAGGAATCAGCAGAGTGCGCTAGTCCAAGCCACGATTTTAGCGATTTTATGACAGTTGCATCTATTTTCGCCAGTAAGGTTTTACCGAATTCATACACCAGAAAAGGCCAAGTCAGACGTGATGTTAAGTAGTTGTCATATATCCAAGCTTTTTTGATATTGTTTAGTGGTATCTGATCTATCTTATTTAGGTCATTTATAAACGTATCGACAACTTCATCTAAGGATGGTGTGCGTCCTTTATAGTCTATCTTTCTCCCAAGAAATTTAAATGGCACCGATTCAGCGACTATGGAAACTGGTTTACCCCCAATGAAGAGTCCCGGGTCGTAAGAGGTAAATTTGGTGTCCCGTCTACCCAGACATAGACAGTGACACTTACTGGGCTTCGTCCTCAGTCCATTTGTCCACGAACAGAACTCATCGACTTCCTTTAATAGTTCCTGACATTGTTTTGGATTGCGCGTCAGTATTGCGAGATCGTCAGCAAAAGCTAAGATGGACTCTGAGTATATGTTATTTACTTTAAACCGATAGCCCCATTTCTTTTCGTGACGTATTAACTTGGTAATTAAGATATTAATTACTATGTTAAATGCTATTGGTGACAAGCAGCATCCCTGAAACAGTCCCACATTATACCGTAATGGTCCTGTGTGTACTTCTTGGAAGCTTATAGCAAATTTTAGCTGGGAGTAATACGACTCGATTATCTCTATGACCACGGGCGGAAAGTTATACCATTGCAACGCGTATACCATAAGGTAATGTGGAATTGAGCCAAATGCATTTTCTAGGTCTATCCAACATACCGTTATCTGTCTTTCGTATTTTCTGGCATCTTTTAAGCTTTCCGCTAACAGACTATTGTGTTCCAGACAACCAGAAATGCCGGGTAAAAACCCTTTCTGGTGGTTAGGTCCGAAATACCTATTGTTAATCATAAAATGACACATTTTTGTTTGTAGAATTGAGAAAAATATTTTTGAAATTGTGTTAGTTAGTGCTATCGGTCTAGTATCTTTAGGATGGGTCACTTCATGTTTTTTTGGAATGAGAACGAAAACCGCTTCGCCAAATGCGACTGGTATATTCTTTTCTGACCAGATTTTACTGAATATATTTGTGAGATGTTTACGAACTGTTGGACATTTTTTATACACTATATATGGAACCCCATCAGGGCCCGGAGCCGATTTAGATGATTTCTTTTTTATTTGTATCTCTATTTCCTCTATGGTAGGTGCATTCCCTTGGAATTGTACTAGAGGGTCGTGAGGTCTTTGGGTTTCCGGTTGATTGTATGGTGTTCTGCATTTAAGTATTTCATAAGTGTTTTTGTAATGTTCGTAAGTTTGTTCTTTGGTCAGAAGAAGTTTACCATTTTGGCTTTTAAAGATGTTTTTTGAGTACTGAAAAGGGTTTTTATCAAAATTTACTTCGTGCCTTGCCCTATCGTAACTATCGCAATTGTTTGCTATTTGTTGCGATATACCTTGTATTAGTTTAAGAATTGATCTTAATGCCCTAGACAGTTGGTGACTAAGATGATAATCGCCCAAGGCTTTGGCATCTCGAAGTTTTTTCTTTAGCTCCCTTTTCTTTCTCCGCAATTTAGTTTTAAAAGAGTTTTCTTTAATTTTAGGAGCATGGTAATTTGGAGGTGGATAATGCTCACTAAAATACGTATAAATTGTATCTTGGAAAGTGTTTACTTGGCTATTTAGATCTTGTTTCTTGCCTGGATGTTCTAGCAGAATGGCCAAATTTTCGTCGTGCACTTTCCAGGTTGAGTTTTGAAGGCTCGGAATGCTAAGACGTGTCCGGATATTTATGGACTCCTGGTTACTTTGACACGATGGTTCACCATGGGATGTATGAGGGTCAACTCTATCCGTAGTGACTGATGAAGTTCTTACCGACGGCTGTCGTGCTTCAACACCATGTGTATTCAAATGTTTGATGTACCAAGCTCGCCTCTTGTATTGTTTCCCGCACGAGGGGCATTTCAAATCCGTATTATCGCCAGAGTCGTCGTTTTTTCCTTCCGGTGGACAGATCTTCCGCCCCCCCTCTCGGACTGTCCTGGGGGTATTTTTCTTATTCGGACTTTTAGCGATTATATTCTCGGGTTTGGCTTGCTAGGCCGTCACCCTCGGCTGTCTTTCCAGCAGTCGGACGTCTTTCCGTCTGTCAGCTGTCTTTCCAGCAGTCATCTGTCTTTCCAGCGTCAGCCCGTCTCTCCGGGCTGTCATTTAAAATGAGACCGTAATCTTAGCAATCCATGGATTCTCCGTGCGGGTGCCGGGTCCATCGCGTTGCTGAGTTGGGAACTCGGGACAGTGCCTGGGACTTGCGACCCAGACTATAAGAGACTTTATTCCGTATTCCGTACTGATAGGTACCTAGTTGGTGTGGGGTGTGTGTTGGGTAAGGGGTGTGTGTTGGGTAACACCGGGGTGTGTGTTGGGTAACCTCCTCGAGTGTCGCTCCGATTCCGATCCCGCTGCAGTCCGGGGGGAACGGAATCGTAGCGGCCGGTACACCCTGGGCGGTGGTCAATGGCTTCCCCTTCACCCCTTCATAGGGTTGGCATTGATCGTCGGCCAATACCCAACGTGGCGGGAACACATCGCTCTCCGTACTCCTCTGCTTTCAGAGGAGACAGGATGAGCGATGCTGTTAGTGGTGAGATGGCCCAGGGTCAGTCGAGGTGCGAGGGATATGCTCTATGGGTAACCTTACACCCCGGCGTCTGAAGACCCGAGACGGCGTGCGGTTTTAGTCGGTGCAAGCCCGACATAACCGCCCCCGCTGGCCGGCGGGGGGGTATCCGAAGGGATTTCCGCACGATAAAAAAAAAAAAAAAAGGTACCTAGTTGGTGTAATCGAAGCCGTGGAGAAATCGAGGCCGTGCAGTCCCATCTCCGCCAGGCTATCGTGATGGAGTGGAAGGAACGACTTGGGCGACCAAGCGCAGGGCACGCCGCATTAGCGGCGGTAAGGCCCCTCCCCCAAGCCGGGGCAAGATAGGGACACCGTGGTTCCCAAACCCGTGGGGGCCATCTCGAAACCGGAGATGGCCCAGGGTCAGTTGGGGTTCGAGGGACATGCTCTATAGGCAACCTTACACCCCGGCGTCTTAAGACCCGAAACGGCGTGCGGCCAGCTGGCCGCTGGCCAGCGGGGGCAAAAAAGGAGAAAAAAACTTAGTAATGGAGCAAAGTTTATATATCTCATCTCCTACAATAAACTCTTTATCTTGTGAAGATACGCTTCCAATCTACCCACCGGCTTATAAACACGCGCTAAACACAAATATTGCGGAAATTTCTGCTTGCTGCCAGAGAAGTTGCCTTGAAATTAAGGGTACTAATAGTAAGGTTGCGAGAATATTAACGCTAAGTAGATGCTGCACAAGGGATTCTATAGTACATACTTTAAAGGTGTTTGCTATTTTAGTACATTTAAACATAGCTGTTAATATGCGCGAAATATTGTTTGTTAATATTTGATTAGATTACGTGTAAGGTGTGCGTTAGTTGTTATTATATGGGGTTAACTTTTGTCCTCAATCATAAACTTATGGGATAATACCCGTATATCCAAAATTATTTATATTTGTAGTTAGCCGTGTCATATGCCTATGAACGAGTACCAAAATATGCTATAAATTTCTCTTGACCGCACAACTTTATTCCCAGCTTTATAAAAATAGCCATTTTAAAAATTTGTTAGATTAGCGTTAACCAGACAGCAACAGACAGGGGTTCACGATGTCCAATGTGAACAATGGACCAGTTCCTACTTACTTCACATTGGCGCGACCGTTGTTTTTGCCGTCGTCACTGCCTCTGGGTAGGCGAGTTCATTAATCACAAAAGAGCTCAGAGCTATTCTATACAGCATAGCTACGGAAAATATTTATTATATTTATTAACATCTGATATTTTGTTGTTCTCAGATCGACATTGAATCTCTATTTCATGAATTGCCGTCGTGGTTTAAGTGGGATTTACCACCTAAAGCTGATGTAACAACTACACAGCAACCAGATGATGACATGATCTTTAATATTTTCCACGACGAGAGCAACATACAATATTTAGACGAGTCTTACATAAATCTTCATAAAGAGGAAATCAGAAGGCCTTCGAAAGAGAGTTCAAAGCCGTCATTCGAGAGAACAGGACCGGATAATAGACTGCCTTCAATAGGAGAGGTATCATTTCTAGTTCGGAATGAGGCGTTCGAGCGCGGCAGCCTCCGGCTGACCTGCATAGCGAGTATATATAACCTGTACGCGGCACGCGCCGAACTAATTTTCGATATGGAGCAACCAGAAGTTGCCTCCGTGCTAGGTGTCCGTAATAGAGCAGTTGGTAAGTGCAATCAATACTTGTGTTGTGTCTTCGTGAGACGCTTTTAGTGTAAAACACTAACTTGTAACTAAGTTTTACTTACATTCGTGTTTATTTAAAGACCTTGTTAAACTTTTAGTTGTATATTTTCCTTGCTGTGTTTATGCTATTTGTAATGCTAGTAACATATTATTTCTTAAAGTTGCAATACATCAACAAGCATGCAATCTCGGTTAGTGAATTCTATGAACGCGACTATTATTACTCTTTCATTTACAAAACACACGTTGTTATTGTTACATAATGTTTTTACATAATAGCTATACATGTTGTTCCAGAGTCAACGTCACGCAGTTTTTGGCGAATAGCAACAGCGCTCGTACCATTGCTATACAGTGTACGGTAGTTTATTAGTAAAATAGTTATTAATTGAGTACAAATTTATTTTTAAGTGCTCGGAATTTGCATCAAAATAATTCTCATTGTGTACAGATTCATGAAGCATATTCAGTGCCATTTATATTTATTTCTTACTTCCTTTTCAATATTATGTAATGCGAAAAAATCATAATTTCGTATCAAGTGCTCTATGTATTGTTATAAGAGATTATTTATGGTATGTTTAGCTATAGGTCAGACTGGCCAAAAATAGTTGTTAAATGAAGTTAATAACAATTTAAGAGATTAGAAGAATGTTATAATAAACTTAAAAACAAAATATTTTAGCCTAAAAAGCAAGATTGTTTTATCTATTCTGTTAAACGAATAAAAATATACATGAGGCGGTTTATCAAAGCAGCATTTAATGACTTTTGGGTAAATTTTAATGAAAAATAGCTTATTATTCTGTACACCGCGGTATCAGTAATGTAATTAGACCTCCACAGTCCAAACTGTGTCCAAAATAAATTGTGTAATAGACGTTCCATGAATCTAAAGTTGCCAGCTAAGGTTTATTGTAAAAATAGTACCTACAAATCAAATAGGTATAGTTTAAAGATTTGTTATATTCTAAATAGCGTATAACTTGAAGAAAAATGGCTGCTCTTCCATTCCTGTGTAATATTGATGGTAGATATAAACAGGCGTTAATTTCTCTATGATTTGGGGCGTATATCCCTTGACAAAGACTGACGTTTAAAGTGAAAAGAAATATTTTATTTATTGTACATAAAATTAATTTATTGTAAAGTCTACTAATTTGTTAAAGATAAGGAACAAAATCTACCAAAACCTTTCTTTACTGCTTATTTTATTACTTCTAGGAAATTTAAAATTTCAGATGTGTCAATGAGGCTAGTAAAATGTTAATAAATATTTGTAAATATATAGTTATAAGATCATACACTACGTAAGTGTTTATGAATGAATAGAATAAATGGGATGTTGGATTTTGTCTAAAATGAGTTTCATTCAACTATGTACATATTAATTGATTACTTCTAAAGAACCTCTTTACATTTTCACATTTATACTTGCGAAAGTAGGTACTTTAAGAATCTGACATCAAAAAATGATATTATACTTATGGGGTATTGATAATAGAATTTGTCGCCAGTTGTAGGTACTTTTAAAACGAGTTACGAAGTAATTTCCCTTTTGTAGAATTCCACCTAAGCCACAATCAATCATGCCAGAAGATCGAGTCCACAATAAACAGTAGAAAATCCGGCCATTATCCTTATGGAGCAAATCATTTATTGAGCACTTACACTGGCTGAGAAAATGGATTATTCAGTTCCGAATCAAGGATGATGTATTAGCCATGTTTACTTATATGTAGCTATTTATAAAAGATAACAAAATAGAGGGATTATTGAATTATAACGAACAATATTTATGAGTCAAACAAACCTTGCCAACGTTATATTATATTTCACCAAAAACATTTTCATGTGAAATGACGCCGAGACGAGTCTTCTATTAGCTTATTGTAAAAAACTTATCAGATCTTATGGAGAGCCAAGCTTCTAACTCTTCATGCTCTAACCTAAAACTCTAAATCTCATCATGGCGTATAGTATTCAGCGTGAATTTTAGTCTTAAGTCCTCTACAAATCTTACACCTTAGTCAAAATGTATGGACTGGCCGTTTCGTAACAGTGACATAGACACTCTTATGGGTTCATGAATAGAAAGTAATTCACTATTAAATAGACGTAAATTTTTCCAATAGATCTTTAAATAACAGATTAGGTATATACCTAAATATAAATACACACATAAATAAATATATATTGATATATATAAATAAAACAAAGTTGTGTTAATGATGACCGCGATGAAGTCGAGAAAAATCGGCCCGGGACCGATTTTCATGATCTTTTGATTTTTTAGATTTGTCTCCGTCTCTACTGTGGCTTTTGTTTTTTTTTTTGCTGTAACCACCACGGTTACTGCCCCACAGGTAGTACCGAGAGTGGGGGTAGTAATGGCAGATCGAACCGACCAAAATCGCATGCTGTCTCTTTACCACTAGTTACGTCCCTTACTCTTCTCCATATTTATTAACCCTATTACCTCTAAACTCTTTTCATCCTACCACTTGTATGCTGATGACTTACAAATTTACACACACGCTCTACTCGAACAGCTATCTGAAGCAGTTGATATAATATACAGATATTTAAAAATATTGCTGACCGGAGCACAGATCATGGTCTCACTGTGAATCCCTTAAGAAGTCAAGTCATAATGATGCTGATTTCAGAAATTGAATGGACTGAACTGTTTCGCATGGTTTTCGATGGCAAACCAATCCCCTTCAGCGAAAAAATAAATAACCTGGGAATCTACTTTGATAATAAGATGTCTTGGGTCCCTCAACTGCAGGAAATTAGTCGCAGGTTTTTTGCTTTAGTGGGATCCTTGAGAAAATTGCGTAATTTTCTTCCCATTACTGTCTCTCCTTTTACCAATTCTCGGCTACACCGATGCCACCTATCTATATTTAACTGGATACAACTAGATAAACTTTTGCGTCTTCAAAACTTCTGCATTAGGTTTATATTTGAGTTACGCAAATACGAGCATATCTCCGAATTTCGTATCAAACTCAAGTGGCCTCCAATTTGACTTCGGCGAAATGCTCATATTCTATCTCTCCTTTATAATATCTTATTTCATCCTTGTACTCCCACCTACCTTAACGAACGCTTTGCGTTTCTAAGTGACAAACATTCTAGGCCCTTGAGATCGACGGAAAACCTACGTCTGAAGATACTTTTGCATTCCACAATATTTTTAGACAAATCTTTCACAGTACAGGCTGTGTGGAATGCATTGTCTGTGTATATAAGACAAGCACTTAATGTTTTTAAAAGAATGGTGACTCATTACTACTTGTCATTATGACTGCTCTTTATTTTATTTTATGTATTTTATAGGTAATATTTTGAAACAGCATGTAATTCGTTTCCAAGTAGTAATTCGTTTCTAAGCGCCAGTGCTGTATTTACCTCTTTTCAATAGAAGATAATTGAAATGCTAAAGCAATAATTTATTCAAATTGTTTTACCTTCAGCATACATCGCTATTCGCCAGTGATATAGTAAAACCAATAACAATTAGTTACTTCGTTCGAAGGCTTACGCCAACCGACAGTATTGTTTCTGCCCTTCGTTAGTCAGCTTTTTCATTTACGCAGTTGCATTGATTGGTTGAAATTCATCATGGCTTACAGTCCTCATTCTGTCTGTCCATTGATCATTCTTTCCAGTTTCGTGAAAATGAAAGTTTACTGAATTGGAGACGAAGTTTTTGTTCCCTAACTAACCTAAGCTTAATAACGAGAAACTAAACGATTTGAAAAGAAAAAACCAGAAATTGAAATGTTAGTTTAATAGTACCTACCTAATGTGAGTTTGTAGACTAAATAGGCTACGATGAGGTACTTGTGTGGCCGAGGGGGCCATCTCGAAACCGGAGATGGCCCAGGGTCAGTCGGGGTGCGAGGGATATGCTCTATGGGCAACCTTACACCCCGGCGTCTGCAGACCCGAGACGGCGTGCGGTTTTAGTCGGTTCAAGCCCGACATAACCGCCCCCGCTGGCCGGCGGGGGGGTATCCGAAGGGATTTCCGCACAAAAAAAAAAAAGAAGGTACTTGTGTGGACTTTAGAAGTAAGAACACAAGACACAAACACAAAGACTATAGAATATTGTCATGTAGCATTTGTTTAAATAAATCTACGGACGGTCTTAAAAGCAAAGTTGAAAGTTTATTTGTAATGGCTGCAGGTTAGCTCAACGCAGTGGCAAATGAATAGTACCTAGTCTTACTTAAGTGGTGGTCTTTGTCCGATGCATTTATATTTTTTATTTCTAGGTCGATAGTTTCACCGAGAAAAATGGTTTTTCAAGTAATCCGTTTATCGTATGAACCTTTACGGGTTACGGGGCTAAAAATATTTCCAAGCATTAAGATACTTACTTTTTTCACATTCACAACATATTCCTATTAAGACGGTTGTATACAAAGCGTGCACCAAAAAAGTAAGTAATTATGTAAAAAATCTCAAACTTTATGAGACAGAAATATAATTCAAATATTACTTACTACTATTTGGATCTCGTGCATTATAAGACCAGTTGAACAGGGTTTTATAATTTCCAAGGAATCTCAGTTTCCCATTTCATTCGTCTACTCTTGTCACTTTACGTTTATTTTGTTGGCAGCTGTGTTACATAATCGTTTGTACATCTTTCTAGAGTTTTGTGATCAAGATTTTATTATTATTTACTAAAATTATTGTTTCTACACTCTGTTTGCTTGTCGAGTTTTCCAAAAGTGCTCTTTCAACGGTAAAATCACTAGAGGTCATTCGATTCACTATGGAACTGTTTCAGGGGACCAGTTTTTCTTTTTTTATTCAGAATAGTTAACTGGTGCCACATCTGTTCTTCTTTCAAACCAGCTAAGTGTTGCTTAAATGGTCCATCTATTTTTTAATTTTCAAAGATATTGTGCCTGATGAATTCAGGTTATTACGTCTAAAATTAGCTTTTAAGAAACAGTACTTAGTACACCGACAATCTATCGAAAAACATTATGAATACAGAGAAGCACGCAATTTTATTTTCATTTACTGAACGCCTCTACGCCCCGTGGTTTAGCGGTAGTGCATTCGACGGCTACGATAGGGGGCGCCGCCGCGCCGGTTTCATTCCCACTCAGTGCGAATATTTGTATGTCTATTTGCATTGGTCTGGGTGTTTCTATGTATAATGTGTATGTATTTACAAAAAAAAAAGTGTTTATCCACATTCTGGAACCCATAACAAAAGCTATTTAAACTATGCTTACTTTGGGTCTAGAAAGCGCTGTGTAGAATATCGTAGAATATTTATTTATTTATTTAAAGTTATCAATCAACATTTTAATAGAAAGTAAAGTTGGAGTCGGACTCGCGCTCGAAGGGTTCCGTGCCATTATCTATAAAAACAGCAAAAAGATCACGCTTGTTGTATTGGAGTCCCTCTTAAATATTCATTGTATTTTAATTTAATTATTTATTTTTAAAACATAACATAACATAAACTCACGCTTATATCCCCGAAGGGGTAGGCAGAGGTGCTAGCACCCACGTTTCGCCAGTTTATGTCTTAGGTCCCAAGGTAATAAATAGGTGGTGGTGGTTTTTAAAGTGAATATATAACTAAATATTCTGTGAATATTTCAAGTATCTACGTGTTATCGCTACCAATATCCAGCAAAAAATATCGTGTTTGTTGTACGGGAGCCCCCATGAATACTTATTTTATTCTGTTTTTAGTATTTGTTGTTATAGCGGCAACAGAAATACATCATCTATGAAAATTTCAATTGTTTCACTATCATGGTTCATGAGCTACGGTCTGGTGACAGACGGACGAATAGCAGAGTCTTAGTAATAGAGTCCCGTTTTGCTCTTTGGGTACGGAACCCTAAAAACGATAAGGGCGAACGCGAATGACATGAATTACTGACAGTTAGCGGTTCTGTTAGCATTGCAAAATAAGAGCGATACTGGGAGTAATACCAACGCAATATACACGCAAGCAAAGCACGCAACTGCTGTTCGGTACCCAGTGAATGAAGTATTGTGGCAAAATATTCACTAGACTGATTGCGAATGACGGAGGACCGGGAGCTATGACGCACTTTGAAAGATGCCTATATCTCGAAGTGGACTGCGATAGGTCAATTGTTTAATTGACTAACTACTTTCAGAGCTACACGTTTACATGGATTTTTATTAGACATTTTAAATAGATATTCCAAATTTTTTGTGTTATTATCTAAACGTAAACCATATAATTTTGCATTCACCAGGAAAAGTTACAAAAATAATAAATTATACAAGCCAATATAGGCCAATATCGCAATGTATTTTGGTTTTGTTTTATTTGTATAACATTTGAACTACTTAAAATATCGAGTTTATATGCACAAGGTGAATTAAAAAAAAACTTTTTGAAAATAATCTTTGATTATGTTATTGTTAATAAAAAAAACTAACTTTAACCTGGATTTTAATTATTTTACTCATCTAAAAAAACCGGTCAAGTGCGAGGCGGACCTGCGCACTGAGGATTTCGTACAAAGTGGATTGAGGGGCGAACTAAACGTTGCTGTAGAGCTTCCAGTTTTTTTTTACGTGCCTAACTACATATTTACAGTTTTTGGACCTTTACTTGTGCTATAAGCTTAATAATAGATTTTGGTACCAAGGGAAATTTTGACAAATTTGATGAAATTTGCTACATAAACGGATGTACATACATTTGTTTGCATTGACCTAAAAGTTTGTTTTTTTACACCATATGAAATAAGCTAAAATGACATTACCTATATAAATAATGCAATATATAATTAGATCATTATATGAAAAACAGTAGGTACGTATCTTATTGCATCTATATAAATAAATAAAATTGAAATGTCTGTTTGTAACGTTAACATACCAGCTTTTAAATGAATGCATCCGATTGTATACACCGTACTTACAACTAAAAACATTTCTTTTTACCTTTTGTCTATGTCTTTTTTTCTGTCTGAGGTAATCTTAGAACGGCTGGGCCGATTTTGTCGGGACTTTCACTGGCAGATAGCGAATATTATAAGGTTATGTATCTCTTACCAACTATCTTTTATATGTGGATAACTCTGCGAGCTTTCGAGATTTTATGGTTCATCTTTTCTTTCTTCTTTTCTTTCAGTTATAGCCTAATGATTTATAGTCTAAATTTTTACCATGTTTGAGTTCTAAAGAACTGCAAAATTTATTTATGATCAATAATAGTATAAATTCATTTGGTTCTACTGCTTCTATCACATCTATGATATGATATATAGCGTGATGATATATAGCGCACTTTATGATCATGCCCTAGAAGAATCTTCATACACAATTTCAGCTGAATCTGTTCAACGGTTTTCAAGTGATGCTCGAATATCGATAACAAAAAACAGACAGAAATTCTAAAAATCTCATTTTTGGTAGCGGTATCGCTCCTAGAACCACTATAGCTGTTAATAATAACACCATAAACACCACGTAATTTTTTTTTTAAGTGAAATATCTCAATTCTAATATACACGTGTGTTTTGATGTACTCCTATAGAGGCCTTGGAAGGATTTGAAAGTTTCTGGTGTCATAAAGATCTATTAAGTACGGTGATCCCTTGCCATCAGGTGGGCCATTTACATTTTTGCCGTCTTAATAGTATAAAAAAACCCAATTTAAGATGACCATGAAGTATGTTCAGAAGATCCTGTATAATCCAGGTTTCAGTTATTTGGACCCCTTGGCTGGGGATTGTGATGTCTGTTATTTCTGAACCATTCAACTGGTAGCTGTGAATTTTTTATAGGACAACTTTTATTGCAAGTTCTTTCTTACAAAGAAGAAATGAATGAAATCGGATCACGTGTTAGTGAATTATAGCTTATTTCACATTTTGACTTTCATTCCCATCCCCCACGGGAAATGGGCAAAATTTCGGGACAAAAAGTTTGTAAGAACCTTCCTCACCATATGAACTCAAAACATGTTTAGTTTCGTTTGTAGCCATTCAGTAGTTTCGGCGTGATGCGCGGTTTTTATACAGACAGACAGACAGACAAAAATAATTAAAAAGAAATTTTCGGCTTCAGTATAAGTATATTATTTCGGATTATAGACTGCCCTCCAAAAAAATAATTCAAAACACCTTCGCTGTACAGAATTGTACCTGCTACAGATTTATTATTGGTATAGATAGATGATTACATTTATTTATTTATTTATTTATCCATACCAACTGTTTTTACAGGCATACACTGCAACCAATGCAAATTGGTACTTGAATGAGAAGTGACGATGTTCTTAACAATCGTAAGGAAACCCTTATCAAAATGGCAAGATCTAGGAGTCTAAGCTAAACTGAAGATTAGCTTGAACAAGCTTATGGTGACAATTAGTTATCTATACATATAATAAAATCGTAACGAGGTGAAATCTGTCCATTGAATAGTTTTGCCAATGAAAAAAAAGGGATTTTTAGAATTTTTGTCTGTTCATCTGTTTGTCTGCTTTTTATCATCGATGTCCGAGCATCACTTGAAAACCGCTGAACAGATTCAGCTGAAATTTTGAATTAATATACTTCTAGGGTATGGTCTTTATATAATCAAAGGGTATGGTCATAAACTGTGCTATATGTTATTACGCTATATGTGATAGGAGCAGCATGGTAAAATCGACCAAATCTATTATGGTCGTTCCCTTATTATTACAAAGCAGATCATCACGAAATTCTACAGTTTGATAGAACTCGGACAACGGTCGGACTATAAATCATCACGCTATGGGTTAAAGGTGATGAGCGGTAAAATATTATATTATATATCATATATATCATCATCATCATCATATCAGCCGTAGGAAGTCCACTGCTGAACATAGGCCTCCCCATCGACTTTCATTCCATATTATATCGTCGACTGAAACGAGAGGGACTAGATCCCACGACACAGGGAATCCTAGTGTGGAATTTAGGGAGCCATTGTATGGTTTTTATAATATTTTGAGACGATAAATATATGAAATCTCGAAACTACAGAGTTACCTACGAGTAAAAGATTAGAGACTCAACCATTGATAATAAATATCATCATGCTATTATATTAGGGAACGGGGTAGAATTTATTTCGATTTTACATGTAAATAATTGAAAATATAACGATAACGATAATAATATATGTTGGGTGCGAAACTGCAGAAGTAAACATACCTTGATCTATTCCGAATTTAATGCGGACAAAGTCACAGGCAACAGCTAGTTAATTATAAGTGTTATTCATAATAGCGTGACAGTTACTACATACCATTGTTGTCTCTAGATCTTGTTCTAACAAAACTGCTTTTTCAGCAGTTACATTCAACTACCAATCTGCCCTCGCATCACTTCGGTTTATATGAGTGTTTTAAATAAAGCCTTTATAATTAACGTATGATATAGCACATAATGTACCTTTTTATAGAATTTTTCCAATAAGTATGATTCCGAAAAACTACCAAATGCGGCCTCTCTTTTCATAATTAAACTAGCTTTACGCCCGCGGCTCCGTCCGCGTGGATATCCATTATCGCCAACAAAGTTTTTTTTTAAACTGACGGATTTCGCATATAAACTTAAAATGCCTACTTATTTTCAAAACATCAAGAAGAAGAAGTAACATCAGCCCTTTCCGGTCACAAAGGGGTAGGTTCTCGCTTGCAAAACATATTTATATCAAAATAAAAATATTGCTAGTATTTGAATGCAATTTCCTATTACCTATCCTAAATAAGAATTAAATATAAATGAAATTAAATAATTTCCTAAATAAAATTTAAAAAAATGGTCATGTGGGTAGACAGACAATGGGATCTTTGTTACTACCGATAGAACTAAAAAAGCTTTTGGCTGCGTTGCCACCAGAGAAGGTGCGAGGACGCGTAGCGAAGGATCTGTTTGTTAAGAATCAATAGAATTACTTCATGTACCTAGCTTTAGTTTCATTTTGGTATTGAAAACTTTCAGATTCATAAAAAGATTCAGATATGGTTGAGTTTTCACGTTTTCCCATTTCCATTGATGTAGCCGTATGTATTAATGTGGAGAATAGCGTTGTTTATAGAATATACTGCTTCCGGACTGTATGTGTTTATAATAGCGTTATTTCTTCGTCTTTTTTTTTTCATTTATTTGGATAAACAAAAAGTGATAAATTACAGTAGCGTTGCTTAACTTAGATAAAGTAGAATTAAATTTACCACCAACACCGTTTACCACAGATTAATTATTAAGCAGTCGTTGTGACTTCATTGAACAAAAATAACAATAAGTAGAGGAAATTATTATTGGCTTTACACAATGATAATAATAATTCTTACAGATAAATCAAATTGAAGTGTCTGTTTAGTTTTAATCGTTAAGTATTTATATTTTGGATATTTTCACCGCGTATTAACATGTCAGTGTTTGTGTTTTATTTCTTCTTTACGTACCCGCTCATTATTGGTAGTACGGGATCAACGACGCCTGTACCGGAGACGAAGTGGGCCTGGTGTGCTAGCTGTACATCGCGAGTAGTGCGCGAGGTGACTGGTTTGAAGTGATCGAGCTCCGCTCGTTGGTAGATCACGTGCTCGCGCGTTCTTGCTTGGCTTCGCCACGCGCTTTTGAGGAGCAAAACCGTGTTGATTTATTGTTTTGGATTTTAATGCGCTTGAGGTTCGCGCTGTGTTATACGAACCCGCGCAGTTTTGTTTCGTGAAGAATTTGATTTGGAACTTTAACGGTTTCATTGTGGGCGTCTGAAGATTGGACAACCGTTAGCGATTTAAAGGGAAGTGAAATCTTTTATAATTCTTTTAATCCATTGTATAATACATCCTCAACATACATTAGATTAGGATTAGATTAGGTACATTATCACTGGGTCATTTGTTCCTAATAAGGGGGCCGTCATTCAGAAGGTTAGTTAACAACCCACTTATATATTTCATTTTGTTGAAATTTTATTTATTTGTTTGTTTGTGTAATCGTCGTATTTTGTTTGAAATCGATCGATCTTTTGTCTCGATTGAAATACCACGCGGATTTCGGTTGTAATAAATATACACGTTTGAACGTAGCGGGACGCCCATTTTTGATTACCCTCTTAACTACTTTTCTACTATTTCTACTATTTCATATTAATACTTGATTAATTTTGCCTAAAAGTCAAATGTTGCCTAATCGCTCGCGATCGGAATTTATCCTTTGAATTTGCATGATTGTTTTTGATTTGAATGGCTATTTTAATGGTTGTTGGGACTTTGTGGGATTTTATATTGATCATATTTCCGTCCAAATATTGTTGCTTGAGATCTATATATTGACCTAACATTTTCCCATACTGTGATTTTTTGGTCAAGAGTGAGTCACTTTTGGGGACCGTTGGGTTAGGTACTCAAATGAATTAATAAAATAATATTTGGAAATTTATGTTAATACCTTGGGGAGCTCTCAACAACGTTTTGAAGCCTATCCTGGACATTTTTATTGATTTTAGCAAGTAGGGTCCGGTAGACCCCCAAACAAAAATTGGTCCAATTGGTCCGGTCGGCTCCCAGAACTTATTTGAACTGATTTTTATATTTTTCCCTATTTATTTTCATAAACTTATAATTTTGTAGTATCACTTGTGCCATTTTTTTTTTTTTTTTTACGTGCGGAAATCCCTTCGGATACCCCCCCGCTGGCCAGCGGGGGTGGTTATGGTCGTGTCTCGACTAAAACCGCACGGTGTCCTCCCCAAGTGTCCGTTGCCGTGCAACCCGGGTAAGCCCTCGAAAGGATAACCCCAGGGTTGCCCGCAGTTCTGCGAATCGTATCAACACTGAGCCCGAGCCGACGCGCGCGCGACTTGCTTGCGTGCCGCGTGCTGTGCGCGCTAAAGATCGATACATCTATTCCACATTCTTCTAAAGTCGATTTTATCCAACGACTTAGTGATTGCGAAGTGACAACCGAGTGAGGCTTTCTATGGCTAATAAAAACATAATTATGACTACCTCTTAGCTCTCTTGTTCTGTCTAAGTAGGCGAGTAACGTAAGCGCCGAACAAAATTCTGGCTTGTGCCTAAAAAAGGGTAAGAATAGGGTTGTTTGATTATTACCAGCGCGTGATGTCTTAATAAGTTTCGGTATTTTAATAGTAATTTGTGAATCGGTTTCCACTATATTTCTAATGTCTATCTTGGACAACGTCTGTACCCTATGGGCTGTTGTCAGAGCCAGAAGCACTGCGCATTTTTTGGTCAGTTTTTCCAGACACAAAGTATCATTTGGGTACCACTTAGCAAGTTCTTCTAGGACGACCGACGTATCCCAGGTAACGTCATACTTGAGAGCGGGAGGTTTCAGCCGAAACACTCCTTTAAAAAAACGTTTTACTCTGTCGTCCATCGATATGTATGAACCCATTAGCATTGATAATGCGGACCTATACGTATTAAGAGATCCGTACTGGGAACCAGAATTAAACAGATGTGTGTTGTAGGAATAGATTCATCATAAAAGTTTAAATCGTTGTCCCTCGTATAGGCGAACCAACATTTGAGACAAACGTCATATTGTTTGATCGAATTTTTGGACAGGGATGCAAGAGATATATCTACGGAATCTGCTGGGACATCTCGTCGCTGTAGCGCCGTCCGCAGAGCACTCCGGCAACCAGGGTAAGACTCGACTTGATGTTGTCTCGGCTGGAATGATAAATTAGCACGTTTTCATGGGGACTAAACGTAATAGTATTGCTAATGAGCAGACGTAGAAAAAGTGGAAACCAAGGCTGTGTCTCTCATAAGGAGACTACAATAATTCCAGTGGCTTTCTCCTGAATAATTTTCCTCAAGGATTTCAAAATAAATGATACGGGCGGATAGGAATAGAAGAAAAATTTTGACCAATCAAGAGTGAATGCGTTTATCGCAAAGGCATCTGGGTCTTTGTGCCACGAAACGTATTTTGTGGATTTCCTATTTATTCGGCTAGCAAACAAGTCTACTTGTGGATGACCGAAAGTGGCTGCTATTTTGTAGATCGGCATTTCGAGTATCTGGCAATTTGAGTAAATTTTAGCAAAATTTTTTATCGCAATAAACGCGGCCAGCAACTCTAAATAATTTAGGTGTTGTTTTGCTTCCGCATTGGACCACTGACCACTGGCTCTTTCATTTCCACCCGCTGCGCCCCATCCCGTCGTCAGCTGAACATATTTCGATTTCGTACCTGTCCTCTAAAATTCATTTTCATAATTTTCATTTTTCATTCCTCTAACACCAACAATTCAACATAGTTCGGGTACTTTGAGATAACTTTCACTTCAAACTTCAAGACAACAACCATCTTTAGTCTACCCGTGACCATGGCTACTGAAAAGCAACCGAAACGTCGGGTTCAATGTAAAATATAAAAAGATCCGTTCCCGCAGGGGTAATGCACAGGTAGATTTCGTGAAGCAATTAATATTATTTTATATAGAGAACTACGGACGGATTTTTTTTTCTCGAAAACGGTAACTTTTAGCGAAAAACTTTTCAGACATTTATTTTAGACTTAAAAATGGCCTATCGATTAAAAATGTTTCCCACGGCAAGAATGTTCACCGGTTAGAAGTTATGATTTTTATCCTGAAAAATTTTGGTTTTTCCCCCCTCCACTTTTAGTTAAAGTTTTAATCTTATAGGTTTATAATTAAAAGTTGTTGGTATTCATGTATACTATGGGATAAAATTAGAACGGTTCGAATATCTTTCATGGAACGTGAAATTTTGAGGAAAAACTGATTTCACAAAAAGTGAGGCCCTACCGTCCCCTTAGGCCGGATTCCACCCGTTCACGAACTTAAACTAAGTTTACACCCAAGCAATTTTTGACCGCAGTTTGAAAGCGATCGGGGCAAAAATGCGACCGTGAGAGTGCCGCAAATTTTGGGAAGTGGAACCATACATACATATACATTTTGACCAGTGGTTATTTCGGACTCAGGGGGTCATAACTAGACCTCCTATGAAGAATTTTTTTTTAAATTCGACAGTATCAGGAAACCAATAGGTAGATCGATTTCATCGAAATCTACCTAATAACATCAAATAAACCGCGATAGAATCCGTTAAAAATAGTTTTATTTCAATGTGTAACATTCGCGTAAACTTCCGACAATATCATGAAGAATATCCTATTAAATTTATGTCATCTAAGTAAATTGTGAATAAAAACCTACCGGATCTTAGAAGTTTTACAATAGGCTTTGTGATTTTTGTAAAATGCCGTACTCAAACCAAACGGTAAAACGTTGCACTCATATAATTTATTATTCCATTCAAACCTTAGATACTTTTTATTTTAAAGTGTGAGGTATCTTTTTTTTTTTTTATCGTGCGGAAATCCCTTCGGATACCCCCCCGCCGGCCAGCGGGGGTGGTTATGTCGGGCTTGCACCGACTAAAACCGCACGCCGTCTCGGGTCTTCAGACGCCGGGGTGTAAGGTTACCCATAGAGCATATCCCTCGCACCCCGGCTGACCCTGGGCCATCTCACCACTAACAGCATCGCTCATCCTGTCTCCTCTGAAAGCAGAGGAGTACGGAGAGCGATGTGTTCCCGCCACGTTGGGTATTGGCCGACGATCAATGCCAACCCTATGAAGGGGTGAAGGGGAAGCCATTGACCGCCGCCCAGGGTGTACCGGCCGCTCCGATTCCGTTCCCCCCGGACTGCAGCGGGATCGGAATCGGAGCGACACTCGAGGAGGTTACCCAACACACACCCCAAGTGTGAGGTATCTATGAATTTATTTAGTTGTTTAAGATTGAGTAAAAATCGCATTTTAACATTTGGTTTGAGTCGTAAGAAAACACTTGAAAGGAATTGATCTTTACAAGACTTACCAACTGAAATCGCCCCGTATGACTCTAATTTAGCTATAGATTCATTTAACAACAATTTTTCGGATTCTGTGTATCTACTGGGCGGGGATACTTGTCGTACAGGATTACAAAATGTTATTTTATAGCCTGGGTCGATCCAAGAAAGTAACTTGAGATCGTCCGTAATTATTGCCCATGATTTGTAAAAAAGCGACAACTGTTCAGCATATTTCACCTGATCTAGTAACACCTGCGAGCGGACCTCGGTGGCGGCTTGCGAGATTAGAGCGCGCATGCTGTGCGCGGCTCTGCTGGCGGCGGCGGAGGCTGCGCTGGCGTCGTCGGCATAGCAGGCGTGTTCCACCGGGGCGTCGCTGGTTGCCTGCGACCCGCGACAAGAGGCTTCCAGTTTTTTGGCATTTTTGTTTGGGTTTTCAAGTCGGTACCTGACTTTCAAACAGCCTTGGCGGCTTTCAAGGCCTCTGTTAAGTTATCCCCGAATAGGGACTTATCTATTTTGGTTTTGAGCCTTCATTTCCTTCCTTTCCTTTTTCAAGGAATATACAGCCAGATTCCTTCGTGACATTGACTCATTGTGTTGTGCGTCACAAATAAGTCGTGCCGTATCCATGAGGCGCTTTATTTGTTCATTGTCCTTTTGGTTGGCCTCAAGGGCATGAGAAAGAGCTACCCCCAGGCAGGATATCGCTGCAGCCATTCGCTTCTGGCGATATTCTATCAGTTTGTCACGCCTCAGCGTGGTTTCATTAAGGGCAGCTTTAACTTCGGCATTTAGAGCTGGCCCCAATCATCGTGCAATTTTCAGGCAACAGGTATTTTTCGCACAGCTCTTTCCTGATTTCTTTGCTCAAGCCGCTGGTGGCGATATGGTTAAAGCGCGAAGCTAACTCTGGACGAATATCTTTTCCGTACTTCACTTTTTCTGTAGGGTCGTTGCCTAGAATTTCTAGGATGTCGTTATCGAGCTGAGATTCTTCTAAGAGACCGTCTAATGACTGTATCGCATCATCTTGTGGTTTTGGTCGGTCTTCCTGCGAAGACGTAGGCACTAAACCCGACAATTCCGGCGTCGGCGGAACAGGTGACATAGCTAGATTTTCACCTCGTTGGTGCTCATCAGATAGGAGTATTGATAGATTCAATTCAATTCTCCTGCGTTGTCTCTCGAGTAGTTCTGATTTTCCTCGCCTGAAAATAGCAATAAAGCTATTTTAACAATTACAACTTACTTTGCGGGTATTATCAACCTAGCGTTGATAATACCCGCAAATGGTCCCACGGACGTCCTTGTGCGTGAATATAATAATTGGTATATGTATGGCGCGGCGGTCACCGTAGCCTGCATATTGTAGGCAGTATGAGATGTGGTGACTATTGGTTTACGCTCGGATAGTCCCGCAGACGTCCTTGTGCGTTACCAAAATGTCGAGTATACCCAGACTTAGCCAAGCGATGGTGACATCATGATAGGTTTTACGCGCGGATAGTCCTGCCGACGTCCTTGTGCGTTCACCCTTTTATGAGTCATGCGCTTTTAACACAAAATATAGCACTTTATCACTAATTGTTTTATATAAATTGTGTAGGTACATACCGTTTTGGTTGTGCGTGGGTTGTGAAGAACCTTCCGAGGACGTAGAACTAATCCTTTTGCGGCGCCTTTTACACTTTTTTAGCATTCTTTCTATTTTTCTTAACTTTTTTGCAACATCACCCTCTTCGTTGTGCTTCCTTTTGGGCATTTCGAAAATCAAAAACGCGACCGAATTGCAATTTAGGGAGCGCACGAGCGGAGTGATCGACACTGAGAACACGAATGACCAAACTCGCCTAGGCGGCCGCGGCAGCCCGACACGCGACAGCCGGATGGAGGTAGAAAAAAAAATGCAACTACTCTCAAATACAGTGGAGTGATGAGACAGCTGGTTCTACTACTACAAGTTGAATGAATTAATAATATTATCCTACAGGTTAGTCATCTCGAGAACAAAGCACGAGTATAATTGTAAAGAAATTGAGTGAATATTTTACATAAAAAAATCCAATTCGGTTCAGTGGATGTGAATTCGTGCGTAACCGTGAGCGACAGCTAGTCGTTGTTAACATATCTGTGAAATATGGTTTTATTTTTAAATGGTTTGGTGTTATTTTATATTTCAGTAGAGTTAGTAACAAATTAAAAAAATATATTTCATAGTCAACTTTTAGAAAATAGTATTTTTCGTTTTTGTATGTAATGATGACTAGTTACTTAGGCGTATAGCCACTTGCAATACCAGAGGTTGCAATAACATGTTTCTATCTACAGAGGGAGAAAGGGCAGGTACGAACAGAGCACGAAATAGTAATTAAAAGAAGATGAGACCCTTATTTACCTATTAACTATTTCAAGCAAAATTTTCTGTTTCAAATTCTGAAAGAAATAGTAAATCATAGCTTTTTGTATTAAGTATACTTTAATCCTATCCTACTAAGAATATTATAAACTAGCTGTGCCCCACGGCTTAGCCCATGGCATACGTCGCCCCCGTGTCCCAAACATGCCCGTTATTTATCAGTTCTACAATAATGTATGGTAATTTGCCCGAATTTGTTGACATTTTTTATTGCTGCTCCCTTACTCCTCCTATTACTCTCCTGGGTAGTAGCGTAATGATAAATAGCCTATAAACTTCCACAATAAATGGGCTTTCCAACACAAAAATATTTTTTTCAATTCGGACTAATAGATCCTGAGATTAGCACGTTCAACCAAACAAATAACGAAACAAACTCTTTAGCTTTATAAT
Source organism: Cybosia mesomella (assembly GCA_946251805.1). NCBI lineage: Eukaryota > Metazoa > Arthropoda > Insecta > Lepidoptera > Erebidae > Cybosia > Cybosia mesomella. The sequence continues at coordinate 22,544,303 of OX276393.1, forward strand.
ATTAAGTATAGATTTGAAAGTTTGTGAAATATGTTTGTGTTTGTTTGGAAGTTTAGATGTTTGGATGTTTGTTACTCAAATACGCTGTAACGGCTGAACGGATATGGCTAAAATTTAGTGCATGGATAGATTATAGTCTGGAATAACACAGACTTTTTACCCCTGGAATAGGTTTCTATGGGAGGCGGGAACGGGAACAGAATTTCACGCCGGTGAAGACGCGTGCAACAGCTAGTTATAGAGTGTCAAATCCGTAATAAATTAGGTTCAAATATATATGCAGTGAATCTAAGATATCATTCAGAGACGAATTTAGCATTGTTTAGTTATTATAATGTAAATAATCACTTAAACATTTTAAATTCGTTTAATCAAATAAGAAATGCTGATTAATAATGTCGAAAATCGCACAATGAAGATTCAGAATTTTTTAAACTTCAAACCATGGTAATCAATGAACATTGAGGCCACCATAAGCGGGGAGTACCCGAAGGGATTTCCGCACGAAAAATAAATAAAAAAGGTACCTCGGAAAAATATATTTGTATAGTATTTTCAGACTTCATATAATATTTAACAGGCCAAGCAAAATTAGAACAACGAGTATTCTTTCTTTAAGATAAGATAATCTCGTTAGAATGATGAATTTAGTTTGGGCTACTAACTAAGTTCGGCTCATAAATATGGGTACAAAATGTCGCCGCCAGCTGCCACTGCCTTAAAAAGGATACAATAAACAACGAGTCGCTTGATCTTCGGGAAATAACATGAGTTTATTACTAAAGTTGAAATTTTTTAACTTCTCTATGTGAACCAGCATGATTCTAATAAAACTAGTAAAATATTATGTGACGTATCTTGTTTTCTTATGTCAGTTAGGTATATTAGATTTCGCCAAGTCTCATGACAAAAAATATAGTAAGGTAATTAAATGCTCGCCTAAACATATAAAAACCACAATCATGACCCAACTCTTATACAGCTGAACCGATTTTAATGAATTTTTGTGAACATTGGATTATTTAGATTTAAAATTAAATTCGCACGATATCTGTACTGTACGATATTTTAGAAGTAAAATATAGTAGAGATATGATTCTGTTTTACTTTGCCAAAATTACCAGCCGACCTCTAATGAACGAATTTAGGGTTTTACATTTTCAGGGTGAATAGGACCCCATCAAGATGTTTGGAGCCCAAGCCAGGCTCACCTGCAAGCCGGTTTATCTGGTGATTAACGGATTAAGCTCTGACGCAGGCTTTCCTCTCAGGTTTGGGAGGTCAAACGACAGTCGCTTTCCTTTTTGGATACTGCGGCTCCAATGTGCAATATTTGGATGCGACTGCAATTGGCGCTTGGATGATGATTTAAGCTGAGTTTCACCAATGGAAATAATGTCAACTTAACTGGGTTCTCGCAATGATATCCATTGAGTAAAACATGATAAAATAGTATAGTTCGACTTGATTACTGTTCATATCACGCGCTGGTGTCCGCATTGGTGAAATCTGATTATGGAGTTAATATGTGAAGTTGTTGATGGGTCTCATCAGTTTGGGCACTTTCACTATATTGCCTAATACTGTTATAATCAAGACAGAAAGAGATGACAGAAAGATCAAAACATTACTTAAACAAATCCATTTAAATAGGAAACAGGTATATTGTATACTACCGTCTCAAAATCAATAACATAGGTATGTAACAAAATAAAAGTACCTAATACAAATCACTTCATGTCAACTTAACGTTTGCTTATTTCTATCCGAAGGGACAGGTTAACGGTATATATTTATTGCTTACTTTATTTACGTGACTTTTGATACGGATGTCTACTTAAAGCTGCGCCGCGGCCTTGCACGAGTTTTCTCAAAATATTTACTCAAGTTAATGTAGATAATAATATGTGAAAATGCTGGCAATCAAATATTCTATCGAAGACGTGGGTTTGTCTTAACGCATGATTTGGATTCCCTACGTGGACAAGTGCCCAGCTGAAAGTTGGGGTTTGTAAAAACATATCATCATTCATGGTCATTTATGCAACATATTTAGAAACTTGTAAAGGAATCAAAATCTATACAGCATCTGATATATTTGAGCTACCGCATCAGTTAGATTTATCAGGTCGTTAGTTCATCTGGGTGAGCAGTGCAGATAGTCTAGCAGTACACCCGCCAGTACGAATGAAAAAAAAGGAAACCAAGAGCGGTTGATTGCAGAATTTTGCATAAGAACCCACCAATCTTCCCGCGGTTAGGGTCGGTGCAATCATATTGAAACTTCGTAGAAACAAAAGGTATACTAACCCATTTGATACAAATTATTTAAAAATAAAGTATTACTGCAGAAGTAGCTACTTATCATTATGGATGTTAAGTTCTGTTTCACTCGATCGATATCAGTAATGCCACTGATTGAATTATCGTAATAATGTTATCTCAAGATTAATTAACGTTAGCATGTAACTTACCTTTAAAATAAATTCGGCCAGGTGCTGATTTAATCAAAAAAAATATACTAGGTCCCTTTAAATATAAATAGTACTCATGTCAATGATAACGATACAAATGATTCATATTAGCTATAATCGGAATTGATGGTTGATAAACCCGTTGTATGATGTCAACTAAGTAAGTACGTCGCATTAGGATTATCAACAATAAGCGTCAACCACAGGTTATTTATTATAAAGAAAACTTTTCTTATGGGAACACAAACAGAGGCGGACACAATAACGGGGTACAAGTTGGTAAATTGGATTCACGCCCCGGGGACGGGCAACAGCGGTAGCCGGCGACAGCGCGGGAGGTCGCGAGAGCTAGGGTGGGAGGGTTAATCACGTTACGCCGCGTGTGGAGGCTGCGAGTGGGACTAAGCCGACCCTCAATAACCTTCATGAAACTTGAATCATTGGTGAACAATTATATTAATGCTGAAATATTGTAATAATTAGGTGTGACTATGACGAATTTAAATATAATGTAATACTTTTCATCATTGTGACCAAAAATATCTAAAAATCTCATAATCCAATTTCTAAATGTTACAATAAAGTATGAGCACAAAAGTCAGTGAGACGCTGATTTTTTAAATAAGGGCTAAGAAAATAAAAGCTCGGGGTTGATACTTGAATTTTACATTGCCACTTACGGTTGGCCTCAATTGGCTTTGCTCAAACAATGTAATTAAAATAAACTTTTTCCGTTCATAGCGGTGTTGACTTTAATTATTACAATGTTATTAAAATATTTGCTTGAATACAGCAACGCCAATACTGATGAATAATGTGAATCAAATTTGATTGTGAAGTTTGAGAATGTAAAACAATATTTACATCGCATGATTGAAATTAATTTTACGTATATTTACATGCCATCACCAGACTGAATTGTACAACGGACGTTATATTTTATTCATTTTCGACGTAACAATTGATGATGTCAGATTTTGTTCGAAATATTGATGAATTGATGGGTATATGAGCAGGTGTTGTTAATGATTGAGTGATCATTAAGATAATAACCATTTTTTTTTATTCGCTTCTCGTTTTCAGTAATGTCGTTAAATCGTACGAAACGTAATACATACTCGTACCACATAATATTAAAAGAGTTACTTGCAAGAGCAAAGAAGCTTCTTGCATCATAGTTAGTAGCTTTTTTTTTTCGTGCGGAAATCCCTACGGATACCCCCGCCGGGGAGGGGGGTCGGTGTTTAGTCCTTAGTCGGGTGACTTCTGCCAGGGAATTTACATTTAACTTAAATGCTAAGACGACAATAGCGTACGCCTAGGTGAGCGTAGCTAGGTTGTTCGGCGCGCACCGGCAAGTGCTTCATATACGTCCCCGCCGCTCCCAGGCTGCCGCCGCGGCCTGGGTGTGGGCTCGCTTGGATCCATCCAGGCGGGTCGTCTCCTCTGGGCAATGCTATGGTTTATAACGAGCCTCGTTCATTCCACCTACCTCGGAACTATAGTAGCTAAATATGATGCACGAGGGCGAATCTCCAGCGCCATAACCGGACCATCTGGCTAGGGGAAGAAAACCCTGATACAAAAATAACCCTTTGTGACTGGGCAGTCACCTGCGTCATGGACCTGCGCAGTTGAGCGCCGTACGCAAGGATGAAGGGATCCTGGGAGGTTGACCCAAACTGCGCTGGCGGTTTTGCGTCTGCGAGGCAACACGCCCTCTTTGGCCTGGATTTCGGGCTAAACGGTAGCCCCAAACACTAGCCATGGTTGGGGAAATTAGGTCAAGGTGTCTCATTAGTAGGCCACCGGCGAGGAGTGTAGGGTCCACGATAACCGTCTTTAGACGACTATCGTGGTGGGTAAAGGTCATGCTGACGGGGTAAGTGAGGGTTGACCAGCCGTTCGGGGTAGGCCATTTCATGCCCCCAACGCCAACCCGATCGAGCCCTCGATGTCGCACTGTAAACCAGCCTTGCACTCCTATATCTCTTTGGTAGTCCTAGAATTAAGTCGACTAAGGCACTCCCAGTTGCGGGCTTCGTGGAGGGTGGGAAGCCAAAGGGACGAAATTCAAAATTTAACAATAACATTGATAGGCCAACTACCAATAAAAAAACCAACACCACAATTCCCAAGACTGGCAGCTCAGTGGTTCAGACTGCGGGTACCAGTCAAGGGAATGACTGCACACGCGCCTTAAGCGCACACTTGGCCCGAACCGGCAGCTCAGCGGCCCCGGCTGCAGGCACCGGGAAAGGCACCCACATAACTCACCACACCGCCCAAACTGGCAGTTCAGTGGTTAAAACTACGGGTACCAGGGAGGGCGAAAGCACCACACGCGCCCTCAGCGCACACTTGGCCAAAACCGGAAGCTTAGTGGCCTCGGCCGCAGGTACCGGTGGAGGCAAACACACAAAACAGAGACTCACAACCTCAGCCCAAACTGGAAACTTAGTGGTTTTATCTACGGGTACCAGTGCGGGCACCGAAACTACCTTCACGGGAAGCTCAGTGGTTCCATCTACGGGTACCCGCGAAGGTAATCACACACATAAGGGGGAAACCCCTTTGTCCCACAAACCTCCCCCATTGGAAGGCCCCCGTAGCGTCAGCCCGGTGGCATCTTGCCAACCGGAGGACGCTTTCTCGGAAGGATGGCAACTGCCTAAGAGAAAGGGGTCAAACAGGACCAGGGCACGTACCCAACCGATTAGCATGGATGGCAAGGCAGCTGCCGAACCAGTCAAGCCGAAAAAGCGGTAGGTCCGAAAAACGAAGAAGGAGAGGTCTCTGCCTTCTTCCTCACAACCCTCTGTCTCAGCAACGAAGACAGAGGCAATCGGCACCCTTAACTTCGCCGCTGGTGGACGGAATATTCCGCGGCCAAGGGGGCCAAACAGCGGCCGAATGGGAACGGTAAGTCCTCTGCCAAACGTGCTCTCAACGAGACCACTTCGCCTCGCGGGGAGTACAAAAGGCAGAGGTTGGACCAAACCAAAAAGGTCGCCCGGTCAACCTACGCCCAAGCTGCGAGTTCGCCTCTTGAAGTCGCAATCACATGTGCATGCACGGCGCGTATCGGCAAGGACGTATCCGAGGAGGTACTCACCGGGATACAAACTCGTATCTTCGGTGATGCCTTGGCTCGGAAAGAAACTCAGCCCCCGAAGTTTAGAGCCAAACCGCTCTATGCTGAGGGGGTCCTGAAACTGTGGTGTGCGGATGAACACACACGCACATGGCTACAGCGTGCCGTAAGCGATATGGTTCTCAGCCAGACTGAGATCCCTCAGCGGGCACGTTGTGGCATACTGGTCCCTGATCCACAAGGGCTTCTGGAGGACGCGCGCAAAATTGGGCGAGTTCTGTCCTTCCAGAACCCCGAGGTGGAGGTGGCAAAGTGGACCTTGGTAAATGCGACCAAACAAAACGCCACGTGGTTCCTGGTGGTCGGAATCCCGGAAGACCAAGTACCGACCCTAATGAAGGCCGGACGCCGTCTCGCTTTTGGAGTGGGGACGGTGTACGTTAAGTTCCAGGGTCGGTCCGACAGGTTTACCGACGTCCCTCTGGGTTGGGACCCATCCACGGCCACCATAAACCAGGAGCTCAAAGCAGCTGCCTGCGAGAGAGGAGTCCGATCCTCTCCCAAACGCTCCCGAATCAAGCGGGGGGGGGGGTGCCTGCAACGGCACCACCAACAGCCCCCGCCAGTGTCGGACAGGAGGGCGCACCCATGGAGGCAGAAGATGCGGAGGACGTTCTGGCCTCAATCTCCGGCCTCCTGGGGGACGGCGTCGAACCGGGCGACTTGTTCGCGGGGCTAAAACTTGGGGACGACGAAGTGGGAACGACCAGTGATGGCGTCCCCTTTGTCGAAGATTAAAGTCCTCCAAGTGAACCTCCAAGCACAGCCGTTATGGGACGGCTCAGTTACGTAAATAGCTGGAGGTTCAACAATCGGCTATTGCCCTGATCCAAGAGCCTTGGATCAGAGGGGGCCACATCCAGGGGCTCTCCAGTTTAGGAGGTAACCTTATTGTGACTGGCGAACATGATCTCCCCAGATCGTGTATATATGTCACAAAAAACTTAAAAACACAGGTCCTCACAGAGTTCTGTTGCAGAGACCTCATTGCCATAAGGCTGCATACACAGCTGGACGTCGAGGACAACGTGGTCATCCTCGCTTCAGCCTACATGCCCGAAAAGGAGGAGCTGCCCCCGCAAGACCTCACCCGGCTGGTGGACCACTGCGAAAGGGAAAGGGTAGAGGTCATAATTGGGGCCGACACCAATGCTCATCATCCGCTATGGGGCATGAGCACTCAAAACGACTGAGGTAAGTCCCTTGTTGATTATCTTTTCACTACTAACCTTACCTTACTAAACACCGGCTCTGAACCGACCTTCGTCACCAAAAAGAGCCGTACGATTATTGATTTAACACTAGCTACTGAAAACGCAGCGGAAGCCATCATGGGCTGGCACGTCTCCAAAGAGGCATCCTGCTCAGACCACAGGTGGATTGGCTTCGATCTACAGGTGGGGACACTACAAACTCTGCCAAAACGCAACCCGAGGAAAACCGACAAGGTCAAATTTGAGCAGCATCTGGCAAATAGACGTGCTCAACAGCGCTCCCCACTGACCCTCGACAACAACATACAGATTGAGGAACAGGTAAATCACCTAACCAAATCTATAATAGACAGCTACCACATAGCATGCCCAGAAACCTTACCTTCCAAAACCCCAGGCAAACAGCCATGGTGGGGCCCAGAGCTAGAGCGCAAGCGAAGGAAGGTTAGAAGGGCTTTCAACAGGGCTATGAATACTTGTGCAGATGAAGACTGGGACGCCTATCGTTCAGCCAAATCCAGCTACAAAAAATGTATTAGATACCGAAGCAAACAGGGATGGCGAAATTTCTGTGGGAACATAGAATCATGCCAACAAGCAAACAGAGTAAGGCAAGTCCTAGCACAGACAAATCCGATGGCACTGACCGCCCTTAAAAAATAGAACAACACACTCACAACATCGCCAGAAGAATCTAGACGCGTACTCATCGAAACCCACTTCCCTGGATGCGTCTTCACGACGACAATCAACTGGCACGATGAAACCATAACACCTACTGCCCGAGACTGGCAGTACGCAAACAAAGGGAAAAAGTCCAGTGGGCCATCAGTAGTTTTCACCCTTATAAGGCAGCTGGCCCCGACCGAATCATCCCTGCTATGCTACAGTGGGGCGACAAACTAGTCGCAAGCAGACTGGAGTGTATCTTTAAAGCCTGTCTGGCACACAGATACGTTCCGAAAGGATGGCGGGAAGTAGGAGTAATTTTCATCCCGAAGCCAGGAAAGGGGGATTACACGAATCCCAAAGCACATCGACCAATCAGTCTGACCTCCTTCATGCTAAAGACCATGGAACGCCTATGCGAGAGGGAGCTGAGAGATGGTGCACTAAAACAGCTACCCCTACATGCAAACCAGCACGCATACAGCTCCGGTAAGTCTACGGAATCAGCCCTCCATCTGGTAGTCAGCCGGATAGAGGAAGCGATCGAACAAAAAGGCTTCTGCCTAGGAACGTTCATTGACATCGAAGGAGCTTTCGACAAAACCAGCTTCACCAGTATTAAGGCCACCCTGTCAAAACATGGAGCGGAACCGGTACTATCAGACTGTATAACAAACATGCTCCTCAAATGAGTAGTTCGACTTGGGGAAGAAGCTCAGACAGCTCTGATAGCCAAAGGCTGCCCGCAGTGTGGAGTTATCTCTCCCCTTCTATGGAATTTAGTGATAGACGACCTAATCACAAGGCTGAACAAAAACCGCGACTACACAATAGGCTACGGCGACGACCTAACAATCCTTATCTCAGGGAAGGTAGCGGGAACGGTCTGTAACCTAACCCAACAAGCCTTACGCATCGTAGAAAAATGGTGCGGGGAATTCGAACTATCGGTGAATCCGAACAAAACCGAGTTAGTCAAGTTTACGAACAAAAGGGTATTAGGCGAATACCGATTACCCAAACTCTTTGACACGGAACTCCAACTGTCAAAAGAGGTAAAATACCTTGACGTTATTCTTGACAGCAAGTTAAAATGGAGTAGCCACCTAGACAATAAATTACAAAAGGCCGGGATTACCTTCTGGCAGTGCAGAAGAATGATTGGTAAAAAATGGGGGCTATCACCGAAAATCATCCTGTGGCTTTACGAAACAGTAATCCGCCCCATGATAGCGTATGGCGCTATCGTCTGGTGGCCAAGGACCGAAAACAGCACAATAGCGGCTAAACTACAACGGACCCAAAGACTAGCCTGCATGGCAACCACTGGATGCATGAAATCTACCCCCACCGCGGCAATGGAAGCCATGCTCGGACTCCCACCCTTAGATCTGTTCATCCGCCAAGAAGCAACAGCTGCGGCTATACGCCTACGGGCACTCAACCTATGGAGCGAAAGAAACACACGACACACCTCACTGCTCACAGATCTCATAAAGGAGATACCCATGATAGGAGCAATGAATGATCGTGTACCCAAACAACACGTATTCGACAAAAAATACAAGATCCAACTTCATGAGGACCACCGCTGTGAGGTTTTATGCCCAACGGAATTACGCATCTTCACAGATGGATCAAAAACTGATACAGGCACCGGGGCCGGCGTTTTCTCGGAGGACCTTAATGTATCCATTTCAACACCGCTGGGGACCCACAACACAGTATTTCAAGCTGAATGCATGGGGATTACCCTGGCAGCTTCAGCGGTAATGGCCAGGAGAGTGGAAGGCCACTCAATACGCATACTCTCCGACAGCATGGCCGTGCTGCAAGCTTTAAGCCACACTATAAACTCGGGACTAATATTGGAGTGCCATCGTAAACTGAACCAAATAGACCATTTCAACAACATAACCTTGCAATGGATTAAGGACCACAGCGGCTCGCGCGGCAATGATGCAGCAGATGAGTTTGCCAGGAGAGGATCTGACATGGTGGTAATGGGACCTGAGCCCATAATACCGATCCCCTTTGCATACCTACGAACCATAGTAAACAAACGAACGAGAGATCAACACAACAGCTATTGGATAAATCTGGAAGTTTACAGACAGGCGAGGGAAGCAATCCCCGTGCTTTAAAATAGACTGCCCAGGCGTCTTCGACAACTGACCAAACGGCAACTGCGCACGGCCACAGCTGCCATCACGGGGCACGGCTCCTTCAATAAACACCTTTTTATTTTAGGAATCACCGACAGCCCTCTCTGCAGAGCCTGCATGAGAGAGGAAGAAACAGTGGCACACGTACTCCTACACTGCCCTGCAACCGCCACATACAGGGTTAAGTACTTCGGAAATACAGGTACGCTCCGGGAGATCGCCAGCAGCGTGAATAGCCTGCTGGCGTTCTTCAATGAGTTGCGGTGGATCGAGTGAAATGCCCACCCTCACGAAAAAACCAAGCCTTGTCGTGGAGTTGCGGATACCAGCTCGCGAAACCATACCATACCATACCATACCCCCCGCCGGCCAGCGGGGGCGGTTATGTCAGGCTTGAACCGACTAAAACCGCATGCCGTCTCGGGTCTTAAGACGCCGGGGTGTAAGGTTGCCCATGATAGAGCATATCCCCCGCACCCCAACTGACCCTGGGCCATCTCCGGTTTCGAGATGGCCCCCTCGGGTTTGACAACCACGGTGTCCCCGTCTTGCCCCGGTTTGGGAGAGGGGCGCTAGTCGTCCCGCCGTCCCGGCCTGCTTCTACTGGGGTGACAGGTGGCCTCATCTGCCACCCCCAGGCCTGCGCTCATGGAGGACGGAGGTCGTTCGCCTCGGCTCGCTCAGAAGAGTTCTAAACCTCTTTCGGGCGCGCTCCGCCAATCATAGTTAGTACCTTTTTTGTTTTTTTTTTCTTTTTCGTGCGGAAATCCCTTCGGATACCCCCCGCGTGCCAGCGGGGGCGGTTATGTCGGGCTTGAACCGACTAAAATCATACGCCGTCTTGGGTCTACAGACGCCGGGGTGTAAGGTTGCCCATAGAGCATATCCCTCGCACCCCGACTGACCCTGGGCCATCTCCGGTTTCGAGATGGCCCCCTCGGGAATCATAGTTAGTACCTAAGTAAAGCAATATTCATAAGCTACTAGGTACAACAATGACAACACCTTTAATTTTTGTATTAAATGTTATTGGCTTAAATCGGCTTTACCAATCATCTTTTGTATAAGCATCCCTTTCTCTATCTTAGTCACTACATCTTCTACTTTACCACATTGATGCCTTATCATGCTGTTCCTCACTTTGTCCAACAACGTCACTCCAGTTATACTTCTCAGACATCACATTTTCACCACGTAATTCATTCTCATGCTTCTTCTGCCCAATCTAATATACACTATCATACATAAGAGACGAGCACTCTTCTATATACATCCATCCTCATTCACTTGATTTCCTGTACTGTATAATACTTTATTTATTGTAAAAGTCGAAGAGTCGAGTTAGCCTGCAAAAACGATATTCTGGCATTCATGGTGATTTTTCCTTCAAGATTATTGCATTGCAGATTCATCTGAAGTTTCATTTCCCGTTAAATGCGATGCGATTTCAGACTAAAAACAATCCATTACAAAAAAAAACAACTATATTGAATTAATAATGAAATCTAATTTCCAATACTAAAAAATCCTCTTTTATTGGTGACGCCAATTGGTGGTAGGTGGATAGAAGTGGTGACCTACACAGCAGTGTATATTTTGAATGTATATTTTGTTAAAAAGATGCACGATTCAAAATATCAAGTGTTTATTTCAGTAGCGGTCACATAATCCCCTAGCAGTGAGCCGAAAGTGATGGATGTATCCGCTTAATCTCTGTCCACTCAAATTATTGAGAATTTGTTTGTCACGACACCTTAAAGTGACAACGACAATGCCTTTATTAAACTAATATTTTTAACTAAGCTATTTTATCAATAACTACCTTCGTTGCATTACAGTACACATAAATACTACTAGTGACCGCTTAAAAGCATGGTGCAGAGGTTTAAATGGTATGGTATTGGTATTGAGTACTAGGGATTAAATTACCACATCGGATAACTGTTTATGTAATGCTCAGGAAGGTAATTGTTTTTTTTTGTATTCAATCCTTCAATTGCCTGACTCCACTGTATGATTAAAAACTGCAGTAAAATCCAAAACAAAAAATCCATACGGGCCATCATCCCAGACATCATCTGGGATGATGGCCCGTATGGATTTTTTACGATCCTAAAATGGTGGTCCTTACCTTGAGGGCATTGACAGATGCTATTTCACGCCCCGCTTTCCGGGTTCTTCAACCCAGTATTGTAAAGCTTTGTACGGACTAAGCGTTCCAATGTACGCGTAATCTAGGTGTGTTAAATACGAGGACAGGTGGGAACAGACCCGCGTGCTCAAATTGTATAGGTAGGCGTACGGTAGGTAATCGTACTGTAGGCACGGACGCACGCACGCGTAACCTACTGTACATTGGAACGCTTAGTCCGTAAAAGACTGAAAGAAGAAAGAATCCCGTGTGCGGGTAGAGTATTTATTTATTCTTGAAAAGTATGTTAAGAACATAAAATGAACCGAACCTTAGCTTATAATTGTTTATTGTGTAACAGTTATTGATAACGCATACTTAAACTGCAAACAACAAAAATAAAGTATCGTAGATAAGCAAAGGTAGAGAAAAATATTGAAATTTATTTATCAGACGAGACTGTTGATACTAAAGGTATGTAACTAGAGTAGGCTCCTATTCATAGAAACAATTCAACCGTAATAATGAACGGAAACGTTTCCAATGTTCTCATTGCATTTCAGATAATACCTGCTAACGTCCATTATTCAAGGCGTACATACCGACTTTTTAGGGTTCCGTTGCCAAATGGCAAAAAACGGAACCCTTATAGATTCGTCATGTCTGTCTGTCTGTCCGTCCGTATGGTCACAGCCACTTTTTTCCGAAACTGTAAGAACTATGTTGTTGAAACTTGGTAAGTAGATGTATTCTGTGAGCGCATTAAGATTTACACACAAAAATAGAAAAAAAAACATAAATTTTGGGGGTTCCCTATACTTAGAACTGAAACTTAAATATTTTTTTTCCATCAAACCCATACATACGTGTGAGGTCTTCAAAAATGATATAGAGGTTTCTAATTTCATTTTTTTTAAACTGAACAGTTTGCGCTAGAGATACTTCCAAAGGGGTAAAAAGTGTGTATCCCCCCCCTTTTTTTTTTTTTTTCTTACGTGCGGAAATCCCTTTGGATACCCCCCCGCTGGCCAGCGGGGGTGGTTATGTCATGTCTCGACTAAAACCGCACGGTGTCCTCCCCAAGTGTCCGTTGCCGGGCACTCCGGGTAAGGCCCGAGTTGGCAGGCGTGTGTAGGGCACACACGACACGCCTCCGCCACGGCCTGCTTCTGTAAGGACGGCGAGTCGGCCAACTGCCGTCCTCGGGCCCCGATCATGGAGGTCGGTAGTCCCGGGCGTAGATGAGTCTGCGGCGTCCTCGCCGCAGACTGCGAAAGTCGGGGGGCAGGGTTCTCTCCCGCTCCCTCTCCGCCGTCTCTTTCGCGCGCATTACCTGCTCGCAGAAAGAGGCGGCGGCGTGCCACTTACTCCCGTCGGAGACCACGGCCCTCACCATGGTCTCCAACGAGAGAACGTCCACGCCCAGGAGCGCAACGCGATCCCGGCGTTGACTCGCCCACGTAGGGCACTCCACCAACGTGTGGAGCGCCGTGCTTTCACCAGGATCCTCGCAGTGCTGGCACTGCGGCGTTGTCTCCTGGTGGATGCGCCACAGATACTTACCGAAATACCCGTGTCCGGTAACCATCTGGCACATCCGGTAGGAGAGGTCCCAATGGTCCCTCTCCAACCACTCCTTCATGATCGGTCTCACCGCCGCAATGGTGGATTCCCCCCACCTTGGGTGCTCAAGTCGCACCCTCCATGTCTCCATGAGTTCCCGGTGGAGCTGGGACCGCTGAGCCCTGATTTCTCGGGGCTTCGGCCTATGGCCTCGCTCCAGCGCCTCCTTGCGCCACTGGTACTGCAGTGCAAGGGCTCTCGCTTCCAGGTCCCATGGGGGGGTCCCGGCTAGGAGACATGCCGCCTCGACGGAGATCGTGCGATACCCCCTGATGACTCTGACGGCCATCGCTTTTAACGGGCTGTTTAATACAGCCACGTTGCGGGCCGCCAGAGTCCCTGCCCATACGGGGGCCCTGTACAGGGCCATGCTTCGCACGATCCCCAGGTACAGTCTCCTAGTAGGGGCGTTGGGTCCCTTAACGTTGGGCATCAGCCGCGATAGCGCGGCCGCAGCCTCCCTCAGTTTCGGGACCAGACTTCGGAGATGAGGTCCCATCGGCTATCGAGTACGAGCCCAAGGTTGTGTTTCCCCCCCTGTAACTTCTAAATACGAGCATGATAAAACTAAAAAAAATATATGATGTACATTACCATGTAAACTTCCACCGAAATTTGGTTTGAACGATCTCGTTCAAACCAAACCAAAAACTATTCACTAGATCTCTAGTGAATAGTTTTTTTTAATATGTCATAAATCGTAAACCGCAATTTACCTTTCATTCAATCAACTCAAATATCAACATTTTACTTGCTGCTACGGAACCCTTCATGGGCGAGTCCGACTCGCACTTGGCTGGTTTTTTTTAAACTATCTTCAACAATAATTAATATAGGTCGCTACTATGTATATTTGAGTGGCCGAAGTGTTAGTATGAAGTAGCACTTAAGATCGTGCAAGAGGATATATTCGTGTCTACGTTACGCTTTTTACTCGAAACGAGTTGTTGCAAAGTGCTCTTTGGGAGCCAGTGTAGGTACCACCCTTTTGACGTTAATGCATTCCATTACGAGTTATACTACGACCATGCAGATTAATTTTAATAATTCGTTCATACTGTATGTGCTTTAGTGTTTGCTGATTCAATTTTCACGTTCATATTTTACGAATCATACCATCAGCATACCATACCATCGTGCATAACCAAATACAGTAATTGAAAGTGGAGTTTACTTAACAACCACATTATCAAGCAAAACACGTACTCAATGAACGCACTTCGAATACAAATAAACCATCCTTGACATGTATCATAATCTGTACAGACTTTTGAAATATTTTTTTTCGGTACTGGTCTCGGTATGTAAATTATGATTGGAATTTCTTCAGAGTTCGCAATTGCTGCTATTGTCATCTAATTTTAGAACTGCGTTGTAGCTAGGAAGTATTTAATTAACTCTTTATTTATGTACATACCTTAATAATACAAAAATAATGAGTCACGAGTCACTTTATTTTGGAAAGTATTTATTAAAATGTAATTATATTTTTATGAGCTATGGAAAGAGCTATGCTCGGAGTTTCTTTGAAGGATAGGATTCGTAACGAATACATCCGACAGAGAACCAAGGTTATCGACATAGCTCAAAGAATTAGTAAGCTACTTCAGCTTGCAGTGCTTGCATGGCCGGCAGTGGGCCGGCCATATCCCGCGAAGAGCCGACAACCGCTGGGGCAAACGTGTTCTTGAGTGGAGACCGCGATTCGGCAAACGTAGTGTAGGATGCCCTCCTGCCAGGTGGGATGACGATCTGCGAAAGACTGCGGGCAGATGCTGGATGCGGCAAGCTGAAGACAGGGCGCTATGGCGCTCATTAGGGGAGACCTATGTCCAGCAGTGGACTAATAGAGGTTGATGATGATGATATTTTTATTATCAATTTATCTCAACTATTTTCAATATGTTAAATGCTGTTTAATTCATTGGAAAACAGAAGTAATTAAAAGGAGTCGGACTCAGGTCATGTGATTGCGATGTATCGTTATAACGCCCTAAAAAACCAAAAAAATGTTTTTGTTTTTCAATCATTTACATAATTTCATTTTTAAACTTTCATTATGGTTACTAAATTATTAATATTTAAAAGCAAGAACAGCGTTTACAACATTATATTTCGAAGTAATTGTGGTTAAACACGAAATCGTTATTCATAACTATAAAAACTGGAATGGTTTAAGTATAATGTTTGAGTTCATGTTTATTTAAGAAGTTTTTATGTTCAATAATTCATTTCAACTTCATTTAGGGACACCAGCAGCAAAATAAAATCTTTAGCCAACAACCATTATGATGATCCAGAGCCCAAACTACGAGAACCGGTCTTTCGGTGGGGTAGAACTTCTGGCTGTTACATCAAAGATCGAGAATGCACTTCTCGCTCAAAACCCATATTATATAATCTATATTTAATTTGGGTCCATGAAGCACTCTGTAAAATAGTTTAGACCTAGCTGTGCCGCACCAGCATCCGATATTATTTTCTTATTGCTCGGCTCCTAAAGGTCTTCCCAAGAATAAGACTGTTAAATGCATTTTTTTTGTCAAGTTGCCGGTGTTTCTAGAGATTTAACCTAACCGAACGACTCTTTTACTTAATTATAAAATAATAGATACATTATAATATTACATTGTTAGACTTAACACAAAGATTGACTATGAATTAGAAAACCAATGTCCGAATAAATTAAATTTTATTTAAGAAAAGCGGCCAAGTGCGAGTCGGACTTGCCCATGAAGGGTTCCGAAGCAGCAATTAACATAATAATGTTTTTTTAAATTTTATATTAGAGTTGATTTTATGAAAGGTAAATTTTAGTTTACGATTTAAGACGTATTAAAAATAAAACTACTTGCTAGATCTCGTTCAAACCAATTTTCGGTGGAAGTTTACAGGGTAATGTACCTACATCATATTTTTTTTTAGTTTTATCATTCTCTTATTTTAGAAGTCACGACCCCCCAGGGGGACACATTTTACCACTTTGGAAGTGTCTCTGTCATGAATGTTTATTCTAAACTTTTCAGTTTAGAATAAAATGATATTAGAAACCTCAATATCATTTTTGTAGACCTATCCATAGATACCGCACACGAAATTTCAACAACATAGTTCTTATAGTTTCGGAAAAAAGTGGCTATGACATACGGACGGACAGACTGACAGACATGACGAATCTATAAGGGTTCCGTTTTTGCCATTTGGCAACGGAACCCTAAAAAGGCCAATCCAAAGAGATATCCTATTAGATAGAAATGTGGGGTAGATCCAGTCGCGTAGTCCACCTACATCATGTGGATTGACGTCACTATCAGATGTCTCGATGGATATTGAATGTTTTTCGTTTCTTTATAACGTTGTTTCGAATTTGGCACCGACTTCAACATAAAAATATTATGCGCATTTTTATCCTTTGAATCAATTCTGTAATTCAGTAATTTTTCAATAAAATCGGTTCAATCAAACGCGAGACACTTAATCACGGTCAAAAATACCTCCATTTTTAAGTCGGTTATGTATACTTAAACCCTCTTCAGAATGTAATAAATACTTTTCTGGAACCTCATAAAAATCGGTTCTACCAAAGGCGAGATAATCGCAGTCAAATATACCTACATATAAACATACTGGTCAAACTGTGAACCTCCTTTTGGAGTGAGTTAAAAACATACTTACAAACATACAGGTCAAACGGTGGGCCCCTTTTAGAGTCAGTTAAAAACATACATTCAAACAAACAGGTCAAACTGTGAACCCCTTTTGAAGTTAGTTAAAAACATACATACAAACATACAGGTCAAACTGTGAACCCCTTTTGAAGTTAGTTAAAAACATACATACAAACATACAGGTCAAACTGTAAACCCCTTTTGAAGTTAGTTAAAAACATACATACAAACATACAGGTCAAACTGTGAATCCCTTTTGAAGTTAGTTAAAAACATACATACAAACATACAGGTCAAACTGTGAACCCCTTTTGAAGTTAGTTAAAAACATACATACAAACATACAGGTCAAACTGTGAACCCCTTTTGAAGTTAGTTAAAAACATACATACAAACATACAGGTCAAACTGTGAACCCCTTTTGAAGTTAGTTAAAAACATACATACAAACCATACAGGTCTAACTGTGAACCTCCTTTTGAAATCAGTTAAAAAGAAATCACAGTTCAATCGAAAGTCAGTCCTAGGCAAAAAGAATAATGTCACCTAGTTGAATACCATTAAAGAGAATTAAATATAATTAGGAAACTATGAACAGATTGTTACCAACCCAATTATGTTAATCATAAGTAAATTTCCGCTACCGCTTGAAAGGCCAACAACTTTTAACCTCTCAAAATTTATATTTTCCCAGAGGATCAAACAAATGGGTATAGGGATTTTTATCTACCCTATAACAGAATTGTGTGCTTTTGTCATACAATTCGGTATATGTGATTATATATCATAACCACCAACTTTTTTGTTGGTTCTTTATTTTGGCTTTAACGGGAGTGCCTGCCGTTTGACCCCCTCAGAAAAGCATGTACAAAAGCTTCGTATGTCAAATAGCAGGTGAACCAGCTAGTAGGTGAGGTTAAATTGGGTCCCGAAATTCTCGAAGAACTTGGTTAGGCCCATACACATTGTGCATGATCTGATAGAATCTGAATCTGATCGAATGTCGACTATATATGTCACTGCTAAAGGCACATAATTGATAAATATACGCATATGGGGCCACGTCAAAATCTTACCGGCTAGCTGGTACACCTGTTGATTGACAGACGAAGCTCTTGTACATGTTTTTCTGAGGGGATCGGACAGCAGGCGCTCCCGTAAACTACAGAAACCAAATTAAGGGAAGGAGGAGCGGAAGATCAGAACCCGGTCTTCAAAGTGCTAGCTTTGCGTCGAACCAGGATTAGCGCTCTGATGAAAAAGAAGACGTAACTAAACCATTTTTAGGGTTCCGTTGCCAAATGGCAAAAAACGGAACCCTTATAGATTCGTTATGTCTGTCTGTCTGTCCGTCCGTATGTCACATACACTTTTTTCCGAAACTATAAGAACTATACTGTTGAAACTTAGTAACTAGATGTATTCTGTTAACCGCATTAATATTTTCACACAAAATAGAAAAAAAAACAATAAATTTTGGGGGTTCCCCATACTTAGAACTGAAACTCAAATTTTTTTTTCCATCAAACCCATACGTGTCTATCTATGGATAGGTCTTCAAAAATGATATTGAGGTTTCTAATATCATTTCTTTTTAAACTGAATAGTTTGCGCGAGAGACACTTCCAAAGTGGTAAAATGAGTGTCCCCCCCTCCCCCTGTAATTTCTAAAATAAGAGCTTAATAAAACTAAAAAAAAATTATGATGTACATTACCATGTAAACTTCCACCGAAAATTGGATTGAACGAGATCTAGTAAGTAGTTTTTTTTAATACGCCATAAATCGTCAACCGCAATTAACCTTTCATTCAATCAACTCAAATATAAAAAAATTACTTGCGGCTACGGAACCCTTAATGGGCGAGTCCGACTCGTACTTGACCGGTTTTTTTATAATAAGTATTCAGATACTACAGCAACGTTTTCTAAAATAAAATGAAAATCTATTATTCGCAATTTCTGTTTAAATATCACGTAGCCTTACCCAACACTTGTCTTGACAATAATAATCTTTTGAAATTATACAAAACATATTCGCTAAAATTAAGCACGCGTTTGTGTGGAATTAAAATATACATTTGTTCCTGGTTGCGAACGTGAATTTTCCTTTAATGTGGGTGATTACATCGCTCGAAGAATTGTGTGAGACTTTGGCACGCTGAGAGACGCACCGCACTAATAAACTATAGAAAAAAATCCTAAAATTGTGAGAAATAAATACCTTAAAATCTAATGTAAGCACGATCTAGGCACGTAGGAGGAGTAGACCAAATAGACTTCATGAAAATGCGCCCTTAAATAAGTCTTGATATCAAGCTTTGAAAACAATAAGACAAAGTACTTACTCTGTGATACGTTGTTTAGATAAATAAGATATGAATGTTTTACAATTCCAATGACCTGAAAAAAATTCACATAAAATGTTGGAATTCTATTGTCGTTGGAGAGGTAGATTTGAAATTGAAAATAGCCGTTGGAGCTGACTGTAACGTTCCGGAACGATATATTTAGGAGTAAGCGTCTCCGCTTTGTTCTAATGTGGCCACAAAGTACAGGTGAAACTTTCATAATTTACGACCAAAATCATGCCTTATCGTTTTATGGCCAAAATCGTTACATGAGGTAATGTTAAACCCGAATAATTTTGTAGTATCGATTAAAACATAATAAACCGGTCTTGTGCGAGTTAGACTCGTGCACGAAGGGTTCCGTGCCATTATCTATAAAAACGACAAAAAAAATCATGACTATTATATAGAAGGCGCCACAATTTTTTTTATTTTATTCTATTTTAGTATTTGTTTTTATAGCGGCAACATATATATATTATCTGTGAAAATTCCAATTGTCTAGTTATCACGGTTCATGAGATATAGCTAGGTTATTGCCGTTATTGATATCGAGCAAAAAGTCACGTTTCTTTTATGGGAGCCTTCTATTTTTTTTTACGTGTGGAAACCCCCACGAACTTCGCCCCATCGGTGCCAAGGATGGGATGGGCGTGTCGGAATCGTACCGAGTAAAACCACACGGTGTCCTCCCCAAGTGACCATTGCCGGGCACCCCGGGTAAGCCCTCGACAGGATAACCCCAGGGATGGGAGCCCCCTTAAATATTTATTTTGATTCTAGTATTTGTTGTTATAGCGGCAGCAGAAATACATCATCTGTGAAAATCTCTACTGTCAGCTATCACGGTTCATGCGATAAAGCCTGGTGACAGACGGACGGACGGATAGCGGAGCCTTAGTAATAGGGTCCCGTTTTACCATTTGGGTACGGAAACCCTAAAAATTACATAGGACCTATTTTTTCTATGTCAAATCATTGGCAGAAGATATTATTGTATGGGCCCGTGGAGACAGTCGATATTTATCGAGATCCTTTCAATACAAATTGGTAATATTGAGGATATTGATATACAAACGCGATCCTTGATTTTATTGAGGTTAAAATCTGATATTTTTGTGACCCATTAATATTCTCGAGTCTATTTCACGTTTTATTATTAATTAATTAATTTCTCACTTTTTATCGATTTCTATAAGTACCCGTTTTTGGACCAGAGTCGTGCGAAGATCCTGCGTGCCATTATGGTGAAATCTCAGAAATATCAGTAGCGTGAGCCTCTTTTATTCGACGTATCTAACTTTCCGGGGGCGACTGTCGTTCGACTCGCCAACTCCGAAAAGTTCAAGATACTATTATCGTTCAATGTATTTTCAGTATTCACTATAATAAAATGGCAAGTGATATTTTTTGCTGGTAAGTTAGGGTATATTGTTCGCGGCATATTATTGTAAAACAGTAATGTAATACTTATAGTCTCTGAAAAGTAATGAGAGTAAAATGCTAAATGTTGTTTAGTAAATTAAACCAACAGCAGAATTACTTTTAAAATTCTAAATATCTTTAGTTTAGATAACCTAAGTCTTCCTACTGACCTAAATCTTTTAAAACATTATAAAGATTAAAAAACTGGCTCATCAATGAACTTTTTTTATCTCTCTATTTTTTATTAGTTAGCAAGTTAAGAGTCAAAATACGGTTCTTTTTTTCAATTTGGGGGCGGTGATTTATACCTATAAGGTTTTGTTGAAAAATCAGGACTAGTGACAAAAATGAAAAAATAGGTAGTTTATAATAATTATCTCGAAATTAAATATGATTGTTGATTATTTCTAACTGAAGAATATTGAGATTTAATTGAAACATCTCATTGAACCGAAATTAGGTGTATTCCACCAATATTAAAGGAGTTATTTCAAAAACCCACTTTTTAATCTTGGTATGAAATTGACTCGAATACATGTGCTTTAGATGGTGAAATCGTTTCCAACACTGTGTATTTATTGGTGATGGGTCAACTCGAGTTACTAACCCGAGTTAACTCGAGTTGGATTCTTCCTAACTCGGGTTGGGTTGTACATGATTTACATGTAACAGAACCGCGAAGTAGCGAGAGAGTATTGTGCAGTCGTTGTGTACGTACCCTTCGTGTTATATTCCGCTAGTCCCAATAAACTACTATATTTATAAGCCGTTTTGTTTATAAATTATTACTAACTCAAAGAAACTATGAATTAAAATACATTGTCCTTACATCAAGAATACAGACAGCATCGTTTTACACAAATGAGCACAATAAAAATAACGCACTACATTACAAATTGTAATATATGTTTCATGTTTTCATTAACCCTGGAGGGAAAAAGACGTGAGTATATGTATGTATGAACTCCATGATGTGGATATATATAAGGCATAAAATTGATGCAAGTGGGTATTTTGACAGATTTATGTAGTTCAATGTGACGTTGACTGTAATTTAATCACGTTCTTTCATTGGTTTTACCAAATTCTCATTAAAGATTTTGTTTTTGTATGTTTAGCTATAATTGTGAAACACGCAACATAATTCTTAAAAAAAACTAAATGAATAGCCACAAATATAAATATTTGATGTAGATCCGGATCATTAGACACTTTATTTTAGTTAGATATTAAGTTTTAGTTTTATTTGCGTTTCCACTGTCGGTTTTAGATCACGTTTCGGAACGAAGTAGTGATTGCGTGAAAGTGAGTTGTGGGGCTGCGGCTTGAATACTACCTGCTCGTGGTCTCACTCCTCACCCTTGTCTCCGGGTAAAAGGAGACTGGTAGCAGAGCTGTTAATTGTCTTTTTTTATTACTGCGCTCGCTCGGTTCACTCACTGAACAGTGCCTATTATTTTATCTAAGCTACAAAACGTTGGACATTTTAGAGACTATCTGACTCGTTTGCTCTTATATCGCTCTTTTACGGCGTACCACAAGGAAGTATCTTGGAGCCTACATTCTTCCAAAGATACGTGAATATCTCTGTCAGTTAAAATTACCAAACTGTGAGATAGCATTTACACTGCGCAAATAATATCTGGTGCAGATTGGAAAGAGACCAAAAGTTCAGCTGAGAGTGGTTTGAACGCGGTCATGGAGTGGCTCCAAACAAACCTTCTCACAGACCTTGCATAAAAGAATACATTGTTTTCACAAATTTAGTATCTCATAGTCCATTGCAAGACTTCTCTTTGAAGGCACACACTTGCCACTTGTTGCCTCTCGGTAACAACTGCTCATGCACAATTCTCTCTAGAACCACTGAAATTAAATATTTAGGTGTTCAAATAGAGGGGTGTGTGTTGGGTAACCTCCTCGAGTGTCGGCCCGATTCCGATCCCGCTGCAGTCCGGGGGGAACGGAATCGGAGCGGCCGGTACACCCTGGGCGGCGGTCAATGGCTTCCCCTTCACCCCTTCATAGGGTTGGCATTGATCGTCGGCCAATACCCAACGTGGCGGGAACACATCGCTCTCCGTACTCCTCTGCTTTCAGAGGAGGCAGGATGAGCGATGCTGTTAGTGGTGAGATGGCCCAGGGTCAGCCGGGGTGCGAGGGATATGCTCTATGGGTAACCTTACACCCCGGCGTCTGAAGACCCGAGACGGCGTGCGGTTTTAGTCGGTGCAAGGCCGACATAACCGCCCCCGCTGGCCGGCGGGGGGGTATCCGAAGGGATTTCCGCACGATAAAAAAAAAAAAAAAAAAAAGGTGTTCAAATAGATCAACGTCAATCTTAGCACACACACATACGTTAACTTAGTTCGAGAATAAGAATACATATCTTAATTTTTTTTAAACTTCATCAATCTGCAAATATAGTCACGCTAAAATTGATTTATTATGCTCTCTGTCAATGTCTCCTGTCATACAGTATTGTAGTATGGGGAAGAGTAAAAAAACTTCTTTAGTGTAACTTGAAAGAACCCAGAGGGCAGTTTTATCGGTAATGACCTCAAAACCATTTAGGATCAATTAAGACTCTAATACGCCTGAATTTCTGGACGATAAACGCAGAAAATATGCAGTGTGTGATGTAGTTAAACACAGAACAACATCTGCGAGCCGCCAATACTACGTATTAATCGAACGACTTCACAATAAATTCCAAAAAAGTATCGGTATCTATTCACTGAATTACAGTAAAGTAAAAATGAGTATATCGGAATGAAAACACTTAACTGTACTTGCACCGAAAACCTTCTTGATAGTTGTTTTCTTAATCCCTCCAATACCTATGGCAGCAACACTGTTATATATGCACATACCATACTCACCATTACACGTTACATACCTACACTCTCTATCTCTCTCTCACACATCACAAATACACACAGACACACCCTCAAACACATTCACACATATTCTTACGAAATTGCGGAAAAAATTAAAATCACCCCAAGCACACTTCTCAACAATTATTTATATTAACTTAACTTAGGTGATTAATTTTTTTTTTTGTGTGTTTTTTTTATATATTTGTTCCGTCAATTGACTGCACCCCGCTGGATGGTGAGAAGCTAGGGTGAAGTCCAGAAGATATGGGCCACCATCCCAGATGCTGACGATCCTAAAATGGTAGCCCCTACCTTGACGGCCTCAAAAGATGCTTATTCACGCCCCGCTTGAAGAACCCGGGATTGTAAGAAGAAGGAAACACGTGCGCGGGCAGAGCATTCCAGCTCTTTATCGTGCGACAAAGAAAGGAAGCACCGAACCGCTGAGTTCGGGACTGTATGGTTTCCACCGTATGCAGATGGCATCGCAGTCCATCACGTGTTGTTCTGGTTCGAAATGGAGAAGGTGGGATCAGTTGAAAGAGCTCCTCAGAACACTCGCCGTGGTAGAGGCGGTAAAATACAGCCAGAGAGGCAATGTCTCTACGCAGCTGCAGAGGTTCTAGGGGCTATTGGTAATCTCAGGACTCCCAATGATACGGATGGCACGCCGCTGCAATCTGTCGAGAGCATCTAATAAGTACTTTGCGGAGCCATCCCAGAGATGAGAGCAGTATTCCACGTAGGGGCGAATTTGTGTCTTGTACAAAAGACACCGCTGCTCTGGCGTGAAAAACCATCTCACCCTGTTCAGAACTCCGAGTTTCGTAGCAGTAGAAGCTCAGTAAACATACTAAACTTAGAGCTGATGCTACTAGAACATTGAAGCCCTCCATAGTTGATAGTCCAAAGACTACTAACCGCGCCACAAGAGTGTGAACATAATTGATTAGCTCGTACCATAGCGAGCTGAGCCACGAGCCGTGCCGCGAGACGAGCCGCGAATGTAAACGAAGTATCATCGTTTAATTCGGGAAATATCGCAATATTGGATATATTGACTATCTCCACGCGCCCTAAAAGATCCTGATAATTAAAATTTACAGTTAGTAATGAACGTCACTTTATAAAATAAAATGTATATTGCATTTTATTACAAAAACCCTCAAGCATATAGTATTAGGTATTTGAAATTAAATAGAGAAATACAGAAGACGGCACAAATTAAGGATCACCTAATTTTTGAAAGTTACTTAAAAAGAACAACTAACGATTGAATTTAGAAGTTTATTTTTCGATTAAAGCCGTCCACTGCGTTGATTTGACGCGATTGGCGCACGGCGTGCTGTTGTGTGCACATTCACAGGGCGCGTAGAGACAATAATACTTATATATATCACGATTCTTTCAATAATATCGATGATCTTGATATGTAAACATGATATTACTGATGCAAACAAACGCAATTGGTCCCTACACTGGAATACGATATTGGATCGTAACATAATTAATTATTGACTGTCTCAACGCAACTGCTCTATGGAGCAACGCTACGGTAGGTGGATCACCCGTCACACAATTTCATCGTGACATTGTCAGCTGCAGACTTGCGTCTTAACACAGCGGACAGCCTAAAGTATGTACTCTTAAATTAAAATCACAATAATTGCGTATTCTGCGCTCGGCCGTTGCTACCATTTAAACAAAACTACTTGGTGAAGTAGTCACCGTTATGGCTCTGGTATAAGGATACAAAGGTCCTCTAGTTCCGGTCCAGAATATGCTGCGAATCTTTCCAAATCGCAAATGCTTATGTTTATTTGAAACTATACGCGGCAAAATAGAGCTTATAGAATAGTTAGATCAATGTTTGTGCGTTCTGTGAACTACATATACCTACGCGAGATGAACCTACATAAAATGGTAATAAAAATGTATCGTATATTACACCATTGTACATAATATATATATTATATTACATCGTTACTTAACATTCATTCATTCATTCATGCGAGCGTAAAACATTAAGAGCGCGTGGGCCACCTCTCCCGGGCGCGCTCCGCCATCTCCTTCGCAGAAGGAGGTGGCGGAGCGCGCCCGGGAGAGGTTCAGAACTCTCCCGGCCCGCCGAGCCCGCAACATGCTCGCCGCGCGTCGCAGGCGACACAGGCGCCGGAGGTTGCTTAACGACCTCCGTCCTCCATGAGTGCAGGCCTGAGGGTGGCAGGTGAGGCCGCCTATCACCCCAGCAGAAGCAGGCCGGGACGGTGGGGCGACTAGCGCCCCTCCCCCAAACCGGGGCAAGACGGGGACACCGTGGTTTCCAAACCCGAGGGGGCCATCTCGAAACCGGAGATGGCCCAGGGTCAGTTGGGGTGCAAGGGATATGCTATATGGGTAACCTTACAGCCCGGCGTCTGAAGACCCGAGATGGCGTGCGGTTTTAGTCGGTTCAAGCCCGACATAACCGCCCCCGCTGGACGGCGGGGGCGTATTCGAAGGGATTTCCGCACGAAAAAAAAAGCTATAAAACTAGCGCTTATAATGTAGGGATGGCATTATACTTATATATTCTACGACATTCTACGACATTCTACACAGCGTTTTCTAGACACAAAGTAAGCATAGTTTAACTAGCTTGTGTTATGGGTTCCAGAATGCGGATAAACATACTTAGATACTTTTTTTTTTGTAAATACATACATATTTTACATCGAAACACCCAGACCAATGCAAATAGACATATTCATGCATAAAAATATTTGCACTGAGCGGGAATCGAACCTGCGCCCCCTGTCGTAGCAGTCGAATGCACTACCGCTACGCCACAGAGGCCGTCATGTATGTATCTGTATTTACAAAAGGAAATGTATACAAATATTTTCATCCGCATTCTAGAACCCTTATTACAAGCTATTCTAGTCTAGATGTGTTAATGACCGTTGTTCGTGACAGCCTACCCCTAGTACGGTTCCGAATAGACTGCCACTACTTGGTCGACTTCAGTGGACTGTATGTTGAGATGTCGAGTCGAAGAATGAAACACTTTGGATGGGTGGCTTGTATGACGTCAGCGAGGCATTGGATGGTCTTGGCCCAGCACTACCCTTGATGTACTATTTCCTGTTGAGCTTCCTTGTTCTTGACCGCGTACTGAGAGAGTGTAATTTCCTAACAAATGGTCCCTGCTTTTATAGTCTTTGATAGTGCTGGCCCGCGATCCAAACTACCTCACCTCCGCATTTCCATTTATTCACAAAACTCATGTTATACATATTAATCATATACCATATATGTATACCTGTAGCAATAAGAGTTGCACGACAATAGGTATTTACGCCTGTACCGCGCGAGGTCGGGCTACTGAATGACGGGCGGAATGACCCCTCAGAGGCCCCTGCCTCCCGCGAGCTACTATATAATAAAATGGCACCAGCCGGGGGAGCGCATATTCGCTTCTTACGTCGTGGGAGGCAGTCGCGGGGCGTAATTAAGCTTACATACTAGTGTACAATGTTGTCTTTCCTATTTCTACGAAGTTATGTTAGAATATATGAGTAATGCATTGTCGTAATTATATTTGCTACTTATGTTTTTCAGGGAGTGGACTTTCTTTATTAAATTTGACTCTAACATACTTAGTTACTCAGAAAACTAACTCATAACAGTAGTAAGCTATTTATCTTAGCTTATTATCAAAATAATTACATAATTACGTTTTAATTTACGTAAACCTAACATTTTCACAATTCATTCATTACATTCACGCTTACTAATCTACATGTCACTGGCACATGTGTCCATAGTCTATAATATTTGTGTCGTGCACAAGATGGCACTGCTGTGTAATATGGCCTAGATACTTCTAGTTATTTATTTAAATTTGGACGCGCTGATAAAGCTCAAATATCTCGTTACTTTTTGTTTGTGTGGTAGTAATTCACCTGATATCATACCAACGCACTAAATGGCTTTTAAACTACTTGAAATATTTCTACCGACAATATTTTATAGGTAACTAAGGGTACATTAGGTACCGCCAGTCCCCTACTCCAAAATGTTCATTTAACTGTTCAGCCAATTGAGCTATTTGAAAAAATTGTTCAATTTTTAAAATAGTTGATCTAAGTACCTACTGGAAATAAAAACTCTATTTGGGAGGTAAACCAGACGGGTTATACTTACGTTCGCTTGTTACGTATATAAAGGATATGTTACCTTTATAAAGGAGATAGTTCTGTTCCATTTAGACTAGATAGAATTTTATCTTTCTACTCTTGAAACGTTTTGACATTAACATCCTACTGAAATTTTTTAATCAACAGCAATCAATTGTTGGTCTATTTCTTATATGTCGGCTTAAAATATATCCTTTCAACCGAGATGTTGTAGTATTTATAAAATACAGTCATCTTTAAAATCTCAGTGTTGTGTCCCGATTGCATCCGAGGCCTACACCTCGGAGCCCCTTTCCTGCTTTTCCTTATCTACTTCGCACGATCAAGAGGGCCTAGACAAACGGCTTTCGCTCCGGAGCGATTCTGCTGCTACGCTCGCCACCGCTATAACGTGAACGAATTTCGATTTGCAGACAAAGTCACCTCCATTCGTCATTCGTTAAAGCGATTCGTTGGTTCGGCAAACTCTACCTTTTGTCTATGATCTTTCGTTTCCAAGTGACGAATTCCCGCTATCTTGTCAGTTGTCACTGTCAATATTTTATTAAAACGCGGGAATCACGTTAATTTTAAAGCCAGTTGATCCGTCAGGAAATAAGTGGTCTGCAGTATAATAAAATTAAAGTACTCTCTTAAAACTAAAATTAAAACCTTTATAATATAGTGAAAAATAAGAGAGTTCGTGTCACTTGGTGAGTTTCAAAAAATAAAGTGCTTTGTGAATATGAATAATTCAGCTCTGTAAATAAAGTTTTAACTAAACTTATTCTATAGAAAGAACTAATCATTTTGTGTATTTTTAGGAATGGAATCCAGGGCAAGGGCTAGTGGAGAGCAATTCTCCACTCTTTTGGAGTATATGGAAAGGTTCGTACAGATCTAATCAGTAAAATGACATTCTAAGTTTCAATGTTATTGAAGCGAAAGAAAGATAATGTAAAAAATTATGTATTTTGCAATTAAATACTCAAAGGGCTCTTTTATCATTCATATTCCAGCCACGGTGATCTTTCCAAGCCGCAACCTGGACTTCAAGGTCGCATAAGGGCCGATCAGTTGTGGCAAGAGTTGGCCAACACTCTGAATGCCATTGGTGGTGGTGTGCATAAAACTCCAGAGAAATGGAAAAAGGTATGAACCATACTGAAAGTAGAGTACATAGAACCAGGTTTGATATTATATGTACCTAAAGAGATGCATAACATCATGTGCTTTTACTTTTAAGTGTCTAATATGTACTTATTTATATAATGCATGTAACAATAACCAAAATGTGACATAAATTATTATATATCTATATATACAGTGTAAACTTGATGCAACGTCACTCAATTTAACAACAAACTCCCTAAAGCGTTGAAATCACTTGGCTTTGGTTGGTTTAGCTTGCATTCCATACAATGATACATCAATGATATAATGATACATACAATGAATACATCCACTGTCAATAACAACCAATTAAGTAATAAAAAGTACTTTTTAAGTTGTAAAATTAGTATAAACTGCGTAGCTATGTACATTCTTTTTTGCTTCATTATCCAAGCCCGTAATAAACTGAACTGTCGGCATCATGCATATCAAACTTTATAAGAAATTCATTCTTGTGTTTATAAATTGGGATAGCTCGCATATGTAGACCATGACTAATAAGTAGAAGTCATGGATTAGCTATACATTAGAATATTCTTAGTTGCTCACAAACTTTCAAACTGTAAACATGGCTAATAAAAGAAAATCACTGTGTCTTGATGACTGAAAACTAATTCTGATTTTTCTTTTTTCTTTTTCGATTTAACAACAACTCTATAACGCCATAAAAAGCACAGTCCCTTCAGTGTCGTTAAATAGAGTTTACACTGTAGTTGCATGAATTTATCATTTTAAGGTGTGGGCCGATTGGAAATCAAAAACAAAAAAAAAGGGATTGACAATACGGCAGCATGCAACACTGGTGGTGGTCCCCATAGCCGGTTAACCCTAACAAGGTTTGAGGAAAGGTTGCTGGCACTCATTGGTGCATTGGCAGTAGAAGGTCACCCTCAGATAGAGGAACGAGGATTTGATGTTAGTAGATGTAATTTTTTGATTGACGTGCGGCTCAAAGCGATTTGAAATTTATATATAAATAGTTTTCCAAGAGTAAAGATTATGATGATAAAAGAAGTTACCTTTAAATATAAATTTAAATATTCTACGACATTCTACACAGCGCTATCTAGACCCAAAGTAAGCATAGCTTAACTTGCTTGTGTTATGGGTTCTAGAATGCGGATATACATACTTAGATACTTTTTTTTTGTAAATACATACATATTATACATAGAAACACCCAGATCAATGCAAATATTCATATTCATGCACACAAATATTAGCACTGAGCGGGAATCGAACCCGCGACCTTTGACTTAGCAGTCTAATGCACTACCGCTACGCCACAGAGGTCGTTTTGGCTGATTTTTCGGTTGAAGTAAAAGTAATTTATTCAAATATTAAACTACATTATATTATAGTAGGTAACGATTTTGGATATTTTACTTTTACAAATAGGTTTCATAATTGCAATCAATTACAAAAACTAACCACAAAATAAATATTAAGTGCTAATGCATTTATTTACATAATGATTATATGTATTCTTAAAGTGTTTGTTTCTATCAATCTTCATAAATTAAGTATGAAAACAAGTCGAATTGATAATAATTACATGCCTATATGTAGTTTATCTTTATATTCTTTCAGGGACCATCAACTGCATCGGGGGCAATATACCAAGACAATCTTGAAATTGAATATGGTATGTGGACATACTTGCATGTTTATTTATTTAGTCACCCCCTCATTCCTATTGGGGTAAAGAGAGACTACGTATCTATACTATCATAAAATTGTAATTTAGTTGTGTCTATACATTGGAGATATTTAGGGTTATGTTAAATGAACGATTCTGAACACATAAATATATTTTTTTTGGAATCCTTGTCTGTTTGTTCGTGACGGACTACTACTGAAAATCAACACTGCTTTTTGTTCTGCAGACATAGTAACTCTACCACCACCACTTGCACCACTACCGCCACCTCTGCCACCACCACCAATGCCTTCGACCAGCCAGCAACCGCTCCCGCCCCCGAAACCGACGTGGAGCTCACCACCAAGACCAGCTGCTCCGACCACCCCTACCATTGCTCCTGCTTCTGGCCACCACCTTGGCGCAACTATATCGCCAAACTCTGCCGCTTCTTCTCATCGAAGGCGTCAGGCTACGCGCCGCAGACGTACACTCACGCCATTCGACCGGGCCGCAAGTGAGTTTGTGGCAGTCGAGCAGCAGCGCCTTCGATTGGAGGAGAGGCGGGAGAGGAACGAAGCTCGTCGGATAGAGGTGGACGAGAATCGCAACATCGTTTTAAGCCGCTTTGCAGCTATTGCTGAAGCTCTCCTTCAGCAATATCTGCAAAGTAACGAGCGGTAGCGAATAGTTTTTTATTTTATTTCTTTATACATTTTTAACAGTCTTCTATTTTTAAAAGGAGGTTCACAGTTTGACCAGTATGTTTATATGTATGTTTGTTCGCGATTATCTCGCGTTTGTTTGAGGCGATTCTTATGCGATTTTATGAAAAGTATATGTTATATTCAAGAGTAGGTTTTGGTATACTTAATCGACTTCAAAAAGGGAGGTGATAATTCATAAATTTAAAAGACAAATTAAAACTAAACTGTGCTAAAAAGGCTATTATAAAATCCAAGAATATTTAGACGACAAACAAGCTTGGATATGAACTGTTTGCTCTATCACCATGCTACTCAAACAAAATATTGTAATTAGATTAAGTAAACATGTTTGTGAATAGACCAAAAATAAACAGCTCGCTGAGTTTCTTGCGGGAGTCTTCGCAGGACAGAGCCGCGTTTTGAAAAAATAAATAAACTAATGTTTAGCAAGTGGTCGATTTGCTAAACATTAGTTCTTGACGTTCTATCAGTTCCGTTATAATGGTCTATACAGAATAAATGATTTTTTACTTTGACGACGATTGTCACTGCTGAAGCGTTATTTTCTTAATTTATGTAATTGTGTGAATATGTACTTTTGTGTATGTCTTATTGTATTTGTGTAATTAACACAATCAATTGGGTTCTCAATTTGACCTGTATGTTTGTTGGCGATTATCTAGCGTTTGGTTGAACCGATTTTGATGCGATTTTACGAGAAGTATGCTAACAAATATAGGAGAAGGTTTTGGCATATTTAACCGACTTCAAAAAGTATTATAAGTCTGATTTATAGTCTAATAAAAACTGTAAGTCTGATTTACAGTCTAATAAAAACTGTAAGTCTGATTTAGTGTAAAAATGATAAATCTGATTTAGTCTAGTAAAAACTGTAAGTCTGATTTAGTCAATTATAAGTCTGATTTAGTGTGTTTATAAAATAAATGAAAAAAATGTTGTGTACTTTAAATTATATTTTAATTACAGCCTGCTAACCAAATGATTGAGCATCGCTCTTCCCTGTGTTAATTCGTTTTGACTCGCAGCATTGGAGGGTACAGGTTGTGAGTAATAATCATTATCATCATTACTAACAGCCTGGATAACACTTGGTATTGGCAACCCAGCCTTAACAGCTATGTTGTGCAATACACAACACGCAAGTGTTATCTTGCTAGCAAAGTAAGGATGATAATGAAGAACTCGGTCCCTCAGTCAACACCTCCATCGCGACTTCAGCAAGCCGAAGCAACGCTCTATTTTAGTTCGAGCCTGCACATGGCGCGACGTATAAATATCTGCTCGAGAACCAGGTGCAGCATCTAGAATAGGTGTCATCAACCAAGGTCGCTGCGGGTACCCGGAATCACCTAAAACAATCACAAGTCTTAATATGGCCGTCCTTGTACTAATAAAGAAATCTCTTGTCTTGTCACAATCAGCATAAAAACAGGTATTATGTCTGTTGTCCTTACCCAGTAACCAAACACGTTCTCCACTTTGATGAAGACTTCGCATGTATGGCTCTACTCTACTTGCTGACCATATGTAGGAGTCATGTGTGGCTCCACCAAACTTAGAATTAACGTTTATTATTTCTAAATTGTGGTTGCATACCTGTAAACGAAAGAAATTAATATATTCCTTCATTTATCCTTCTATCTACCTACAATGGGCAAATACTACTATTTCTTACTTACCATTTGAACATTTAAGGAATGAAATCCTTTTCTGTTGAAATATAGATTTTCATCAGAGGCTGGCTTAGCGATGGCAATGTGTGTACAATCTATGCATCCTATTACTCCCGGCAAATTGTGCCTCCTTTGAAACCTGTAAAAACCATACAGGTAATAGGTAAATAAAATGCAAGTGTGTCCTACATGAACACAAAACTGTTTACTAAATAATAATAATACGACATTCTAAACAACGCTATCTAAACCCAAAGTAAGCATAGCTTATTTAGCTTGTTTTATGGGTTCTAGAATACATACATACTTAGTTTTTTTTTTGTAAATACATACATATTATACAAAGAAACACCCAGACCAATGCAAATGTTCATATTCATGCACACAAATATATGCACTGAGCGGGAATTGAACCCTCGACCCTTGATTCAGCAGTCGCATGCACTACCGCTACGCCACAGAGGTCGTCGTACTTGCTCAATAATATAATCATTGACAACATGAAAATAATTCCACTTACTCTTCTTTGTTAAGTGCCCGTTCTTGTGGCGTTTGGGGGAAGACAATATATTTCCCAATGATGGTGTCATGGTTGAGGGCATCAACCACTTGTTGAATACAACGACTCGTGGTCCGTTGGGTAAGGTGTTGTGTAACACCCACGATCCTCTGGTATGAACCAGTTGCGAAAAAACTAAGGGCACAAAGCACCTGAAATATAATAAGAATGAGTGCTTTATGTACTTAAAGTGAAACTAAAATACAAAAGAACTTAATAGGTGATATTGTTCGATTCTTCAATGTCTTACCTTGATTTCCAAGGGTATCTCTCGAGACCCTCTCAATGCACTTAAAGCTCGTAAATCCTCACAAAGATTTTTAAAAGTTGATTTACTTAACCTAAAATGTTCTATAAATAAAATTTCGGGCATGTCGTCGATGCTTTCCAATTTTTGCCTCGAATTATAACGTCTTTGGCGTCTTAGCCAAACATTTTCGTGGTGCGCTGCCCACAGTAACCGTAGCGTATTTTATTTTTACAATTGCAAAATTCACTTTAACTCAAATATAAAACCGCCTTTATGGTCACTTTCTACAGGGTCTTGGCTTTCGCTGCGGTTGCCTTCAAGAGATTCGAAAACTAGCGAAGACGCTGGTCAAAAATGCCACTTGGCTACGCATTCCATACAAATAATCGTTCGACTATGTCGATTCGTTTCATGGAATCGTGTTTAGAACATTGTCTAGCAATTTTCTGTTCGTTGTCCATGGATCACGTGACATGCCGACAAATAATGTCAGTCCCATACATTTTGGACTTTTCCACTGGCGTTATAGCCAATGGAATGTGACTTTGTCTAGGCCCCAAGGGCATTCATAGTAGTGAGACCATTGGTACGCGTGTCATCTCTTACGACTTCAAATCACCACTTCTTAGGTCTCCCCCTCCGACTGCGGCCCGGCGGGAGTACCGTGGCCAGACATTTGTTAGACATGTAGTCAGGCGGCTTCCGCTGCCGCCTGGAGTCCTTGGTCCATGCGCTCTACCAAGTGATCGCCTATGCAGACATGTGTGGAATCTGTTTTCATAAAATAAAGTATTATAGACCTTATAATCTACTTCCCCGATCGATCAAAATGTGGCCAAGCTTTACCTTTAACTTCAATTTTT
This sequence comes from Cybosia mesomella, assembly GCA_946251805.1. NCBI lineage: Eukaryota > Metazoa > Arthropoda > Insecta > Lepidoptera > Erebidae > Cybosia > Cybosia mesomella. The sequence goes on from OX276393.1 coordinate 22,579,100, forward strand.
AACTCATCGATAACGAAGTGTAATCAGCTGAATTGCAAGTGGGGCTTACCTAGATAAATTAATTTTATCAGTAAACTATAATTCGGTAGTCCCGCGGTTCCACTCACGCGAACTATAGAATTATTGTTTTATTAATACATTTTATTAATATTATTTCGGTACATTGTCATTGGCACTTGTAAGACATGCATACATAAATTGTGCCCCGGAAAAAAACACGTGACTTGCGATAGCTATATATAAATAAAAATGAATCGCAGAAATGTTTGTTTGCGTATAACTTCCAAACGACTGCACTAAACTGGATAATTCTCTTTTGTGTTCATTATTGTCAGTACAAGGATTGTATGAAACAAAAATTTTGGAAAGTCCCAAGGTGAGGTACTGTAATTGTTTCCCTAAACAAATCCGTTAGATGTATTTTATTAGATGATATTATGTACCTATTCTAAGTTCTTACTAAAAAATCACTAGCACCAGTGCCACTTGTATTAGTTACCTCAAGAATATAATCCTTCAAGCAATTTACATGTATTTGAGTGCCATGAATAATTTTGCAAAACTAATATATCGTCATGGTGCTTGGCGTGTACATAGGTAAACCTGATAAATTAAAAAAATTGATAATCAATCAGTTGAATAGTGGACTGCGACTTGCAATTCATAAATATTTTGACAGGTATGTTTCCTAAATTAATGAAACACAGTAAAGTAATATATACCGATACCTGTATTCAAAAGTTAAATCTATCTTTACCCGACTGCGCCAGAAGGAGGGTTATTTTATTCGAGAGTATGTATGTATGTATAATTGTTTGGCACGCTCTGCAGCCTGAATTTTGGCTTGAAAGGTGTCGCTAGATTCATATTTACTGTGAGAGTGACACTGGGTATCAAATTAATAAAAAAACGAAATGGTGGATTTTTGGCGCTAAAATGTATGTTATTCAAAAAATATTTTCACTCAAACTTATAGAGTAGGGTATCGAAATGAAGAACTTTAAAAGCGGATTTCAAAAATATATATATCATAACTAAAAAGTATACAATAAAATTATTAATTACAAAAGCGGGACCCAGATGCAAATCATAAACCGAAAGAAAATTAATGGGTCCCGCCTGCTATCAAACTTGTTTCGGTCTTTTTAGGGCAGTCGGGTTATTTGATTTTTTATTTAATAATTTAATTTACCTTTTTTTTTCTTTTTTTTTCTTTTTTTTTTCGTGCGGAAATCCCCTCATCCATTTAAATTATAATTTTATAAAAAAATATACTGCAGCAATACAAAGCAGATTTTTATTCAAAATAAATATATAACCAGCAGTATAGATTATATATTATATATATAACATGTGTAGTATAGATTAAGATTACATAGGTTGATAAATAGGTATAATATTCGATTTACTTATTCGATATAATTAGTCCTCATACAGTAATATTCGTTTACCTAGGTACATGTGATTTTGTGTTAGGGATGTTTCAACTCATTCACGAACGTTTGGAGACACTCAAAAAGAATGCAGCTGCACGATGGAATATTGCCGAAAAAGACTGTCATATCGGACACTTAATACTACAAGCTATGTTACAGGAGCCAATGCTTGTTTGTCAGGTAAGATTGTAAATAATATTCACGAACGTTTAGAAACACTCAAGAAGAATGCAGCTGCAAAGTGGAATATTGCCATAGTGGACGGCAAAACCAGTCCTTATCAGTATTGTGAGGCGTCCTATGTTGTTCGACGCGGTGTGTAAGCTGCACGATGGAATATTGCCGAAAAAGACTGTCATATCGGACACTTAATACTACAAGCTATGTTACAGGAGCCAATGCTTGTTTGTCAGGTAAGATTGTAAATAATATTCACGAACGTTTAGAAACACTCAAGAAGAATGCAGCTGCAAAGTGGAATATTGCCATAGTGGACGGCAAAACCAGTCCATATCAGTATTGTGAGGCGCCCTGTGTTGTTTGACGCGGTGTGTAAGCTGAAAGGTCTAGCACTCTCCCGTGCCGTAAAAGGCGCACCGGACGGCGAAGATCACAGAACAATCTCCGTCCTCCATGACGGTTGGGACTTTTCGTCGCCCTAGCTGAAGCAGGCGAGCCGTATTTACGCGCGTCAACCATATTTTTATAGAGGTGGGGGGATTTTGATCCCCAACAACAAGTCGGGGTCGCCTATGGTGGATAGGGCCGGTCGGAGTCTCTGGGATATCTCCCCTAGTAATGTAGCCGAGAAATCTGGTAAGTTCTACCAGATTCCTCGGCTACACAGGCCGATGTGACGAAACTCCATGCTGTTTTAGTCACCTCATCATCAGCTGCCGCTGAAGTGAAGCCCAAGGGGATTCCGCAAGCAAACAAAAAAGCGGTGGAAAAGTGAAAGAGCGTAACGATTGTTTCATATTTTTTCAAGTTATTGCAAAACTTTAAACTGGTATGAAATCTGCACGTTGATGCAGATTTCATGTAAAAAATAAAAATAAAGAAGTAAAATAATATCGTCATGAGTTCACATTGATTTGTACTTTGTGGCTCCCATACAGTTACAATGGCAGAGTTTATTGAAGATTTTTTGTTTAATACACAGTGAAGTACCTACTTTTAGTTATATATTTTTCGACCAGGATAACGCACTTCCAATCCTACATTCTGCAATGCACAAGAGCGTATTCCTCAGCTCAAATTTTTGGCCTGCAGCAATTGTGTACAGAAAGTACATGGAAGCCCGTCCGAAACTCAAAAAGTACCGTTGAGTGTTAGTGTCATATTAATTTTATGTATTTTAGGTTAATGTATCTATAGGTATACAACCGGATAATAAAGAATTTCATTATTTTCTATTATTATAACTAAAAGTGCTCCCCCGTGCATTAAAAAACAACACAATTTATTATTCTAAGTAGGTATCAAACTAGTGAACAAAACGTGCCATTACAAATGTTTGGGACCCGAAAAGGTACAAATTGAACATATTTACGATATTAAATTTTACTTTCACTTTTTTAATGTCATCACAGATTAAGCGATGCAGATTGCACACCAGTGTACAGTCTTAGTGTTTCTTCAAAATTGACTAAATAGTCGCCTGCAATTGAAAATGACATACTTTTTTAAACCTACCAAAATATTCCTTTAAAATTTACATATAATTAATCCTGTCATTAACATTATACTAGAATCCTCTCTATCCCAAGTATTTGAAAAGTAATTGGGTTACACTGGATGCAGAAGGTGAAGTATCGGGTGCTATGGCGCAAACTGGGAGATGCCTTTGTCCAGCAGAGGACTGCAAAAAGCCGATTGTCTGATACTAGAATCGTTTTTTTTTTAGATCGACGCTACTACAGATCTGAAGGAAACTAACCTATCTGTAGCAACTCGAAGCACCCAGCTGGCTAGTGCGATGGCAAACTATGGTTTAAATACCGGGGATAGAGTCATCATTATGGGAAACAACCATCTGGATTTATGCATTCCCTTCTTCGCCTGTCACTTTAATGGGTACAGCATGTGTGCCATTGATCCCACTGGTGCAGGTAAATGCAAATACTCCTGAAGCACTAATATACAACGTTGCAAAGACAATGATAATATTAAGCTTAAAATTCAAAACTAATTTTCTTAACCTTAAAAAGTACCTAATTGTTGTTCTTACAGGTGATTTAGTAGACTTGTGGCCATACGTCGAACCAAATATGATATTCTGCCAAAAGCACTGCGTAGAAAAAATTAAAGAAGCTTTTGAAATTAACTCTGCAAAATGTGAAGTAGTTATATTTGATGATGATGAAGCTGGCATGACAACATTTGTTAAGAAACACAAGGGTTCTGAAGTCGATTACCGGTAAAATGCAAAATTGAGTCATTAAATGTAAGTTACAGAAATTTCCTTTCGTAAGATTCAATATTCTTATTGTATTTTAGGCCAATCATGTTTGACCCATTAAAAACTACAGGGTGGCTAATACTAACGAGCGGCACAACAGGTTTGCCGAAAGTTTCAACTATAACATTTGACTCTGTACTAAATGCTGTTGATTGTTGGTGGTAAGTATCTTCAGTACATTTGGTTAGTTTAAAACCTTTACTGAAAGAGTAGCCATTTGCGAGTTTATTTAAATACCGAATAGTCAGTATATTACAGATAAACATACGACTCGTAACTCTGATCGACCATAAGAACAGAAACTCTGTGGTGATGAAAGAATTTAAAAAAAAAAAACATAGGTACAAGTGGGTCCGGTAAGGCCCATCATGGAGGATTGGCTAGAGAGGCGACACGGAAGCCCCTCGTACCGACTGACGCAGGTGGTCTCCGGGAAGGGGTGCTTCGGGGACCACCTGCATCGGATCAGGAAGGAGCCAACGCCTGAGTGTCATCACTGCGACGCGAGCGAGGACTCAGGGCTGCACACGCTGGCAGACTGCCCGGCGTGGGAGGTGCCGAGGCGTGACCTCGTGGCAGCCATCGGGGTGGGAGTCCTCTCGCTCGGCAGCATGATTGCGGCAATGGTGCGGAGCGCGAGCGCGTGGGCCGCCGCAATCTCTTTCTGCGAGCATGTAATGCTCGTGAAGGAGATGGCGGAGCGTGCCCGGGAGAGGTTCAGAACTCTCCCGGCCCGCCGAGCCCGCAACATGCTCGCCGTGAGTCGTAGGCGACTCAGGCCCCGGAGGTCGCTTACCGACCTCCGTCCTCCATGAGCGCAGGCCTGGGGGTGGCAGGTGAGGCCGCCTGTCACCCCAGCAGAAGCAGGCCGGGACGGTGGGGCGACTAGCGCCCCTCCCCAAAACCGGGGCAAGACGGGGACACCGTGGTTCCCAAACCCGAGGGGGCCATCTCGAAACCGGAGATGGCCCAGGGTCAGTCGGGGTGCGAGGGATATGCTCTATGGGCAACCTTACACCCCGGCGACTGAAGACCCGTGACGGCGTGTGGTTTTAGTCGGTTCAAGCCCGACATAACCGCCCCCGCTGGCCAGCGGGGGGTATCCGAAGGGATTTCCGCACGAAAAAAAAAAGGTACAAGTGGGTCTGGTGGTAGTTATCCTACAAAAGAACTGGAGTGACAGAAATAGTTGGCTGCCGGGCCTATTTAGTGGTTAATCGGTTTGATTTTATGGTTCTCTGAAACGAAGGATGGTGTGGTCAGTTTCGTTCGTGTCTGGTCAAAGCATCACACAATGTTCCTAAATTTCATTTAACAAGATAAATGAGTTTTATTATTCATAATATTTTTCTATCTTTTAGATTTAGTTTTCTTTACATTTACATTAAAATGATCCCTGTTTAGACATCTTGCTCATTGTCACAACTAAAACTTCCGGGCTTTATAACATTGCTGCTCATCAATATGGAAATCAAATGATCTTTGTAAGGGTCTATCAAGTTAAATAAACTGCGATAAGACCGCCTACTGTACAACTAACTTTCTGGTATTATTATGCATCCAAAAAAGAGATATAATATCTATCTTTCGCAGTGAGTAATGCTTCTATGTAGCACCATTGCTAGGATAACATTTTCTCAAAAAATAATGTTTCGATTACGTTAGCTTTATTATTTGAAAAATTAGAGTGAAATGAAGTTTCTATCAATCCAACTGCAGAGTCCGGGGGGGGGGGGACCAACATGGGGACACCAGGGTTCCCAAACCCGAGGGGACCATCTCGAAACCGGAGATGGTCCTGGGTCAGTCGGGGTGCGAGGGATATGCTCTATGGGCAACCTTACACCCCGACGTCTGTAGACCCGAGACGGCGTGCGGTTTTGTCGATTCAAGCCCGACATAACCGCCCCCGCTGGCGGGGTATCCCGCACGAAAAAAAAAAAACATGTGATTTTGTCTCCTTTTTACCAAATCGCAGACAAAATTGTTAATCAATAAACGACACGTGGATACTGAATACTAATTGACAAATTTTTCATTTAGATTTCATTCAGGGCCCAAGTCAACCTCACCTGCTAGTCGGGGCTGTTGAAAGTGTAGTAGTACCTATCCGCCCATAGGTACCTAGCAGAGTGGGTTGTGTGTTGGGTAACCTCCTCGAGTGTCGCTCCGATTCCGATCCCGCTGCAGTCCGGGGGGAACGGAATCGAAGCGGCCGGTACACCCTGGGCGGCGGTCAATGGCTTCCCCTTCACCCCTTCATAGGATTGGCATTGATCGTCGGCCAATACCCAACGTGGCGGGAACACATCGCTCTCCGTACTCCTCTGCTTTCAGAGGAGACAGGATGAGCGATGCTGTTAGTGGTGAGATGGCCCAGGGTCAGCCGGGGTGCGAGGGATATGCTCTATGGGTAACCTTACACCCCGGCGTCTGAAGACCCGAGACGGCGTGCGGTTTTAGTCGGTGCAAGCCCGACATAACCGCCCCCGCTGGCCGGCGGGGGGGTATCCGAAGGGATTTCCGCACGATAAAAAAAAAAAAATAAAAAAAAAAAGGTACCTAGCAGAGTGCGTGGATTAACTTGCTAGTAAATGCAAGACACGAAAAACACGTTTTAAACTTGATAAAAATATGTTTATATTTTATTACAACATTCACGAAAAAAACAATATATGACAAGTGCCGTCAGTCAGATATGATTCTAAAATAATTCAAATCATATTCAAATGATGCCACAGACATAGAGCAATACATTGCACCTCTTTACAACAGGGGCACCTGCTAAACAGCGGTCGAGGCTGTGGCGCAGGCTTTCCTCTTGAGGTTGGGAGATCAGACGGCAGTCGCTCTATTAAAAGCCAACAAACCGATCATATATACCTAATGAGCGGATCGCTAGGAGGATGATGATGATAAGTATTACCTGCTATTCGACAAAATAATAGTCGTCGGCTGGGAAAAAGTGTTTGTGTGATGTTAGGTATCACTAGTTACGCGGGGGGGTATCCGAAGGGATTTCCGCACGAAAAAAAAAAAAAAAAAAAAGGTATCACTAGTTAAGTAAAAGTTGTATAAAGTTATAAAATTATGCTATTGTGATTTCTAAGGGAACCCACGAAACGACCAGTTGACATATGCTGGTCAATGGCAACCTTACAGTGGATGTCAGCATTAATATTTTGCATTTCCGGTCCAGTAAGAGGTTATACCAGGGTTCAATCTTCAGGTCCACCAACACCACAAGCATTTGTTGAAGTTATCAACAAATATAAGGTATATAAAAACATACATGATATATTCCTTAAAAACTTAGTTACGTCCAAGAAAACGGGGAAGTGGGCAATGTTAGGAATAATCAATTGAGTAATATCATTATCAAGATTTTCTCTGCTAAGAAAAGCGTCTGAAGCAAATTCATTCGAAAGGGTGAAACCGTTTTATTCTTGTGTACTACGCAATAATACATACGATTAAGGTTAAAAATAATCATAAAACTACCAAGAGTGTTGGTGACGGGGACACCGTGGTTCCCAAACCCGAGGGTGGCATCTCGAAACCGGAGATGGCCCAGGGTCAGTCGGGGTGCGAGGGATATGCTCTATGGGCAACCTTACACCTTACGTCTTAAGACGCCGGGGTCTCGGGAGACGGCGTGCGGTTTTAGTAGCTACTCCAACTACTTTACAAAACTAAAATTTTGGTGCTTCTTAGTTAAGTTAAACTTGTATAATAATTAAGCAATTTTACTATATTATTTTAACCGTTCAAATTCAGTAAAGCTATGTGAAACAAAATACAATTTCAATCGACGAACTAATCTTAAAATGAATTGCTTTGATATTTTTCATATTTGCAAGTCAAGCCACTACTACTCATTTGTTGAAATTTTATCTGCCCAGAGTTGTTATACGAGTAATTGGTAATAGTGATGGATAAAGATGGCGTTGGTGCCTGAACTAGCAACGTGCCCTCTTTCCAAAGTTAAGCATTAGCATTAGCCGGAAAGAGCAATTTGAATACGACTAATGTTCAATTCACCTTACTAACATACTTTTCGAAACTTATACATTTTATCACTAAAAAACATTTTCAGCCGTGTGTTACTGGCTGGACTCCGTTTCTAATTGGCAGGTTTATTGAGGCAGTAGGAAGCGTTTGTGATATGTCGTGCTTCAAAATAATTCTCATTGGCGGCAGCGCTATAGAAAAACCGGTACTGGACAAAATCAGAGTAAGTTTTCTTTTTCTCACATAAATGGTCTTTATGTCTTTTAAAGGGCCACAGATAAAAAAATAGTAAGACAAGCTAGTATAAAGCTAGTTTTGATTAACCTTAATCGGAGACTTTAACTGTAAGTACAGTCACAAATAGTTTTGATGAAAATAGCTATTGAACGAAGCTATAATAATAATAATAATTTAATTATGATAATCATAATAATTATGTGATCTTAGCAAATGGTTTGATCCCAAGGAGCCTCTCAGTCCATCTTGAGAGGCTCGGGATCGGTGGGAAGTCGGTGGCGGCCAAAATGCAGAAAGCGGACTTGCTCGACAATGCCCGAATAGTCCGGCGGTTCCTCTGCCAATCGCCCTAACGCCCCGGCTGACTGTTGCCCACCTTGCCGGAGTTATCTTGCCGCTTCTCCCAAACTAGGGGGGAGGCGTGAATTACTTTGATGGGAATAATAATAATACTAATTTAATTTAATTTAATTCAGATAATTAAAATCCCTATTCTAGGATATAACCCTTTCAACCTAATCTATATCTTGTATGGTATGTGCACTATGTGCAACCACGGCGAGCCATAACTACTCACTTTCATAATAAACAAATTCATAACATAAAAACACAATTTATATTCTAACCAGAAAAGTGATTATACGATAATGACTCAAGTACGAAGAGAGTTAGATAGTGATTAAAGGTTATTTGACTATAAGCATCAGCCAACTCAAATCATAACCAGTCAAAACTACTTATTAAAAAATGATTTTCAGATATAATATGTTATGACTGTAACACATACAACCTGTAATTAAATAAACTAAAATAAAATAAATTAAACAATAATTTAATTAAGTAACATTAAACTAAAGATTCCTTTTATAAAACAGTAGAGCTGACCTATAAAAATTAGTGAACGATAAAAAAATGTTGCCTTTCAGTAAACACATTACATTTCCGACATTACAGATTTTTCTAACGCGATGGTTATTATTAAAAATTAAAAAATAGAAGAAAATTAACTTACATGAATAATATAAGACTATATTATTCATATTATATAATATATGAAATGAAAACAGATTCAGAAGTCAATTTTGCTGAAACTATTTTTGGGTGCTGTGTTTTTAATAACATATCGTTGTGATATTTTTGAGAAGAGATTTGTCTTTAATAATATATGGATGTGTTTTAGAAAGTATGTAATCCTGAAATAAGACTGATTTACGGAATGTCTGAGCTCCTGGTTCCAGTTTTTAATTTTAGTATGAACACACCATTTGGTTCGTCTGGAAAACCAATGCACGATAAATATGAGTATAAGGTACGTTATATGTCCAACCTATTTTCCTTAATTTGTTTCCTTATAGGCAAATGAGGAATAAAATAAAAAATTATATTCTAATGTTCTCTAACGCATCTAATTAGACCTTGAAAGTGTAGATTCCTGTATCAATAGCATGAAATTGCCTCTATGTATTTTGCCAAGCTATAGTAAAGTCTAAAAAAAAAGTGCCAAGCTAAGTATGCCATATATCAATGTTATCTATTTCAATACTGAACAAAACATGTGATTTCAGCTAGTTGGTGTTGATGGTGAGACTTTGGAAGATTGTTATCAAACAGGTGAACTCTGGATAAGAAGCAACATTTTCTTTAAGGTAAATTTGGGTGTTAAAACAATCACAGAAAACTATTATTTTAATGTAAAAGGGCACTAGCTGGATCAGGGCGAGGTGGTCCTCAGGTACTCAGGTGGACAGTGGCCTTGCCCTGAAGTTGTATCAGTCATGCGCTCGTTCATCATGGAGTGCCTCTCTACGTCCAACGTAGATGACGGCATCAGAGAAAGCCGTTATCTACTCAAGTAGGGCCAGGCTCGGTCAGCGAGAGATATCGTGCAGTGTTCCGCAAGGCTCGATATTGGGACCGTTCCTCTGAAACATCGTTTGTCATAACCGATGTTGAGGGTGTTTCGTGGTGGTTTCTTAGAAGGTGTTGCCGTGACGTACTATCCAGATGAAACACTCGTGATGTCAGAATGCCAGAATCATCACAAAGGCATTACAGGACGGGATCATATAAATCGCTGGACGTTTCAGCGACTGAAGTTGCGATCGGATATCAGAGGGATCTGTCGTGGAATGTGAGCGGATCAATTAGGCCCCCTATGAGGTACCTGAGTGATGGGACTTCGGATATTATATCCGAAATCTAGCACCCAAGTTCAAAGGTATAGCAGTGGCATTTTCAAACCTGTTGCCCATTTTGAACGAACCCGATGCCTCCTGCTGGAGGCTTTGCGTTGGGATCGTGAGTGACTCCAGTGTGAATCCTCACATCCTCATAGACAGTCACCGGAGCGTGAAGATTCACGCTGCAGACCGTAGTACTAGCCTTGGTCAGCAATAAAAGTCCACATGCCTTGTTTTATAAATACGGAACACAGAGGCTGTGGAAAAGGAGCAGATAGGCAGGTCCTTACTTCCTTTCCTCTCCTCCTCCCCCCACTGCAATATGCGCACTTGGCGATATCCAGCCTCCGACACCCGATACCCAAGGATTCAAACTAATTGCTAAGTCGAAGAATAATTGCATCCCTTATGAAAAAGAAGTTGATTTCAGCGAAATATTTAAATTTTATTTCAAATTAAATGATTGAATTTATATTATTTAGGGTTATAGGAATAATCCAGAAGAGACTAAACTTATATTAAAAGAAGATGGGTGGTTAGCGACAGGTGATATGTTCTATAAGGATGACCAAGATTTTTATTTCTTTGTGGAACGAAGAAAACTCATAATTAAGCATTATGGATTTCAGGTATTTATCTTTATTTATGATTTATTAATCTTGACAAATCCCGCAGCATTTCCTGAATAAATTTGAAAAAATGTAAAGCAGTAGGAGTAGAGTCAGTCTGTATAAATTTCTAGATTTATTTACTTCACGGTTTGGTTCACGTGAACCAGGTATTCAGTGTTCCATTACTTCAATACTAAATAGGGTTCTGGTTCGTGAAGATATGACACGTCTACGATTGCTGTTACTTCTCAAAATATAACTTGTTGTAAATAATCAAATAGGTAATAATAGATTTCTTTAAATCACTTACATAGATCAACACATGTACCTAGTATTTCAGTGCAAACTGCATCGCTCATTTTAAAAGAAAAAAATATAAAAAGATTTAACAAGGTTACATAAAAATTATAGACTTTTTCATTACTCTGTAGCTTTCACCTTTGCATATGGAGGAAGTGCTCAAACGTCACCCTGCTGTAGCAGAAGCTTGTGTTGTACATCTATCTATGGCTCAGTATATGGAACTTCCCGTGGCTGCTATACTTAAGAAAAATGAAGAAAATGTAGATTTCCAAGAGCTCTTTGACTTAATTGACAGTATGTAAATATTAATAAAATATTCTTGCTATTTATTTTTAAATAAATAAACGATATACAACTGATAGCAGTTGTATATCAGGCGTGGGTATATGTATGTAAGCTCACTGTGGCTTAGCATAATTGAAAAATTAAAAATAAATAAAATCTTGTGGTGGTGGCACTCTCGAAGCTGCTACCTAATTAGAAGGGGCCCGGAACCTCCTGCTCATAGGCTCTACGTTGGATCTTGTAGTTCATGATCCTTTGTGAGGTTCCAGTGTGTGGCACTCCTGCGATATCTGTTGCAGATACTGGCTATCATGTCTCCTTTGACGCGGCGAGCGAGATTAAAATTGGAACGCTTCCATGTAATCTCAAAGCCAGAGTCCTTGTGGCACTGCACCATGATCCCAAGCCACATAGGTAAATATTATGAATACCGTGCAGATTTAGTCGGTCTGTCCGACATACCCACCACACCGTTAGCTACTATGAGTTTCCGAGGCCAAAGTTAAAATAGAAGGCTGATTTTCGCACTCCGCTGCCTAATAAGTATGGCTAAGATGGCCCTGGTCGACAGTATCATTTTGTTATTATCAATTTCACATCTAGCCTCATATTCCATCTTGACCTAGAAGCTTGATTGATAGGTTCATATTCTTCTTTTATATCTATTCCTTTGGTAAAAATCTTCATTTGCCACATCTCTATCGAAGTTTGTATCTCTTTTGGTTTCGTTAGGTCTCTGCTGTGCTACTTTGACTGATTATATTACGAATATCTTGATGACATTGTGCACTATTGATAGCCTGGGCTCTAGCTCCACCAACTTCCCATGAGCTCTATTTCTAATCAGATTGCCCACCATTTCGTTGCCCATTTTTTCCGTAGTATTTCTTGCCATTTAGTTGCCCATATTTTCCGTAGCATTTCTTGATAAGCATGTCTCACTATTGCTCGCTTTCATTGTTGATGGTCCCTTTTTTTTCGTGTTAAAATTCCTTCGGAAAACCCCCGCCGGCCAGCGGGGGCGGTTATATCGGGCTTGAACCGACACTAAAACCGCACACCGTCTCGGGTCTTAAGACGCCGGGGTGTAAGGTTGCCCATAGAGCATATCCCTCGCACTGTTGATGGTCCCTCGAGGGGTAACTGATTGTAAAATACCATAGAAAACACAAGGCATATGAGGCTTGTCTTCATCTATCTAAAAATACCTCTATTGCATGCTGTAAATAACTGATGGTTGATAAAATAATCTTCTTTATATATAAAAATGAATTGCTGTTCGTTAGTCTCGCTAAAACTCTGGAACGGCTGGACCGATTTGGCTAATTTTGGTCTTGAATTATTTGTGGAGGTCCAGAGAAGGTTTAAAAGGTGCTATCGATTGAGGCAGTACGAAGTCTTCCGGGTCAGCTAGTCATTATTAAAAATAAGATATTGTTAAAGGTGAAATGCATTTATAAGGGATTTGTAATAACAAAAGTATCAAAGTTTTGCTGTCTATATTTTTCAGCTGGCAGTCACTCGATAACACCAGAATTAAAATATTTCTAAATAATCCTTTGTTTTATGACTCATCAAGTGACGCCATTCCATCACATGAAAAGCTTGATAGGGCAAGCGAGGCTAACGTGTAACCTTATTACTTCCAGAAAACATCTTGGTTGGAAAAAAATTAAGCACTGGATTCTTCTTCGTTGATTCGTTTCCTGTTACGCCATCGGGTAAAGTGCATCGTGCAAAAGTTAAAGAAACAGCTGAAAATGTTTCTTTGAAGATCTTAGATCGTAAAGATCTTGATGGGAGCAATAATGGGAATACATAATAGAAAAACATAGTTTTAGAACTATATTTAGAAATAATTTTGAACTTAAATACCTTGATTAACTATTCTATGAAAAGCACCCCCACAGTGACGACGACATGTCGTAAGATCATTGTAAAATACAACTTATTAAAAACGCCTTGAACGCTGTTTAAATTGTATTTGAAAATAAAATGAAGTTTTCCTTCAGAAAAAATTCTACATTATTTAACATACTTTCCCTCCATGTGGCATAGCCGTGGGATGCCTTGTATAGGTTATTATGAAAAAATATATAGGCAATGCTCTACCTACCTACTCTGTATTATGTTACGTTATTACGAACTATCGAATTACAAGTATTTAGGAAAAAAATTACTATTTAAAGTTTATTTTAAATATCCATTGACAGGTGGCATATTTTTTCCACGTGTTCCGATATTCGCACCAATGAGCGATGTCTATGTATACGTTGCCCGATTGTACATTGTATGAAGTTTAAGTTCTGTATATATTCTGTGTATTTAAAACTAAATAAAAAAAATATTCAAGACAACTAAATCAAACAGTAGCAGAAAAATACATGCACCAATGAGACATTTATCATATAAATTTAAACAATTAAAAAAAAATCACTAATGATTAGCAATTGGGGCACTAGTTCGAAATGCGACCCTGTCCTGAGAAGACTCCGACAAGAAACGCAGGGGACTGCTTTTTTACCAATTCACAAACATGTTTACTTAATCTGATTTCAATGTTTATTTAAAGTTTTAGTGAGAGAGCAAACAGGTCATGTAATATTCTTGAATGTTATAATAGACTTTTTGGTAAAGTTTAGTTTTAATTTGACATTTAAATTTATGAAGAGGTAGATCCTTCATTTCATTAGGGAGCTTGTTATAGAAAAGTATATACAGTTACCGTGGAAACAATTACTGATCTTGTGGAGTCGACTATCACGAACTACAAGATTGTTTTTATGTCTAGTATTTATGTTATATATGGCACAAAGTCTTAATAAATTACTCAATCACGCTCCAACGGCTGAACGATTCTAGCTGAAATTTGTTACAAGGATTGATTATGGTCTGGAATAACAGATAGGCTATCCCTGGAATAGTTTCCTATTTGAAGCGAGAACGGGAACAGAATTTTACGCGGGCGAAGACCTGGCAATATCTAGTATTGTTATAAAAATAGTGTGTCCTACTCTCACACAACTTCGAGATCGCAGAACGATCTCCGTCTTCCATAAACGCGAGCCTGAGGGTGACGTGACTGTTGGGGCTAGTCGTGTCCTAACAGAAGCAGGTCTAGGATAGCGGCGCCTCTTGTTTCCGCGCACCTCTCTATACTGGTGGGAGGCTTTTGCTCCCCAACCACATTTTTGGGTTACCTATGTTGGTGGCCACAGCCGGTCGGGGTGTCAGGGATATTCGTTATACTTGCTTCCCCGCCCACACATGCTGAACGCCGTGCGGTTTAAATCGGTTGGAATCCAATATACCCACCTTATTTTTAGCCGGTGCCCGAGGGAGTTTCTGCATACTGAAAAAGGGGTATATCTATCTTTTATTCTTCAGAATGATATCTCTCAAAATGGTCTATCTACAGTTGTAAAAAAAAGATTGACTGTAAGTATTGAGTCGTTTTATTTTTTAGTCAAATAGAAATTGTTACATAAAATCAAAACTTTATTCTAGTATAGGTAAACTTGTAAATTTAGACTTTCAAAACCGTATTAGCATATTTGATCGAAATTGTGATCTAAATACTATCACTAGAACCGATATATACGAGCATATTTGCTTCACCGACATTTAGTACTCACTGATAAAATAATGAATAAATATTATATTAATAAAATATATTTATGAAACATCTAAATCAGTTCTTTATATTAATAAACCATCAGTGAATTGTATATTTTGATTGATATTGAGGCTATATAATTAAATCTGGCATTATCAACCTCTATCTAAGTTAAGTGTAAGTTACTTAAATTGGATTTCTATCGAACGTTGATAATATGTCGATTATTATCAACGAAAGCCAGTAACAATTTATAGCGGGTGTCTCGATTGTACAAAATATCGAAATCGTACAAATGGCTACTTTGAAACTTCTCAGCTGTCACCTATTACTTTTTACCTGATTTTTTTTTAATGTGGAGTTACCCAAAAGAAGGATGCTTTAACATTGTGAAAATGTATTACAAAAATGAGGCCGGTATTGGGGTGACTGTGAACGGTATTCGTATAAGGAACATTATAACATTGTTCTTGTGCCATCAATAGGACGACATGGATCATGATGACATGTGGTTTCAACCCTACCTACAGCACCACCTGCGTCTCATATAATCGATTTATATGCTGCAACGATTACCAAACCATATCATTTCATGAAATTTTGATGTCAACTTGCTACCAGACAATGCGATTTACTATCGTACGATTTCTTTATTTGGGCCATTGTGATATCACAGGTATTTGCAGATAAACCAGTGACATTTTCTGTGCTTGAGGCTAAGATACGCTTCAGCGTAATACAACCACATTTTTCTCATAAAGTCATTGAAAATCTCATGAAATATCAAATATTTTATTCATATAACATTAACTAAAACTGAGTCCAGTGTTCTGACCGTTAATTAAAACTTAAACATAATTTCACATTGAGCTGTGGGCCTACTGTGCTCTGTTCAATAAATAGACCAACGTGAAACTTTGTTAAACCTGGAATAAGATAACAAGAAGAGGCAAAACTCATTAAAGTTTTATGTTCAACGCCGGCCCGCGCCGCACACACTGCCGTAGTTATTTCCCCACCACTTGTGGAGCTAATAATATGATTGATAAAAGAATAACACTACCACATTATTAATTATTTAGGCTGACGGTAAACAATTCATAATTAGGTAGGTACTACGTTTACAATAGATTTATCTTAACTTAGATTTTAATCATTTTAACTCTAGAACTAATTCACTG
This sequence comes from Cybosia mesomella, assembly GCA_946251805.1. Lineage (NCBI taxonomy): Eukaryota > Metazoa > Arthropoda > Insecta > Lepidoptera > Erebidae > Cybosia > Cybosia mesomella. The sequence goes on from OX276393.1 coordinate 22,595,421, forward strand.
TTAAACAACTATGTGTACATAAAATACAGGGTGTACAATCCAAATGGGTCAATATGGAGAAGTCGGAAACTATGAGAGATAGCGAGATCTGTTCTTAGGAACCATGATGTCGATTTTAGATTTAATAATAATTACATTCAAACATTTTTATTTACTCTCATACATAACCGGGAATCGAACCTGGTCAATATTTTTGTAACCGCGTTAAGTAAAAAGGACCCAATTTGGCTATGAAATCTTGTGTAAACACAACTGACAGTAAATTAGACTAAAATGCCCACAGTTTTATTAATTTGAAAAAAGTCGTGAATAATATGAATCGATCATCAATTATCTGAAGAGACCACTTATGCATGTCTTATCTGCATCGGTATTATGCATTACAAATAGCGTTTATTTAAAATTAGAACGCATTTGTTCAGCGGGCGTACCAATTCATTTAAAATTTGAAAATGGAATATTGTTTTTGGAATTAACTTCAAATGAAACACGGCTTTTCATAACCTCCTCGTGTTGATGTTTGATAACTTTCACATTATTATTGTGTTATGTGTTGTGTACTGTTTATAAAATGCGTTTAACGAATGAAGAACAGTTAGATCTATTGGAAGCCTATTTTAAAAGTGATAAAAATTGCACACGAGCTTTAGATTGGTACCGAAACAGGCATCCGTTACGTGATGTACCCTTTTTTTTTTTTTTTTTTTTTTATCGTGCGGAAATCCCTTCGGATACCACCCCGCGTGCCAGCGGGGGCGGTTATGTCGGGCTTGAACCGACTAAAACCGCACGCCGTCTCGGGTCTACAGACGCCGGGGTGTAAGGTTGCCCATAGAGCATATCCCTCGCACCCCGACTGACCCTGGGCCATCTCCGGTTTCGAGATGGCCCCCTCGGGTTTGGGAACCACGGTGTCCCCGTCTTGCCTCGGTTTGGGGGAGGGGCGCTAGTCGCCCCACCGTCCCGGCCTGCTTCTGCTGGGGTGACAGGTGGCCTCACCCGCCACCCCCAGGCCTGCGCTCATGGACGACGGAGGTCGTTAAGCGACCTCCGGCGCCTGAGTTGCCTGCGACGCGCGGCGAGCAAGTTGCGGGCTCGGCGGACCGGGAGAGTTCTAAGTCTCTCCCGGGCACGCTCCGCCACCTCCTTCGCGAGCATTACATGCTCGCAGAAGGAGGCGGCGGCGGCCCACGCGCTCGCGCTCCGCACCATTGCCGCAATCATGCTGCCGAGCGAGAGGACTCCCACCCCGATGGCTGCCACGAGGTCACGCCTCGGCGCCTCCCACGCCGGGCAGTCCGCCAGCGTGTGCAGCCCTGAGTCCTCGCTCGCGTCGCAGTGATGACACTCAGGCGTTGGCTCCTTCCTGATCCGATGCAGGTGGTCCCCGAAGCACCCCTTCCCTGAGATCACCTGCGTCAGTCGGTAGGAGAGGCTTCCGTGTCGCCTCTCCAGCCAATCCTACATGATGGGCCTTACCGCCGCTATTGCGGCGTGCCCTTACGTGATGTACCTTTTTTTTTTTTTTTTTTTTTCCGTGCGGAAATCCCTTCGGATACCCCCCCGCGTGCCAGCGGGGGCGGTTATGTCGGGCTTGAACCGACTAAAACCGCACGCCGTCTCGGGTCTACAGACGCCGGGGTGTAAGGTTGCCCATAGAGCATATCCCTCGCACCCCGACTGACCCTGGGCCATCTCCGGTTTCGAGATGGCCCCCTCGGGTTTGGGAACCACGGTGTCCCCGTCTTGCCCCGGTTTGGGGGAGGGGCGCTAGTCGCCCCACCGTCCCGGCCTGCTTCTGCTGGGGTGACAGGTGGCCTCACCCGCCACCCCCAGGCCTGCGCTCATGGAGGACGGAGGTCGTTAAGCGACCTCCGGCGCCTGAGTTGCCTGCGACGCGCGGCGAGCAAGTTGCGGGCTCGGCGGACCGGGAGAGTTCTAAGTCTCTCCCGGGCGCGCTCCGCCCCCTCCTTCGCGAGCATTACATGCTCGCAGAAGGAGGCGGCGGCGGCCCACGCGCTCGCACTCCGCACCATTGCCGCAATCATGCTGCCGAGCGAGAGGACTCCCACCCCGATGGCTGCCACGAGGTCACGCCTCGGCGCCTCCCACGCCGGGCAGTCCGCCAGCGTGTGCAGCCCTGAGTCCTCGCTCGCGTCGCAGTGATGACACTCAGGCGTTGGCTCCCTCCTGATCCGATGCAGGTGGTCCCCGAAGCACCCCTTCCCTGAGATCACCTGCGTCAGTCGGTAGGAGAGGCTTCCGTGTCGCCTCTCCAGCCAATCCTCCATGATGGGCCTTACCGCCGCTATTGCGGCGTGCCCTGCGCTTGGTTGCCCAAGTCGTTCCTTCCACTCCACCACGATGGCCTGGCGGAGCTGGGACTGCACGGCCTCGATTTCTCGAGGCTCGGGGTTCCATCCCTGCTCCCGCGCCTCCTTTCGCCACTGGTACAGTTGCGAAAGGGCTCTCGCTTCCAGGTCCCATGGCGGAGTTCCGGCAAGGAGACTCGCCGCCTCGAAGGAGATCGTGCGGTACCCTCGGATGACCCTGATGGCCAGAACTCGCTGCGGAGCGCGCAGCATCTGCACAGTTCTGGTCCTCAGGGCCTCCGCCCATATTGGGCACCCATACAGGGCCATGGACCGCACGATCCCCGCGTAGAGTCTCCTGCAGGAGTCATCGGGCCCCCTCATGTTGGGCAACAGCCGAGCCAGAGCAAGAGCTGTGCCCTTCAATTTGGGGGCCAGACTTCGGATGTGCTCTCCGAAGTCCCATCGGCCGTCGAGCACGAGCCCCAAATATTTCATTTGGGGCTTGATGCCGATGCGATTTCCTCCCACGATGAGACTGGATCCCTCGGGTGGCTTGCTCCGAGGCCCATGGAAGAACAGGGCCTCGGTTTTATGCAGGGCCACCTCGAGACCCAGCCGCCGGATCCGCCTAACGACTTGGGCAACCGCGGTCGTGGCCTTTCGGGTCGCTTCGCGGTACGTCGCCCCGCACGCCGTCACGAGCGTGTCGTCCGCGTAGCACGTGACGGCGGCACCGCCTACGAGCTCACCGCGAAGCACCCAGTCGTATCCGATGTTCCACAGGAGCGGCCCCAGGACCGATCCCTGTGGAACACCGCACGACATTTCACGCCGACCGAGACCGGTCACTGTTGGGTAGATGACGGCTCTCTCCGTCAAATACGCCCCGACTATGCGGCGGAGGTAGAGAGGCACTTCGTGATACACGAGCGCCTCCCTAATGCAACTCCAGGGCAAGGTGTTGAACGCGTTGGCGATGTCCAGGGACACCGCCAACATCACCTCACCCCGGGCTACTGCATCCTCCGCCAGAGCCCTCACGCGCATGATGGCATCCACGGTGGAGCGCCTCTGGCGGAAGCCATATTGGCCATCCGCCAGGTCCGGCCCCACTCTTGAGAGGTGCTCGACGAGGCGCTTCGCAATTACTCTTTCAAAGAGCTTGCACACCTCGTCGAGCAACACTATGGGCCGGTAGGCGGACGGCGAGTCCGCCGGGCGCCCCTCCTTTCGGATGAGGACCAGTTTCCCCGTCTTCCACAATTTCGGAAACTGGCCCCGCTCCAAACATGCGCTGAGAAGCCCTCTCAGTCGGGGCTCGAGAGCGTCGTCGACTAGAGCTAGGACCCACGCTCGGCCTGGAATGCCGTCGGGTCCCGGGGCGGTGTGTTTGGCTCTTAGCCTTCTCACCGCCAGCTCTAGTTCTACCCAAGTGACCTCGGGCACGTCGTCGTCTTCCACGTCGGGCGCCATGCGCAACCGAGGCGGAGTCATCCGCGGTGGAACATGTTCCACCGCCCGCGCTGGGAACAGGGAGCCAACAATTCCTCCGAGCAGATCCGGCTGGAGACACCGGGTTAACGGCGGGGCCTTGGGGCGCAGCTTGCCCCTCACCATCCGGTAGGGCCGCCCCCAAGGGTCCCGCTCCAGTGTCGCCAGCAGCTCGCGGAAGGCGTCCCGTTTGGAACGCCTTATCTCCGCTCGGAGGGCTCGTCTGGCCTCCCTGTATCCCTCGTACAACTCCGCCTCTCGGGCCTCCGCATCTGCGGGGCGGCGACGCCTCCTACGGAATCGGGCCCACCGGCGGTGCGTGATCACACAGCCCCGTCTGAGCTGCGCGATCTCCGACGACCACCAGTAGACCTGACCCCTCGGATTATAGGGCGGAGCCCTAGGCATCGCCGCGTCACAGACACGGGTCATGGCCTCCCGGAACCACTCCGCCTCATCGTCTATGCTGACAGGCCTGTCCGGCGCAGGGGCCCAGGCCTGTACGATGGCGGCTTCCAGGAGGAGCTCCCGATCAAGTCGCTTAAGCGCCCAACGTGGCTCGGGTGGAGCCGGTGCAGCCGGCGCGTCGCTCGCAGGGGGGGACACGTCAAACCGAATGTATCGGTGATCCGAACTTGTGTCCTCCCCCAAAACGACGCGCCAGCCCTGAACACGTCGCGCCAACGAGGGGCTCGCGAACGATAGGTCCACGATGGAGCTACCCCTCGAGGTCACGAACGTGTCCACGGCTCCCCGATTTAGGAGGACTAGGCCGAGTCGTGCGGCCCAGTCCACCAGTGCCCTGCCTCTATGCCCCGTCGCGCCCCTTTCGTGTCGGGAACCCCAGGCATACGACCAGGCGTTGAAGTCCCCGAGCACAAGGACCGGACGGGGCTGGCAGGCATTTACGACGACGGCCAGCTGACGGAGCCACTGCTCATATGCAGCTTGGTCTCGGTTCGGCGTGATATAAGCGGCCACGACCGCTATGTCGCCAACCGCTGCCGCCACGCAGCCGGGTCCCCTTGCAACGACGGCAAGAGGGGGGCTGCCGGCGGCAGGGTTGTGCACCAGTGCCGCCGACCCATCCAGCGCGGTTTCCCAGGTAGGCCCGAGGAACCGGTGGGTGTATGGGTCGGCGACAGCGGCGACATTTATGGCCCACTGTGCCATGCTCTGGCGCAGAAGATCCTGAGCATGGGCACCGTGGCCAACGTTCACCTGCAGGATGCGGAGTTGAGGATCCATTATGGAACCCCCATCTCCGCATCCCGCTGTGAACTGGAGGCGGAAGGCCGGCCTCCCGGCTTCGGCTCCCCTCCGGCGCAGGCCTTGCTGCCAACCCTATGGTCAGCCGGCTTGCCCCCCGCTGCACATCTAAAACAGTGCAACGGGGCGCTACACGAGCCGGCCTTATGACCGGGCTGGCCACAGCGGAAGCAGCGGTCACCCGCCGTTACCTCCGCCGTGCAGTGCACCCCCACATGGCCCACCGACAGGCACCTGAAGCACCTGGCCGGTCGGGCCTGCAGGAGCCGTGCCTGCGCCCTCAGGAAGCCTCCCACCAGGAGGCTCCGCCCGTCTGCGACCTTTTGGGCCGCCGCGATAGGGCAGCCGACAACTGCTGCCCCCTGTCCACCGCGGCCGAAGCGTATAACTCCGGCCTTCACTGTGTCCGGGGAGCAGTCCCCGGCCTCCGCCACGGCGAGCCTAAGCTCCTCAGCCGTGACGGAGTCGTCCAGGCCCGTGATGCGCACTTCTGCGCATTTAATGGGCCTGGACACCCGGACGTCGGCTGCATCCAATGACTCCCTAAGCCGAGCCGCTAGGGCGTCGGCTTTGGGGCCACTGGCGGCGCCGGGGACCTCAAGAAGCCGGGCTCCCGTCCGTGTGCTCTTGCACCGGACGCCCGGGATCTCGAGGGCCTTGAGGTCGACGTTGGCCTTCACCTTGGCCAACACCTCGGCATACCCCATGCCTCTCCCCGCTGCCTCCGCCGTCAGGGTGACGACGACGGCCGTAGTGCGGGGGGCACGGAGCTTCCCCGGCGCTGCTTTCGCGGCGGCCGCAGCCCTCCTGGCCTTCTTGGCGGCCTTTTTTGCGGCCTTCCGCCTCTTTTTGTTGGCTCCAGCCACCTCCCAACCCCCTTCCAAGGGGGTTCTAGTGGGGGTTACCGGAGCCGCGACTGGGGCTGGGGCTGGGGCCTGGGCTGGGGACGTCTTCCCCTTGCCCTTGCCCTTCCCCTTTCCCTTCCCTTGAGTGGGAGCGGGGCCCTGAGCGGGAGCGGGGCGACGAGCCGGCTCCGGCAGAGCCTCCACTGCAGCCGGGCGGGTATTACCCTTCCGGGCTGCAGTCGCGTAGCCGGCCACCGGTGGCGCCAGAGGCGGACGGCGGATGGAGTCCATTAGGGCCTCCATCCGACTCATCATACGCTCCTCTAGCGCCTCCACGTACGCGAACCAAGGCTCCGCCGGTGGTACTCTCTTCGGTGCCGGTGGGCGAGCCGGCTGTGCCGGCTGCTGCACCGGTTGCACCGGCCGCTCCAGCTGCGCCGACAGCGGCTGCTGCGAGGACAGCGCCTGCTGCGCCGACTGCCTCGCGGACGAGCGAGTCGTGCGCGCCGGCTCGGCCGGTTGCGCTCGCTGCACCGGTTGCGCCGGTTGAGTCGGGCGCACCATCCCGCTCCTCAGCTCCTCGACGGCTGCAGCTAGTCGAGCCGTCTCCCGACGGGACTCGGCCAGCTGCGCCGCGAGGGCCTCATTTTCGGAGGCGATGCCGAGCACAATGTGCAGCATCGCCTCCTGATCGGGGTTCGGAGACCCCCGGAAAGACGCGGTCACTTTCTGGAGTTTCTCCATCAGAGACCGCGTCTTCCCACCTGGTTCCGACACCGCCGAGGTGGAAGGCCTCGGCGGTGACTTGCCCGCGGCCCTCTCAGGGGCCGAGGAGACTCGGGTGGATTGCCCAGCCCTCGTTCCACCTCGCGCCCCTCGGCGGCCTGCTGCCACCTTTGACGCAGGCTTTGACGCCTCGTCACTGCTGGAAGAGGTCGTCCCGGTGAGGGTGCAGTCCTCATCCGATACGTCCTCCCCCAGCCAGGCCTTTGCGCGCCTCCTGCGCTTACGGGTCCGCTTCACGCCCAGACCCGCCGGGCTGCTCGCCCTGCTTCTCTCGTTGGCGGTGTCGAATTTCTCCGACACCGCCGAGGTGTTTGGCGCTACCTCCACGCTTGATTGCTGCGCGTTCTCCGCGCAGACTACTTCATTTTCGTCGTCCATTTTCTTGCCTTTGTCGTTTAGATTTGATCGATCGGTATTTTTCTTAATGATATTTATGTTGTCCATAGCATATCCCACGAGTATGGGGGAAAGGTGGTCCATCCAGGCGGAGCCCCCTGCACCTGGATAAGCCTATATACTATGGAGGTCGGCTGGTATCCATAGGTTTTTACGACTTTGCTGTCGGGTGTTATAGACTTTTCCTTGTCGTGGGCCGGCCAATAAAGGCAAGCCCTCCGGTCGGCAAGTTCACAGCGTACCCTTCTGGAGCCACCAGTCAGGTCGTTGCTGATCACCTGCCGATTACGGAACGCGAGAGGATGGCTAGTCCTCTCTCACCGGCGGCGGCACAAGTGCCCGTCAGCCCCTGCGTTAGCAGTGGGCCAACCCGCCCCTGGATCCCACCGGATCCTATGGTGGCCTCAGCCACTAACACCATCGCTCGTCCTGTCTCCTCTGAAAGCAGAGGAGTACGGAGAGCGATGTGTTCCCGCCACGTTGGGTATTCGCCGACGATCAATGCCAACCCCATGAAGGGGAAGCCATTGACCGCCGCCCAGGGTGTACCGGCCGCTCCGATTCCGTTCCCCCCGGACTGCAGCGGGATCGGAATCGGAACGACACGCGAGGAGGTTACCCAACACACACCCCTACGTGATGTACCTACGCGAAAAATATTTAAAACGCTTATTTACAATTTGAGGACATGTGGTAGAATGGCTACCATTTTGAACATTTACTGAAATAAAATAATTATCTTATTGGTGGGTTTTTCTTTCAATTATTTAAACAAGATTCCATTAGTGTTGTGCTTCTTGCGACTTGCAGAATGCTATGACAGGGGGCGCGGGTTCGATTCCCGCTCAGTGCAAATATTTGTATGCATGAATATGTCTATTTGCATTGGTCTGGGTGTTTCTATGTATAATATGTATGTATTTACAAAAAAAAAAAAAGTATGTAAGTATGTTTATCCGCATTCTGGAACCCATAACACAAGCTAGTTAAACTATGCTTACTTTGGGTCTAGAAAGCGCTGTGTAGAATGTCGTAGAATATTTATTTTATTTATTTATTTATAGTCTAGAGAACTGATATGCTAATGATAGCAAAATCAATTTTTAGTACAGGAGCTTAAAATCGGAAGGTAATTAATAAATTAGAATTAACTCATCATCATCACAGCACGCAGCGTTGCAGCTGGTTGCATCCAACTTACTTTGGAGTCTGGTGCTCGCTACTCTTCCTCTTGAATTGGCTTATCTTGGCTTTTACGGGGGTGACTGCAGTCTGATGATCCTTTTTTTTGTTCATGAAGGAAAAATGTACCTCATCCTCATACCGCGCGGTACGGGGAAACCGTGTGGCTGGTTATGTGGGGCTCTCACCGCCTAGTGAGTGACCCGTCAGACACGTTCACACACATCATGCCTTGGACGTGTCAGGGCGTCATTCGTGCTAAGACCGAGCATCCGAGTCCCGTCAGGGGCTTATTGTTCACACACGTCAGGGCTGTGACCGGGACGTGTCAGGGCCATGTTCGTGCTAAGAGCGAGTATCCGGGTCCCGTCATACGTCACACTATGAAAAATATAACTCATTAGTTGATCAAAATCTGTAACTCTTTACTGTAATTTTGCATAAGCATAGATCTGACTATACTTCCTAGGTAAACCTTAAGGTGAAGGCCCTTGAGAAAGAGTGTTCTTAGACAAGGATTTTTCGAAAATGAGAAGTCTCTGTATTCCGAAATTGATTTATGTTACTCTAGTTATCCGATATACGATGACTTACTTTCCTCGATTGAATTTATTTTGAAAGATTGGTCTACAGTAAGGTATAAAAGTACGAGAGGAATATAAGCGAGAACTGGTAAGGTAATAGAGGACAAGATTGCAAGCGTGTAGGCTTTGACTATGTCAAAGGCGCTAGTAATAAAAAAAAATAGATAATAGTAACTAGTAAATTATAAGATACTAGCTGCGCACCCCAGCTTCGTCCCGCTGCAATATTAGCACCTTACCCGTGGACTTTCCTAATTTTTTTTTTATACAGACCTTGTCCTGATAATAACGAACACTAAAAAAATATCCAATTTGGTGCAGTTGTTCGGAAATTATGCGCGTACATGCATTTCGTCGATTCGTTTTTATATAAATAGATTATAGAACTCGAAAATTGTTTATTATGAAAAAATTAAGAATGCGAGTCTGACTTGTGTTCGGTCATTTTCTATATATTTTTATGCAACGGAATCATTGAATCAGCAAAATGTCGGATTAAGTTGAAATTTATCACATTTATCAAGGACCGAAACTGCTATGCTGTTTTGACTTTGACTTTCGCCTTCTGTAAGAATCACTTAATTTTATACTGATTTAAAATCGGTAATAACACTAATTGCTTGTTTATTACAAAACTAGAACGGACTTATCTATAAAAATATTGCGACAGATTTATTAATTTTAATTGTTATCTAGCTATTCACACGAGACGTACACTACACTACACGCACACTATGAGAGTTGCGTGAATTATACAACATTATTGTTTAGTTTTTTATAAATTAAGTTTAATTTTATTACAGTGTCGTATTAGACAATTTTTTCAATTAAAACATATGTTCATTTATAGTGTGGTAATAGTATTCATTTAGGCACTTACGTGGGGTTGTGTAAAATAAAATGTTTCAACTCATTGACGAACGTTTGAAGACACTTAGTAAAAATGCATCTGCAAGATGGAATATTGCTTGGCGCTCGAATTAATTATCGGGTTTGGTTTATTTTGGCTTTTACGGAAGTGACTATCGCTTGATCCCCCAACACCGAGTGGAGAGGATACGCCAGAACCTCGTCCTTCAATCAGCTGGTATACCGGCTTACAGTTGAAGTTGGCTTGGGCCACGATTATCTCAATAGGGTCCCATACACTCTGGGGGTGGCAGGTGAGGCCGCCTGTCACTCCAGCAGAAGGAGACCGAGACGGCGGGGCGACTAGCGCCCCTCCCCCGAACCGGGGCAAGACGGGGACACTCTGGTTCCCAAACCCGAGGGGGCCATCTCGAAACCGGAGATGGCCCAGGGTCAGCCGGGGTGCGAGGGATATGCTCTATGGGCAACCTTACACCCCAGCGTCAGAAGACCCGAGACGGCGTGCGGTTTTAGTCGGTTCAAGCCCGACATAACAGTCCCCTCTGGCCGGCGACACGAAAAAAAAAGCGCAATGTCCCTCGTTGACATTTGGCGACCGTCGAAATAAAAGTTTCTGCAATCGCGCGTCATTTCACTTCAAATCGTAACGGTAAAATTCGAAGAGCGAACCGCCGAAGGAAGCAAAGGCCATCATCACCGAGTACCTACTGCTGCCGGATGTAGCCGGATTCATCAACCAGGGGAGTGCTCTTTCCTCATTCCTTTCGTTTCCTAGTGTTCCCTGTTACCTTTATTTGTGCATAAAGGTGTATAAAATTCTGAGTAAGTACGAATTGCAATTTCTTTTTGGCACTTTGGCTGCGAACGCTCGCTGTGTCTTAGCTTATTAGTACTACCCTTTAGCTTCATCCCGCTTTAAACCTTTAATTACGAAAGGCTAAACACAAGCTGTGTTCTCGACAAAGTGTTAAAATAATTAGGTACGTTCGTCTTTAAAGTGCTTTGCTCATTATCGACGCCCTTAATCATTAAAAGTGCACATTTCTAAGCTATTTCTATTACATTAATTAAGTAGGAATAGCTATTTAAATCGAAATAAATAGGTTAATTGTTTGTAAAACTACCCTAAATTATTATAGCTTCGCACAATTAGCTACTACAAGCGATTCTTCCTCTTTACAGCTAAATCTCTCTGTATTACATTATTTGTCATTAATTACATATAATTCTTTTCATAATTGCATTAAATCTCATTTCTTTCATGCTTATCTTGCCGAGAAAATATTTTTCCAAGCCCGTTAACCGTTAAAAATTCAAATTTTATAAATCATTAACCGTCATAAATCAATTAATTCGTTAAATTAACTCAATTATAAACTGTTAACTGCAATTTCATTGCAATACTCAGTGCGATCTGCCGACCAATTCCAGGCAATCCCGTAATCACGCGCTATCCGCGTGACCTTGGTCGCCCGCTACCTGCAACGAGACGCCGCGCCGCGCCGCGCCCCTTGGCTGCCTGTTGCACCACGGTGCAACAGGCAGCCAAGGGGCGCGGCGGTCTTCGTTGAAGACTGCAAGTCACGACTTGCAGTCTTCAACGAAGACGAAGACTTGATCGCATTGAAAAAGACGTTTTGGTTCGATGTACACTTTATTATTCAATTTAATTTATTGATTGCTCACCTTTAATTTTCACATAATGGCATCTGGAAGTAAAAAGCTTCAAGTAGAAGAAAATGATTCCGTTTCAGCTTTGAGTGCATTAGTTGTTGTTCGAGGTGTTAAAAAGGGTCAATTAACTAAATTCGTATCCTATGTTACCAACTTGTCTTCAACTAGTTTGCAAGGCAGGGAATTATCTCTCCGCTTAAATAAAACTGAAACATTGTATGTTGAATTTGATGAAGTCCAAAATAATATAGAAATTTTAACGAACAATGACGCCGCTCAACAATCCGAAAGGGAAAAATTTGAAACCGACTACTATTCTAGTACGGCGATGGCTCAAGTGATACTCGATGCACTTGATTCCGCGGAGAATAAAGGTGAAAGCGGATCTCATAAATCGGCGAATTCAGCATGCAATCACCACAGTAGCATCAAACTCCCAACAATCAAATTACCCACATTTGACGGTAATTACCTTAAATGGCTGGAATTCAAAGACACTTTTGATACATTAATTAATTCAAATGATGACAATCCAGACATAAAAAAATGACATTATTTGAGATCGTCCTTGGAAGGTAGTGCTGCAGTTGTAAACAAATCTTTAGAGTTCACATCAAAAAATTACAATGTCGCCTGGAAATTATTATGTTCAAGATATGACAATAAAAATATATTGATCAACAATCACATAAAATCTTTATTTGCCTTAGAGCCTATTAATAGAGAATCGCACAAAGCGATCCAATTTTTGATTGATCATGTTCTCAAAAACTTAAGATGTCTGCAGTCTTTAGATCTACTAACCGATGGATGGGACGTTCTCATAATTCACATTATGACAAATAAGTTAGATCACGTATCTTTATCAAAATGGGAAGAACACAAAAGTAATCTCTCTGACTACCCTTCATTAGATGAATTTATTTCATTTTTACGCAACAGGGCGGCCATTTTGGAAACCATGTTTGTTAATAGAAGCGACAAGAACTTTAATAATAAATCACATTATACAACTAACAAAAGAAATGAAGATGATCACAGTCGTAATAATACTCCTAAACTAGGATCTAATTGTCTTACCGCTACCGCTTCTAATAACAACAACAATAATAAAAAGCGAGTTCCTAAATGCCCACTCTGCAATAAAAACCATAGACTAGTAGATTGTGGGAATTTTAACGGCTTACCCCCTCATAAAAGGTTGCGTGAAGCTACCGAACTTAAGTTATGCCTTAATTGTTTGCGACAAGGGCACGCCGCAAAAGACTGTCGTTTGACTGGTAGTTGTCGTTTGTGTCAACAAAGACACAATTCTTTACTGCATGTAGATGAAACTATACCTGTGTCGCTGCCAGTTGCATTATCCACGCAGTCTTCTCATCAAATCCTTTTGGGCACGGCCATGGTGCAGATCATTAATCCTGAAACTGAAAAAAATCACATTGCTCGTGCCTTGTTGGACGCAGGAAGCCAATCCTCGATCATAACTACAGACCTGAAAAATCAATTGGGTTTAAAGGGTCATGACAATCATTTTTGCATCACCGGTATAAATAATGAACCGATTCACCTTACTAATAGTTGCGATGTCACCATTCAATCATTAGTCAACTCCTTTACTGTAAACCTTAAATGCATAGTGATGCCTCACATTACTGGTCACTTGCCCAATAATCCTATCGATGTTTCGCGCCTTAAGTTACCTGCAAATATTACATTAGCTGATCCTAAATTTCATCAGCCCTCCAAAATTGATTTGTTGCTTGGTGCAGAAGTCTTCTTTGATGTTATCACTCCTAATCAAATGAAAACCGGTCCCGGAATGCCCATTCTACAAAATTCCCACTTCGGTTGGATTGTGGCCGGCCCTCTTAATGGTGTTGCTTCTTCACATTACAATAAGAACAATAATAACTCACTGTTTTGCCACTTTACAAAGGAAATCAGTGACAGATTAACCAAATTTTGGGAAATGGAGGAAGTTTCTTCTTCCAAAACTCCTTTATCACCTCATGATGAGTTTTGTGAACGGCATTTTACTGAAAATACTATTCGATTACCAGATGGTAGATTTTCAGTAAAAATGCCCTTTATTGAAAGCCCAGAATCGTCACTTGGCGATTCACATTACATGGCTGAAAAAAGACTTCTTAATCTTGAAAATAAATTAAATAAAAATACAACTTTCAAACACTTGCATTCTGACTTCATTACAGAATATGAACAACTTGGCCATTTGACAAAAGTTTAAAGGCCGTCATTTGGATATTATTTACCTCATCATGCGGTGGTAAAGGAGTCCAGTGAAACTACGAAGCTTCGGGTTGTTTTTGACGCATCAGCAAAAACCAAGTCAAACAAGTCGCTTAACGATATCCAAGCTATAGGTCCAGTAGTGCAAGTTAATTAAAGTTATTTAAAGGTTTGATATAAGGTTATAGTAAATTAAACATGAGAATAGTTTTACCTTTCATATATTATTAAAGTATTATAAGTGGTCTCAGGGATGAGTACGCACAGCAAAATTAAAATAGTTAAAGTCTGAAGAAGAAGGTGATAGAAGGAGGTGAAAAAAAAATAAAAATAAAAAAAAAAAAAAAAAAAAAAAGGTCCAGTAGTGCAGGATGACATGTTTGACATTTTGATTCGCTTCCGTCAACATAAATTTGTAATTACTGGTGACATTACAAAAATGTATCGACAAATAATGATAGACGAATCTCAAAGACATTTACTACTCATTTTATGGAGCAATGATGAAAACAGGCCCGTTGACACCACAGTTAAACACAGTCACTTATGGTACTGCTTCGGCGCAATTCTTAAGCACTAGGTGCTTACTTCAATTAGCAAATGAATGCTCAGATCCCTTAATTTCACAAGTTATAAAACATGATTTTCATGTTGATGACCTTTTGACGGGTTCTTCAAGTGAATCTGATCTAGCACATATTCATAAAGGTGTCACAGACACATTAGCTTCAGCTTGTTTTCCCATTCATAAATTCCGTACTAATTGTCCTCAAATATTACCAATCACCACAGAGACAGAATCTCTTATTTTTGAAAAGGAGTCCAGTGTTTTAGGCATTTTCTGTGGACTTAAAGACACACACAGACAAACTTACAAAAAGACGCATTTATTCATTCGATCCTCTTGGTCTTCTGAGCGCCTGCACAATAACTTTGAAGGTATTGCTGCAGAAATTGTGGAAACTGAAATTAGAATGGGACGAGCCTGTCCCCAATAACATTAAAAAAGTATGGGAAAAAGTCATTTCGACTCTTAATCTCTTTCTTTCAGTATCCGTGCTGAGGTACACGATGTGCTCGGACCCCATTGTAATTGAACTACATTGCTTCGTGAACGCCTCTCAAGACGCTTACGCAGCGTGTTTATACATTCGATCTATTGATAAAAACAAAACCGTAACTATAAAGCTTTTATGTTCTGAAACACGGGTAGCACCCTTGAAGCCAGTCACTATACCGCGACTTGAACTTTGTGCGGCACTACTTGGTGCTCGCCTCGCAACCAAAGTAAGTGAAGCACTTCGCTGCAAAATTAACAAACATTATTTTTGGTCCGATTCAACCATTACTTTAGGTTGGATCAAAACTCAGCCTAAATTGCTTAAGGCCTTCGTATGTAATCGAGTTAACGAAATACACGAGCTTACTGAGCGAAATGCATGGAACCATGTTCCTACCGATCTCAACCCCGCTGACTTGGCTTCAAGGTGTGATAGTACACTAATCACGTAACAATATATAAATTAATAAACTCCAATAGGCGCATTTGAAATATTTTATTAATTTAATATTTTATATTTATTCTCATGTATACACATCTGGTGAAAATCGCTGCTATCGTTAACGGCCATAAATCAGATAAACAACAGGACGTTGCATCTTGATTTCTTGTGAGGGCCATTGTTTAGCGATACTGGCACCGATTCTATACAAATGTACGACCCAAACACGTGCAAACTATTGGAGTCCAGTTTTGGTTAAGTGTCCGTAAATCACAAGCACAAATACGAGATATGGGTTAAAAAGGTGCGGATGGAGGAAGGTTTGGGGATGACGAGGCAGTTAGTTTTGAGCTCGCGAGCTGGACGGACGAGATGGGCGCTCTGGGGTGACGACGGGCTAGAACCCCGACTAGGCTAGGCGAGTAAGTTGTGGTGTGTGAGACTTGGTGAGTCAATTCCTTGTTTTCTACTATTATCATAATTAATGTTTTATATATGTATTATGTATTGCTATCCACGGTTGAGTAATAGAATACCCAGAGTACTTGTGTATTAATTAACTGTAAAATCTAAGAGTCGTTTGAAGCGACACTGCGTCGATATTGGTTTACGGTACCTGTGTTAGAGATGTATGGTTGAGAGTCACATGTAACGAGCTAGACGGTAGACCAGGCTCTTGTATAAACGGAGGCTCCTGGTTACTCTATGGAGTAGCCACGGGCCGTTGATGACATCTGCCCTGTAATCTTCAAGCGAAGCGGCGTTATTTGATGATTAGCGGAATACGAATATCGTATGAATGAGTGCAGAGCAAACTGACGTGCCGAGACTCTTATCTACTGTCGTATAAGTTATTACAACCGTCTTGTCATTTGGAGGGCTCGTGGTTCAATTCCCGATGTAGTCTGCAAAGAGCGGCTAAACCACAGAGGTGGTGCGCCAGTTATGGCAGACGGAAGATTGAAGTTAAAGTCTTCACGGTACGAACACGAGTTGTTGAGGAACGTTATTTTGTAAACTGTACTTAGGCGTGCGATTGAATAAATGTGAGACAAGTAACCAAAATTAACGTATTTAACTTTTTGCTGTATATATTTTGACTGCTTTCTCTTCGCGTTCATTTTCATTATCCCTCGAAACAGCCAAGACCAGTGGAGGGATGTCCAAGTCTGGAGACGAGTCCCACAGCGTAGCGCGGTGGAGGGGCGCTACGTCCGTCTACTATCTGGGGCTGGAACTCTGGCACGGTTGGCGCGTCGAATAGATAAAAATGAATTTTACTCAGCTTTGGCTAGAGGAGGTACCATCACAAATGGTGCAGTGGACCAGGATCCTCGTCAGAAAATGCACAGATTCGCATCAGTGCAACGAGGTTGAACTAAAATGGGTTACTACACACAACACAACGTAACTACAACGTGGGATAATTTAATATACTTATAACATAATGTAGTCGATCACATATCTTTTAAATGTTAATTATATTAATTAAGATGTTATTTCTTTAGTGTAAGCGGGCGATGTAACACTATCAAATACAGTATCTTAGCATATACCCAAACAACTGTGGAACTTGATTGTTTTAACATCAATCATAATATTGTGTTATGCATATAGATACATAATTCAAATCTTATTGCATAAAAATATCTATCAATATAAAAGTATTATTGCGTATAAGGTATCATCTGGTTGTATCAACCAGATGATGTTAATAATGATATCCGAGATTCGATTCGATTTCTGATTCGTTGTAAGTTCTGGTTGACATGGACGAACTTATTGCGTTATATTAATAATTAAATTGCTTTTAATGGCCTGTCTTCTAAAGGTATTTGGGTTCGAACCCCAAGCGTACTTATTTCAAGTTGTAGTTAGACGTTAATCTAATAGTTAAGGTACATGTATACAGACGAGTGTCTAAATTCAGGGTCAGGAATAGATAAAATAAATAATATATTATGTTATAGTAAACTATGGGTATACCTTATATCTCTCACTACAATGTATATTAGGTGCCAATAATGCACAGGGTTCGAATCCCGAATCAAACTACTTTGTATGCAAGCTTACATGAAACATCCCATTTATTCTCCGTTTAGGTTATATTATGTTAATAATGTACGGGTTCATAACCCAGACTGACATAATTTATATTGCATAAGCTTAATACAGTTAGTTAATACGTAAGATTTTCGATCGATTGATTGCTTATTACAGCTTAAGAGTTAAGAAAAAAATCACTATTAGACTTTACAATAATGTTATGATAGCGGGTTCGAATCCCGTACAAACAAAGAGTTATGAACATTCTAGATTAACGACCTCCGTCCTCCATGAGCGCAGGCCTGGGGGTGGCAGGTGAGGCCGCCTGTCACCCCAGCAGAAGCAGGCCGGGACGGTGGGGCGACTAGCGCCCCTCCCCCAAACCGGGGCAAGACGGGGACACCGTGGTTCCCAAACCCGAGGGGGCCATCTCGAAACCGGAGATGGCCCAGGGTCAGTCGGGGTGCGAGGGATATGCTCTATGGGCAACCTTACACCCCGGCGTCTGCAGACCCAAGACGGCGTGCGGTTTTAGTCGGTTCGAGCCCGACATAACCGCCCCCGCTGGCCGGCGGGGGGGTATCCGAGGGGATTTCCGCACGAAAAAAAAAAAAAAAAAAAAGGTACGGCAGAATATTTTGACGCTGTAAAATGCAGATTGCCACAGTGACACAGCAGTGCCAGTGGTCTTAACTACAGGTAATCATGAGATCTCGGGTTCGATTCCCAGATCGAGGAATAGTACTATTAATTTTCTGTAAACGGGTTATGCTTTGCAACACAGATAAAAAGAGTAGTGCTTAGGAGGAAGCAGGAGGTTCATTTCTTATTGCACGAGACGGAAAAGAGATTGTGTTAGTACGTTTCTGTCTACCCCTTGTAACATTAACTGGCGTGAGAATATAAACAATTTACGTTATATTTTAAGTTATGATTATATTTTAGACTGTTCTGCTTAAACATAGATAAAGAGGTAAAGCTACTGTATGTGTAAATATGGAATGCCATATCCTGCAGAAAATTGGACATTACATGTTTGTAAACGAGTATCGTTTTTTAAATTTTGGTTTTTGAAATTAAATGTTCGAAACCGAAATAGTGTAGAGAAATATCCATAAACATAAAGGATAAGTTTATTACGTAAACCATTAAAAATAAAATCATTTTAGGAGTAGTTTAAGTTTACGCAGGGGTAATTTACACGAACTGATCCCTGAATAGATGGTGATTAAAGTTGAATAAACAAAAGGAAACAACTGCGGGGAATTGCAACGAAAGATCCGTTAAAAAAAAAAAAAGGGTCTGCGTAGAGAGCGGGCTCTCACCATCTGTTAAAGTACATGGCAAATAAGACAAAATTATGTGATTGTTATAGTTAATTTTCGCTGATAAGATCATGATTGTGTTAAGATAGATTAGATATAGCGTCCGGACACCAACAGATTCAACTTGATTAGCGAAGGCAGTGGTTTGACAACTGAATTCTCCAACAACAGATTCTCTGCTCGTGTCCTACAACATTCCAGCGATAGCGGTCTTCAAGCTTACTAGCGTGACGAGAAAGACTGCTTAAAAGACTCTTCACTTCGTGTTTACTGCGTGAATATGAAAATCCAGCGTTGGGCGGTAACAAAACAGCACAGCGTTTATACGAGGTGGAACTTCACACCGGAGCCGACTGGCGAAGCCTTAAATAAGTCAACTGGTATCTGGTAAAACCATATAAGACGGAGACCTCGAGGTATTTATATTTATAAATTATGCTTCATTGGATCTATAGAAGTAAGACTTTCGTGTTAACGTGTTTAATGTAACTGAGTTTGGATACCAATCATAATTTATTCTGCGGCGATAATCGGGCGTTCGCTTACATACTGCTTGTTCGACACCTTAGAAGACTCGCGTAGCAAAGAGAGAGATACCTTATAATGCAGTACTACACGCGTGTGGGGTAACAAATTATTATTACTTATTAATCAAAAATAAATAGTGCAATACTATACAATTAGGGATTCATTATACTAAACACTAATTAAGTTATTATATTCCCAGATTATGGAGTTAAGTCGTGTTTCGGCTAAACACCAATAACTAATCGATTGATAAGACGTTGGTGATTTGGGATGACTAGGTACTATAAAGTTGTGTATGTGAATCGGAAATATAATATTATATTTAAAAAAAAATGATATAAGACTTTATGATTAGGAGCTAGGACGTGTATGTTGTATGCTAGCGTCTGAATATCAGGGGGGAATAGTACGTGCTATAAACGAGAAGTATCACAATTCAATGCATATTTACGATACAGACCAATCTGCACTTAAGCAAACATTCCTCAAATTTCAACTTCTAATCACTGACATGATGTTAAGCACTCCGTAAGTGGTAGGTTAAAAAAAAAGGTAGACTATTACACAAAAGGAGGATTTGAGAGCTAAGAGACTTTGTTATTTAATTTACGATGTCTACTTAGATGAAGTCTGAAGAGGTTCAGAATAATAGGTTGGAGTCACAAGTCTAGCCTTTGCAATAGCGAGATTTGTCATGGAAGTCAGAATTATAAAATACATGAAAGGTCACAGTTCGCGGTTCATATTTTGCAGAAGAGAAGAATGGGAATGATTGTGTGTTACAATGCCTGGGAAAGATAAATTCAGATCAAAGGTTTATATTGGTTGACATACATTCTAAATACGCTTGAGATAGTCTAGTAATCCTTACTATCATAACATGCGTCAGAAATGAGCTTCATGGCGACTGCTCGGTGATAGGTTAGAGATCAATCAGGTAAATAAATCTGAGATCTAAGCGAACTTCATACGTTAACGCCACAAGACTCCATACTTCTCTAACACGTTGATTCGTAGATCACATTAGGAAATATTATTACGATACTAATATAATGACCTCTGTGGCGTAGCGGTTGAACGTTCGGTTTCTGTTCGGTTGATGTCGTGGATCGCGGGTTCGATTTCTGCCCAACTTCATACTTCTCTAACACGTTATTTCGTGGATCACAATAGGAAATATTATTACGATAATAATATAACGACCACTGGAGCGCTGCGGCTGAACGTTTGAGATCTGTTCTTTGAACGTTGTGGATCGCGGGTTCTATTCCTGCCCAACTCCATATTTCTCTAACTTTGCCTTAACTCTCCATATTTCGTGGATCACAATTGAAAATATTATTACGATAATAATATAATTGCCTCTGTGGCGCAGCGGTTGGGCGTTAGACTTCTGCTCGTTCGACGTCATGAAAAAGCGGGTTCAATTCCTGCCCGGTGCGAGTGTTTGGGTGCGTTGGTCTGAGTGTTTCTGAAGGTTATGTATGTGCGTTTGATAACGTAAAATAAGAAGACAAGATGTGTCTAAGAGTGTTTATCCTCATTCTGGAACCCATAATGCGAAGTTGAGCTTGTTTTCGGTCTGGATGGAGCTGTGGAGAGTGTCTTGGAATACCTTTCACAAATTAATATTAAGTTAGGACGTAGAAAGGGAAGAAGTTAACCGGATATTAATACTCATATTTAATAATGCGATAATTTTTTCACTATAGATTCTGGCGTATAAGTGTAAAGTGAAATCTCATACGCGATGATAGTCCTCGCGTCTGATTTTCAGGGGGGAATATCTGATAGTACACTAATCACGTAACAATATATAAATTAATAAACTCCAATAGGCGCATTTGAAATATTTTATTAATTTAATATTTTATATTTATTCTCATGTATACACATCTGGTGAAAATCGCTGCTATCGTTAACGGCCATAAATCAGATAAACAACAGGACGTTGCATCTTGATTTCTTGTGAGGGCCATTGTTTAGCGATACTGGCACCGATTCTATACAAATGTACGACCCAAACACGTGCAAACTATTGGAGTCCAGTTTTGGTTAAGTGTCCGTAAATCACAAGCACAAATACGAGATATGGGTTAAAAAGGTGCGGATGGAGGAAGGTTTGGGGATGACGAGGCAGTTAGTTTTGAGCTCGCGAGCTGGACGGACGAGATGGGCGCTCTGGGGTGACGACGGGCTAGAACCCCGACTAGGCTAGGCGAGTAAGTTGTGGTGTGTGAGACTTGGTGAGTCAATTCCTTGTTTTCTACTATTATCATAATTAATGTTTTATATATGTATTATGTATTGCTATCCACGGTTGAGTAATAGAATACCCAGAGTACTTGTGTATTAATTAACTGTAAAATCTAAGAGTTGTTTGAAGCGACACTGCGTCGATATTGGTTTACGGTACCTGTGTTAGAGATGTATGGTTGAGAGTCACATGTAACGAGCTAGACGGTAGACCAGGCTCTTGTATAAACGGAGGCTCCTGGTTACTCTATGGAGTAGCCACGGGCCGTTGATGACATCTGCCCTGTAATCTTCAAGCGAAGCGGCGTTATTTGATGATTAGCGGAATACGAATATCGTATGAATGAGTGCAGAGCAAACTGACGTGCCGAGACTCTTATCTACTGTCGTATAAGTTATTACAACCGTCTTGTCATTTGGAGGGCTCGTGGTTCAATTCCCGATGTAGTCTGCAAAGAGCGGCTAAAGCACAGAGGTGGTGCGCCAGTTATGGCAGACGGAAGATTGAAGTTAAAGTCTTCACGGTACGAACACGAGTTGTTGAGGAACGTTATTTTGTAAACTGTACTTAGGCGTGCGATTGAATAAATGTGGGACAAGTAACCAAAATTAACGTATTTAACTGTTTGCTGTATATATTTTGACTGCTTTCTCTTCGCGTTCATTTTCATTATCCCTCGAAACAGCCAAGACCAGTGCAGGGATGTCCAAGTCTGGAGACGAGTCCCACAGCGTAGCGCGGTGGAGGGGCGCTACGTCCCCCTATCTGGGTAGGGGGCTGGAACTCTGGCACGGTTGGCGCGTCGAATAGATAAAAATGAATTTTACTCAGCTTTGGCTAGAGGAGGTACCATCACAAAGGGGCATTGACCCAACGACTTAATTCATCATTATGGTGGCAAGGTCCATTATTTCTCTTAAAAACGGAAGCAGAATGGTCTTGCGCCCCAAATTCTAAAATTGATTTGCCAGAAATGAAATTTCATTTCACTCAAAATCATAACAATTTAATTGATTATATGATAAATTACTCTAGTGCAAATAAATTAAAACGAATTTTTGCTTACGTATTCCGATTCATAAATAACTGTAGAAGTTCAAATAAAAATTAAAATCCCTTCAGTGATACTGAACTATCAAATTCGCTTAACTTCCTTACAAAACTATCGTAACGCGAATCTTTTGCTAAAGAGATAAACATTATTACTTCAGGTAAATCTTTAGTCTCCAAATCGCACATTTTACAATTGTCTCCTTTTCTTGATGAGTCTGGCGTGTTGAGAGTAGGTGGCAGACTAAAAAATGCTAACCTTAATTATGAGCAAAAGCATCCAGTATTACTAGATGGCAAACATCACTTTACTAAAATATTAATGAAATCTGAACACTTACGTCTTTTTCACGCAGGCCCTCAGCATCTTCTTTCCTCATTCAGAGAACAATTTTGACCTATTGGAGGCAGAACATTAGCTAGAACATAACATAACATAACTTCACGCCTGTATCCCCGAAGGGGTAGGCAGAGGTGTATTACACACCCACGATTCGCCAGTTATGTTAAGGTCCCAATGTAATAGGGGGCGAGCCTATTGCCATCTACCGGGCACATTGTGAATCCATTTTTTGGCGATCTACCGTCTAACAGAGTTTCTGAATTCCACCCATTTCAAACGTGTGGCACAGATTTTGCGGGTCCATTTATGATCTCAAGTAAAAAAGGAAGGGGTAGTAAAATAACAAAATGTTATCTGTGTCTCTTTATTTGTTTTTCAACAAAAGCAGTGCACCTTGTAACAGTAACTGATCTCAGTACGGCAGCCTTTATTGCCTGCTTGAGGTGATTTATTTCCAGAAGAGGAAAGCCATCAACTATAGTTTGCGATAACGCAAAAAACTTCGTAGGAGCAAGAAATGAGGTAGGTAGAATGTTGCGATCTAGTCTTCGTTCTTTAAATATTTTTTCCGCCAATGAAGGCATTAATTTTAAATTCAACCCCCCCTATTCCCCCACTTTCGGCGGCTTATGGGAAGCTGGTATTAAAAGTGCCAAGCACCACCTTAAACGTATAGTAGGAATTGCTAGTCTTACTAATGAGGAGTTGAGTACGCTTTTTGCACAAATAGAAGCGATCCTCAACTCCCGCCCCCTCACTCCTTTATCTCCAGATCCCAACGATTTGTTTCCTTTGATTCCAGGGCACTTCCTGATCGGCCGGCCACTGACATCGCTTCCAGCATCACCAATTGACGAGAAGATGAAGCCCCGAACCCGATACACATTAATCGAAAGGTTCAGGCAGCAATTCTGGGATCGATGGCGTAAGGAATATCTGGCAGTGCTGCAACAGCGGACGAGAGGTCGCCTGCATCAGAGAAGTCTAAGAGTTGGAGACATGGTGGTCTTCAGAGAGGACAACTTTCCACCATTAAAATGGAGACTGGGACGAGTAGAGAGAATCTATCCTGGCGCTGACGGTGTGGTCAGAGTAGCCGACTTCAAAACATATCGTGGAATAGAACGGCGAGCTGCAAATAGAGTCTGCCTGCTTCCAATGAATGAAATCAATAATGACGAGTCACGGATGAGCGAGTAGATGCAGTTTCGAAAGCAGCATCAGCGATCCAGCAGCAGCTGCTCCTTTCAAGGCGGCCTGGATGTACGAGCCTCCACTCGACATAGCAACAGAGGGACGGCGGCGGTGGCGCGGGGTGCGGGAGGAGGACCCGCGCCGGCACTGGCGGCCGTACGGCCCACACGAGACAGAACCCAAATAGCCTTCATGGAGGAATCGCGCGCCCTTAAACTTAATTTTAAATTCTTCAATTCTTTATCTTTGTAGAATTTCATTATAGTCTTATTATCATAAAAACATCTTTAATTTAATGTCCCTCGTTGACATATACAAAAAATTGAAAATGTTTGATTTGATTGAAATAAATTTTCTTCCCAACTTTTTATTTATTTTCGTTTATAACTTGGTTAACTTTGGTTCTACGACTTAAAGTGACAAAATCAAATTTGTAGAAAATTTAATTTGCTACAAAACTGTTCTTACATTTTCTAAGTGACGAAAAGTCACAATATAGCGTAAAAACAATTCACATCGCTTTTTCAAGATCCTACAAACTTGAATTTAATTTTAAACTAACCTGGGTTCTGGGTCTACCAAAAATTAGGATTTTTTGGGTTGCAGAAACAAGAGTAAAGTTTATTCATGTAGCATCCACAGAGAGTGCAGTTCAATCTCTTGAAAATTGTCGAAACTGGAGTAACAAAAATCGGCGATATTGAAATGTATCACAGCCAGTGGCCATAAAGAGATATAATTCATGCATGGGAGGAATATATCTCTTAGATAGAATTAGGTATAAGAAAATATCCCATGCGGGGGAGAACTGGAAAATGGACAGTGAGAGCAATATTAATTTTTTTTAATTTTGCTGCAGCTTCAGCATGGATATATCGGCAAGTTGCCATGAAAAGCGGACTTCCTCGGAAGCAAGTTATGCAGTACCTGGACTTCAAAACGATCTTAGCTAAACATCTGATATGATACATTGCTCAAGTCCAAATTCCATTAACCCTTGCAGGACAAGATGAGGCGAGGACATGGGTTATCCTCTATAAGGAAGCGTGGGATTTTAGTACCTTTCCGTCACACAAATAATCGATCTAAGTGTTAAATGAAGAGTTCACTCAAGAGCTCACTTTTATAAAATATTCTACTTGAAATATTTTTTCATGGTAATAGAAACTGCTTTTACAAGTTTCACAATTTAAAAAATAATGCCGAATAAATAGCAGAAAAGGTCATGATTTGGTTTTATTCCGGCCCATAGTATCATCTGTAATACCCCCTATTTTAGGGCTCTGGTGAGGT
This sequence comes from Cybosia mesomella, assembly GCA_946251805.1. Taxonomy (NCBI): domain Eukaryota; kingdom Metazoa; phylum Arthropoda; class Insecta; order Lepidoptera; family Erebidae; genus Cybosia; species Cybosia mesomella. Next base: position 22,620,624 of record OX276393.1, read on the forward strand.
TAGGATTTCTTTCATTATTTTTGACCTAATATTTATGTTAAAAATAAAACCGGAACCAAAAATCAACGTCTTGAAACTGTGAAAAAATCAAACTTCTACGTCAACGCAATCAAAAGATTATAATTACGCAGCAAAAAATCCTATGACGCGATTGCAGCACCACGCGGCGCCGCGTTATATTTGTTACGCGAGTTTTAATCTTCCGAAATTTCAGAAGATATTCAATGGAATGTGGAATGTGTGGTGTAAAATGCTTAAAGTGACCAACGTATTTAGTGTATTCGTTTAAATAACTTTCCAATTACTACATCAAAGGAGAATGGGTAATTCGGTCTACCTACTCAACACCGACAAGCGATGTGTAAATGAAAAGGACATTTCTTGTGCTTAATTTTTTTGTATGACAGCTAATGTGTAGCTCATGGGCTTTCTCGTATAACTGAACCAGACTTTATTTTAATTGGAACAGAATTTTCATCTAATGTTCTATAGTTCGTCGGGTTTTGCGCAGGAGAGGATAAGGAGTGGGGTTGTTTTGAATTACCGAAGCAAGCGCAGGCACAAAATCTGTTTGCGGCCCCTACCTCCGCAAACCGCACGCCCCGCCCCGCCCCGCCTGCCCTGTGCTTTGGCATAGCACCTTGCAGTTGATCTCCGGTTGTCGTTGTGTACTGTGCGTTTCCTTGTTACGAATAATCCATCACTACGACAGCAGTCGAACGCAGCGAATGTTGTTCTAGGTGGATATCTAATGAAACTTCGAACAGGCGAACCTAACATACGCCTAGCAGTACTTTTAAAAATATCTCGCCGAACATTCGAACGCCACTTAGTGATGGCGAGAGAATGCTTACTGACAGACTTCGTGCCATCTCACTTGGGAGTTGACCATATAAGCAGAAACGAAGCGCTTAACAAGAATTTGTCGATACCAAATGCCATTTTCGGAGTCCAGAATCATCCGAAACTAATATCGATTTGTGACGGGACGTACATTTACATTCAGAAAAGTAGCAATTTCATTAATATGTCTGTTTCGGATTGCTGCAGCACTGATTAATGCATTTGACCTGCCTATTCGTGAAAATGCGTGTGCCGACGCGACAATGACAATTATTAATGAAAGAATTCATATTGAAAATCATCTGGCAGAATATGTCATACAAAAAAACTTAAATAGACAACGCGTTGTATTTACCAGTATGGCAGCAAATCTTCCTGATTTTGAAGACGTTCCTCGATTAGAAGAAGAACACCTAATTCTAATCGCCCTAGGAACATATCACATCAAGATAGCCAGTTCTTACTGTACCGAATATTTCCATGATGGATTGTATATGATAGAATTATACAGAGACAATGAACTCGATGATATAAATGAGTATAACATCGAAGTGGGAGAAAGAAGTATTTTACTGCGAGGACGAATACAATCACGTCATTCAAGAGCCCAGCAACACTAAACACACGTGCTAGTAAACACAGAGATTGAAGCAAAAGAAGCTTTTAAGTACTATTTATTGTACGTGTTTGACTGGATGTCGAACAATTGGGACATGTGCACATGTCATATCAATCTTGTAGTATTTATGCTGGGCACGCCATCAGGAAGCTGTCATACCGCCTGCCGCGCTCATGAATAATGTAATTATAGACACTAGTATCATGTAATACTACAAATATAACATTATTAATTAGTCACCGGTGTTTTATTTTTACCTATTGTTTTCTTTTTTTTTTCAAAATATTGCCAGCCCCTAGCACTTCTTGACTATTGATTATTGATTCGCAAAAATATTCTCTATTTTTTGGAATAGATGGCGTTTGTGTTGAGTAGTTGCCCATTCTCCTTTGGTTATTATTTTAAAAGTTAATATGGGTTAAAATGGTTACTTAGTTATTCTTACGAGCCTTTCATCCAAAACTGTAACTAAACTTTCGTAACCAGCTTTGTAGACCTATTAAAGAGGAGCAATCCCAGGATAGTTACCCTGTTTTGTTGTGTTTCAAAGGATCAGCCAGCGAATTTGATTGAAGCTCTTAGTGGGCATGATTTCTTTCGTCATTTTGAATAATTATTGTCATATTTCATCAAATTATTACAAAATATTATCAAACTATCGTATCTGTTGATCAGACTACGTCAAAAACTGTTGGGTAATTTAGAAGTACTCAGCGAAGACACCGGGAAGCGGCTTTGTTTTATATTATGTAAAGATATTTAGAAAATTGCAAGGGAATCAAAACCTATAGTTACTTCCCGTTGAGCAAGAATCATGAAATTTTGCAGAAAGTAAAGTGTTATAGCACAAGTACCGTTACTTGTGCTATAAGACTTTACTTTCCGAAAATAAAACGAATACCGTAAATATGTAGTTACCCACATAACAAAAAAACTGCAACGTTAAGTGCGCTCCTTAATCCAGTTTTATACGGAACCCACGCTTTGCGAGTCCGACTTGCACTTAACTGTTTTACGTATTAATCAAAATTGTTTCAAACAAGACTGAATAAGAGATTGGAGCATTTCGCCAGGATGACCGAAAAGTATTATGAATTACCTAAACAGTCCAGTATTTATTTATTTCGAGGTTAAATAAACATTAATTAATAAACCACCACAAGAAACAACAAATCCTTACTTTCGAAACCAAACTTTCTCAAGGCATATTCAGCTAATACTGACATGATTTAGTTATTGATACTAGAATCTTTTTTTAGATTGACGGCGCTACTGATCTGAAGGAAAGTAACCATTCTGTACTAACTCGAAGTATCCAGCTCGCTAGTGCGATGGCGAACTATGGTTTAATACCGGGGATAGAGTCATCATTATGGGAAACAACCACCTATATTTATGCATTCCTTTGTTCGCCTGTCACTTTAATGGGTACAGCATGTGTGCCATTGGCCCTACTGGCGCAGGTAAATGCAAATAATTCTTTATTATGAAGTACTAATAGAAAATGTTGCAAGGACAAAGATACTATTTAGCCAATTTACTTATTTACTTACAGCTGATTTAGTAAACTAGTGGCCATTCGTTGAACCCAATATGATATTCTGCCAAAAGCACTGCGTAAAAAAAAGTTAAAGAAGCTTTTGAAATTAACTCTGCGAAATCTGAAATAGTTGTTTTTGACGATGATAAAGCCGACTTGACATCATTTGTTAAAAAACACAAGGGTTCTGAAATCGATTACAGGTAAAATGCAAAATGAAGTCATCGAATTTAAGTTACAGAAATTTCCTTTTTATAATCAAGATTCAACATTCTTATATTATTTTAGGCCACTCATGTTTGACCCATCAAAAACTACAGGTTGGCTAATACTGACGAGCGGTTAAACAGGCTTGCCGAAAGTTTCAATTGTAACATTTGACACTGTACTAAATGTTGTTGATTGTTGGTGGTAAGTATTCATATTTCAAGATTATATTAATTTTATGTTTTCTTAACCTGTCATCTTAAATAACCCTGTTTTCAAAGAGGGACACAAAATTTCGAAATTTGATAAGAACTCTTTAACTGTATAAAATGAAATTAACTGATTAAATTCAGACATTTTTGTAAATACCGACAGACTTTATTCCCTACTATAATGAACTGGAACATTATACATATAGGTTTTCGACCCAAAACCTATAGAGTACTTCTGTTGACCTAGAATTGTCAATTTTGGTCAAAAGCAAGATCCTATAGCACAAGTAAAGGGAATATTCCGAAAAGTAAAGATGTTGAAAATTAAGGTAAATTTTTGGTACTTACAAGTTTTCGCTGACTGATTTTTATACACCTAATTGGCACTATAGACCTCAGTATCTGGTATAAATTTCAACTTGCGAGTTCCACCTGTTCCTGAAAAAATCGGTGGTGAAAACACAGACGGACAAGAGAGTGATCTTATAAAGGTTCCTTTATTTACCTTTTGAGGTAAGGAACACTAAAAGTTAAATGAACAATGTGATTTTTTCTCCTCATTTGTAACTTGTTAATCAATAAACAACACGTGAATACTAAATACTTCTTATACAAATTTCTTTTATGTAGAGGAATATAATATCTGCTATTTGACAACGTGGTACTCGTTTTCTGGGAAAAAGTGTTTTTATTACATAACCTTTATTATACCACAGATTACATAATATTATTCATTAGAATAACTTTTTTTTATAACTTTTGAATATCCCTGTTGAGTTTCACCAGTTGATTAAAAGTTACAAAAGGTTTTAAAATTATTCTCTTATGATTTCTTAGGGAATCCACGAAACGACCAGTCAACCTATGCTGGACAATGGCAAGTTTACAATGGGGATGCGACGTTGGAACACCTCCTAGTTGGTGCACCCTGGTTAACGTGGGCGATGACGCATCATTGATTGCTCCTCTGGAGTAGCTGGCGTCAACGCCAACGGCCGAGATTCCAACCCGAGGGGGCCCCCTTATTGGGCCACTATTCCTCCGCATTGTGGAGGAACAGGAAGGTGAACGGGCTCGGCGTGCACTCGCACTGCCACCGAGCACGCAGGAGAAGATCCCTCTCTCCTGCCCCCCGTGGACACATCGAAATCCCGGAAGGAGTGCAGTGGACATGTCTCGCGGCTCCGACCGGGGGCGAGGGTCTTGGCTTAGACGCCCGGACTGCGAGGAAGAAAATCTCTCTAAAATTTACCCCCAATCCCGTGTTCTGGTGCGTGACCAGGGGATGCATGGCTGGTGGGTAAATCAGTCTCAAGCGCACTCCCAGCCGGGGGACCTGCGGACCTCTCGGTTGGGTTACAAATTTACGCTTACCTGGGTATTGGGGGATCTCTGCCCAGGTGGACCATTATTTCTCCCCCACTCGTGGGTTTTATTATGGAAAATCAAAATAAAAACAAAAAAAATGCCAAACCGAAGGAGAAGAAGAAGGGGAATAGGAGTGATGGAGAGGAAGAAGCCTGTATAGCAGTGCCTGAAACGCTGAAGCTCCCAGAGGCCACTTTGACCCCTGGGAGCAGTCTATCCGGCAGTATGACGGATTTGATGGGGCCCCCGGATGTTCTTGTAACTTCCGGGAGCCGAAGGAGCTCCTTTCGCTCTAGCGCAACATCAGAGACTGATTTTCACATCTGTGAGGGGCCGATTCGATTCTGATGTGGAGGAATTGGTCAGTCACGCCTCCATTGGTGAGCGGCGCAAACGCGGCCGCACCGAAGAGGAGGGGGAGGCTATGCCTGCTCCTAAAATTACAACAGCCCGAAGAGGGCGCTCGAATCGCCGTGGTGCTTTCAGGACCCGTTCGTTGACACCGGGGCCGGCAAGCTCTGCATTTTCGAGCAGAGAGGCCGTGGCACGGGCGCGCCTGGATGGCGAGCAGGCGGCGGAAGAGGAGATTGAGAATCTTTTGGAAACGGTGGTTCCGATGGCGTTAGGGGGTTCTGTCTCCCAGACACCGGCGGATAGTCTTGCAAAGGTGGAGGCGGCGTTCACGATAATAAACCGCGTTGCCACAAAGTCCCGTAATCTAAAGGGGACCTGGGTAAAGGACCTAAAAGATGCCGGGACCGTACTGTTCGAGGAGCTGCGGAACAGTCTTGATAAGGTTACGCGGCTTGAGCGTCGCCTGGATGACCTCGAGCTCCGCATGGGCATACAAATTGTGCCTGCAGCACCCCTCCCTCCGACGCTGCAGACGGTGACCACCGCGCCCCCCTCTCCGGTGCTGCAGACGATGACCACCGCACCCCCTTCACCGGTGCTGCAGCGGCCCTCTCCTCCCGCTGCCTTTCCTGATGCTCAGCTGCGTCAAATTATGGACGCGGTTGGGCGTCTAATAGATGGGAGGCTTGTAGGCCTAGAGGCAAGGCTGCCTCCTGCCCCAATCGTTCGGCCACCCCTAACCGGTCCAAAGCCCAAGCCGGTAGCGATCTCGACGTCACTTCCTAATACGGGAGGACGCGTCGGGACGTCGAATGTCACAGCCGCTGCAGCTGCACCGGTAAGGGCAAGCGGGAAGACGAAGCGGCCTTCTAACCTCCTTTCCCAGGCCTTCCCACCACTCATGGCGCGGGCACTGGTGGCCGCTCAGTGTGCGCCACCTTCACCCGTGACTGGAGCACGCGTGCCTAGCGCATCCTGCGGCATCTGTTGCAGGCCCCTCGGCCCCTGCCCCTGTCAATGAGGGTTGGCAGACAGTGCATGGGTCGAGGAAGAAACGAAGGGGAGGTAAGAGGCGAAGGGGAGCAGCTGCAGCCGCTGCAGCCTCCTTACCAGCAGCAAGTGGCAGGAAGCCCGTGAGGCTCCAATCACCGAAATCGGCCGCCGTCGTAGTGACACTGACGGCCGAGACGGCGGAGCGCGGCCTCACTTATGCGCAAGTGTTTTGGTCTGCCCGAACGGTCATCGACCACGCCGATTTAGGCGGTGTCGGCGCTCGAACGCGCCTCGCCCAAACGGGAGCGCGTGTCCTTGAGTTCCCTGGGGCTGACGGCGCACAGAGGGCAGACACAATCGCTTTGAGGCTGCGGGGCCTATTCGAAGCGGAGCAGGGAGTGAAAATCGCCAGGCCCACGAAATGCGCAGAGATCCGCATCTCTGGCCTGGACGATTCCATCACCGTGCAGGATATCCGGGACTTCATCATTGCGAAGACCGGATGTGCCTCGGACACGCTCAGGGTTGGTGCGATTCGCCCGGTCCTGATCGCGTAGGTGCGGTGTGGGCCAGCTGCCCAGTTGTGGCAGCAAAAGCCCTAGTGGAAGGAGGCAGACACCTCCTGGGCCTCAGTTCGGTCAGGGTGACGGCCCTGGAGCCGAGGCCCATGAGGTGCTTCAAGTGCCTTGGGTCTGGCCACGTCCGCACCGCGTGCGTAAGCACCGTTGACTACAGCGGACTATGTTTTCGCTGTGGCAATCCGGGGCATTTGGCGATGACCTGCTCCGCTAGTCCTCATTGTCTCGCCTGTGCAGCAGCTAAGCTGCCTGCCAACCACTTGGTGGGGCTTGAGGGTTGCAGGGCCCCTAAAGGGGCTTCCAAAATACAACCAGGAACCAGCCAATCGACTCCGACTGGTCCTGCGGTAGTTGCGCGACCGTCGTCGTCGATGGAGGCTGTAGAAACGGTCCAGTAATGGATCACGTCTCCAGCCTCCTCGTCCAGACGAACGCCGACCACAAAGCCCGTGCGCAGGATACCTTCCTGCAGTACATGGCGGAGTGGTCGGTGGACTTAGCCGTGGTCTCGGACCCCTACTTAGTTCCTCCCCGCCCAAACTGGGTGGGTGAACGGGACGGGTCCGTGGCCATCGTAAGCTCCTCGGCGCCTCATTCCCCGCCGTTGTCGCCAAGAGATAACGGCCCGGGATATGTTGCCGCCGAATGGGGGAGAATCATCATTTACGGTGTCTACTTCCCCCCTAGATGGAGTTTTGCGGAATTCGAGGCCACCTTACAAAATTTGGAGGCCTCGATACGGCGAATGGCGTCTGGACGCATCTTAGTGCTGGGGGACTTCAACGCCCACTCTAGGGCGTGGGGATCACCCAGCACCGATGCAAGAGGTAGGGCGGTCGAAGAGCTGGCGGTATCGGTGGGCCTCTGTCTCCTCAACAGAGGCTCTACCGTTACGCACTGGCGATGGCGGATGGGGGAGTCGATAGTGGACCTCTCGTTCGCTACCCCTGCCGTCGCTAGACTAGTAAGGAACTGGCGTGTCCTGGACGAGGTTGAGACGCTCTCGGATCATTCTTATATCCGATTTGAGCTCTCCCGACACCAGGGCCCCAGAAGGGGTTACATGGCGCGCGGAATTCCCCAATTTCCGCGGTGGGTTTCGAGCCAATTGAAGAGGGACCTACTGGAGGAGGCAGCAATCGTTGAGTCCTGGCTGTCTCCGCTGCCTCCAACCGAGGAGGTTAACGCCGGGGCATGCCACTTTCGCAATGCGATTACACAAATATGCGATGTGGCAATGCCCCGCTGGCGAGCCCGGCCTCCGAGGAAGGAGGTGTACTGGTGGTCCCCAGAGTTGGCACGCCTCCGTGCGGCGACTCATCATGCCCGGAGGCTGCTGAAACGCAGCCGTCGGAACCCCCGCGACGACGGGGAAGTAGGCCGGCGAGTAGAGGTGCTTCAGGAGAGGAAGAAAATCTACGAGCTGGCCATAACGCGCGCCAAAGAGGAAAAGAGAGAGGAGATGCTGGAGAGTCTCAATCGTGACCCCTGGGGTCGCCCGTATCGTGCGGTGCAGAAAAAGCTCCGCGCGCAGGCCCCCCCCCCCTTACTGAGGCTTTCCAGCCCAGCTTCCTCGCGGAAGTCGTTGAGGGTCTATTCCCGAAACGGGCGGAACACACGCCCCCGTCCATGGCACCACTTGCCGAAGATGGAGGTGATGACGAGGAGGAGATTCCGCCCGTCACCGAGGCAGAATTCGGGGCGGCTGTTCTTAGAATTCGTTCAAAGAACACCGCCCCTGGGCCAGATGGCATACCTGCCAAGGTCTTAGCCCTGACCCTCAACCACTTGGATGACCGCCTCAGGGGACTATTTGACGCTAGCCTGGCGTGTGGACGGTTCCCCGAGTGCTGGAAACGCGGGAAGCTGGTACTCTTGGCGAAGCCGGGACGGCCTACCGATTCGGTCTCGGCCTACAGGCCTATCGTGTTACTGGATGAGGCGGGTAAACTAATGGAGAGGATTATTGCTGCCCGTCTTATCCGGCACCTGTGCGAGGTTGGCCCCGATCTGTCGGACGCTCAGTTCGGTTTTAGAGCTGGGCGTTCGACGATCGATACCGTTATGCGCCTGAGGGCCGTGACCGAAGAGGCAGTGTGCTGTGGCGGCGTGGTGCTGGCGGTGTCCTTGGACATCGCCAACGCCTTTAATAGTCTGCCATTTGGCTGCATCAGGGAGGCACTCCAGTATCATGGGGTGCCGCTGTACCTGAGGCGGCTGGTGGCAGACTATTTGGAGGACAGGAGTGTTGTGTACGAGGACCGAGACGGAGTGCTGCGACATCGGCTCATGTCGTGCGGTGTCCCACAGGGGTCGGTCCTTGGACCGCTCCTGTGGAACATCGGGTATGACTGGGCGCTTCGTGGTGTTCTCCCCCGGGGGCTGGGCGTCATCTGCTATGCAGACGATACGCTTGTCACAGCCTCCGGGGGATCGTTTGAAGAGGCGGCACGCTTGGCTACCAGGGGAGTAGCCCAGGTGGTCGAGCGCATCGAGGCGCTGGGTTTACGGGTGGCCCTGAACAAGACGGAGTCCCTGTTATTCCACGGGCCCCGTCGTGGTCCACCCCATGGCTCCTCGATCGAAGTCCGCTCGGTCCTCGTACCGATCAGGGCCCAGATGAGGTATCTGGGCCTTACTCTGGATGGGAGATGGCGCTTCGACGAGCACTTCATACAGCTCGCCCCGGAGCTTGTCGGTGTTGCGTCTGCCCTAGGACGGCTCTTGCCGAACCTAGGGGGACCCAGCGTCGCTTGCAGGCGACTGTACACAGGGGTTGTCCGGTCAACGGCGCTATACGGTGCGCCTGTGTGGGCGGCGGCCTTGACCGACGAAAATAGGGCCCGCCTGTGACGCCCTCAGAGGGTTATGGCGGTCAAGGTCATACGCGGTTACCGCGCCGTATCTACAGAGGTGGCATGCGCATTGGCCGGAACGCCCCCGTGGGACTTGGAGGCGGAAGTGCTCGCCGAAGTGTATCGGTGGGTGACACTGTACCGGGCGGATGGCGGCAGTCGGCCACCGCCCGGCTGGAGGCTCCACGCGCTGGCTTTGCCGCCGTGGAGGCGCTCCAGCCTGTCATTGTTGAGTGGGCAGGGCGGCAGCACGGGACCCTTTCCTTCCGACTGACACAGGTGCTTTCCGGGCACGGCTGCTGAAGCCGCTGGGGTGTGGTCTTGGTGTCGAAGTAAAATGCGGAGTACTTTTTAAACTTTATATTGACACAAAACACGATAAAACAATGAACAAGAACAAAATAGGGCGAAAATTAAATGGAAGGCCAAACTGATATGACCCGCACAAAGTAACGCGCGCGGTACGAACAGCGGATGGCCCTCCACAAGAAGCGCAGGGCGTCCTGATCTTCAGATTGTATTTTAATTCTTAAGAACATATCTTTTATGTCGCCTGTAACCGCGACTTCTTTCTGCTCGCGGAAATGCAGCATAATACCTAATAACGAGTTTAGAAGATCAGGACCCCTAAGTAGGTAGTCATTTAAACACAAACCTTCAGTTTTGCTCGCAGCATCAAAAACTAAGCGAAGCTTCTTTTTATTGACATTATCAACGCCAAAATGTGGTAGGTACCACGTCCTTGGAGTGCGTTGAGTGTCCTTGAGCTCCGTCGCGAAATCATTGCTAAACAGATGATCAACGCGTTCGGAATACCTCTGAGAATAACCTTGATCTCGACTCATCTTCTTCTCGATCCCTTTAAATCTTGTGAGCGCGCTAGGAAATGAGTCAGGCATGGAGCAGTGGGAACCCACCTGCCAGCGCCCATCGATAAGCCGAGCGGTTTGCTCGAGCTGCTCAACGGCGCGTACGTCGTCAGCGTTTTGACGTGACTTACCTGTCACTCCCACGGCGTCCAGTGCGAAGCCGCGCCTCACCTCCTCGTGAAGGTCGTGTAGCTCGCGCTCGCGCTGCTCGCAGGCGCCCTCGCCCACAAACAGCACTGCCTCGCTCGCGCCGGCCTCGCCAGCCGCGGCGGCCGCACCGCCCGCGCCGCGCGCCGTGCCGTTACTCGCATAGCTCCATGTATGCACCAACCTAACGGTGTGAGTGTAGCTGACGGCTCATTTCTATTTCCCAATATAACTTTTAACGGCACTAACAAATGATAATTATCCTGTCCTATAAGGATATCGGGTTTTAAATCTACATTAGTACTCATTAAACTCATGATATTTTTTAAATGATCATATTTAAGGCAATCGATAGAAGACAAGCTATACTTAGGTAAACTTAACTCGGATACACTTCTCGCTTTAATAGAATGCACCTTATTGTCCATATCCGAGAGTTCAATATCCAACACAGTGCTATCGCACGTTAGGACCTTGTCGCTCCAAGGCCCACACACACGCATTGTTTCCCGGCGGCCGGTGAGTCCCGCACGTGCAGCTAAACAAGCACTAATCATAGTCACAGTAGACCCATCGTCAATCAACGCACTAGTGTTTATCACTTTACTGTTAGCCGTATGCACACTTATAGGTATAACTTTAAGTAACACTTTGCAATTACTCGCGTTTACGTTGGTGACCGATGCCTCCATAGCTGGTTCTGCGCCTATAGCGGGCCCGCCGTGGGCTCCGTTGGCGCTGCAGGTTCCGATGACGTGTTCGGCACGTCCCGGGGCTGACTGTACTCGTTGAGTCGCTCCGCGCTGTTGTTTATGAAGTGATCTATGATGCGCCTGACCACAACCGTCTTTATCACATAGCAGGGCTGGGCAGTTTTCTCGGTTTTGCTGTGAATCTATACATTTGTAACAAAGGCCGTTACGTTTTACATACTGCCAACGTACCTTACGAAGTGCCTTTCTAAATTGCTTACACTCGGAAAGCTTATGTTTTGATCCACGGCAAAAACGGCACTTTTGTTCACACTCCTGCTCGGCCTGCATCAAAACAGTTTGTTTTTGCACAGGTTTATCGTAAGACTTGTTTTTACTTTGGTCAGCGCGATGACTCGTCGTATAAAAAACATTAGAAGTAGTAGATATGCGTACGGCTTCCATATTTAAGAAATCGGCTAAAATATTCAAACGTGATTTCTCTCCAGTTTTTATAAGCGGAAAACTGTAATCAGACCACTTAGAAAACAACACAGTAGGCAGTTTAGATAAGATTAGATCGACTAAACTAATGCCTTGTAGGTATTCTTCGCGACCTACTGAGCTTCCACGAAGTTCTGTATCTTTACAGAAAATGGAACGATATCCTTCTGGTACTCTTGGCCTACGGGTTGAAGCCTTCTGATGTCCTGCATGAGCTTAGAAATGATGAAGTCTGGATTACTCCGCATACGCCCTTTTGAATTGGAGCCACTCCAGCGGGTCACCTTTGAACTTGGACCTTTGGACCTTCAGTGCCAAGTTCTTGTGCATCAGGAAGCTCTTTACGCCTAGTACTCCTAGTACTTCTTGGTTTCACCATTTTAGGCGTCCGGTACATCAAGATTCGGTTCGAATGACCACTGAAGCCGCTGGGGTGTGGTCTTGGTGTCGAAGTAAAATGCGGAGTACTTTTTAAACTTTATATTGACACAAAACACGGTAAAACAATGAACAAGAACAAAATAGGGCGAAAATTAAATGGAAGGCCAAACTGATATGACCCGCACAAAGTAACGCGCGCGGTACGAACAGCGGATGCATGCAGACTGGTCGTGCAGCGGCGGGTCAAACTTAACTAGCCTATAGCTAATATAACTATGTAGGTACACGTAGGTACTGTAGCGTCCGGGGCTTGGACGCCACAATACCTCGTGTAGAAAATAAGACAAACACTGAGGAAGAAGTTTAAATGGGCATTTATTATATCATCAAAGCTTCCTAAATCGGGTTTAGGGAGGTTTTTACGCGTATGCTTTTATATTACTTCGAACTAGGGAATCGCGAACTCCGCTCAAGGACTGAGCCTAAATATTTATTGCACTAATATCTTCTCTTCGGCCGGCGGACCCGGGCGGCGCGTCTAGTCGCCCGCTGTCAGCCGCCCAGCCGAAAGCAGCTCCACGGAGCAATTGTTTTTTCTTCCCTACGCTCTATTTAAATCAAACAAATAATTATTTTTAAACTCTGACACATAATGGCCAGGTAACCGCATCGTGGTGTGAAATGAGGTTCAGACACCACATCAGCTACGCCCTTAATGGTCATTTATGTGACAGCCTGATTCCCTAGGCATTCTAAATCTGGGACACAAAAAAAAAATTATGCGAATTGTCCCTTACAATGGGAATAACGAAGCAATCTTTGTAATAATAAGTAAACGATAGTAGAATTTCAAATTATAGCAATTAAACTGTAAGAAATACTGAAAAACACGAACAAAGAAAAATTGCTTCATTCTTGGCCAGGCAAAAAACCCAGGTTAAAAGAAACCTGGCCACAATCAGCCTCATCACAGAAAAGTTATTGGTATCACTTGCTGATACATTTTAAGGTTTGCCCTGAAAGGACTTAGTAACACAGTACTTTTAAGACCTACCTAACTAAAAAGAAAGATGACATAAAATTATTTATGTCGCCTACACATTACTAAATTATTTTTTAAAACAACACTAAAGAGAAAGAACTTACTCTATAAAGAAAAGTCTGATCGAAAACTAACTTTCAATCATCGTCGGCGCTTATGTCCAGAACGATTTGACTCTCTTACAAAGTTTAGATCAAACTCTCAATATTGTACAAAAAATAATTGCCTAACTCCTACGCTAGAACATCACGAACATAAAAAACAAAACAAATCTATTTATCTTCAGCAGCGCAGCAATATGAAATAAACAGAGAACACATATTAATAATAAAATATTACTAGTTACTAGTTACGCTAGTACGTAATGCGGTTTTAGTCGGTTCAAGATAACACGTTATTCACTACGTGAATTATAATTCTACTAAGACTTATAGTCCTTATTGGCCCTATTGACCCGCAGACAACTATCAATGCTCTTGAAACATTCTGGAACAAGCCACCATCATAGCCATCTTCTCGTTGAGCACATAATATCACATAAAAGCACATAAAAGCAAAATAAACAACGATACTGATAAATGCGTCGCTCCAATTGTCGCACGACGTCTTTCTTCAAACGGTACGGGATCGATCCATTCACTGCCAACTGCAAAATGTTGGCGTTTCCGACTTCTGCGGAAACTAGCGCTTCACCAGCTGTAGCAACCACTAGCTCCTGTGGCAACCAGCACCTCTACCAGTTGTATGGAAACCGGCGTTCCTTCACACCAATTGTAGCTGTAGCAACCACCAGCTGTATGGAAACCGGCGTTCCTCCACCAATTGTAGCTGTAGCAACCACCAGCTGTATGGAAACCGGCGCTCCTCCACCAGTTGTAGCGTCCGGGGCTTGGACGCCACAATACCTCGTGTAGAAAATAAGACAAACACTGAGGAAGAAGTTTAAATGGGCATTTATTATATCATCAAAGCTTCCTAAATCGGGTTTAGGGAGGTTTTTACGCGTATGCTTTTATATTACTTCGAACTAGGGAATCGCGAACTCCGCTCAAGGACTGAGCCTAAATATTTATTGCACTAATATCTTCTCTTCGGCCGGCGGACCCGGGCGGCGCGTCTAGTCGCCCGCTGTCAGCCGCCCAGCCGAAAGCAGCTCCACGGAGCAATTGTTTTTTCTTCCCTACGCTCTATTTAAATCAAACAAATAATTATTTTTAAACTCTGACACATAATGGCCAGGTAACCGCATCGTGGTGTGAAATGAGGTTCAGACACCACAGTACGCATATCAGCCGGGTATACAAATGAGCGTCGCTAACAGCTGCTTCGGAAAGTACCTGTTTAAAGTCGCTAGTGTGACGGTCCCACCCATCGAGATTGCATTGGCGGTCAGAGGATGGGGGCTTGCTGTTCAGAACGGCTTCAGATGTTGCAGATTAACATTAAAATACCCTTCTCACTACTCGTACATTGTCGGTCTAAAAGTAGAATAAAAGTAAAGGACATGTTCTCTGGGTTCAATATGTAAACTGTAAAAGACTGTAGAAGAGAACAAGGATTGAACTCGCACATTTTTCTAGGCGTAATTGATTAATAATTGATTTAATACGATATAAAAGCGAAAAGCAAACATAGTCGAAAGAAAATAAATAATGAAATAAAATTAGTACATATTAGTAATGAATATAAATAAACTATTTGCAAAACAATTGATTTAATGTGAGGCTACTTTTAACATAGAATCGAATAAATTATGGTTGAAGTGGATTTATTCGTTTAGGCTGATAGTTCCGTTATTAATTTCAAATAGTCGATAGTTGGTAGTAGTTTTGAAACGGATTGTTTTATGGCAACTCGGAAGAGATGACGTGTAGTGGCGTGATTATCGGTGGGGCGAACGAAAATTTGGAAAGGAGGGGGTAGTAGGAGGAAATAAAAGGGGCGTACCGGAGAATATCAGGGAGTTTTTTATCGAGAATTCGTCGCGAATTAGAACCTAGCAGAAGCTCTGCCCGTGCAGGCTTGTGACAGTCTTCAAGAATTCATCGGGAACGAGGAACAAGCGGTGGCCCTGCCTGAGCAGCCTTCGAGCCTGGTAGCTGCGTGTAAGTCTGGTGGTGAGTTATCTTAGTTTTGTTCTTCTTATTCTTAATATGTTGTCTGTATTTGGATTTCATGATTGTTTCCATGATAATTTACTTTTGTGGGTAGAAAATAAAACGAAACGTGAATTTTTTTTTTGTGAGATATATTCATACATGTAGGGTATAAGATGTAACAACTTTACGAAAATCAAGACACCTTTCATTAAGCGTAGTAGCACGCTAAATACAAGCGTACTATTACTGCTTTGGATCGTTGAGTCTGGCGACCCATTCGTAAAGTTGTTTAGCGTAGGAAGTGTAGGGCCTTTACGAAAATCAAGACTCCTTTCATTAGGCGTTTTAGAACGCTAAATATAAGCGTACTATTACTGTCTTGGGTCGAAGAGTCTGGCGACCCATTCGTAAAGTCATTGCTGTCGTTTATCGTCTCTTAAGTTAGAAGTTGAGGGTAGCGCTGCGGCGGAGGTTTAGCTAGTTTTCCCGTAGGAAACCCAAGCAATGTGCCTGGTTATGGAGGGATACCTAACGGTGCCAACCAACTCCATATTCCTCTGAATTACAGCTAGGGAACGATAACATTTGAAGCAGGCGGCATTCCGATTTACATGCGGAAAGTATGTTCTGTGTGTTCTTTCATAATCCTTAAAGTTTAGGTCACATGAATAGATTACAAAACAGTTTTATCGCCGTTAACCTATATGTACCTACCTAAGCAATTTGCTACTAACGCTTTCTTTTGATGCTACCTACTTTATTTAAACCTAGATGGCTAGTTTCTATAAGCTTGGGATGTCTATTGTAGACCCTTAACCTATATCTGTGACGGCATTTAATGTGCAAAGTGTGATTAATGGGCCTTATGATTTAACTTATAAAACATTACGTTATACCTACGCTCTTCGTTATACTCAGCCTGCATACTATACAATACCCTTGTGTATACGGAATAAGTGGTTCTAGGCACGCTCAAGGAGCCTCCCAAGCTCTTCAGTTTGCTTAGGATGAGATTAAGGTTTGATAAATTGAGCTACCTTAATTACGATGGTTATACTGAAATGTAGCCATCTGCTGGATTATCGTTCCTATCAATTAGACCTCACTTTCATTGTAAAGATGAGAAGCTCAAAAGGTACGGAAATTACTTGGGTGAATGATTGTTATCTTATAAAGTAGCTTCATTTAACTCTTGACAATTCCTTGTCCCTATCCATTCCTTGTGAGTGCCTGATTTAATTCGGATATTAAAAAAACAAATTGTCTACAGGATCGATGTTCAATTTGATCTATGTATCCTGTTTGACGGATGTGTGCTCATTTCATTGTAAGCATTGTATTGGGCTAAGCCTTCACAATACATGCCATCATACTTACCTATGTATTATTATGTCCTCTCGGTGATATGCGTGTGTCTTGAAAGCGTTTGGTCGCGGTATCGCTTGACCCTGAAACGTGGACAGTTGCCACATGATCACACAGCCTCGAACACCCACTGGTCACTGTTTGACTCGTCCACTGTGACGATTAGGTTCGACCCTGAGTGGTGACGGTTGGCGTCTTGGTCCTATGATCCGGGAGGGCCTAATCATATATATTACCATGTCTGTTTACAGCTGGTACCCATAACAGCAATGATTTGAGCTATGCATTCGTTAGACTGGATATATTTCCATCTAACCTACTTGTCGAAATTGGGCACTCATTCCCAATTCGGTACTATTTAATTTGTAAAGCACCAAGGTTGTGCATAACTTAGAACTAGTATGCCTTCAGTTTGGAGAGGATTGGTTGCTCGTTGGGGGCCTGGGGTTGGTGGATGCGGCCTCCCCGGTTCCAGAAATGGAACCGGTCATAGGGTTCCTAATTACCTATCAAAATACCCCATCCTAGCAGTCTCCATATATCAACAGAAGCTTCATTTCATTTGTCCGGCTACTCTGAGATAATCTATTATGTAGGTTATCTCACGGTACCTGATTGTTAACCACATATGTATTTAATCACACATTTTATTCACTTGACCACCATTATTTACTATATCTTTGTCTAAATAACTCAACTTGTATATAAGAAGACTATGTAGGTACATTTCCTTTGAAAGGTCCAGTATAGTGAGGCCACTCTATATTGAGTGTGTTATACCTTCACTTCCATCTAAACTACATGCTTATACTTATATCATACTGTGGAATTAAACTTGCTTGCATGTAAGAAAGCCTTAGAAACTTATCATGTTAATCAGTAAAGGATTAGACGGTATTAAGTGCATATAATGTTCCTACTATTAATTATCTAGAACAATTACTCGCAGACATCTTAAGGTGAAACTTAGTTTTACAAGTAGTTAAGCATTGTTTCACTATTTTATGACTGCCAACAAGTGTTACCAATTATATTCTAACTTGCATATAAGATATTCATATCCATTCCTTTAATTATTCAGTTATTTTTAGGATATTTCTAAATTGATTATATATTTTACCCTTGTTAATACTTATTTCTGTAACTTAGAACAGTCAATAACTATTTATTACCTTTAGCCATGATCTAGCTTCATGCAGGAAAGTCTCAGGCATTCTGTACAATTATCAATGTAGGTCAAGCACATAGGTAATCTTAACTCTAATTTTAATTTCAATTCTCTATAATTACTGAAAACTATTACCTTTTGGATTGAACTGTCTATACCTAGGATCACTTAGGAATGAACTTAATATTCAGAATTTGATATCACTAAGTATCACTGAGGCTAGGTAGCTCCTAAATTCAAAATCTTAATTCATATTAGGTTCAGGGATTCAATGTAGTTGTATAGGAACATTATTTAACTTTATTGCTAGACAGAAAATCGTTATAGGAATTAGATTGTAATCAGTGTTCTCAATACCATGTACTCTGCCTTGTCTCAATGTACCAAATAAAGGACTATGAGTTGCTACAATGCTTAAACACAACGTATAAAGGGTCCCATACTTAGACGATCACAATAAAGCCAAATGTCAATGGTATCTTCCTAAACTTGGAGGATATAATAGTAACGGATACTTCAGTGCCTTCAGCACTGTAGGCAGTTGCTGCACTCAGGTCCAACGTCTCATCAGTGGGCGATTCAAGTTCACATAAAGGATTATATTGGGGGGAACGTTACACTAGGAAGGAATAGAGTCCCGCCTGCCACCACTGTGACTGCAGTGAGGACTCGGCGCAACACACGCTTGCGGTCTGCCCAGCTTGGGAAACGCAACGCCGGGTTCTCACTGCAGTCATAAGGAGAGATCTCTTGCTGGCGGCCATCATTCGATCCATGGCCGCCAGCGACAGGAATTTCGCCGCGGTCGCAACCTTCTGCGAGGACGTCATCTCGCAGAAGGAAGGCGCGGAGCGGATCAGGGAGGGAGATCCCCTTGCTGATCCGATCCGCCGCCGGCGAACCGGGCGGCGGAGGCGCGAGTATTTGCGCCTCATGCCGCCCTGAGTGTGGCTGCGGGTGGAAGGGACGGGGTTAGCCCTCCACCCGCTGTTCTAGCCACCCGCGAAGAGGCGACGTCCGTGTGTGCCTGGACGTTGCCTAATTGAGAGTTGTGTGATGAAGGTGCCCGTGACACACTGCGGGCACGCGCTAGGGGGGGTCGCCATAGAAGTATTCGTATATAGTTTCAGGCCCCCCCGACAAGGCGCAGAGTATGGCACACCGCAGGGGTTTTAGTGTGTGAGAGCCACACATAACCGCGCGGCCTCCCCGCGTCGCGCGGTATGCCGTAGGACATTTCCCCTGACGAAACAAAAAAAAAATGGCAAGTTTACAATGGAAAATTAAATAATGCAGAAATGCTAAATATTGACCCTGACGGTCAATATTTTGCATTTCTGGTCCACTAAGAGGCTATACAAGGAGTCAATCTTCAGGTCTACCTACACCACAAGCATTTGTTAGACTTATCAACAAATATAAGGTATATAAAACACATATAATACATTCCTAAAAAGCCTAGAACCATCCGAGAAAACGAGGTTGGAACTGTTTCAGAAATAAGCGATTGAATAATATCAATGTTAGGATCAACTCCATTACTAGACGGTCTGAACCAAAACCTCATTCGAAAGGGTGAAACGAAAGCCGAACGATTTAGGCTAAAAATAATCATAAAGCTTCCACAACTTTTGGTGTATGTTAACTACTTCTCAAACCTTTACTTTTGGTGCTGCTAAGTAAAAGTGAAACTTGTATAACAATTAAGCGCTTTGGCTACATTTTTCCAGTTGATTAAATTCAGTAAAGTTATGTTAAACACAGTACAGTTTCAATCACCCAACTAAGTACCATTAACATACTATAATTTATTTTAAACTAGATGTTGCCCGCGGTTCCGCCCGCGTGATATTCTGAACCCATGGGAACTATTCCAGGGATAAAAGTAGGTACCTAAATGTAAATGTGACTACATCTGTACCAAATTTGAGCCAGATTTGTCCAGCCATTTGAGTGTGATTGAGTAACAAATATCTAAACATCAAAACATCTTTACAACTTTTCGCATTCATAATATTAGTAGGATAAAAAATATTTCCAGCCGTGCGTCACTGCCTAGACTCCGTATCTACTAAGCAGATTTATTGAGGCAGCAGGAGGTGTTTGTGATCTATCGTGCTTCAAAATAATTCTCATTGGTGGCAGCGCTATCGATAAGCCTGTACTGGACAAATTCAAAGTAAGTATCTTATTTGACTTTTAACAAACAAAAACTTTGTGTTGTTCCTTTGACGAATATCGTCATACTATCCTATAAAGTAGTATGCTACACATGCGTGTTTCTTTATATATACATTACATTATAAGTTCTGTAAAATTATAAGTATAAACTAGTTCAAAAATTAGGGTGTGCAGGACGCTGCCAACACCGGCGGGGTTTAAGCCAAACTCATCTGACAATGGTGCACCTGCTAAACAACGGACTAGTCTTTGGCGCAGGCTTTCCTCTCGGGGTTTGGAGGTCAAACGGTAGTCGCTGCTAGATAACATACCAATCAAACCTAATAAGTGGACCCCGGATACCAAAGTGCAAACTTTGGACGCAAACGAGAAAATCACTATGAGGATAATATTGAAACTAGTATAACAATTCACAACCACCTCGGCCATCCGAATGGCGGCATGTTTGGCATTATAAGTCGGCAGACTGGAATGGATTGCGAGAATTCTTCGCTTCGTACCCGTGGAGGCGGCTCATCTTCACTTCTGAAGATCCAAGTTCCTGTGCAACAGCAGTTACTGAGGCGATTCTAGCGGGCATGGAATGCTACATTCCCAAACGCTGGATCGCAACAGGAGCAAGTAAGCGCCCGTGGTTTAAACGGCCTTGCAGAGAAGCAAGACTTCACAAGCAATCTACTTATAAGGCTTGGACCACGGCACTTGGTAAAAAGGATCCTAATATCACTGAGGTGAAGCGGAAATTAAATGCCGCCTCGAGATCCAGTAAAAGAGCAACGGCCAGGGCTAAATTTGAATTCATCGGCCGAATTGGTGAACGGCTGGCGCGGTACCCATCAGGTAGTCTTGCATTCTGGTTGCTTGGCAAAGCTGCCGAGGGAAATTTTTGTCGGTCTTGTCTGCCGCCGCTGCAAAAACCCGACGGCAATCTGGCCCATGGTGCAAGGGAGAAAGCCTGTCTTTTAGGTGACCTCTTTGCGTCAAACTCGACCATGAATGATGGGAATGCCGAGCCACCCACTATCCCCTGGTGTGGTGTTTCTATGCCAGAAATCAAAATCACACAACGGGTGGTCCGGCGGGAATTGAAGTCCCTAGATGTTCGCAAGTCGAGTGGGCCTGACGGCATATCGGCGATAGTGCTTAAGCAGTGTGCTCCAGAGTTGTGCCCTGTTCTTACACAGCTTTTTGCGCTCTCTTACTCCACGAGACAAGTCCCAGCTTCATGGAAGACTGCATTCGTGCACCCTGTGCCTAAGAAAGGCGATAGGACAGATCCGTCCAATTACAGGCCTATCGCTATCACCTCCCTTCTCTCGAAGGGAGGTGAAAGAAAGAAGAAAGTGTGCAAAAAGCTCTTCAAGCTATTCGAAATGCTAAAAAAGGAGAGAAAATTATAAAAGCTGATTAAAATAAGGTTCCAATTGCAAAAAAAAATATTTGTCATACAACCCCATTTATTGTCAGAGTGCCAATAAATTAGAATTATGTTTGAATCGCATACCGGTTATTGTCAGGGCGGTAAATTCAAAACATTTTTTATTAATTACGAATACTAGGACAAAAATACGTGTGTAAACTATTCAAAACCCAAAAAACATTAATAATCATGTGTACCCTTCATAAATTAACACGAAAACAGCAAAAACAGGGTGGCACTCACCTTAATAAAATCTTAAGTAACTGGTAACAAAACACAAAACCTGTTACGACCTGAAAGAAATTTGAAAGTTTTACCGCTAAGTAATTTTACTGACAGTTGAGTGTTGCCAATTTATAAAATTTGCTAACCACAGATTCGTTTTATTTTTGTAGAAACACCGTTTGTTGAACTAGATCCTTATTTTTTACTGATAACATTGGAGTGCCAATAAATTGGAGGGGTGCCAACATTAGGTCATGTTACCCTATTTTGATTTTATATACTTGACAATCATGTCAAGTATTACACAACAGTAATAGAACTTTCAATTTTATGCAATTACTAACTGATGCCCGTAGCTCCGCCCGCGCGGTTGGTCGGTCGCGGTAGGTCGGTTATCGGTTTTTGGTCATATTATGGCGATAGTGAGGAAAATCATATCAATAAATAGACAAAGCCGTATTATAATTGGCCGGCTTATAAAAAATCAAAATGGTACCAATTCATTAGGATCAAATCGTGAATAATCATAGATACATTTTATGTTCTTCATAAGATACTCACATCCCATTTTTTTCGCCACATTTTTATGTAATTAATACACTTTTAAATTCAGGTCCGTTCGTATGTGTCACATTCTCATTTCGACATTTGATACCAAATATGTTGTGTAATATGTCCAAATATGGTAGGTAAGACGGTATCATTTAAATATTGATCAAACTTTATCGGCACATTATTATAAGACCCTGCCTCTTAAACTAAGTAAAACTTGTATCTTAAGAGACAGTGTACGATACGGTTACATGAACTAGGTATGTAAAATCTGAGCTGACGCCAACCATAGATACATATTATTAAAAAATTAAAATTCGACACTTTGTAAATATCTTTTATGTGCTTGCGTGTGTGTGTGTGTGTGTGTGTGTGTGCGTGTGTGTGTGTGTGTGTGTGTGCGCGTGTGTGTGTGTGTGTGCGCGCGTGTGTGTGTGTGTCTGCGTGAGTGTGAGTAAGAGTACGTATTCAAGTGTTAGAATGAGTGAAACATTAGATTTATTTTGTAGGACTTGTAATATATTTATTTTATGTAAGTTAATAATCTTTCAGTGAAATCATAATCCTGTTGTTTTAACCACTCGGTCACTTTAGACTTGACTATTTGTTGATTTGAGCCTATGATGTTTAATATCTTATTTATTTTTTGTATATGTTCCTACTTAGTGTGAAGTATTGGTGTTCGGCGAAAGTTGTTTTGTGTGATGTATTAGGGAGGAGGTAAGTACGTTTATTAGGGGCCAGCGGAGGAAGAGTGGAGTGTATCCGGAGAGTAGATCTGAGAACGTATAGTGGTGAACTGTGAGTAGCCCGGTCTCTGAGTACAGCAGTGTAGTTGGATATCTAAACCTCTTTTTCGTCATCACTTTCAGGATTGCTCTTTGAGCTATCTCCGCCTTCAGTATGTAGCCTTTTTGTGCACCACCCCAAGCCGTGATGCAATAGCTTGTTACTGATTGGCACAAGGATAAATATACCATTTTCAGTGTATCCAGGCTAGCGGATTGTCTTAGGGTCTTAAAAGTGTGTATGAGACGTAATGTTCTAGCGATTACCACTTCAAGTTGTTTGTTCCATTTTAGTCCTTGGTCTATGTATATTCCCAAGTACTTTACATACTCAGCTCTAGCTATCGCTGGACACTGGCATGAGTGCTGTTGATTACCACAAGTGTGTGCAGAGAGCTTGAAGGTAGGTGGTAGTCTATTTATGTGGCTAATACTAAAAGGAAGAAAAAAGGTTTTCTGTAAGTTATTTGTAAGAAGGTTTTGATTGAGCCACTTCATAATCTGCAACAGAGACGACTCCGCAGCGACGCCGACCCTATCCCACGTCGGACCCGATACAATGATAGCCGTATCATCTGCGTATGTGAATATTTTGGCGTTGGAGTGGGACATTCTAAACAAGTCATTTATGTATATTTGGAACAATATCGGCCCTAGTATGCTCCCCTGTGGAACTCCGTAGGTTATGTTCACCTCGTCGCTAACGTGAGTACCAATTTTAACTCGTTGTGTCCGATTACGAAGATAATCTTTGAAAATCTCCAGAGCAATGCCACGTACTCCAGTGAGTTCCAACTTGGCTATAAGTTTGGGAATAAAAACTGTGTCAAATGCCTTAGAGAGATCCAAAAACATCCCCAGGCATTTGGTTCGACTGTCCAGATTTTTTGCCACAAATTGAGTCAGGTCTAATACGGCATCCTCAGTTGACACCCCAGGACGGAATCCATATTGATTGTCAGCTATTATGTGGTGCTTGTCAAGGAAAGACCTAAGATGTTTACTGAGGAATTTCTCAAGGATCTTTGATAGTGCAGGGAGAACCGAAATGGGTCGATAATTGCTCACATTGTTCTTATTCCCTCCCTTATATATGGGATGAACTATAACCATTTTGAGGGTATCCGGAAACCGACCTGTTTGCAAGCACCGATTAATCAGGTAAGTAATTGGTGGTACCAAAATACGCCGACATTTTTTTAGCAAAGTGGAGGATATGCCGTCCCACCCCACTGCACTATCTTCTTTTAATTGTAAAATTAATGATTCTACTTCTGATTCGTCTGTATTTAGGATAACATGGAAGTCAACAGGGGGATGCAGTGTGGTCATACCCAAGATATTTGGAGGGTTATTTAGACCTGAAAAACCTTCATAAACCTGTAGTTTAATGTTAGCTGCCAATTTCCTGCCTATATTGGCGAAATAGCTACACACCTCGTTGATTGAGGCCTTGGGACTCTCGTGTATTTCCAGTAACTCATTAGCCATAATGCGATCCTTATGTGTATTGGTAATATCCTTGATGGTGTTCCAAAGGCGCTTGGGGTTGTTTTTCCCTCTCTCTAGTTGGAGTGTCTCGTAGGAAGCCTTCAGTTTATTGAGTAGGGAATTGCAGAAGTTACGATATCGTTTGTAAGTTATTTTTAATATAAAGTTATCCGGGTCTTTTTTAGATTTATGATGCAAGCAATCTCTATTTTTAATACATTTTAGTAGTCCTGGTGTGATCCATGGCTTGAATATTTTTTTACGCCTAGTTAATTTTACCACTTCGGTATGTTTGTGAATGGCCAATTGTATAATATTGGTGAATATTTCCATTGCAGTGTTAGCATCGTCTGACTCATAGATGACTGAGAAATCGGTTTTCTCCAGTTCGAGTTTAATTGCATTATGATTCTGGCGAGTTATAAAATGTTGTTGCCACATTTATATCCCCCAGGAGTATTAAATTGGGATTGGCGGAAAGATTATTAAAGACATTATTAAGACTAATTAGAAATTTACCAAATTGGTCTTTGGAGTTGTAAGACGGGGAGCGATAGATTGCACTATTGCAATATTATCGTCTAGTTGGCATACCAGGCAGTTACCACATTGAAATTCTGGTTCCCAAAAATTCACCCGTAACCCAATTTTTGTGTAGATTACAATTCCGTCATTTTGGTTCGAGTTTATTAGTGTGCTTTGAGATTGGAATCCCTCCAGAACGGGAATATTAACAACTTTACTAAGCCAGCATTCAGTCATTACAATGATATCATATTTAATGCCGGTTGTATGTAATATTGGTCGGATTGCATTGAAATTTTTATTTATACTACGTATATTTATGTGGAATAACTTTAAGCTCCTTCTGGAATTGTTCACATATTTATAACAGTCTTCTGGGATACATTCTAAGGGGTTACCTACTACGCAATTTTCAAGTTCACTATTAATATTTAGTAATGAGTTAGCCATTAAAGAATTTAGGTTGTTTACAAAATGGGTTGCCGGTAGACTTGCATGAAAGGTTCAATGATCGCAGAGGGTGAGCGTATGATGTACATGGACTGTAGAAGTAGTGAGGCTGGTGACTCTGTCTGTCCCGGGGAGAATGTGTAGGTATATAAGTTAATTTGAGTGTGGTAGTTTGTAAGTAAGTCCCATGAACGGGACCATAATAATTTTTTTTTATGGTATATATTTTATAATATTGAGGATTTTTGTCGTATGTGTATGATTGTAGTAACTTACATAAGTGTATTAGTAAGTGTAACTTGTGACTGTGTATAGAATTTCGAGGTACATTTATTTTATGAATAAAATTTACAAAAAACATGCGTAAAATAGAAAAAAGCATATGAAATATTTTAACAATTGATTTAAACAGTCATGCTTCTTCATGTGTTGGGAGACATTGTTCTGTGGCTATCAGAATTTGTTTGTCACCTTCTTTCTTTCGTAGAAATATTGACCCATTCGAGGTCCAGCAGAATTTGTAGGAGTTCTTTTTAGCAAACGCCCGAGCTTGGAAAAATAGTTTCATTGTACTTGCAGGCAGTTGTTCAGTGACATACACAGGGCAGCTGTCGCCAGATATTCCTATAATTTGGGAGTTTAGTTTATCCTCTCTCTTTTTCCCCGAGTTGAATGCTCGTACTGCGGATAGAAATGCCTGCTGGGTAGGTACACTGGTGAATTCTGCAATAATTGGGCGAGGTGATGAGGGGCTGCTGGACTTCCCTGGCAAGCGATAAATATCACGCATATCTCTATCCGTCACGTGTATTCCTATCACGTCCCCTATGCTTCGTATTGTTTTAAGAAAGTAGGCAGACGTTTCAGGATTTACCGTAGGAATATTACGGAGCTCAATTCCGGATGATCTTGAACCTCGCTGTAAGTCAGTTATTTTTTGTTCAAGACTTTCTATATATTTTTGCTGTTGTTGACGCTCCCTTCTCAATGTTTCCATTTCCCTTTTCATATCTTCAAATTGCCTATTCATGAAGGACATAGATTGAACAATCTCCTCGTTCGACTTATTTATTTGTGCATTTGACAGTTGTATTTGACTGTTTTGGGATTTTATTTCCCCAATATCGGTAGCAAGTTGAGACATGATGGATTTCTGTTCCGACAGCTATGCTGTTGTCCTGTTCCTCTTTCCAACAGGCGAGTTTGTCATCAAGATCCCTCGAATTCAAGGCTACTCCATCTTGCGGGCCTTGCGGCGAGTTATTTTGTCGGTGGCGCTTGCTCCTATTTGTGGTAAGCACACATTCATACGCTAATGCGGATTTTGTATTTGGTTCGGAATTAGCCTGTATTTTGATCGTATTGTTAGTAGAAGCTTCTGAGGTTTTAGGCGGTGTACGTTGAGTCTTATTACTCTTAGGCATTATTTTGGTGTGGCAGAAAATTGCAAAATCAAGAAAAACAAAAAATACGAAAATACAAAAACTTGCAAAAAGAAACAGGCTACCCAGATTTGAACCCGAGCCACTAGTATGCGAAGCAATCGCTATATGCACTGCGCCACGCCAACCTCTTGCAAGACGTGCAAATTTAATGTTCCGTATATATCCTAAACATTTATACGCTCGGCTTTTGGTACTAAATTATAAGTCTCCCGAACAACAACACATTAAGAACACTCAAGGTCACTGTCCTGCTAATGTTTCTGATTTTACCTTCGTTTGTAAATAGTGATAAGTTATTTTTAAACTTTAAAACACTTGTTTCACTTATTGATATACGTACGATATACGTATGCACAATCATATAGTGCTTTTAGCTATCTTTATGTAGGTATAAGCTTTATCACTCATAAATCACTTAAGCCACAGTTTTCTAATTTAATTTGAGCACGATCGTTAATGCGTCTTTCGTTCACTAGGGTTCGGCATTGATGCCCGCACAGCCCGCTTTTGCAATACAAAGATGGTATTTAAATCTGCGGCATTACCCCAGAGGAGAATGCTGTAGCTCATAATACTATGAAAATAACTGAAATAAACTATGCTAGCGGTATATATGTCTGTTAAAGTCCTAATCTTTTTCACAGCGTAGGAAGCAGAACCTATAGCTAATTTTACAATATGTGACCCCCACTGTAATTGAGCATCGATACTTAAACCTAAGAACACGGTCAATTCCACAAGGCTCAACAACTGTCCATTGAGTTTTTTTTTTAATAATAATAATAATAACCCCCGGTAGCTTGCCGGAGCCCTAAGCACCGGTAGCTTGGTCCCTGTTCCCGATGCCGGTGGACCACTATTTTTTTAGATTTTTAAATATATTTGTTTTTTTTTATACATATAGAATGTATTTAAAAATATAATTGATATATATTTAAACTTAAATAAAGGAAATAATAATAATATACGGTAAGGTGAATTTAATACATTTGGTTTTATTTCATTAAGGCAAAGATTATTTATATTAAACCAATGAACCACTCTTGAGATCACGTAGTTTACTTTATCATAATTATCTAATTGTCTTTTAATTTTAAATATTAAAGAAGTATCATCGGCAAACAAAACAATCCTATTTTTATCCCTTACGTAGTAATGGAGGTCATTTATATAAATTAAAAATAAAAATGGTCCAAGTATCGAACCCTGTGGAACGCCCATCGAAATCAAAGATCCCACCGAACGTGTACCGTTCACATCGACCCTCTGAATTCTATTGTTCAAATAAGAAGTCAAAAGGTCGAGAGCCTTGTTCCTTATTCCGTAATAATCTAATTTCCTGACTATTGTATCATAGCGGGCGCAATCGAAGGCTCTGGATAGATCGCAGAAAACACCTAATGTATCCTGCTTATCCACCCAAGCCTCGTAAATACATTTCAATAACTCTATACCAGCATCCGTCGTTGATTGTCCTTTAGTAAACCCAAACTGTTTATCATGAAATAATTTATATTTATTAAAATGGGTTAGAATCTGGTCCAGAATTAATTTCTCAAATACTATACTCAAGGTTAGCAACACAGAGATGGGTCTGAAATTCGAGGAATCTGAGGCATTGACCGCCTTGAACAAAGGTATGACTTTACTATATTTCATTAAATCAGGAAATATACCGCTAGTGACGCAGTCATTAAACACAGTTGCTAGATGGGGAGTAAAGACATCAATGATGCTTGAAACAGTTTTGACTGATAATCCCCATAGGTCCGTGGTATTTTTAATACCAATGGAATTAAACGCTTTTGTGATGTCCTTGCTACCAACAACTGAGAATCTGAAAATTTTGTAATTGATTCCATAAGCAATGACTCAGCGGAAGTGGAAGACGACTGAAGAGTTCGGGTAGTGGCTAATGGTATGTTTGTAAAAAAGTGTTCAAACTCTGTCGCAACTTCCAGATCCTCCGTGACATGGCGACCGTCTATTTTTAAATGGTAATCTCTTACAACTACTGGATTTACCACATTCGGAATTTGTAATGTTCCAGATAGTCTTCATTTTATTAACAGAATTTGATATTTTGTTTTTTATAAAGTTTGATTTAGCAAAGGAACAGGCTCACTTAAATATTTTAGAATAGTGTTTGAAATAATTCAGAAATTCAAGGTGGAAATTGTATGATTTTTCAGAATATAATTCATACAATCTCCTCCTGCTATTATAAATCCCTGGTGTTGCCCAGTCACTGAAAACAGGACGTCTATTGTATATTATTATTGAAGTATCCACAAACTATTATTGACCTTTTAGAGCAACGGCATTTAATAAGCGCTTCTTCCATTGTTTCTTCAAATCTTGCATAAGGCGCGTCCGGGGGACTGTACACGCTTAATACAATGAAGTGCTCAAACTCAATACCAGCTATCTCAATAACTCGCTCAATAGAGAGGCTTACTAGGTCTTTACGCTCTTTAAATTTAATGTTCTTATTAATAATAATTAAGGAGCCAGGAAAAAATTGCATACGTGGACGTATGCAATTTTTTTTACTGAACGAGCTATCCACCTGGTGATTTTTGAAGTTTAAGATGACCTGATGGTCTGTCAACCAATGTTCAGTTACACCAATAATATCAATATCATTCAAGTTCATGTGCAACTCCAATTCCAATTCTTTACCATTTGTCAGAATTTCGACATTTTGGTGCACCAGGTTTAATACTTTATTTTTACAATTTGAATTAGATTTGATCATTAACGGGCATTATTTTTCTATCAATATTACTAAAAGACGGCTCAATAGCCTCAAAAGCCTCGTGCCCATATCGTTAATTTCGGATATACAGTAAAAAATGTCGCTAGATTTTTTGTCTGTTGTCAAGTAATTTAGTTTTTTTTTGGATATCGCTATCCATTATGTCAGTATTTATTTGCTTAATAGCTAATAATTTAGCTTCGCATAATAAAAAGTTAGCTAGACACTTAGCTATCTGTCGTCGTAATAAATTTGATAGTAAATATATATCCATTCATCCAATGTCAAGATATAGTTTTGTAGTACAATATTACAGTCAAATAATTGTATACTACAATATGTAGTCAAGGTATGCAATTTTCTATTCAAATTATATCTAATTTCATTCTGCTTATGTGTGAAAGCTTTACTGTAAGGGAAAACCCTTATAGATTCGTCATGTCTGTCTGTCTGCCCGTCCGTATGTCACAGCCACTTTTTTCCGAAAATATAAGAACTATGCTGTTGAAACTTGGTAAGTAGATGTATTCTGTGAACCGCATTAAAATTTTCACACGAAAATGAAAAAAAAAAACAATAAAGATTTAGATCGGAAAAAGAGATACAGGGGGAATGCTCTGACCAACTGAGCCACCTAGACACGTCCCAGATATTCGAAATTCTCCGATACATTAATACGTCTTAAGGTTAAGTCCCGTCCTAGATGTTCTCTTTTTCCGATCTAAATCTTTAGAAAAAAAAGTAAGCAGTAAGTTTTAGGGGTTCCCCCTACTTAGGAATGAAACTCAAATTTTTATTTTTCATCAAACTCATACATTCTATCTATGGATAGGTCTTCAAAAATTATATTGAGATTTCCAATATCATTTATTTCTAAACTGAATAGTTTGTGTGAGAGACACTTCCAAAGTGGTAAAATGTGTGTCCCCGCCCCCTGTAACTTCTAAAGTTAGAGAATAATAAAACTAAAAAAAAAATATTATGTGTAATGTACATAATATTTTTTTTTTAGTTTGTAAATGTAAACTTACACCGAAAATTGGTTTGAACGAGATCTAGTAAGTAGTTTTTTTAATACGTAACATAACATAACATAACATAACTTCACGCCCCTATCCCCGAAGGGGAAGGCAGAGATGTGTATTACATTTTTTATGAGATGTATTATTTTAACGAGATTTTGATTCGAATGTTATGAGACTGGGTAAATATGTACCTAACCAAATTCGACCGATAAAAGCATGCTATAATAGTGTCGAGATTCCAAGATACCTACTACGGAACAAAACAAAATTACCAGAAAATACAAATATTTATGCTGACCAAACACCAACGCAAAAATTATATCTCCAGTCACTGAAAGAGGAGTTACAGAAACGTAGTGAATATGGCGAAAAGGACCTCATAATTAAATATATTAAGGGAATACCTACCATCACTACACGTAAGTCTAACCAAAAAAACTAGTTACTGCTAAAATACATAGTGGAACTTACGCAGATGTTATACCTAGTAGAATATGTCATCAAATTGTAAAAAAATATGAGGATATACCTCTTAATCCTTCGTCTTTGAGATTTTTCTATGGGAACTGGCGCAGTATTCGTGCAGATGGGAAGTTTGACGAATTAAAATGTTTATTACACGCTGTACAGTCGACCATACATTTACTGATTATCACTGAAACATGGATCACCTCGGAGGACGATGCCAAGCTTTATCAATTACCGAATTATAAACATATATACAATTACAGAATGGGAAAGAGAGGCGGAGGTATTTCCATATACATACACAATAGCATAGAATACGAAGTAACAGAAAATTTATTAAAAAACGAAAATCACTACCTCTGGATATATATAAATAAGTTATCGCTAAATGTAGGTGCAATATATAAACCCGGTCGATCTAGTGTGAATGATTTTTTAGAAATATACTCCTCCCAACTGGAGCAAAGGAATAGAGCAGTTATATTTGGCGATTTCAACTTGGACTTGCTTCATATGGACACAGATGTCAGAAAGTATAAAACTGAAGTAACAGAAAGCGGGTATGAAATAATAAACAAAGTCAACAGAGAGTATGCTACACGAGAAACTAGCACAACAAATACTATAATAGATCATGTATGTACAAATTTAAAAAACCACTCCTATAGTTTGTCGATAATTGAGTCATCACTATCTGATCACAAGCAAATATTCCTGGAGATTGGTAGCCTGGCACCAATGGTGAGGACGAAAATAGAGTATAAAGCGTTAGACTATCAAAAGCTATACAACAGTGCGCTGGAAGCAAACTACAACCTAGAAAATAACGATTACTATCACCTGGAAAATTTTATACGAGAACAAGTACAAAACAGCAAAATATCCAAAACTAAAATAAATAACCCACCTCAAAAAGATTGGATAACAAAAGATATAATCGATTCAATAAACTTGCGTAATGATTTATGGAGTCAAACTAAGAAAAATGCAAATGACATAAATTTACGAAAGAGTTTTGAAGTCCAACAGAACAAAGTGAGAACTATGATTAATTCACAAAAGAGGAAATATTATTTCAAATTATTTCAAGATAACTACAATGATTCGAAGAGGCTCTGGGAAGTGATTAACAGCCTGGCACTAAATAAAATTAAAGAAATCTGTGCTCCACCGAGATTAGTGTCGTCGTCCGGACTAATAACAGAAGGTAACTCAATCTGCGATTTATTCAACTCATTTTTTTCTTCCGTAGGGTCAGACTTAGCGAACCAAATACCCAATATCTATCATGCAAATACTGGTAACACTCTTATGTACGAAACTGACTACTCACACAACAAAGTATTAACACATTTGGAGTCATGTAGTGAAAGTGAAATATCCAAAATCATTGATGACCTCGATAGTAATACTAGTACGGGTGTAGATGGTATCAGTACTAAAGCAATAAAATGTTTGAAAAATATTATTTTAAAACCACTAACAAACTGTATAAATGTATGTCTGTCACGTGGTATATTTCCAGACTCACTAAAAATTGCCAAAGTTACCCCCATCTATAAATCTGGCTGTAAAACTGACCCAGGTAACTATAGACCGGTATCCGTTCTCCCCGTCTTGTCAAAAATCTTTGAACGAATTTTATACGACCGCTTAAATAAATATCTATTAGAAAAGAACTTCTTAAATAATCACCAATACGGTTTCCGCGCTAAATCTAGTACCTTAACTGCGGCAGTTGATTTAATAACACAAATTAAAACTAATATTGACAAGAAAAACATTGCAGTAGGGATTTTTATTGATATAAAAAAAGCGTTCGATACGGTGAGTCATCAAAAAATACTAGAGAAGTTATATAACATCGGCGTTATAGATACAGCTTACAATATGTTCGCGTCATATTTACATAACAGGTGTCAAGTAGTTAAGATAGGCAACTACATAAGTACCACACAAACACTACCTTTTGGTATAGCTCAAGGGTCAATAATTGGGCCGCTGATGTTCTTAATTTATGTTAATAATATTAACAAAATTGGATTGACAGGTCACCTCACACTTTATGCTGACGACACATGCCTTTTTTACTTCGGTGGTTGTATACAAAACATAATTACCGACGCTCAAAGGGACCTTGATATCGTAAATGAATGGCTCAAATATAATTTATTAACCATTAACGCATCTAAAACTTCTTACATGATTTTTGCAGCTAAAAATAAAAAAAATCCTCAGCACCCACCTCTAACAATAAATAATATGCAACTACGCCGTTCGAACGAAGAGAAATATCTAGGGTTATTGATAGATGATAAATTGAGCTGGAAACCACATATTAACTACGTAAAATCAAAATTAACGTCCCTACTGGGAGCCATACGCAAAATAAAAAATATTATTCCAAAAAAAATAAGCACAATTATATATAACTCTTTAGCAAAGACACTTATTGAATATTTAATTGAAATATGGGGTACAGCTGCCGTTACAAATTTAATTTCTTTACAAAGAACTCAAAATAAAATAATAAAAGCACTATTTCACTATCACTATCGGACTCCAACAAAGCAAATATATCACGAAACAAAATTACTAAACATAAAACAACTATACATATACACGACCTGCATTTTAGTTAAAAAAATTACAACAAATTCGATCCAAACTAATATACAGTTATCTAAGAGGGAATCAATTCACTTGCTAAGAAACAGAGACAATATTCAGTTAATTTGTCCACGTACTAACTATGGTAAAAAAACGATATTATTCGATGGAGCACAGCTTTATAATAAACTACCTAACAACATTAAAAATATTGATAATTTGAATGTGTATAAGGGTAAAGTCAAAAACTATGTACAACAAAATGTAATCATTTAAAGTAGGCAGAATAGAGGAAAATATTTATTGTAAATTTCTAAATTATTGTAATCTCATTTAAAGTGAACTTTATGTTTTTATGAGAAATAAATGTCTTTAAACCTAAACCTAGATTTTAATACGTCATAAATCGTAAACCGCAATTTACCTTTCATTCAATAAACTCAAATATAAAAAAATCCGTTCCCGCAGGGGGAACGCACAGGTAGATTTCGTGAAGCAATTAATATTATTTTATATAGAGAACTACAGACTTTAAACAATATTTCGTGAAGTTAACATGTTTAATTTTTTTTTCTCGAAAACGGTAACTTTTAGCGAAAAACTTTTCAGGCATTTATTTTAGACTTAAAAATGGCCTATCGATTAAAAATGTTTCCGACACCAAGAATGTTCACCGGTTAGAAGTTATGATTTTTTTCCCGAAAAATTTTGGTTTTTCCCCCTCCACTTTTAGTTAAAGTTTTAATCTTATAGGTTTATAATTAAAAGTTGTTGGTATTCATGTATACTATGGGATAAAATTAGAACGGTTCCAATATCTTTCATGGAACGTGAAGTTTTGAGGAAAAACTGATTTCACAAAAAGTGAGGCCCTACCGTCCCCTTAGGCCGGATTCCACCCGTTAACGAACTTAAACTAAGTTTACACCCAAGCAATTTTTGACCGCAGTTTGAAAGCGATCGGGGCAAAAATGCGACCGTGAGAGTGCCGCAAATTTTGGGAAGTGGAACCATACATACATATATATATATATATATATATATATATATATATATATATATATATATATATATATATATATTTATATATATTTTTGACCAGCGGTCATTTCGGACTCAGGGGGTCATAACTAGACCTCTTATGAAGAATTTTTTTTTAAATTCGACAGTAGTCAAGAAACCAATAGGATTTCATCGAAATCTACCTAAAATTAAAAAAAAAACACTATTATGTTTCCTGCTGCTACGGAACCCTTCATGGGCAAGTCCGACACGCACTTGGCCGCTTTTTTAATGTTGCGTAGGACAAGGTGCGACGATCTATGCGTAAGTCTATGGAAATAGATATTAGGATGTTATTCCTACTTGTTTAAAGGATACCGAATAAGAATAGAGTCAGGTCCATCCTCATTCGGTACACCTACAACATCAGAATATGGATCACACATATGGAGTCGCATACGATGATGATCTTTCCATTGTAGCTATATCTATGATGGTTTTACAGGCAGAAAAAATGTTGTGTTGTAATTTACTTAGCACTTTTTGTGTGAAAGGTGATCCTATACGAAATATATCCCAAACCTACATAATATTAACACTCCAAACAATTATTCAAGCTGGCTTGGCTTCACCTACTATTAACTGAACCCCCGTAGAGATAAGCGAAGCAAGATCTTTTAATTTAAATGAAAATTGGCTATCTTGTATGAATAATATAGTCGACTTGTTATGTGCATATTCAATAACCACAGCTGCTGTGTGGTGTAATTATAAAGCTAGCTACGGATATAAGCTTTCTTTAATAAAAATATAGAGTCAATGTATTACTAAAATTATTATAAAAATATTATATGAAAATTTATTTTATCTCCTCAGCTATAACCCCATAACTGTCAAATACTGCAACGACGCCGCCTTCGCGATGTAACTTGATGCTATTGATTGTTCCTGTTATCAAAAGCCTTAGATGAATTCTATTATTTGGGGAATGTTTTGCTTAGCGGACCCTGGACTCAGACGTTAAAGCTTCGGATGCAAACAGTAACAACGTTAATATGACGATGATGTAATTCTACATGTACTTGGTAGCAGATGCTCGTCGCTTATCATTTCATCTATGCGATATGCCAGGTACACATAGTATACAACACACACACACATTAATATTGTGGACTTCACGCGGCAGATGCAAGCGAATAGAATTCGACATCTTTACGGCACAGTATGCGGCAATCATCGAAAAAAAAATGGAATCCCACTCGTTTGCGTTTGAAGTGAACTAACTACCTACCTTTGGTTGGTGTGTATCCAGCATTAAAGTTGATTTAGCGTGCAATGTTTTGTACTTTGAATTTATATAACAAAGCTGGCACCGACTTCAACTGAAGTCTAACGTGCATTTTTATCTTTTGAATCAAATCTGTAATTCGTTATTTTTCACTATTCAGTTGTGATTTCTTGAAGTCGGTTTGTTATCTTTTTGTTAAAAGTGTACAAAAATAAATAATACATAGTACAAAAACAAAAATATTTTGTGTTCAGTATTGTTCATTTAACATAACCCAAAATATTTTTGTGTTCAGTATTGTTCGCGAACAAACAGACAAACAGAAAATAGTACCTATACTATTTTCTGTTTGTCTGTTTGTTCGCGATGGATGCAATAACTATTGACTAGATTTTGATGCGGTTTATTCTATTAGAAAGGTCTCGGCCAGACTTAAATGACGTATGTTTGATTGCAATTGATTAAGTACAACCGGAGATATCACCAAATCAACTATTACCTACCTCCGCGCGGGCGGCGCACCGGGCATTAGCTAGTTAAAAATAAATTCAATGGAGTAAAATCGATGAGAGATCCGATTCTCAGCACTCCATGGATTCACCGTGCGGTCGCCGGGTCCATAGCGTGGTACAGAGAGGAACACCATGACGGCGACTGGGACTTGCGACCCAGATGTAGGTTTAGGGTGGCCACCTTGTGATGCATCAGCGCTCACCTCCACCGTCAGTAGTGTTCCCCCCCCTACCTATCCAAATTTGGTAAGATCCTAACAATGCCGCTTTTGATATACGTTTTAATAAAGAGCTTACTGAAGCTCTTGGCAATCCGAGGTCTTTAAGTAAGTTGTACAGGGATTTAGCTGGAATTCCCCTTGCTCCTACTTCTACGGCATAGAGTTTAACCACGTAGCCGTTTTTGGTTAACTCGTTAGTCAAATCAAAGTATTTGTTTGTCTTTATAGAGTGGTCTTTAGGTATATTAGTTTCCCACGGTACTGTGAGTTCTACAAGCACTGCACGCTTATGCGATCGTGAAAAAAGGAATATGTCGGGTCTGGATGATGAGGCACAGACATCCTCCGGTATCCTATAGTGCTTCTCATACGTGTCTACGAGTATTGTCCAGTCAACGGCAGCTATCAAAATTGAATATAGCTTTTGAGGTGATTTCTTTGAGCAGCCTTCCTTTACAAACGCAATGTCATTTCTTTGGTTTGTGGTTAATCCTTTTTTCGCTCTAGCTTCCGCCAAACTTAACAGCCTCACGTATGATTTCTAATACCTTATCATGACGGCGCGAGTAATGACCCCGGTCTAATAGCGTTTTACAACCCACTAGTAGGTGCCTAGCCGTACCAGTTGCTTCACCACATGAGTTACATGTTTTATCTGTGGTTTTTCCCCATCTGACCAGATTGCTTTGGTCGGGGAGGG
Organism: Cybosia mesomella; assembly: GCA_946251805.1. Lineage (NCBI taxonomy): Eukaryota > Metazoa > Arthropoda > Insecta > Lepidoptera > Erebidae > Cybosia > Cybosia mesomella. The sequence goes on from OX276393.1 coordinate 22,658,121, forward strand.
TCAACTGGAATGCATTTAGGTAAAATTTAAGTAAGGCCGGTGACCAGTCGTATATTATGGTACGCCATTTTAAGGCTATGGGAATACAAAATTCACCTAGGGACAACCATTCGTTTTGCATTTCTAGGTTCATTGCGTGCACCTTATAGGTGTTGTTTTCGTCTGCTTGAAGAAAAGATTTTGTTATTTCTTTATCTGTTTGTCTCTGAATATTACCTAGACCTACTCTACCAGTCTGCGAGCCTATCATGAATCTTTTATGGAACTGGAGGCGTGATTCGAGCTCCGATGCATTTTTATCTTTTGGAAAGACTTTTACTATTTCGTCTTTAGATTCCGATAAGACGTGCATTTTAGTTACTCTTAGGTGTTTATAGAGTTCTGATGGCTTCTTAAGCGTCATTCCAAAATTATTCGCGGATCTATATAGTGCCGACGGGTCGGCCGACTGAGCTAGCCCTAGCCACGACTTCAGTGTCTTCGTGACACTCGCATCTAGTTTTTTGAGGAGGCTCTGGTTTATATCATATATAAGAAACGGCCAGTTAAGACGCGAGGTTAAATAATTGTCATAGATCCAAGCTTTTTTAACATTACTTATTGGTTGTTGGTCTACCTTTTTTAAATCGATAATGAAACTGTCAATTAATTCGTCCAAAGCTGGAGTGCAACCTCTGTTGTCAATCTTTCTTCCGAGGATTTTAAAAGGCACGGTTTCAGATATAGTTGAAACGTTTTCCCCGCCTATACTAAGCCCTGGGTCATATGAAGTATACCTGGTACCCCGCCTACCCAGACATAGACAGTAGCATTTGCTAGGTTTTGCTGTCATTCCATCTGTCCATGTACAGAAATCGTCTACTCTACGCAGTAGGTCCTGGCACTGCTTTGGGTTACGAGTCAGTATTGCCAAATCGTCCGCGAATGCGAGGATAGACTCCGTATATTTACCGTTTAGCTTAAACCGATAGCCCCACTTCTTGTCGTGTGTGGAAATGTTGTCTATTAAAATATTTATTACTATATACAAATATACAAACCCACATTATAATTTAAAGGTTGCGTGTATCCATCTTTGGTATTAATCACAAACTTTAATTTACCATAATAAGAGGATATTATTTCCCAAATGATGGACGGAAAGTGATACCATTTTAATGCAAACAACATCAGCTCGTGTTGTACTGAGCCAAAAGCGTTTTCTAGGTCTATCCAACAAACTGTTATTTGCTTTTCATTTGATCTGGCATCTTTTAAACTTTCCGCCACTAAAGAATTGTGTTCCAGACATCCTGAAATTCCGGGTAGGAACCCTTTTTGGTGGTTTGGTCTGAAATAGTTATTATTGATCATGAAATTTGTCATTTTAAATTGAAGCCATGAGAAGAAAATTTTAGAAATTGTATTGGTTAATGCTATTGGTCTAGCGTCTTTTGGACTAGTTACTATTTCTTTCTTTGGAATGAGCACAAAATTAGCCCTGCCGAAGGCCGCTGGGACTTCTTTACTCGACCAGATCCTATTGAATATGCTTAGAAGATGTTTACGTACCGATGGACATTTTTTATAGATAATGTAAGGTATGCCATCAGGCCCTGGGGCGGTTTTAGTTGGTTTCTTTTTGATTTGGTGTTCTATTTCGTCTAAGCTAGGTGGATTACAGTCAAATGTGAAATGAGGGCCTAATGGTTTTTGCGCGTTTGGTTTACTGTATTGTTTTTCGTATTTAGGCACCTCATAATTACTTTTATAGTAGCTGTGGATCTGATCGTTACTTAGCAGTAGCCTATCTTGCTTTCTGTCGCTAAAAATATTCCTCGAGTACTTAAACGGGTCCTTATCGAACTCTACTTCATGTTTTGCTCTATTAAAATTATTGTTTTCATTTATTATTTGAACAGAAATTCCTTGAATTAATTTCAGTATGGACCTTAAAGCTCTGGCCAGTTGATGACTAAGTTGATTATCGCCCATAGCTTTAGCAAACCGTAGTCGTTTGATAAGGTCCCGCTTTTTCTTTCTTATTTTAATTTTGAACGCGTTTAATTTTGAATGTAGGTATGAGTAAATGCTAACCTGGAAAGATTCTACCTGACTGTTTAAATCCTGCTTTGTTCCGGGATGCTCTAACAGGATGGCTAAGTTTTGGTCGTGGGCTTTCCAGGTCGACTTTAAAGAGGGAATGCTAAGACGGGCCCGGATGTTTATGGGCTCCTGGTTTGTGCCACACTCTGGCTCACCTTGGGATATATGAGGGTCAACTCTATCCGTGGCAATAGTTGAAGAACTTACAGACGGCTGTCTTGCTCCAACACCATCGTGTGATTTTAAGTGCTTCAGAAACCAGGCTCTCTTCTTGTATACTTTCCCGCACGTTGCACATGTTAAGTCCGTATTCTCGCCATTGTCGTTTGTTTTATCCACCGGTGGACAATTCTTTCGCCCCCCCTCTCGGATTGTCCTGGAGGTATTTTTCTTTATTGGACTTTTAGCAATAAATTCTAGGGCAGGGCTTGCTAGGCCCTTGCCCGCGGCTGTCTTTCCAGCAGTCCATTGTCTTTCCAATTGTCATCTGTCTTTCCAGCGTCAACTGTCTTTCCAGTAGTCATCCCGTCTCTCCGGGCTGTCAGATTTTAAAGAGATCCGATTCTCAGCACTCCATGGATTCACCGTGCGGTCGCCGGGTCCATAGCGTGGTACAGAGAGGAACACCATGACGGCGACTGGGACTTGCGACCCAGATGTAGGTTTAGGGTGGCCACCTTGTGATGCATCAGCGCTCACCTCCACCGTCAGTAGTGTTCCCCCCCCTACCTATCCAAATTTGGTAAGATCCTAACAGTGAATTTACGATGTTTATGGGTGGGACTGAAGGGATAAATAGGCTGAAAATTACATAAAATTTTGAATACGTACCACAATTTGCAGGGCACGCCGCAATAGCGGCGGTAAGGCCCATCATGGAGGATTGGCTAGAGAGGCGACACGGTAGCCTCTCGTACCGACTGACGCAGGTGATCTCCGGGAAAGGGTGCTTCGGGGACCACCTGCATCGGATCAGGAAGGAGCCAACGCCTGAATGTCATCACTGCGACGCGAGCGAGGACTCAGGGCTGCACACGCTGGCGGACTGCCCGGCGTGGGAGGCGCCGAAGCGTGACCTCGTGGCAGCCATCGGGGTGGGAGTCCTCTCGCTCAGCAGCATGATTGCGGCAATGGTGCGGAGCGCGAGCGCTCCAGCAGAAGCAAGCCGGGACGGTGGGGCGACTAGCGCCCCTCCCCCAAACCGGGGCAAGACGGGGACACCGTGGTTCCCAAACCCGAGGGAGCCATCTCAACCGGAGATGGCCCAGGGTCAGTCGTGGTGCGAGGGATATGCTTTATGGGCAACCTTACACCCCGGTGTCTGTAGACCCGAGACGGCGTGCGGTTTTAGTCGGTTCAAGCCCGACATAACCGCAAAAAAACAGGTATCACAATTTGCTAGACTCTACCCACATATGAAATTTAAAATTACAAATATATATAATATAAAAACATTCAAGAAATCGCTAGATTAGATTCTCGATGCACGTTGTAACGACATAGGTACTTGCCGCGAATGTTACATTACGCTTCGTAACACCAGTCAGTACTTTTTTTTTTTTTCTTGCGGAAATCCCTCAGTACCTACGCAGTCCTAAGCTTTTTAATGCATCTGTATCGTATTTTTTGCACGATTATCTGTATTTTTAACTACACAGTACATACCCACTACAAAATATAGGTTTCAAAACACTTTAAGAAACTTTCCATTTTTTTGTCAACTCACTGAGTTTACAATATTAAATTAATATAACTGTTTGGCTATAAAAATAAATACTTAAGTTAGACCAGCCATCTTACATACAATCATAGCTAATTGCTTACTTCAAACTTAGAAAATTTGTTAGAAATGTTGCAAAATACCTACATAGAGAATTGTTTTCTTACTTGTAATACTTACTTACATATGGACCACAGTAAGAGTTCTCTTATTTTTATATATCAGTGGACTGAGAAGTTAAATTGAAGTGAAGGTTTATTGCTAGCTACGATAAAATTGTTCATTACGAAGTGAAAAATTCAATCAATCCCATAGAAACAAAAAGTGATATAGAACTTGCTGGATACGTCTAATTAATTACCCTGCCAACGATGTCTAATCAATCCCTTGACTAAAAGGTTGAACTTCCTTCTGTCTCACTAGTCTAATTAATCTGTTTCCTGTTTTTACTTGATTCTTTCCTTTTCAGATTGAATCTTCGGATTTTCAGAATTTAACTTTAGTTACGGTATACAAATAGAGTCTACGTCCAATTAAAACTCCTATGTCCAATTAAAACTCCTATGTCAATGTGTATTATGTACTGAATGAACGTTTTTGCTCTCGGGTCGGTTCGAGTTTTAAAAGACAGAAAATTACGTTGCACTGGATGGTTGTGGATTGGATCACCGATATATTGATGGCGGCAGAGTCGCTGCGGTCGACCATCGGTAGGTATTTCTATACAAACCGCCTATGGTTACGGTCTGCAGTCGGTTTCGGAATGGCACCTTTCTCTCGGAACCGGTTATGCCGGTCTCGGAATGGTTAGGATTAGGCAGGGTGACCAGAGTTGCGTTATCACCCGCCTTTTTCTTCTTTTTGATCCCACGACACAGAACGCGACTCTGTTGCCATCAACCGGCCAGATTTAATTTATTTGTTTTATTTTTTTACCCAGGTATATATGATGTGTGTTTTTTGGATATTAATGCAATGGGTATGTGCCTATATAATATTTAATTATGTAGAGAATGACATTTATACTATAAATACTGGTTTGAAAATGCCAGCTTCTGTCACGCATCTCTAACCTTGCTTTTCTAACGAGATTTCTTCTGATGTTCATTAGCAATTGTTAAGACACAGGGACCACGTTGCAAACTATAGATCGATATTAGTTCTAACAATTAAAAAAAATCTGAATATAAGATTACTGAAGTTATTGGTACATGTACATGTATTGGCTGCGTAGGAAAACAAATCTACAAGAGTTTTAAAAACTCAATTTTAATGTTAGAACTGTTGAACAAGTACTATTAGTACTAACTGTAAAACGTGCTTCAATCCATCTAGCACAAAAACTGTACTCTGACATTCTCCAATTACTCGTACAGAAACGTGGTAAAGATATTGGATATTAGTCCAGTCAATAAAGGAGTTGTAGAGTGCATAAGCGAGACCAAGCTATTTCTTCCGAAACTTGTTAAGGGTGCATAGGAAGTGAACACACTAAAAGTCCTGACGAGCCGGAGTGAGGGTGGGGGGTAACACTTTTGGGTTATTTGCTAATACCTCAGAAACGGTGCATCCTAGGGAAAAAATAATAATACTAAATGTAAGCTCATAAAATTATCCACAACTGTTTTTATGTCACTTTCTCCAAATTCTCAACCGTTTTCGAGAAGGGCCACTTTAAGGGACAATTAGGTAAAGTATCCATAATTCATTTTATTAAAAACACTAACTTGACCCGCGGCTTAGCCCTTGATGTACTTTGCTACCACCGTGGTACCCATTTAACCCATACATGCCCGTAATTTATTGTTGACATTTATGATTACTGCTCCGAACTCCTGGGTAGTTGCCTGATAAGCCTATAACCTTCCGAGCTAAGTGGGCTATCCAACACAAAAAAAGCGGTCAAGTGCCCCATGAAGGGTTCCGTAGCAGCAAGTAACTTAATAATGTTTTTTTTTATTTTTATATTTTAGTTGATTGAATGAAAGGTAAATTGCGGTTTACGATTCATGACGTATTAAAAAAAACTACTTACTAGATCTCGTTCAAACCAATTTTCGGTGGAAGTTTACATGGTAATGTACATCATATTTTATTTTGGTTCAACCTTTTTTTTGAGAAGTTATAGGGGGGGGACACATTTTACCACTTTGGAAGTGACTCTCTTGAAAACTATTCAGTTTAGAAAAAAATTATATTAGAAATATTATATTATATATTATATTATATTAGAAATCATTTTTGAAGACCTATGACCCATAGATACCACACAAGTATGGTTTTGATATAAAAAAAAATTGAGTTTCAGTTCTAAGTATGGGGAACCCCCAAATATTTTTTTTCTATTTTTGTGTGAAAATCTTAATGCGGTTCACATAATACATCTTCTTACCAAGTTTCAACAGCATAGTACTTATACTTTCGGAAAAAAGTGGCTGTGACATATGAACGGACAGACACACAGATATGACGAATCTATAAGGGTTCCGTTGCCAAATGGCAAAAAACGGAACCCTTAAAGATAATAAAAACTTCAATTTTAAGAGACCATCACCTCACCAGGTTTTGAGACACTGCGTAAGAACTATTTCATTATAAACTCTTTTACTAGTACAGGCAACGACAAAAGTTGAAATGAAATATTTGTTAACCTTTGGAATAGTTATATCCATATCGTTATAGTTTTATGAACCCAGAACCCAAAGATAATATTTTCATGTTTTCTTTATCACTTGTGAAAGGTTTAAAAGCTAAGTTAATCAATAAATTAGAAATTTGTAGAATATACTGTGTCCGGGTTGTTTGGCCGTGGTCCATATGAAACATGTATTCCAAACGTTTCGTCGACCACTGCGGTCGACATTTTCAGTGGTATAGATCCGGGTGGCGACGATCGCGTAAAACCCTCCTCGGTGGCGACTTCTCTGCGATCTTGAGTCACTGGCGTATTTATAGGCACGGTTGGAAGGGGGAAACGACGTGTTCGATCCTAATTGGTCGAGATCTGGGGAACCGACGTGCTCGATTCTGATTGGTCAAGGTTAAACAGGGGGGCCAGGCCGCCCAATACCGAAGATGGTGTTGGCTCCGTCATGTTTGAGCTGTGATGCAGCTCTCAGTGCTGGGTACCAATCTTTTTGAAGATGAAATCCTACGTTTATCCTGTTGAAATTGTTGTGATTCTTGAATAATTCGATGTCTTTTCGAAGTAGACGTGGGTAGAAGTGTGATGTGGTGACTATAACCTTCGTGTTCTGAAATTTGGTAGGATGGTATGATTACCATCCTCCTGGGTGTATTCTGAGAACCGCTGACTTGTCAAATTGGCTGAGGTGGTAATTTCGTTCATGTTCTGAAATGCGGGTCTTGATGCTTCTTTGAGTAGTGCCCACGTATACAGAGCCACATAAGCAGGGGATTCGGTAAACTGCAGCTGAAGATAGTGTGTCACGAGGGTCCTGGACCAAACGATGAAGATTACGTAGCTGCATTGTGGGCTTGAAGATGTTGAGCTTGAGCTTCTAGCAGTCTTCCGATATCTTCCTCATCCTGGTTCGTTGGAGAAGATTTTCTGGGATGAAGAGCTCTCCGTGTTTCCTGGGTAGAGAATCCATTGGCTCGGAAGGCCGAGTCCAGGAGGCGTAACTCGTTTTGAAGGTGTTGAGGTTCACAGATGTTCTCAGCTCGGAGGATCTGGGTCTTGGTAACTGACATTATATGGACCACGGCCAAACAGCCCGGAAGCAGTATATTCTACATGCAACGCCAGCCGTGACGCCTAAACACTTATAAATTAGAAATTGTTAAGCTATCTTTGTCACTGACTGTACATCGATAAGAAATGTTACAGTTGACTGGATTATTTTGGGCAATTTAATGGTTCAACATTGCTTGTAACTTGGTTTTGTTTTGTTCATTTTCATTGCAATTAATCTATAAAATAATTAATTTTGTTAGTAACATTTTTATGATATTATAATAGCTTAATTACATCATTAATAGCAAAATCTATTGTCGTCTAAAATATTTAATACTAGATTATGCCCGAGGCTCCGCATGGTGTAGTTTTCCTCTTAGCGTTTCCCACAGGAACTTGTTCCTGGGGTGAAAAGCATCCTGTTAATCCAAGATTTGGTCTATCTACGTACCATTTTCATCCAAATCCGTTCAACGGTTTAGACCTGATTGAATAACAAACACCTTTACAAGCTTTCACATCTACCTATATATGAACTCAAGAACGGGTGCATCGATTTTCATGATTTTTGATTTTTTAGATTAGGCTCCTCTTACACTGAACCTTTTTGTGTTTTTTTTGTTATAGTACCCACGGTTACCCTACCGCCGGCCAGAGTGGGGGTAGTAATGTCGTACTAGAACCGACCAAAACCTCACGCCGTCTCGAGTTTTTATTGTTGGGTTGTAAGGAGATATTCACGAAATAAATTCCTCTGATATGGTAACCAACATAACTTGATTCTAAGGCAGAACAAAGTTTGCCGGGTCAGCTAGTTTATAATATTAGTAGGATAGGATATAGATCAGCAGCAAACAATTTTATATTTGTTTAGGATACTTTATTAAGCATTGCGATGATTTGGAAATTTTGCTCAGTAGTTTGCAGTGTAGTATTCATTGTTAGTTGTGCCCCAGATTTCCAGTCCCGGATGCGTATACCGGGACCGCAGACGTTTGTCGTTCTGTGAACGAAGTAGACTCTGACGTCACAATTCCGCTGTAGAGAGAGCTGAAGCTTTCCGCCAAAACATCAACTGTGCATGTTTTCGTGAGTTTTGTTTACATACTACCTATTCACTTCTATAAAACTGAAACCGTTGGACGTAAAATATGTAACAAAATGTGATATAAATACGTAATGTAACAAAAATAATGTTTAAAATACCTTAACTGGCAAATACGATTGAAGTACTATTTAAAATATGTGAAATATTTTACATTAAATTAATGTGAACTATTATTTTAAAAGTTCACCATCGGTTATTAAGACCATGGCTGGTCTTGGTATTACGTAATAAATATATATCGGTATTTGTTTAACCAATTATTATCAATATATAAAATCAATTATTAACACATCCAATAACATAATCAGATGATTATGTTATTGGATGTGTTAATAATTGATTAATAATCACTAGATAGTGATAATTGACAATGTGATTGACGTAATGATATTGTATAAAACAAAATGCGATCTATATTTTAATTATTTTACTTTATTGAAGTTAGCACGTACAATCTGGTTATAGCACCAAAAATGAGCAGAGAATAATGGACGCAGGATATCCTATACGTCCGCCAAAGACAAGAAATGTTGCAAACATAAAAAATACAAAAATTTAAAATAATATGTTCAGACGCTTGTCTCGAACATAATTGGGCCGGGCGAGGTGACTACATAACTTAATGGTAAAGACACAGAGATACAATAATTAATTAAATTGACTTAACCTAAGATTAATTTTGTCTCCACCAAATAATATAAGCAAACGCTTTTTAATCAAGCGGTAGTGGACAAAGCTTAGATATCGGTCTCAGATACATTTTATTTCCCATTTTCACCTCAGCTACTCTAACTCTATCATCCTTTCCAGGAAATATATTATTTATACGGGCCATTGGCCAACACAATGGGGCAGAATTTAAGTTTTTGACAAGGACCAAATCCCCAACCTTTAAATTAGGTAAGTCATGTTTCCACTTGGGACGGCTTTGCAATTGACAAAGGTAGTCTCTAGACCACAACTTCCAGAAATCTTGCTTTAGCTTTGTCACTATCTGCCAAAATTTTAACCGATTCACTGGAGTGTCATTCAAATCTACATCTGGATAACTAGTTATCGCCGTGCCAATAAGAAAATGACCTGGTGACAAATATTTACCCTCATTGGGATCAAGGGAAAGCAAAGGCCTAGAGTTTAGAACTCCTTCAATTTGAACAATGACTGTATATAACTCTTCGTAGGTCAAGCAAAGGTTGCCTACAACTCTTTTTAGGTGAAATTTTACGCTTTTAACCCTGGCTTCCCACAAACCTCCAAATTGGGGTGCATAGCTAGGAATAAACTTAAATACTATATACTTATTGCTACAAAATCTATACACAGAATCTCTGTGTTCCTTAGAACACTGTAAATCATACAATTCTTTAAGCTGGTTGGCTGCACCTTTAAAGGTTTTAGCATTATCACAATAAATGGTAGTGGGCATGCCACGCCTAGATAAGAATCGATCAAGACATGCTAGAAACACTTCAGTGGTAAGACTTGAAACCAACTCTACATGTATCGCTTTAGTGGTGAGACAAACAAATAAAGCTATGTAGCTTTTGGTGGTCAATGGCCTTCTCATTCTAGCAACTTTAGTAATAAATGGACCGCAAAAGTCGATGCCGACATACTGAAACGACCTAGTATTGACAGTTACTCTTTCAGCAGGTAACGATCCCATCAACTGCTTCGCAGCCTCAGCCTTCAGACGTGAACACTTAACACATTTATTTACAACCTTCTTTACTTCTCTAATACCATTGATAATCCAATATTTTTGAGCTAGGGAACTTAACACTGATCTAGCACCTAGATGTAAGAGACGCTAGTGCTCTCTTTCTATTAGCAATGTGGTAAAAAAGGAATTTTTGGGAAGGATTGGTGGGTGCTTCCTATCTTGCGAAATGCCTGCATTTTGCAGCCTGCCGCCGACGCGAAGTACACCGCGCTGATCCACAAAGGGGTACAAGTCCGCTATGCCTGACTTGACTTGCTTACCCGAAAGCAATGTATCTATCACATACATAAGGAATTATAACAAGCAGCGATTCTTGCAACTCTCTCGGAGATAACACATAAGTGTTACTTCTATCATTTATTTTTAAGGTGTTATATAGAATCTATAAATGTAAGCCACGACATTTTGAAGTCTATTGAGACTAGAATATCTTTCAAAAAGATATGTTAAGGACTGGTCATACTGATTCAAATTGCAAGGAATTTCTTCGCATGGGTCACTAAATTCAAAAACAACCTCGTGCCTGACAGATTTAAATTGGAAACTAGGGTGGGCATATTCACTATCACACAAATATTCTGGCCCATGCCACCATAACCTCTTAAACTGCAAATTTTGGGGCTCTACATCTCTCGAAATTAAATCTGCAGGATTATCGCAAGACTTAACATAAGACCATTGGTCTTGTTTCGTGAGTTTAAGTATATCCTTGACTCTATTATTGACATAAGTATTGACTTTAGTTTTGTCAGACTTGATCCAGCATAAAACAATTTGGGAGTCGCTATATAAAAATATAGAATGCGGGAACCTAGGTTTAAGTATTTCACTAACCCTAGCAGCTAATTGTGCCAAAAGTAGAGCGCTATTAAGCTCGAGCTGCGGAATGGTGAGACTCTTTGCTAACGGAGCTACCTTAGATTTAGCGCAAAGCAAATTCGACTCTACATTGCCATCTGCCATCAAAATCCTTACATAGATACAGCAGCCAAAGGCCTTGAAAGACGCGTCCGCATAACCAACTAACTCTACATACTGACAGATATGGTTATATACCAACCTAGGCAAGGCAATAGTGCCCATTAACTTTAAATTAAGAAGGAATTTTTTCCATGTCTCAAGTTGAAGGTCAGGTAATATTGAATCCCAGCCTAACTGCATAGACCACAACTCCTGCATGAACATTTTAGCTAAAACAATAATTGGGGCTATGAGCCCTAATGGATCATAAAACTTGCCAATAAAGGAAAGAACCATCCTTTTAGTATGTAAACTGTTCTCCTCATAAATGGGATTCTGAAAAGTTAAAGTGTCAGAAGTAATGTTGTACTTCAGACCTAATGTTTTTATGATATTACTCGAATCAAGCTCGATATCTTCAAAATATTTTAAATTAGCTGGTAAATCATCAAGCACTGCTGGATAATTAGAGCACCATTTATGCAATTTAAAACTGCCCAAATTTAGTAACTCAATTAATTCATTTTTCAGTTTATAGAGATTTTCTGAGTCATCAGTTCCTGAGATAATTTCATCAATATATGTGCTATTTAAAATAGCTTGAGATGCTAGAGGATAATTTTCACCAAATAAATTCACGAGCTCTAACAAACATCTGGTGGCCAAGTAACTTGACGCTTTAAGGCCGTATGTGACCTTTTGTAGCTGGAGGCAGCGAATAGGCTGAGTGGGATCATCCCGCCAAAGAATATTTTGGAGGTGCCTGTGTTCCGGGATTATAAAAATGCAGCGAAACATTTTTTGCACATCACAAATTAAAATGAACAAATATGTCCGAAATAAAATGAGTATATCAAATAACTCACCCTGTATAATGGGTCCATTCAGCATGACGTCATTGACAGAAAGCTTATTCTTTGATTTCATACTACCGTCCATAGCAAGTCGCAGCTTTGTAGTTTTGCTGGCCTGATTGAAGACTGGATGATGTGCTAAAAAGCTGACCGATCCATCATACAAATCATAAGAGTTGATATCAACCTCCCTAGCATGCCCCATCTCAACATATTGGTCAATGAATTTTTTATACTCCTCTAACAACTCCACATTTTTCTTAAATTTTCTTTCCAAAGAGAAAAATCTCTGTAAGGCAACTGAGAAGGAATCACCAAGATTAAGCTCACTCAAAGGGCATTTAAGCGGTATGTCAACCTGAAACTGAGCATCTTTCAAGCTAACTGATTCCCGAAAGATTTTTTCAGCCTTATCAAATTCATTTGAAATTATGTTTTGTGTCTCGGGTACCTTCTCATTTAACCAGAATTGATTCATTACATCCTCTAATTTTGTTTGATCACAAATTGCAAAATTACATACTATAGATGTATTTGCCACATTACAAGTTTGGGTAACTCTACCTGCCACAACATAGTCAAATAGAGTACTTTGCAATACAGGCCCATTGGGAATTTTCATGCAACTATTCAACAATGCATTAAAATAAATATCAACCCCCAATAGTAATGAAATTTCAGAAGGCATATTATAACTATCATCGGCCAGCTTAATATAACTGGGAATATTTAGTTTCGAACAATCAAATTGTTGTTGTGGCAAATGTGTGGTTATTGTATTGACGACATGACAATTTACATTAAACTTTACATCTTGGTATTGACAAGACTCAATGGGTACAGTCACAGACCTATTTATTTTGGTGGCTTTATTTGTGATACCAATAATATTTTGACTCTGTGGTACAGTAGGCAAACACAGCCTTTCCACAAGAGAACTTGTTACAAATGAGGCACTACTCCCACTGTCGAGTAAACCACGCACATGAACATAGTGGCCAAACTTATCTATTATTTTCACCTTGACGGTAGGTAACAGAACCTTATATTTTGTGTTATCGACACATGACAAAGCAGTGGAAGCCACTAATGGGTGCTCGACACTGGCTGCATCCCCAGAATGTAAAAGGGTATTATGGGGCCCCCTACACAATTTACATTTAAACTTGTACTTACAAATTTTATCTGCATGCGCATTTATACAAACCGGGCAAAGCTTATTTTCATGCACAAATGCCAGGCGGGCCTCCACAGAGGCTTCCTGAAATTTTAAACAATTATATATTGCATGACCTTGTTTGGCACAATATTTACAGGCAGGCATGGGCGCTGCCACATTGGTAACCTTAGGATAGGATTTATATTTAGAAACACCTACATTTTCATTTGGGGTACTCTTGTGAGGTAAAGTATCCTCAAGCGCCATAGCACGCTTTTCTAAAAATGCGATAAACTCAGACATCGTCGGAAGAGTTTGTGGGTCTCTCTCAAGATGGAAAGCCCGGCTAGTATATAGATCTAGCTTTCTACTTAAAATTGTAATCAATAACATATCCCACTTATCTGTAGGTTCCTTTAAGTTTTTAAGTGCATGTAACTGTTGTTGGACTTGAGTGATAAATGATCTTATACAAGCAGCAGTACCTTTTGGCATACATGGGATGTCCAAAAGAATATTTATTTGACCAGAAATAAGCCTAGTTTCATTGTTAAATCGCTTATTCAAGAGTTCAATTGCTTCCTTGTATGAGTCATTCACTAATGGTAAATTAACAATGACAGACAAGGCTTCATCCTTAAGATATTTCCTAAGATAAAACAGTTTTTGTACATTGGACAAACTCTTATTATTGTCTATCACTGCTATGAACAAATCATAAAAAGGTTTGTAATCTGTAAAGTCCTTACCACTGAATACCGGGATGTCTATATTTGGTAATTTGCTGGCCGACACATTACTGTTCTGAGACATTTGTGAACCTTTGAGGGTCCTAATGGATTCGTTAAGCTTCGCGAGAGCATTGAAAAATCTATCTTCAAACACTCCCACATCTTCGGTGTCCTTGTCGTCACATCCTAATATATCCAGCTGGACACTCTCGTACTCTTTGAGGGCAGCTGCAGGCCTCTCGCAGTGTGCTTGGTGTTCCCAGGTGTTGTGCCCGTTGTTCCGCGACCTCGCTGCAGTTCATAACAACATGGGCCGGTGTTTCGTCAGTCCTCATGCACGCCCGGCACAATGGACTGTCCGTTAGACCTATAACATACAAATGTTTGTTAAGATTACTGTGCCCTGTTATGGTCCCTACTACAAACCGTAGGTCCGCCCTATCTAAGCGCAGCAGTTTTTTAGAGAGTCGTCTGTCTAGAGATGGCATTGCCTCTCTCGATTGGCGACATTCCTTCGTCTTCGCCCACATTTCGGCGTGTAGTTTCCTTTTTCTGTGTCTCAACCAGCATCTTTGCTGGTTTGCCGATATTGGTATTACGGGTTCCACCCTGTAGGTCTCTATTTCGGCTCCCCTTCTGGCCAGTTCATCGGCCGCGTCGTTGCCTAGGGAACCGCTGTGTCCTTTGATCCATTGGAGTGTAATCTCGTTTGACTCACATATACCCTCCATTTTCTTGTGGCACTCCAGGACTAGTCCTGATTTTATTGTGTTGCTGCGTAGAGCGTGTAGTACTGCAGTGCTGTCCGTTAGGATTCGAATGCCTTGATTCTCTATCTTTCTTGCAGACACCGCGTCTGCGGCCTGGATTATACCAACGCATTCCGCTTGGAAAATTGTGTTGTGCATGCCCAGTGCTGTTGATATATTAATATTTAAGTCAGCGGAATAGGTGCCCGCACCTGTCCCTGTTTTCATTTTAGATCCGTCCGTGTATATCCTCACCTCCTTTGTGCCGGATGAATCTGTTCTTTTTTCCTTAAGTTCTATTCTGTACCGTTTGTCAAAGACGAATTGTTTTGGTATAGTGTCGCAGGGGGCCATTAGGAGTGGTTGCTCGTTTTTGGCCTCTTCCTCCGCGTTGGTGTGCGGCACCCTCGTGTCGTGTGTCCATAGGGAGAGTTTATTCAATCTAATGGCTGTAATGGCTGCCTCTTGCTGTATGAATAGGTGGAGTGGTGGGAGGTCCAGCATCACTTCAAGGGCGGCTGTAGGCGTTGTGGACATGCAGCCTGTGGTGGCCAAGCATGCCATTCTTTGTAGACATTGTAGCTGGTTTTGTGCGGTAATCAACTTTGTTCTTTGCCACCATGCTATGCAACCGTATGTTATTATTGGTCTGATTACCGTTTTATAAAGCCAGAGCATAATTCTAGGTTGTATGCCCCATCTCTTCCCCAGCATGCGTTTACATTGCCACATGGTAATACAGGCTTTGTTTGTCTTTTGTTCCATGTGTCTGTCCCAGTTTAGTTTGCTGTCTAGTGTCAGTCCTAGATACTTGACCTCAGTTGCGAACTGTAGTGTTGTGCCAAATAATTTTGGTGGTCTCAGGTTTATTAGTTTCCTTTTGTTCGTGAACAGTACCATTTCGGTTTTCTTAGGGTTCACAGACAGTTGGTTTTCTGTGCACCACCCTTCCACTATTTTTAGGGCGTTTTGCATTAGAAGGCATAGGGTGTTCTCAAACTTCCCACTAACTAGAATGGTTAGGTCGTCCGCATACCCTATCGTTGGGAAGTATCTGTTGTTCAGCCGTCTTATCAGGTCATCCACCACCACGTTCCAAAGGAGAGGTGACAGCACCCCTCCTTGTGGACAGCCTTTGGCTACTCTAGCACGTGTCGTAGTGTTCACTGTGAATCGTATGGCCCTTTGTTTGAGCATGTTGTGTATCCATTCGCATAGCGTTGGTTCCACCCCATATTTGGTCAAAGCATTGCTTATGCTCCTGAAGCCCGTCTTGTCGAATGCGCCTTCTATGTCGATGAACACCCCTAGGGTCTGTTCCTTCGTGGATAAGGATCTTTCGATTACGGTGACTACGCTGTGTAGTGCGGAATCTGTAGACTTACCCGTACTATAGGCATGTTGATTCCGATGTAATGGTTTGCTTCGCAAGTGGGTGTCTCTTATATGTCTATCGCACATCCTCTCCAGTGTTTTCTGCATGAAGGATGTCAGACTGATGGGTCTGTACGCTTTTGGATCTGTGTAGTCTGTTCTCCCCGGTTTCGGCAGGAAGATCACTTTTACCTCTCTCCATTGTTTGGGCATGTATCTGTGTGCTATACATGCGGTAAATACTTCCGTTAGTTGGGAGTTTATTAGCTTCCCCCCCCCCCCATTGTAACAGTGCGGGGAATATTCCATCTAGGCCAGCTGCTTTATAGGGTAAGAAACTGGCTATGGCCCATCTAGTCTTATCATTTGATATGATTTTGTGGGCTGTGTTCCAGTCTTGTTCTGTTGTGGTCTCTTCTGTGTTGTCTTCCCAGGCGGTGTCGTCCGTCAGGGTGCACTCTGGAAAGTGTGCTTCCAGTAGTACTTCCAGGTTTCTTTATCTGTGTTGGTATAGGTGTTGTCACTCCTTTTCAGTGATCCTATTGTTCTAGTTACGCTGTTCGTTATAATTTTCCGCACTCTGTTTGCTGCACTACAGGTTTCCATGCTTGAGCAGAATCTTTGCCAGGACTCGCTCTTGCGGAATCTTATTCGTTTTTTGTATATTTTCTGGGCTTGCTTGTATTCTGCCCAGTCTAGTTCGCACCTAGTGTTCATGGCCCTGTTGAAGAGCTTCCTCATCCTATGTTTCAGCCTGTCTAGCTCCGGGCCCCACCAGGACCCCTTGCGGTCACGGTTCGGGTGAGGCGTGATAGGCTCGCATGCCTTCTCGTAGCTTGTGATTATGCTTTTTGTTAGTAGGTCCCCATTGTCGTCAATGTTTGCCCTGTGTCTACGCATATCTTTTGTAGTTACGTTAGACAAAAGTACTTCCAGCTCGGTCGTGTATTTGTCTATGTTGGTTTTCCTTGGGTTTCTATACGGAATTATCTGTTTCGCAGTTGCTGATATATTGTAGCATATTCGCCTATGGTCAGCGAAGGATGGTTCATCGGAGACTCGCCAGTCGGTGATCATCTCCATTGCCCCCGTCGTTGCTAGAGTTATGTCTATTAAGGTTTGACTACGTGAGGTCACAAAGGTTGGCTGCGTTCCCCTGTTTAGAATATTTAAATTAGTGGTAAAAAGATATGATACAAGATCCTTACCTCTATTGTTACATGATTCGCTGCCCCACAGGGTGTGGTGTGCGGTTACATCTGCTGACACGATGAGTTCTAAGGCAGCTGTCTCGCAGTGTTGTACCAGGTCGGCCAGCTCTTTCGGAGGAATGGATTCCTCGCCCGGGAAATACGCCGAGGCTAGTACTGTGGTTACGGTCGTCCCAGAGTTTCTGGTGGTTTGTGGATCCAGTCTTATAGCTGTCAGGTCTCTTGTGCTAAACTGATCGAGTAAAGTAGCATTTAAATTACATGGTAAGTATATGCATGTGCGAGGGTTACGGACAGTGTTATTGAAAAATATATTACCTCCGATGTTGTTGAGATCACATATAGTGTGTCCCCTAATCCGCGGCTCCTGGATTAGGGCGATGGTCTCCTGGTTAACCTCCAGCACTCTTCGGAGGGTAGCCGTTGCGATTTGTTTGTGCTGGAGGTTAGTTTGTATAGCCCTATAGGCTATCGGACTTTGGTGAGAGAAGATGTTGTATACTACTCACCAAGTCCTCGTCCGAGCTAACTATTTCTGGGTCAGGGTCCCTCATGTGGTAGCCCTGGTCCATATTGGAGCTCGGTGTTTTTGTCGAGGCGGTTACAGTGGGGTCTGCCTCGGTTTCACCCGTGTTCATACCACCTCCTGGAGTAGCTACCTGGTCAATGTGCGTTCGCTCCTCCGTTGGTGGCCGTGGATTTTCTTTTTCCAGGACGAGGAGGTAGCATTGCCCCGTCCCGTAATGCAGTGCCCGACCTTTCTCCTTGAGCTGGTCGAGTTGCGGCTTTGGGACCCCCAACGTTAGAAACGTGCCCCTAGCCTGACGATCCAGATCATATAGGATCCAGTCCTCAGTGCTAAGGCCACGATTCTGCGCCATG
Organism: Cybosia mesomella; assembly: GCA_946251805.1. Lineage (NCBI taxonomy): Eukaryota > Metazoa > Arthropoda > Insecta > Lepidoptera > Erebidae > Cybosia > Cybosia mesomella. Next base: position 22,676,374 of record OX276393.1, read on the forward strand.
AGTCTGGCCTGGACCAGTCGGACGTCGGTCGGGAACTCGTTTTCGAGAAGAATCCCGCATTTCGTCCTTGTTACCAGGTCGCATGCCCTCACTGCTTCCAGTGTGGTGCCTGGTAAAGGGGATTCTAGTAATCCCGCTGCTTCCCTTAGCCACGCCACGGATTCCTTGTCCTCGCACCAGAGTTTGAGGACTCCGTCCCCGTAGAGTGGCCGACTTAACGGATCAAATATGAATTGCTCGATACGCGTGACGGTTCCCTTTACCTGCCCGCGCAATAAACGAAGTTTTTTTTAAGGTCTGCCATCTTTACTACGCACTTTCACTAATAAGGAAGTGAATTTAGGTAAAAAAAAACCTATTGAGTTTATCACGATTCGTAATGTTTTGGTGAAATAAACAGTCGGTTTTTGCATACACGAATACCGATATTTTTTAAAGTTGACAAGTGACAGCTGCGATAGACAACGCCGAACAGTACTGTCAAAATTGTTCTCAAAGTACCGCGCAAATAGAAAAAAGGTCGGTAGGTAGGTACACTGATGAATCCTTGGTTCCTCTCTAAAACCTGTAATTGTCACAAATTTTCCGGCACAAATTTGAACAAATCTTGATAAATCACCCAAACTATAGGCTGGGTGAGGTTGCGGCGGGCGAGCGACAAGATATGGCAGGTCAACTCGCTGTACACCAATCTTACTTGAGCCCGTGAAATAGCACGGAACTACACTGATTCCACACACTGTACGCTCGAAGGACCACTTATCGCATGTATAAAACAAAATGCGATCTATATTTTAATTATTTTACTTTATTGAAGTTAGCACGTACAATCTGGTTATAGCACCAAAAATGAACAGAGAATAATGGACGCAGGATATCCTATACGTCCGCCAAAGACAAGAAATGTTGCAAACATAAAAAATACAAAAATTTAAAATAACAATAAAGCTATGTTCAGACGCTTGTCTCGAACAGATATTATTTTAATACGTGTGCGTACTCGTGTATCCTCTACAATTAAAGGTACCCACCAGAGCTAATTGAGACAAACAGAACCTACATATTAGTTAGCTATCTGAGCTGAGTGAGACGAAGTCGAGTGAAAGCTCCTCATACCAGACTTCAGGATTTGCTTTGTCACAGGTCTCCTCCTAAACTACTAATCTAATCAGAACCACATTTGGCATGATTAAAGAGGTCAATCAGAGGAAGGTTTATGGATATATTTTGAAAAAATTCATGCTACCACAGAGGAATGATCACCGTTAAAAAAAATCCAGATGGAATTACATAATAACCGCTCGAGACACTGTGACCAAACTTTACGCGCTCAGAAAGCATGTCCAGAGTTGTGACTTTCAAAAAGAATTTTCAAAATCGGACTTGCCACGGAGGAATGATCACTGTTCAAAATTTTCAAAATCTGATTCACGATGTCTCACTCAGCTCAACATTGCAAGCAGCGATTCGCCTTGCAGACCTAGTTATTCTACACCAGTAGTAACACTCAGCTAAGTTAAACACATCTCCGCGTTGTTGGATCGGTCAATTATTATGCCTAGTTCATAAAGCAAACTTGTTTTGTAAATAATTTACTAGCTGACCCGGCAAACTTCGTTCCACCTTAAAATCAAGTTATGTTGGTTACTTTATCAGCTGAATGTATTTCGAGAAAGTCTCATATTTGTTAAGTACCTATGCAAATTACTAGTATAGGCACAGTATCCCGAGGGAGTCATCTCGAAGTCGTAGATGACCCAGGGTCAGCCGGGGTGCGTGGGAATGGCCTTGTTAGGCCATCTCACGCCTTACATTAGAGAGAATATAGTTGGTTTGAGTCCAACATAATTACCCCCACTGGCTGACGGTGGGGTAACCTTAGGGATTTCAACAACAAAAAACCACCAAAAGGTGCAGTATTGAAATAACAGACAAAACCTTTAAGTAATACAAGGTTTTATTATGCTTAAAAATGCGATAAATTATGACAATGATAAACTGACATTAATTAATAAGAGGAAATGTTTCATAGAGACCGAAGAAGTAAAGAGTTTATATCATTCTCCCGCGCTAGTCTGTAACATAATCAGTTAAAAATGTTGGTGGTCTGCGCACGCGATTGGATTTACGAATTATCTCCGGTGGCGGAGATAGCGGCAGTCGTTCTTGAGACACTCGCTCTTCACTTTGGTCAGAAACCGGCTCTTCTGCCTCTGTAGACGAAGAAGGTGTCATGTTACGGTTCTCAGTTACCGGTGATGTAGGTGGTGTAACAAAAGAATCAGTTTCAGTTTCCTAGCGAGCTATGTCATCTGGTCCCAGCGGCGCTAGATAACGATTTGACACTGTAGTCTCTCTCCCATCGGGATATCTGACATAGGAGTAATCTGGATTACTATCTAACAGTTCCACTTCCTCAACAATTGGTTCATATTTGTTACTCCTGTTTAACTTCTTCAGTAATACTTGGCCGGAATTCGTAAGCCAAGTTGGAATAGAAATCCCGTTAGTAGATCTCCGTGGGTGTCTAAACATTCGTTCATGCGGTGTGAAATTAGTAGCGGTGCAAAGTAAGGAGCGAATAGAATGCAAGGCTTGCGGCAAAACTTGCTCCCAGTTCTCGACTGATAAGTTTTTAGTTTTCAGTGCCAAAAGTATTGTTTTCCAGAGCGTAGAATTAAATTTCTCCACTTGCCCATTGCCTTGTGGATTGTAGGCTGTAGTTCGGCTTGTGGCGATACCTCTTTCATAAAGAAATCTTTGCACCTCAGCAGAAAGAAAAGCTGTGCCACGATCCGTATGAATATACGATGGAAAACCAAATATCATGAATAAATTGTTGAGATGTTTGACCACTGTTTTTGAGCTGACGTCTGAGCATGGAAAAGCGAATGGAAATCGAGAAAATTCGCCAATAACAGTTAAAATGAATCTGTTGGCTGTATTAGTTGGAACTGGGCCTTTAAAATCGATGCTCAAGCGTTCGAAGGGTGCCGTTGCTTTGATTAGTCTTTTATGTTCATCGCTGGTATTTCGTACGTATCTCGGCTTTATTTCTGAACATGTCCGACAAGAGCTGTCATATTTCGGACATCTTCAAGGGAATATGGTAGATTTTTAGAGCGTATCCAATGGTACATACGTGAAACACCGGGATGGCAAAGAGCTTCATGAAGTGATATAAGTTTGGCAGTGCGTGATTCTGTAGATGCACAAACTCTAGATAGAGCATCAGCAGCGTAGTTTTCTTTGCCGGGTCTATACACGATTTCAAATTTGTAAGTAGCAAGTTCCAAACGCCATCTCTGAATCTTCTCATTTTTAATTTTGCTTGAGTGTTTCATATTAAACATAAAAGCAACCGAGCGTTGATCGGTGACCAAGCGAAATTGCTTACCAATAAGGTAATGTCGCCATTTCTTTAGTGATTCTACAATAGCGTAAGCTTCCTTCTCTATAGCAGAATGATTTTGTTCGGTTGGGTTTAAGGTTCTTGAAAAGAATGCTACAGGCCTGGAGTCTTGCGTTAGTATTGCTGCGATTGAATGGTCTGATGCATCAGTCTCGACACTAAAAGGCACATTTTCATCAATAGCATGAATTGAAGATTTAGCAATATCGTTTTTTAGACTCTCAAAGCATCGATGTTGCTTATTTGTAAGGGGGAAAGATGTTGTCCTAGCAAGTGAGTGTATACGTTCTGAAAAATTAGGAATCCATTTAGAATAGTGAGCGAACATACCGAGTGTACGTCTGAGTGTCGTTATGTCTTGTGGTGGTGGTAAGTCAATAAGTGGCTTGAGGCGCTCAGAGTCAGGTTTGATAATGTGGTTGTGAATGTTGTAGCCAAGAATATTAATAGAATCTTGAGAAAATTTACATTTTTGCAGACTCAATGTCAGACCGTACTTTTTGGCCGAAGTCATAAAGCGCTCTAAGTTTTGGTCGTGTTCTTCACGATTAAGGCCACAAATGGTGATATCATCAAGATACGCGTACGTCTTTTGAAGTTTTTCTTTTCTGATTATCCAATCGATAGTTCGTTGAAAACTTGAGACGCCATTTGTCACTCCAAAAGGTATGCGTCTAAACTGATACAAATTACCCGTAGCTTCAAAGGCAGTATACTTTCTTTCTTCGGGTAAAATTGGAACTTGATGGTAAGCGCTTTTCAAATCTATTAAGCTGAACATTGAGTTTTTGGCTACTTTAGCGACTAAGTCCTCTATGTTGGGTAGTGGATATGCGTCAAGCTCAGTATAACGGTTGATTGTTTGCGAATAATCAATTACAAGCCGTTTCCTATGCGTTTCATTTTTCGTTATAAGGACCTGGGCTCTCCACGGTGATTTACTCTCCTCAATCACACCTTCCGCTAAAAGTTTGTCAATCTCTTCATTAATAAATTTGGTATCTTCATCGCTGTGTTTCCTGGATTTTACAGCAATAGGTCTGCATTTAGGAGAGACGTTTGCAAAAAGTGGTACGGCCGGCACAGTTGCTGCAGTTACATTACACACGTGAAATGACTTCTTTGGCCCACCAAATGAGAATTTTAGTGACTCATGTTCACTGAGAATGTCATGACCGATTATTATATCGGCGCAAAGGTTTTTGACAATAAGGAAATTCACATTTTCGTATTTGTGATCTCCAATGTAAATTGTCTGAAAAATTTGGCCTTCTACTTGTGAAACATGGTTAAGTGAGGCCCTTGAAATAGTTTGATAGCTAGGCTTTATTTTAAGTCCACAGAGTTTGGAGAAGCTGTCATTGATAAAAGAAACGGAACTTCCTGTGTCTAAGAGCGCTTCTGCTCTTATACCTTTGATGTACGCAGGCACGGTAGCTTTTCTTAGGGACGAAGGTGATGCTGCTATAACAATACATCCTGAATCATCCTTGTCTGTTGTAACTGAATTTGCTATTCTGGATGAGCTTCTACAAACCGAAGCAAAATTTCCCTTTTTGTTCCGAAGATGTACTTGCCCTCCGCAGAAAAAGCATTTTCTTCGACGAGTAGCAGCAGAGAAACTCTCATTTTGCTCATTTTTTTTAATAGTGAAATTGGAGGCAACCTGAGCCGAGCCGGTTTCCTTTTGAGCTGCGTTCACTGGCAGATTATTGAAGCTATTGGAATGGGCCTCGGCTGTTTCTAAGGAAAGTGCTTGATTGTAAGCTTCATCGAGTGTCAAAGTAAGATTTTCTAAAAGTCGTTGCCTATATTTATTCGATAAGATACCTGATATAAAGGCATCACGTATACAGTCGTTTCTGTTTGTTTCAGCGTCGTACTATACTATGAGTTTCACTTATGTAAGCGTATACGTTAGGAGAGATATGGTTTACTAAAATTTGATACTTTACTTCATCCCATTGATCTTTAGTCGTCTGTGCGTCTTCCGCTGATGACGAAAGAGCGGTCACGTTTTTCTGACTTGATAAGAAGTATTCAAATGATTTACGCCAATGCTCCCATGTTTTGGATGCAGTAGAATCCGACGGGTCGGCATTAAACCTTTCTGGCCTTAGATATTTGTCCATGATTATTTAAGCATAATAAATTGAAATAACAGACAAAACCTTTAAGTAATACAAGGTTTTATTATGCTTAAAAATGCGATAAATTATGACAATGATAAACTGACATTAATTAATAAGAGGAAATGTTTCATAGAGACCGAAGAAGTAAAGAGTTTATATCAAGTATAGACGAAGACAAATCTAAAAAATCAAAAATCATGAAAACTGTTCCACCCGTTCTCAAGTTCATCACTAACATACAAAATAATTAATATACCTACTACGTATATAGAGATGAATTACCGGTGCGTTGTTACTTCTTCTCGAGCATTCCTTGCTCGCAGAAGGAGGCAGCGGCAGCCCACGCGCTCGCGCTCCGCACCATTCGCCGTGGGCAACATGCCGAGCGAGTGGACTCCCACTCCGCGGGCCCACCTCGGCACTATTACATAGTGTCATAGTCTATGGTTTATATAGTCTATAAGTAATACTATTGTCTATACTTACTTCCTGTCTCCGCTCTCTCTTGTGTCATGTCGCCGGCACTGCGCACACCATGTAACGAGGTCTACTTAATAATAAAGTATAACTGCTCATCAACCAGTCTATCTTTCATTCAATCCAAGAACTACTTACGATATGGTGTCAGAAGTGGGATGTCAAATAATGTCTTTTTGAATAATGTAATCAGGGGCTTATGGTCAGTTTCAACAATAGTTTTTCTGCCATAAATATATTGGTGAAACTTTGTACAACCAAATAAAATAGCTAGTAACTCTTTCTCTATTTGAGAATAGTTTTGTTGACAAGTAGTTAATGATGGCATATGCTATTGGCTGTTTCTCATGGGAAATTACTGCACCTAAAGCATCCTTAGAGGCATCAACTGACAATATGATCTCCTTGGAAGGGTCATAATAAGTTAATACTGGAGTGGAACTAATTAAATCTTTGATTTTCTCAAATTCAGATTGGTGTTTTTGTGTCCATAACCATTCATTTTTCTTATAGTCTTAGGTTATTTATCTCTTGTGACAAATTTTTAATAAAAGGGCCTAAGTAATTAACCATTCCTAGAAATCTTTGTAATTCTGTAATGATAGTAGGGGCTGGTAGCATTTTTATTGCTTTGACTTTTTCTGGATCGACTTTAACACCTTTTTGGCTGAAAATATGACCTAAATATTTGACTTCTGTGACACAAATGTTGGACTTGTCTTTGTTAAACTTTAGATTAATTGTACGGGCTCTGTCTAAGACTTGTTTTAACCTCAGGTCATGTTCGTCTTTTGTCTTGGCATGAATTAAGAAATCATCCATCATTATAATTACACCATCAATATCTCTGAATCTTTTAACCATCTCACTATGAAAGATTTCTGGAGCTGCATTAACACCAAATGGTAAACGTGTGAACCTATACCTTCCGAATGGAGTTATGAATGTACACAGTTTAGACGATTGTTCTGTTAATTTTAACATCCAGAATCCTTTATTAGCATCTAAAGTTGTAAAGAATTTTGACTGAGATAGCTCTGACTTAATTTCATCTAGTGTTGGGAACTGATAATGAGGTCTCATTACTGCTTTATTAAGCTTATTAGGATCAATACATAATCTAAGTTTGCCATTCTTTTTTGTGGTTAGGACTATTGGACTTACCCATTCTGATGGCTCATCAGAAGGTCTAATGATATCTTGTTTTTCTAGGTCATCTAATTCTTTTTTCAGAGGCTGTCTGAGTTGAAATGGGACACGTCTACATGCTGCTATAGTAGGTGTGACGTCTGGCTTTAATTTAAGATCAACTTCAAAATCTTTTATGCAACCAATAACTTCTGTTAAGTCTTGTGGAAGCTGAGGGACAATGTCTACACTATTGACTACTCGTTGAATTAAATTGAGTGTTTTGCATGATTCCCTGCCTATAATGTTTTGACAATTTAGGTCGACTATGTAAAATGATAGACTGTGATGTTTATTGTTGTGTGACTGACAATTTACATTGACCTATGGTTGGTACAGCTTGTCCACTAAATGTATGTTCTTAACATTATTGTTGGAAATGCTTAGACTACTAAATGTTTTGGCTGAGAAACTGTCACAGTCAGCTCCAGTGTCTAGAATGAAGTCTATATTTTTGTTATTAATGACTAGGGATGATACCCATGACTGAGAATTGATTGTATTAACACATATTGTACCGACATATAAACTTTGACTGGACTCGTCGCTGGAGTTAGACTCATTATTTATGATTTTAATTGACTTACAGACTCGTGCAAAGTGGTTGAGCTTCCCACACTTCTTACACTTGACTCCTTTGGCTGGGCATCGGAACTTGTGGACTTGACCGCATCTTGAGCATTCTGTCTTGTTGTGCTTGACTGCATCTTGACTATGTCTTGCTTCTGGCTTGTGGTGACTTGACCGACGATTGTTTTTTGTGGTGACTTGCCCGACGATTGTTTGGTCTTGTTCCAGTGCTCTAGTTTGTTGTTTAGTGACTTCCATTTGTTTGGCTATCTGTACGGCTGCATCTAATGTCTTCGGTTGTTCTACTAAGATCTTCTCTTTGATGTATAAGTTATCTGGGTGGAGATTGAGGCTAAAGATGTCTCTCACCAGCGAGTCTTCTAGTATACTCAGGTCGCATTGTCGCGCAATGTTTTTCATGTCCGTGGCGTAGTCGTCAATGGATTCATTACCTTGTTGACGTCGATTCATGAGGCGATGTCTTTCCATGGTTATGTGAACACGTGGCAGAAAGTATGCGTCGAATTTTGCTACTAGGTCATTGTATTTTATTTTGTCAATGTCGACATCAAAGCTATAGAAAATTCTTAGCGCGTCTGCGCCGATGAAGTGCAGTAGGATCGCTACCCGGCGTTGGTCGTCTTCCTGTTCGAGGCTATTTGCTCGTAGGTAGATTGTCAATTGGGTTAGCCAGTTCTTCCACCTGAGTGGCATGTTGCTGTTGTGCGTGTCCAAGGCTTTCAACTGCCCGGGACCGACACTGACTGTCGGTGGAGAAGGCGTCTGTATTTTGGTTTCAATCTTAGCGGGTGCAATGGCGTCCATTTTTTCTAATTTGATTCAATTTCAGTGCAATTGGAATTGGCAAAAAACGCCAAGTCAAGTAGACTTGGCGTTTTTTCTTCATCCAGTTTACTTTTGACACCATATCGTAAGTAGTTCTTGGATTGAATGAAAGATAGACTGGTTGATGAGCAGTTATACTTTCTGCTCAGCACTCCGCGAGCGTGTGCAGCCCTGAATCCTCCCTTGCATCATAGTGATGGCACTCTGCGGACACTCACACTGTGGAGCACGCAGCATCTGCACATATCTGACTTTCAGGCTCTCCGCCCAGATTCGGGCCCCCTCATGTTGGGCTGCAGCCGCGCAGGGTCCCCTCACATTATGTCGTACCGCACGCCGCCACGAGCATGTCGTCCGCATAACACGTGACGGTGTGCATCTGCATGCTCACCAGATTGCGCCGACGTATCGTGTTCCACAGGAGCGGCCCTAGGGCCGATCCCTGTGGAACACCGCACGAAATCTCACGCCGACTGAGGCCGGCCACGGTTAGGTAGATCACGGCTCTCTCCGACAAATATGCCCCCACTATGCAGCGAAGGTAGAGAGGCACTTTGTGATACACGAGTGTCTCTCTAATGCAGCTCCAGGGTAAGGTGTTGAACACGCTAGCAATGTCCAGGAACACCGCCAACATGACCTCAACGGGCAAGGATGCAGTTGCCCGGTGAGGTCATGTTGGCCCTCACGCGCATGATGGCATCTACGGTGGAGCGCCTCTGGCAGAAACCATATTGGCTATCCACCAGGCCTGGCCCTACTCTAGAGAGGTGCACGCAGAGTCGCTTCACGATGACGCTTGTAAGCGTATTAATGTGCATGATTTTTTATTGCTACAAACTTTATTGAATACATTCAAAATGACGTACTGTTCTACAAAATAGTGTGGGAAATTATAATAGAAGTTCTATTTACAAAAAAGACGGAATTACTTTGCACTTTTCTTCAAATTTCATGACAGATCACTGGCTGATACAGAACTCATGTTTGTTTGTATCTCATTCTCACTTAGCGTATTTGTGGTATGCTATACTTGTCTTTTGCTAGACTCCGCCTTTATAGTAAGTAGCAACATCATATACATTATTAAATATAATTAAAACTGTTTGGAAAATATATGTTATAAAATATTAAATTTATATTTTTGTAATGTTCATGATCATGAGAAACTAATCAACGTTATTATAAAATATCACAAAGATTTATGCCAGTGTAAAATTCACCTGTCAGCGGTTTTAAGAAATAATTGATAAGAAATGCACAGATGCTAACCTATTTGTCCTAATCAAATGATTATTCAGTGAAGAATATTGTAGAGGAAAAAAGAAGACGTGGACAACCACCAATGACTTGGTTACATACCATAAAAAGGATTTGACGTGTACAAATACACAAGATTGCAAAAGAAGAGACAACCCGCAAACGCACGGTGTGGTGCATCAGTACTAGGAGAGCTGACCCCCAAATAGGTAAAATAGGATAACCGTTAGGGCAAAGAAAAAGAGATAAGCGACACCCCTTTTCCATTGTCGGGCACCTCGGGTAACCCCTCGAAAGGATAACCCCAGGGTTACCGGCGGAGTATATAAGGGACACCCTAATATACGTATATTATACAGTAGGTAACAAAACTGGTGTCCAAACAAAAAGGGACACATAGTTATCCTAAATACATACCCATTAATGAAATTGAAAAAATATCACCAACAATAAAGGCACTATTTGCATTTAAAACGCCATTTCCTAGTATAGTAACTAGCCACTATCGTCTCACTAAAAAAGTGGCCCTAAATGGTTTTTTTTACACCTGCGCATTGACTGACCTCTGGCAGAAGCTTACCTTTTGAAGTTGGGGGTCAGATGGCAGTCGCTCTTTGAAAATTCAAAATACCTACGTTTTGAAGCGTTCAGAAAGTCAATCAGTCTCGAGCGGAATGTGCTAAAGGCAGGACGTGTGTCAGTTTGCGGCAGATGCACAGCAAAATCGTATGATTTTTAAACGTAGGTACTTAGCGTAAATGCCAAATCGTAGAGAATGTGCCAGATGTACAAATCCAATGATAAAAAGTTCAGACTCAAACTTTTGCGAATACAATGCTATAGTATTAATACACTGTATCTTTAAAGTATAAGTTGTGTAAATAAGTAAATAGTTAGTCATTGCACAAATAAAAACTAAGTCATGTTTCGGCATTACAATATGTAGCATTAAATGTGTTATGACATTAGTCTATTCAATACAAGAATTTGTAATGATTGACATTGGTACTAATAGACGTATATCGAATGGTGGTACTCAATATTAGGAACAGTACTAACAGCGATATAATTTAAACTGAAATGAACCTTCAACACTACCAAATACTACTACTTCATGCCTCTAAATATCTATATAATATTTTCATTGCTGATGAACCTTTGCTTTGGGGCCTAACCTCATGAATCCGAGCTCCAATCCCGATGGCATCCAAAGCTTACAATTTAAAGCGCAGGGACGCTCTTCTACTTCTCCTTGCCATAACCTGGTTCATTGTGACATTTACAAGAGAGACTGCCGTCTCACATCTTGCTTGGGCCCAGATGCTCTACGGCTTAATGGTGCGCATGGGTATATATGGAACCCATGGGTTTATTGGACCCCATAGGTGTATGAGAAACATAGGTATATAGGCCCCATGGGTAACGAATATGTATAGGGCCCCATAGGAGTATGGGGTGCCATGGGTCTATGTCACCCCATGGGTGTATGGGCCCCATGAGTGATGTATCTGTATGGGGCCCTACGGGCGTATGGGCCTTATAGGTTACACCCCATGGGCGTATATCATACGTGTGTGGGGGTCCATTAGTGTATGGCCCCCATGGGTATATGAGGCCTCTTCAAGATCTTGCAGCTTAGCGCTCCGGCTCCACTATTCTATTGCTCTTTTTCATAGTTTGGTTCATATAAGCTTTTACGGGAGCGACTTTCTGATATAACAATATATTAATTATTATAAGCTTTATTCCATTATTATTATTATATATTTTATATTTTTTTCTTATAAACTCACGCCTATATCCCCGAAGGGGTAGGCAGAGGTGCTAGCACCCACGTTTCGCCAGTTTATGTTTTAGGTCCCAATGTAATAGGTGGCGAGCCTATTGCCATTAACCGGGCACTTATAAACCTGCGATAAATACACACATTACTTCGAAAAGCATCGAAAAGTCATTGGTGTGAGCCATGGTAATACCTGGGATCGAACCCGAGACCTCGTCTCAGCAGTCCTTTACCCATACCACTAGGCTACCGCGGTTCCATTATATCTATCCATATTATATCTAAAGTGCAAGTAGAAGATCTTCTATGTAAATGTACAGTTACCTTTTTTTTTTTTTTTTTTTATCGTGCGGAAATCCCTTCGGATACCCCCCCGCCGGCCAGCGGGGGCGGTTATGTCGGGCTTGCACCGACTAAAACCGCACGCCGTCTCGGGTCTTCAGACGCCGGGGTGTAAGGTTACCCATAGAGCATATCCCTCGCACCCCGGCTGACCCTGGGCCATCTCACCACTAACAGCATCGCTCATGCGATCAGATCACGATCAGAGCGATGTGTTCCCGCCACGTTGGGTATTGGCCGACGATCAATGCCAACCCTATGAAGGGGTGAAGGGGAAGCCATTGACCGCCGCCCAGGGTGTACCGGCCGCTCCGATTCCGTTCCCCCCGGACTGCAGCGGGATCGGAATCGGAGCGACACTCGAGGAGGTTACCCAACACACACCCCTAATGTACAGTTACCTCATTATTTGTGTTGATACTACAACACCATTTTTTTCCCCGGCGTAGATGAGTCTGCGGCGTCCTCGCCGCAGACTGCGAAACTCGGGGGGCAGAGTTCTCTCCCGCTCCCTCTCCGCCGTCTCTTTCGCGCGCATTACCTGCTCGCAGAAAGAGGCGGCGGCGTGCCACTTGTTCCCGTCGGAGACCACGGTCCTCACCATGGTCTACAACGAGAGAACGTCCACGCCCAGGACCGCAACGAGATCCCGGCGTTGACTTGCCCACGCAGGGCACTCCACCAACGTGTGGAGCGCCGTGTCTTCGCCAGGATCCTCGCAGTGCTGGTAGTGCGGCGTTGTGTCCCGGTGAATGCGCCACAGATACTTACCGAAACACCCGTGTCCGGTAACCATCTGGCACGTCCGGTAGGAGAGGTCCCCATGGTCCCTCTCCAACCACTCCTTCATGATCGGTCTCACCGCCGCAATGATGGATTCCCCCCACCTTGGGTGCTCAAGTCGCACCCTCCATGTCTCCATGAGTTCCCGGTGGAGCTGGGGTGGATTTCTCGGGGCTCCAGCCTATGGCCCCGCTCCAGCGCCTCCTTGCGCCACTGGTACAGCAGCGCAAGGGCTCTCGCTTCCAGGTCCCATGGAGGGGTCTCGGCTAGGAGACATGCCGCCTCGACTACAACACCACCTTAAGTTAACCTTCGTTGTTTTTCTTCATATTGACGCAAAACACTGGACGCGGACCGCCAGCGTCTCGCCGTGGCGTAAATTAGCAACTTTACTATGCCAAAAATACCCAAAGTAATCGAATACCCTTGCCTTAAAAGGGTAGGTATGCCAAGATAGTATGGGCACATAAAACGATTGAGTACTGACACACCAAGTATGTAAGTCACAAGTAATTGGGCAGGTAAGCCGTGGTCGACTTCGCAGATGCGCAGATGCAAAATTGATGATATACTGAAAAGGGCAGGTCAAAAGTACTCGAAACTCGTGGTTCAATAGAGAAAACTCGTGGAGTGTGTAAAGAACAGAAGGCTTTTATCTCTGCCTACCCCAGAAGGAGAATGGCTTGAGTATTATATATATGCATGTACCTTTTTTTTCGTACGGAAATCCCTTCGGATACCCCCCCGCCGGCCAGCGGGGGTGGTTATGTCGGGCTGGAACCGACTAAAACCGCACGCCGTCTCGGGTCTACAGACGCCAGGGTGTAAGGTTGCCCATAGAGCATATCCCTCGCACCCCGACTGACCCTGGGCCATATCCGGTTTCGAGATGGCCCCCTCGAGTTTGGGAACCACGGTGTCCCCGTCTTGCCCCGGTTTGGGTGAGGGGCGCTAGACGCCCCACCGTCCCGGCCTGCTTCTGCTAGGGTGATAGAGCCTCACCTGCCACCCCCAGGCCTGCGCTCATGGAGGACGGAGGTCGTTAAGCGTGTATGCATGTACCTTTTTTTTTTTTTTTTTATCGTGCGGAAATCCCTTCGGATACCCCCCCGCCGGGCAGCGGGGGCGGTTATGTCGGGCTTGCACCGACTAAAACCGCACGCCGTCTCGGGTCTTCAGACGCCGGGGTGTAAGGTTACCCATAGAGCATATCCCTCGCACCCCGGCTGACCCTGGGCCATCTCACCACTAACAGCATCGCTCATCCTGTCTCCTCTGAAAGCAGAGGAGTACGGAGAGCGATGTGTTCCCGCCACGTTGGGTATTGGCCGACGATCAATGCCAACCCTATGAAGGGTTGAAGGGGAAGCCATTGACCGCCGCCCAGGGTGTACCGGCCGCTCCGATTCCGTTCCCCCCGGACTGCAGCGGGATCGGAATCGGAGCGACACTCGAGGAGGTTACCCAACACACACCCCTGTATGCATGTACCTACTAATAATACTGTCACATTGTTTTATATAAATATGACTGTGTTATATGTCTGTCTGTCAATACCCGACCTTATCAAAGTGTCATCAATTAATGGGGGTATATGTATATAGCTCAGAGCTATATACATTATTATTTCCAACGGGGACGCCGGTGACCTGGCGGGTGATCAACCCTACCTTAGTGGGTCATTTCACCCATTTGAGCTATGTACATATACCCCCATTAAATCGGTGACTCGGTGAGAGCTATTAGCAACATCGACTCGGTAGAGCTATTAGCTCTCACCGAGTCGATGTTGCTAATTTTGAATCTATTGCAGCGGAGCCACCAAGTCTTGACCTGTTTTATCAGAAAGCTATCTTCTATATCCTTAATTTTGTCCTTTGATTATTATATTCTATTTATTTCGAATTTTAAACCACATTGAATTAGAATTTATAATATTCTACCTGGCAACTCTGGAGAAAATAAAATCAGTATATAATACCTTTAGTTTACACCATTGGAAAGAATTGAAGCTACGCCAAATTGTTTGTAGATATGAACATATACCACGGAATAAGGAAAGATAAGAATGATGTGGAACATACTACTTATTCTTTATCTAGGAAGTGTTACATTAAATTACTTAAACTATGATAACATCGTAGACCACATCGTCACTTCCGACCAGGTGAGATAGAGGTCAAACGTGAGCCTATCAACCGTAAAAAAAAACCTTAATAATTCAATGTTCAGTTCTTCAAATTTAATAATTGTGTTAGAGGCCGTTCGTACAATAATTAGATTGAGATATACTCTCGTATAAAAATAACACATTTCAGTTTTGTGTGGAAATTATTTTAAATAATTTCGCGTTTAAATAAGTAGGGTACAATTATTATAATAAGAATAATACTACTTAGGTGACCTTCTTTTTGTAACTGGCGACCGCCTTTTAGGTTTTTAGTATCTTTCAAGATATAATTAAGTAAATTTTGTGTTAACTCAAATGTTAGATAATTAAATTACGGAAAGATCCCCGAGAAAATTTTCAATTGACGTAGTCAAACAACAAAACGAGATCTCAATAATTAATGAGACTGGTAGGGATACGACCGAGAAAGTATCTCACAGATTATATAATATCATTGAGAGAACAGAAATATGATATTTGTTGTTGAGGTCTGTTGTATCGAACGTTTAAAAATCTTTTCTTACAATTTCGGTACAACAGACATAGAAAAACTTCAAAAAATATCGGTTTGTTCTTATACATTTCAGATTATGGTTTTTCAAATTGAAATTATTAAAACACTTCTCAGGGTGTTGATTAAATATTTATCTGTAAAAAAAAATATGTATACAGAAAGCCTGTTATAGAATCGGACGCGCTAAGGTCGAACCGCAGAAAATAAGTAGGTACACGGATCAAAAATTGATGACATATTGAAAAAAGGGTAGGTCAAATGCATTCGAAACCGACAGGCTTGCAAAAAAGCTTTACTGATAAAAAGGTAAAGAGAAGAAATTAAAAGCTTGTGAAGTTTTTAAGGTCAGAAGCAGATGGCAGGCTGTTGTCTCTACCTACCCCAGACGTTAACAGACGTGAGTATATGTAACAGAATAAACGCAAGACATTTAAGTAAAATTTTAATTTAAAAAAAGCGACTTCCAGAACCGTTTAAAACAGAACTGAAAGAAGAAAAATAACTGAATTACACACTTAATTCAAAAGACAAAAAACTTATAAATCAATGTCATTCGAGACGTTGGATTCCCGTTTGGGTTGTGTTGCTGGAAACGTGGAGACTCCACCTACGCTTGGAATATCATCACTTGCACCTACCTTTTTTTTTTTTTTCTTGCGGAAATCCCTCCCTTCCCCCCCCCCCCCCCCCCCGCCGATTAAGAATCCTAATAGGTAGGTACCTATTTGGCTAAACCAGACCCGATGTTGATAGAACTAAAGTAAGTATAGTTTAACTAGCTTGTGTTATGAGGGTGTAACAATGGGGGTGTGTGTCGGGTAACCTCCTCGAGTGTCATTCCGATTCCGATCCCGCTGCAGTCCAGGGGGAACGGAATCGGAGCGGCCGGTACACCCTGGGCGGCGGTCAATGGTTTCCCCCTTTATGGGGTTGGCACTGATCGTCGGCCAATACCCGACGTGGCGGGAACACATCGCTCTCCGTACTCCTCTGCTTTCAGAGGAGACAGGATGAGGGACGGTGTTCGTGGCGGAGGCCACCGTATCCGGTCCTGGGGGACCCAGGGGCGGGTTGGCCCACTGCTAACGAAGGGGCCGACGGGCACTTGTGCCGCCGCCGGTGAGAGAGGACTAGCCATCCTCTCGCGTTCCGTAATCGGTAGGTGATCAGCAACGACCTGACTGGTGGCTCCAGAAGGGTACGCCGTGAACTTGCTGACCGGAGGGCTTGCCTTTATTGGTCGGCCCACGACAAGGAAAAGTCTATAACACCCGACAGCGAAGTCGTAAAAACCTATGGATACCAGCCGACCTCCATAGTATTTAGGCTTGTCCAGCTGCAGGGGGCTCCACCTGGATCGACCGTCCTTCCCCCATACTCGTGGGATATGAAATGAGCAATTTAAATCCAAAAACAAAAAGTAATACCGAGGATAAATCAGACGACCAAGGCACGCATAACCGCAATGATAATGACGGAGTGGAGGTAGTGAGGGAGGAAGAGGTGAGATGCCTGCGGTCTCGCGCGCGGGCGACCAAGGCCGTCTTCGCCAGACCTGCTACACCACTACCTATGGGAGAGGGAACGGACGCGGAGATTGCGTCCACGGCTGGGACTGACAGCGAGTCAGCTCCCAGCCGAATACGTAAGAGGCCTCGCTCTCGTGGACCCGCTCTAGACCGGAGCAGAAGCTCCTCCGGACAGAGGGCGGTCTCCTCGAGCGAGGATGATCGGCCGGCAAAAGTGCTGGCCACTTCGGCGGGCAGGGTGCCGGTGCACGTCCCTCCACTACCCAGTGGCAGGGACCAAGGCATCCCCGCGGCTAGGGAGCTCCTTGCAGCGCTTGCTCGGATTACAGACACCATAAGAGGTGCAAAAAATGTTTCCGGCAAGAAGAAGACGGTGGCGGAGAATGTTGCCGTCGCCAAGACAGCGCTGGAGGAGCTCCTCTCTCGGAGCGTATCCGAGGAAGAAGCGAAGCTCAGGGACCGGGTCGCAGCCCTGGAAACTGAGCTCGCTAACTCGCTGGAGCAGCAAGGGAGGTGGAGGTCGAAAAGCTGACCCAGCTAGTTACGGGGTCTGCGGGGGCCCGGACTGCGCCAGGTCCCCGGTAGGCACCGCCGGCCAGGGTGGCCCTTGGTACCGGGGAGATAGTGGTGCCAAAATCAGCGCCAGCGCCAAAAGCGGCAAAATCGATGCCAACGTCGGCGCCTAGATCGGTGCCTACGCCGGCGCCCAATCTGGCACCTTGGCCGGCACCAGAGCCTGCGCCGAGCATAACGCAGCTGCTGGCGGCAATCGAGAGGCGCCTTGGCGTACTGGAAGACCGGGCGTACCGTCCTCCGCTGGTGCGGCCCGCCTCCTACGCGACTGCCGCCAGCGAAAATCCCGGTCCCAAGACAGGGACCGGTGTCCCAGCGAACCCAACGCCCGATAAGGGAAAAGGGAAGGGGAAGAAGCACGGCACCCCCGCCCCCGCTGTATCCGCTGCTCCCGCTACACCCGAGCATTCCTCCAGAGGGGAGGGATGGGAGGTAGCGGGGGCCGCGAAAAGGCGAAAAAGGCCAAAAAAAGCCGCCAATAAGGCGGCCAAGAAGGCGGCCAAAGCCGCTGCGGTGAAGGAGCCGAAGAGGCTCCGCGCCCCACGCTCCACTGCCGTCGTCCTGATGGTGACGACGGAGGGGGTGGAGAAGGGTGTGGGGTACGCCCAGGTACTAAGGCAGGCGAAGGCCGCCGTGGACCTTAAGGCCCTTGAGATTGAGGGTGGGCTCCGGTGCAAGACGACTCGCACCGGAGCTCGCCTCCTCGAGGTCTCCGGCGCCACCAGAGGCCCCAAAGCAGATGCCCTAGCGGCCAAGCTGAGGGAGTCGCTGGACGCGGAAGCCGTCCGCGTCACCAGACCCAATAAATGCGCAGGTTTGCGCACTTCGGGTCTGGATGATGCGGCCACGACGGAGGAACTTATCTCCGCCATCGTGGAGGCAGGCGGCTGCCCCCGGGATCAGGTGAGAGCTGGAGAAATCCGCTTCAGCTCCACCGGTCACGGCACGGCAGTCGTCAACTGCCCCGTCGCAGCGGCGCAGAAGATTGCGGACGAACGGAGCCTTCCTTAAGGTGCGGGTGCAACTCCTGCAGCCCCGCGAATCCAGGTGCTTTAGGTGCCTGGCCGTGGGGCACGTGGGAGTGCAGTGCACAGCGGGAGACACCGTGGGGGACCGGTGCTTCCGCTGTAGTCAGCCCGGGCACATGGCCAGCACATGCGATGCTCCGCCGCGCTGCTACAAATGCGTAGCGGAGGGCAAAGCGGCGGAGCACCGGGCGGACAGCCGATCCTGCGCCGCCTCGAGGCCAAAGCCCCGTTCGTCCGCAACGGGTAGTGGGGTGCCGCTCAGGACTGGCCACATTCCCGGCGGGATGCGGAGATGGACGTCCATTAATGGACACACCAATCCGCATCCTGCAGGTGAACATAAACCACTGCACCGGTGCTCAGGATCTTCTGTACCAGAGCATCGTGGAGTGGTCTATCAATGTGGTCGTGGTCGCTGAGCCGTACTGGGTCCACCCCGGAAGCCCGGTGGACCTGGACGGCATAGCGACCGTCTTCGGGGATTCCGCCGCGGACACCTCGCGCCTTGCAGTCATTGCAAGGGGCCGAGGCTGTGTCGCGGCGGACTATGAGGGTATGGCTGACGTGGCCGTCTACTTCTCGCCAAGCCTTGACCAGTATGAGCTTGAGCTATGGCTCGCAGGACTGGACATCGTTCTCGCTGCGTGCCGTCCTCGCCCTGTCTTGGTCCTGGGAGACTTCAACGCCTGGTCTCTGGCTTGGGGCTCCCGGGAAACCAATGCCAAGGGGCGAGTTCTGGAGGACTGGGCCAACACCCGTGGCCTAGAGGTCCTCAACCGGGGGAGTGTAGCCACCTGGGAGCGGCGGGGGCTCAGTTCGGTCGTGGATGTTGCATTCGCGACCCCTGCTCTCGCCCGCCGCGTCTAGGGTTGGCGCGTGGTGGAGGAGGAGGAGACGTCATCGGTCCACAGGTACATTTGGTTCAACGTCTCCCCTCCACCTAACCTACCGCTGACTATAGCGAACCCCCCGGATCCACGTTGGGTGCTCAGACGCCTGGATCGGGAGGCTTTCCTGGTGGCATCTATTGTGCAGACTTGGATTCCGTCACTGGCCAGGCCTGCCGATGTCGACGCAGAGGCTGAATGGTTCAGGAGAGCCATGTCGCATATCTGCGATGCGGCGATGCCTAGGGTTAAGCCCGGCCCGGCAAAGAAACAGGTGTACTGGTGGTCAGCGGAGATCGCACAGCTGCGAGCAGCATGCGTGACCGCTCGCCGCCAGTACACCAGGTTTCGCCGGAGGCATCGCCGCCCAGACGATGCGGCAGCCCGAGAGGCGGAGCTATATGAGGCGTACAAGGGGGCCAAGAGGACCCTCCAGGTAGCCATTAAGCAGGCCAAACGGCGGGCCCGCGAAGAGCTGCTGGAGTCTCTGGAGCAGAACCCATGGGGGCGCCCTTACCTTGCGGTCAGGGGCAAAATCCGCCCAAGGGCGCCCCTACTGACCCAGAGCCTCCAGCCTGAGCGGCTGGAGGGGATACTGGGCTCCTTGTTCCCAGCGAGAGCGGAGGAGCATGTTCCTCCGCGTATGGCTCCGCCTCAGGCGCCTGACGCTGATAATAGCGAGAGCGATGTGCCCGAAGTCAGGGAGAGTGAACTAGGGGTAGCAGTGCTCCGGCTTAAAGCCCGGAAATGCACTGCCCCCGGACCCGACGGCATTCCAGGCCGAGCATGGGTCCTGGCCCTTGAGGAACTAGGGCCTCGACTGCTGGCGCTCTTTAGCGCATGCCTCGAAAGGGGCCAGTTTCCAAAGGCGTGGAAGACGGGGAAACTGGTCCTTATCCGGAAGGCGGGGCGGCCGGCGGATCAGCCATCCGGTTACCGGCCGATCGTGTTGCTCGACGAGGTGTGCAAGCTCTTTGAGCGGATTATTGCAGAGCGCCTCGTCGAGCATCTCACGAACGTGTGGCCAGATCTGGCGGACAACCAGTTCGGTTTCGGCCGGGGGCGCTCCACCGTGGAAGCGATCATGCGCGTTAGGCGCCTGGCGGAGGAAGTAGTCTCGCGGGGTGGGGTGGTGGTGGCGGTGTCTCTCGACATCACCAACGCCTTCAACACCCTACCCTGGAGCTGCGTTAGGGAGGCGCTCGCGTATCACGGAGTGCCTCCTTACCTCCGCCGCATTGTCGAGGCATACCTATCCGAGAGGGCCATAGTTTACCCGAGCTGGCTAGGGTCAGGGCGGCGAGAAGTGTCGTGCGGTGTTCCGCAGGGGTCGGTCCTAGGGCCACTCCTGTGGAACATCGAATACGACTGGGTGCTGCGCGGTACGTTGCTCAAGGGTGTCAGCATAGTGTGCTATGCTGACGACACCCTCGTTATGGCGCGGGGAGCAACGTACCGAAGCGCGGCACTGAAGGCCACGGCAGGGGTTGCTCAAATCGTGGGTCGAATACCCACTGACTCGAAGTGGCTCTCCACAAATCCGAGGCTATGTGTTTTCACGGGCCTCGGAGGGGGCCACCTGCGGGAACCAGCATTACCGTAGGGGGCGTAAGCATCGGCATCGAGCCCACGATGAAGTACCTTGGGCTCGTTCTCGATAGCCGATGGGACTTCGGACCTCATCTCCGAAGTCTGGTCCCGAAACTGAGGGGGGCTGCGGCCGCGCTATCGCGGCTGATGCCCAACGTTAAGGGACCCAACGCCCCCACTAGGAGACTGTACCTGGGGATCGTGCGAAGCATGGCCCTATACGGGGCCCCCGTATGGGCGGAGACTCTGGTGGCCCGCAACGTGGCTGTTCTAAATAGCCCGTTAAAGGCGATGGCCGTCAGAGTCATCAGGGCGTATCGCACGATCTCCATCGAGGCGGCATGTCTCCTAGCCGGGGCCCCTCCATGGGACCTGGAAGCGAGAGCCCTTGCGCTGCTGTACCAGTGGCGCAAGGAGGCGCTGGAGCGGGGCCATAGGCCGGAGCCCCGAGAAATCAGGGCTCAGCAGTCCCTGCTCCGCCAGGAACTCATGGAGACATGGAGGGTGCGACTTGAGCACCCAAGGTGGGGGGAATCCACCATTGCGGCGGTGAGACCGATCACGAAGGAGTGGTTGGAGAGGGACCATGGGGACCTCTCCTACCGGATGTGCCAGAAAGTTACCGGACACGGGTGTTTCGGTAGGTATCTGTGGCGCATCCACCGGGAGACAACGCCGCAGTGCCAGCACTGCGAGGATCCTGGTGAAGACACAGCGCACCATCCGTTGGTGGACTGCCCTGCGTGGGCGAGTCAACGCCGGGATCTCGTTGCGGTCCTGGGCGTGGACGTTTTCTCGTTGGAGACCATGGTGAGGGCCGTAGTCTCCGACGGGAGCAAGTGGCACGCCGCCGCCTCTTTCTGCGAGCAGGTAATTCGCGCGAAAGAGACGGCGGAGAGGGAGCGGGAGAGAACCTTGCCCCCCGAGTTTCGCAGTCTGCGGCGAGGACGCCGCAGACTCATCTACGCCCGGGACTACCGACCTCCATGATTGGGGCCTGAGGACGGCAGTTGGCCGACTCGCCATCCTTACAGAAGCAGGCCGTGGCGGAGGCGTGTCGTGTGTGCCCTACACACGCCTGCCAACTCACCGAAGCGGGATAAAACCCGACCCCACCAGGCGAGGGTCCGCCGGCAACCCTTGGGTTATCCTTTCGAGGGCTTACCCGGGGTGCCCGGCAACGGACACTTGGGGAGGACACCGTGCGGTTTTAGTCGAGACACGACACGACATAACCACCCCCGCTGGCTAGCGGGGGGGTATCCGAAGGGATTTCCGCACGTAAAAAAAAAAAAGGATGTAACAATGCAATACCGTTGAAGGTGTAATTGTGGTTAGCGCGATCTGTAGGACACAGTCGCAACTACTGTGATTGTATCGATGTGGCTGACTTTATCGATTCCCCGTCAGATGGCGTGAGTTATGCGTTCGGATCAGGAATCTTTGTCAGGTCATTCTCAGAGAAAGTTCGAGTTAGGTATCTTCACGTAAACAATTCTAGCAAGATCTAGAATTAATTTGATACTTATATATCAAATTAATTCTAGATTTTGCTAGGTCGCAGTGACCCTATGATTCATTTTTTGTTTGAGAGGTCATTAGTCGTGTCCATACAAGTTATTATTGTGAATTGATATTAATGAGAAAAATATATTACCCGATTTGGAGGTTATAGTTCGTGTTTGTTCCCAGATTTGATCTGGTAAGTTATTTTATTCCATTGCTGTCAGTATATTCGCATAATGTGGATGTGTTATTGATAAAAGTTGTATATCTTCATCACAGGGTCGTTAGTCTTGGAAAAAAACCTATAAAAGTAAGTCAGACAGCAGTGACTCTGAGATTGTCAATCGTGGTGGCTTGGATACCTAGACCTTGGGGAAGCAGATCGCAAGGAAAGCTCCGGGATCTGTTCTGCCGGTGCCCAACCACTGGCGGTCCCGCGGATGCCCAAGATCCATAAGGTCAAGATATCTTTCTTAAAGTAATTGTTCATTGCATTACTGCTGACCGGCGCGAGGCTGGTGTATGGTATTACTGAGCTATGCCACTACTGGCTGGCATCTGATGAGAATCACCCCTGGGTACGGAAGTGATTGCATGTCTACATATGAGTGTACCTGTACCTTTTTTTTTTTTTTTTCGTGCGGAAATCCCCTCGGATTTTCCCCCGCCGGCGAGCGGGGGCGGTTATGTCGGGCTTGAACCGACTAAAATCGCACGCCGTCTCGGGTCTGCAGACGCCGGGGTGTAAGATTGCCCATAGAGCATATCCCTCGCACCCCGACTGACCCTGGGCCATCTCCGGTTTCGAGATGGCCCCCTCGGGTTTGGGAACCACGGTGTCCCCGTCTTGCCCCGGTTTGGGAGAGGGGCGCCAGTCGCCCCACCGCTGCTGGGGTGACAGGCGGCCTCACCTGCCACCCCCAGGCCTGCGCTCATGGAGGACGGAGGTCGTTGAGCGACCTCCGGCGCCTGAGTCGCCTGCGACGCGCGGCGAGCATGTTGCGGGCTCGGCGGGCCGGGAGAGTTCTGAGCCTCTCCCGGGCGCGCTCCGCCATCTCCTTCGCGAGCATCACATGCTCGCAGAAGGAGGTGGCGGCGGCCCACGCGCTCGCGCTCCGCACCATTGCCGCAATCATGCTGCCGAGCGAGAGGACTCCCACCAGGCGCCCAGGCGTGACCTAATGGCAGCCATCGGGCTGCCATTAGGTCACGCCTGGGCGCCTCCCCCGCCGGGCAGTCCGCCAGCGTGTGCAGCCCTGAGTCCTCGCTCGCGTCACAGTGATGACACTCAGGCGTTGGCTCCTTCCTGATCCGATGCAGGTGGTCCCCGAAGCACCCCTTCCCGGAGATCAACTGCGTCAGTCGGTACGAGAGGCTTCCGTTTCGCCTCTCTAGCCAATCCTCCATGATGGGCCTTACCGCCGCTATTGCGGCGTGCCCTGCGCTTGGTCGCCCAAGTCGTTCCTTCCACAGTGTACCTGTACCTGTGTTCTGTTGTATCTTGCTGTGTAAATTATTCTGTGTATCTGTCTGTGTGCTGTGACCTCTTAACCTAACTTATATATATATCTGTATTCCTATTTTATGTGTGACTATCTACTGTATATCTATCTGTGACTTTTCTATTTTTCTGCTTATAAATATATGTATGTACAACTGATCCTTGAGTTTCATTGGAGATCAGCTGACCTGTGCACCACCTACGAACCTCTGTGGGAAGGCGCCCTGGGATTAGGAACTCATTCTTTTGCTCACCTGGTCTAGCCGGTGAGTAATCTATTAAGAAAAAAGGTTACAAGGGATGTGTGTTCGGTAACCTCCTCGAGTGTCGTTCTGATTCCGGTCCCGCTGCTGTCCGGGGGGAATGTTATCAGAGCGGCCGGTACACCCTGGACGGCGTTCAATGGTTTCCCCTTGTTATGGTTGACACTGATCGTCGGCTGGTATCCGATATGGCGGGAACACGTTGATCTCCGTACTCCTCTGCTTTCAGAGGAGAAAGGATGAGCGATGGTGTTATTGGTGGAGGCCACTGTGGGGTCCTGTGAAATCCAGAGGCCCATTGGGTTGGTTGAGAGTTGGCCCTCTGCTAACGCAGGGGCCGACGGGCACTTGTGCTACCGACGGTGAGAGAGGGCTAGCCATCCTCTCGCGTCTCAGACCTAAGTTGTGGCTTCAGAAGGTAACGCTGTGAACTTGCTGACCGGAGGGCTTGCCTTAATTGGCCAGCTCACGACAAGAAAATTTTTATAACATCCGATAGCGAAGTCGTGAAACCTATGGGTACCAGCTGACCTCCATAGTATGTAGGCCTGTCCAGGTGCTCCGCCTGGATCTTTCCCCCGTACTCGTAGGATATGATATGAGCAATTTAAATCATAATTCAAATATCGAACACAAACCGGACGACTAAAGCACGAATAATGGTACTGAATATGCAGCCCGACGGGCTATGTCTTTCAGGTGCCTGTCGGTGAGCTATGTAGGGGTGCACTGCACGGCGGAACTGTCAGTAGGTGACCATTGTTTCTGCTGTGACCAGCCCGGTCATAAGACCGTCACGTGTGACGCCCCGCTATACTGTGACGCCGGCTTGTCCCCCACTGCACACCTGAGTGTGCAGTGGGGGACAAGCCGGCGTCGCCGCCCTGCAGATGCGGAGGCCAGAAAGGCGGAGTCCTAAGATAAGGTTCGGAGATAAGGCGGGCCAAACAGGCGGCCCTGTATCTAATTCAAACACGCGTGTTCAAAAATGTTTATGTTAAGTTTGGTAATGATGAATAATTAACGGTCTGGTGCAAAGGCATACCTTCTGTGGAATAAGTATTCGGCCTGATCAGTAGTTTACAATCTGAAGACTGGCTGCTTTTTCGTGTAGTCAGTCTCGTAGTCTTCGTAGCTAACGCGTGGTGTATTCTATATTTACACATTACATTAGAACTCCCATACCATTCATCACACATTCCGCATTCTACATTTTCGATGTGATGGAAAATGTAGAATGCAGAATGTGTTAATGGCAAACGCATTAAATTTATTTTCAAAATATATTCCAATAGGCTATTTGACTAAGTTCTAAAAACTATCTCAGATTTATATTACTATAAGAATTTGTGACAAGTTTTAATTATTTTATACTTAGCTGTTGCTCGCGACTTCGTACCTGTTAAGTTTGGCATATATCCAGGTATGTTTATTTCTGTCGTCTCGATACTAAGACGTAAGTATTAAGTTATTTTAATTAACGGGCTGAATAAGGTGACGTTGTACACTTGTTTTACACTGACATTTCGTTCGAAATAGATGGAGAAATATGTAACATTGAAACCAACTCTACCCGGTTCCTTAATATGATAGCGTGATTATATTGATTATGAAATGTT
Source organism: Cybosia mesomella (assembly GCA_946251805.1). Classification (NCBI taxonomy): domain Eukaryota; kingdom Metazoa; phylum Arthropoda; class Insecta; order Lepidoptera; family Erebidae; genus Cybosia; species Cybosia mesomella. Next base: position 22,702,347 of record OX276393.1, read on the forward strand.
CGTGCGTGGAGGCGCATAGACATTTCATACTCATCATCATTTGTTTCATCATTATTCATCAACAATCTTTTATACGTGGGTAACTCTGTGGAGTTTCGAGATTTTACATTTAACTGCCCATTACTTTTCAGGTATAGCGTGATGAGTTATAGTCCGGACTTTGACCATGTCTGAATTCTGCTGTCTACAAAATTTCATAAATATCTACCTTGTAATAATAAAGTGGTCATCAATAATAGTTAAGAGCGTGATGATATATAGCGCAGTTTATGACTATGCCCAAGAAGAATGTCTTGTAAAATTTCAGTGAAATCTGTTCAGCGGTTTTAGAGTGATGCTCGGAGATCGATAATAAAAAGCAGACAGACAAACCGAAAAACAGACAAAAATTATTTTAATTAGATTTTCGGCATGAGTATCGTTCCCAGAACACACATCAATTTTTTTTTTTTGAAAAATATTCAATGTACAGTTTTCACCTCGTTACGATTTTATTATTATTAACTCTTATACCTGGCATAGCCGTTTGTTGGTTGCTGAACTCCACCGTAACCACTCCCGCGATCATGACCAAATTTACCACGGTGATAGTGTGGACACTAAGGAGTGCTTTGAAGCGAGGTGGTTCATGTCCGATGTACCATTGAGAAATAATCACCGAAAAACAGTTTCACGCGCGACCGTAGTAAGATGTCTAAATTTCAAGTAAGAGTCCTGCTCGCTCAGCTCAATTTATTTCAGTCGCACCTTGCACTGAATTCCTAGCTATATTTATAGATATAGATATTACTTTAAAGAATAATAAATAAAAATACTTACTAATACCTCGCTCGCTACATGACGCCATAAATTGTGACGTCACCTAGGCATCATAGTCAGACGTAATAAGCATTCTGTTGACAGTAACTGACATTTCTACCAACAGATGACATATATAATATAAGCTCGGCAATAATAGACTCGGAGGCCTAGACAAACCCACATTCTATTGGTTATGACGCCAGTGGAAAAGTCCGAATTATATGGGAGTGACATTATTTATCGACATATCAAATGTAACAAATAATGTCACTGCCATACATTTCGGACTTTGTCACTGGCGTTATAGATAATAGAATGAGGGTTTGTCTAGGCCCCTCATGTGAATAAATTATTATTGCGAATCGCTTCAAAACCCGAGCAAATATCAATAATTGCAGTATTACTTTTAACACTGTCAAATAGCCTATTATATTTGAATAGAGGTGTCACCACAAACCTTGAGTTTTTCATTCGAGTATGGTGTGAGGTCAAGGTCATCAACCGCCCCCGCTGGCCGGCGAGGGGGTATCCGAGGTGAATTCCGCACGAAAAAAAAAGGTTCCAGCACCGACTACAACAGAAAAGTCTTACGTCTTCTTTAGAATTAAATCTGTAACTCAGTAAATTTTTTTTATGAAAATAGTTTATTTCTCCCTTTTACGTGAATTTTATTTTAACTTAATATCTTAAGTTTATTCGCCGTTGCATCCTAGGCTGTCACCTCGGAGTACTGGAATCGCTTACTCCTGTTCCTCCTTTTAATTCCTCCCATTTCTTCGTGTTTTGTTACAAGTGACCTAACACGAAGGGTATACACTTATAACCCAATCTTTCCGTGTCGGGATGCGCTGTTTTGGTAACTCCACTCCACTCTCCACTCCACTCTCCACTCCACTCTCCACTCTACTCTCCACTCCACACTCCACTCCACACTCCACTCCACACTCCACTCCACTCTCCACTCCACTCTCCGCTCCACTCTCCACTCCACTCTCCACTCCACTCTCCACTCCACTCTCCCCTCCACTCTCCACTCCACTCTTCACTCCACTCCACTCTTCACTCCACTCTCCACTCCACACTCCACTCCACTCTCCACTCCACTCTCCACTCCACTCTCCACTCCACTCTCCACATCAATATCCACTCCACTCTCCACTCCACTCTCCACTCCACGCTCCACTCCACTCTCCACTCCACTCTCCACTCCACTCTCCACACGACTCTCCACTCCACTCTTCACTCCACTCTCCCCTCCACTCTCCACTCCACTCTCCCCTCCACTCTCCACTGCACTCTTTACTCCACACTCCACTCCACTCTCCACTCCACTCTCCACATCAATATCCACTCCACTCTCCACTCCACTCTCCACTCCACTCTCCACTCCACTCTCCACTCCACTCTCCACTCCACTCTCCACTCCACTCTCCACTCCACTCTCCACTCCACTCTCCACTCTGCTCTCCACTCCACTCTAAACTCCACTCTCCACTCCACTCTCCACTCCCCTCTCCACTCCACTCCACTCTCCACTCCACTCTCCACTCCACTCTCCACTCCACTCTCCACTCTCCACTCCACTCTCCACTCCTCTCTCCACTCCACTCTCCACTCCACTCTCCACTCCACTCTCCACTCCACTCTCCACTCCACTCTCCACTCCACTCTCCACTCCACTCTAAACTCCACTCTCCACTCCACTCTCCACTCCACTGTCCACTCCACTCTCCACATCAATATCCACTCCACTCTTCACTCCATTCCACTTTCCACTCCTCACTCCTTTCCACTCCATTCTGCCCTCCACTCACCAGTCCACTATCGACTCCACTCACCATACCCTTTCCCGTCCACCTTCCACTCCACTCTCCACTTTACTCTCCACTCCAACTCGCTCCAATCTGCTTCACTCCGCCCCACTCTATTACACTCCACTTCACTCTACTCCACTCCATTCTCCACCACTACCTCACTAATGTATCGAATGTTCGAATCTGTAACGTAGGCGAATGCTTACGATGCATGAGGGAGCACCTTAAAACAAATCTTTGATTTGCTATTAATTCACAAAATGGAGTTCATTCTGTTGCTCATCTCACTAAAATAAACTGTCTCTAAAACTATTTCATTTGAATTTCGAAATTTTGTTCTATGTGCCGTCAGATTAAATCTAGTCTTTGTTAAAAAGGTAGTCTAGTTTGTAACAGCTGAATCGGCATACGGCCTTTCAAAATATATATTCCAAAATTCCAAACAAAAGACATTTGACATTTGACGTCATGTTCGATCATACACTCGATGATTTTCAAATTTTCTGTTTGATTTTGAAGAGTTTGAGACGATTGCGAAAAACCCTCCATAGTAATCAAATTTCGGTTTGATTGCGTTCAGGGGTCAGCAAGTGCATAGCCGGGCAGGGGGATTGAGGTCGCAGCACTAGTGGGACCGATGGGTGTCACGCGGTGCTGCGACGACAATCCTCTTCTGATGAGGCCGTCAAGCTGAATGTCACCATTGTTAACATGGTACGTGTATGTAATGGTGACCCTCTTTCCTGAGACTTTACCTTCAGCTTACCATCAGGCGAGGTGAAGTCAAATTGACGTGTCCTAAATATAAAAAAATAAAAAATAAAAAAGTTTCCTGCTGCATCTCCGATGGGACCAATTTGGAGTTAAACCGAACATAACGCAAAAAGAACTTTAAAATGCGGTTCATAAACGACGGAAATATCAAACATACAAAAAAAAATAGTTACATACGAACCTAGAACTTCTTCTTTTTTAAAGTCGGTTAAAAAAGAGAACATGGTTGAGAATGATGGTCGCTTAAAATTACTAAATTTGCATGCAATAATAATTAATTGTTTTCAGGGAATTCGAAAAATAGTTGCATCTATTTTCGTAGCAGTAAAAAACACTTAATACTGTACGAACGTATTCAATAAAGGTCACAAATAATAAATAGGAATATAACTAACTTCCCTCTACAGAATACCTACATCTGGTTCTTAGTGATTTTAACAACGTCCATTTATTATTATCAGTTTCCTGGCTGGGCGCTTTGCTCTACGTTCGGGCGCTACATTACGGCACTCTTGTGGTTTCGTAACTGCGATCTCTAAGAATCGTGTGATTTACGTTCTAGGAACTTTTGCTACCAACCAACACCAGAATTGTTATATGAAGATTTGTTAAGCACGTATAGATAATTTGATATGTGTTTCAAGTGGGACCTAAATCTTGATATAAATACGGTATTCGTTAATTAATGTACCTAGCGCTTTCTTTTATAATTTATGCCTTAATATCATAAAAGGTTACAGACTTGGCCGCCACCACCGTTTTTGAGAAATAATAAATGAGAATTACGTAAGCTTTGGATTCTTTGTTAATTAAATTATTTAAATGACTTGACTCTCTCAAAGTGCACGCTACTAAATTATTTAACAGAATTAAGTCCATTGAAGCCTTTTTGGCCTTCAAGAGACTTTTAGTAGTAAGAATAATTAGAACGATAAGGTTTCCTTCTGTTACTCAACCTGAAATGGGTTGCTAAGAAAATGTAAAGTAGTTACTATTTTTGTCTTAAATGAATTAGAAAATTATAAATAGTCCTAATTTTATTTTTTGTTCGTTATATGAAAGTATATTAATATATTAATATTACATTAATATTATATTATATAAATATAATATTAATGTAATATAATATATTATATACTCTGACTTGGCCTTTTCTGGTGTATGAATTCGGTAAAACCTTACTGGCGAAAATGATAAATATCGAGTGCACGCGATGAATTTGGAAATCCAAAATGAATGGTTGACAATGGGAGAGTTCTGCATACCGATGGCCTTAAAGTGGCGCACCTTGATCTATGACTGGTCGCCGGCCCTGTTAAAATTTTATCTTAACGCCTTTCAGATGACCCTCCCAGACCAGAGTAATCTGGTAAGGTGGGGGAAGGCCACAGAAAAACAATGTTATACTTGTGGTGAGGCAATAGGGACGGCTAGACACATATTAGTAGGATGTAGGGTGCTTCTCGATAGAGGCCATTACTCACGCCGCCACGATAAGGTGCTTATCATCATACGTGAAGCAATGAGTCTGGCAGTAGCTAGAGCCCAAAAAGGATTGACTACTAACAGACGTCATATCAACTTTGTGTCTGAAGGTTCATCCATAACACCCAGGAACAAACCTTATTCAATCTTAGATACTGCCCCAGATTGGACTCTCCTAATCGACACGTATGAAAAGCACTATAAAATTCCGGAGGATGTTGGGGTTTCGTCATCTAGACCTGACATATTCCTATATTCTAAGAGGTTAAAACATGTGGTTCTTGTGGAACTTACTGTACCGTGGGAAACAAATATACCGAAGGACCACACAATAAAGAAAAATAAATACTATGATCTCACAAACGAATTAATCAAAAACCGTTACGTGGTTAATTTGTATGCAGTGGAAGTGGGAGCGAGAGGTATACCAGCAAAATCTCTCTATAACCTACTTAAAGATCTAGGCCTATCGAGAGCCACAATAAGCTCATTACTAGGACGAATGTCTAAAGCGGCACTAGTAGGTTCGTATCAAATTTGGTTAGGCAGGGAGGGGAACTTGGGTAGTGAAGGTGAGTGTTGATGTACATCAACAAAAGGGGCCCCTTCTAAACCTACACTTGGGTCGCAAGTCCCAGGCACTGTCCCGAGTTCCCAACTCAGCAACGCGATGGACCCGGCACCCGCACGGAGAATCCATGGATTGCTAAGATTACGGTCTCTTAATATTATATTAATATTACATTAATATTATATTAATATGTATATTAATATTATTTTATTGACGTCAACGAAACTTTTGGGCTTCATATCATCTGGGGAAAAACGCTGACTGCTAAGCTAAGAAATCACAATGGAAAAGTTATTTAAGTTGAAGATTTTCCGTACTATTCAAATACCTTTTTTTTTTTTTTTTTCGTGCGAAAATCCCTTCGGATACCCCCCTGCCGCCCAGCGGGGGCGGTTATGTCGGGCTTGCACCGACTAAAACCGCAGGCCGTCTCGGGTCTTAAGACGCCGGGGTGTAAGGTTACCCATAGAGCATATCCCTCGCACCCCGACTGACCCTGGGCCATCTCCGGTTTCGAGATGGCCCCCTTACTTGCTCTCCACTGTGCCCTCTGCTAATCAGAGGGACACGTGGAAAGCTTCCGAACAGCCCTCAACAGGGCCGTCCTCGCCTCGGTCGGAGTTGGCCGTAGGCGGCAGCGTCTCTCCCACCCTAGGAGAGAGGCGCTGCCGTCTCCGTTGCCCAGGGTGCACCGCGTGGAGGTCCCCAACCAAGCACCCCTACTATTCAAATACCTAAACACAGTTCATTCGCTTTTTATTGACGCAAGTCTCAAAATAAGTATTGGAAACTCTTATTTGTTTTTCATCCAACTGGGATTAAGTTGTCATGTGATTATAAAAGTACGCTCACATGTCAAGTGCGAGTCAACCATAAACGAGCACCGAGTGACGTCATAACCTTGCAAACCTAACTCCTCCTAACGATTCAGCAAAAGTATCGACAAATCTGTGTGATTTCGATTAATTTTTTAACATGTTACGTAAAATACATTTTGAATATCTTATCTTACGACAGTTTGCATTTGTGGCAGTAACTTGTATAGCGCCAACTAGTGATATAGCTAACCGAACTTCTACGGAACTACAAATCCTATACCGCGCTATGAAAATTTTCATGCTGGTTACAATAACATAAATACTGTTACATCAAAACTTTTCTTTCTTTTTCAACTTTTTAATTATTTTGAATTTGGAACACGTATATTATTTTAAAAACTTCTTTGGATTTCGCGCCATTTCACTACAAACGCGAACTACGTGTGTAGTTAGAACTACAAAGGCGAAGAACGAATTCTGGCTTTAACAGCATTAATATGCTGTTAAAGCCAGAATTCGTCGAACCCCCATAAGGAAGCAAAACATCTTATTGCGAGAATTGAAGATTCCCGCAAGGACTCTGTCACGTATTATAAAACAAGACCTGAAACTCGATACTTATCGTCGCTATACATGATATGCCCTAAATCAATCTTTACGATTAAAGAGAGTGGATCGTACCAAGCGCCTTCTGTCGCGATACGCAGGTGAAAGGCACAGAAATATCCTCTTTACCGATGAAAAAATTTTCACGATTGAAGAACACTACAATAAGGAAAATGATAAAGTGTACGCTCACAGTTCTAAGGAAACTGCTCAAGTGGTCGGAAAGGTACAACGTGGTCATCATCCTGCGTCAGTGATGGTTTGGTTATCAGGGAGTCACAAAACTACATTTTTGTAAAAGAGGAGTAAAAACTGCAGCCAAAGTGTATCAAGATACTGTCTTGGATCATGTTGTGAAACCTCTCAGCAATACACTTTTTAAAAATATACCGTGGTCTTTCCAGCAGGACTCTGCTCCTGGTCACAAGGCACGAACCACCCAAGCCTGGCTAGAAACCAACGTTCCGGACTTTATAAGAGCTGAAGACTGGCCCTCGTCTAGCCCAGACCTCAACCCTTTAGACTACAAATTATAATCAGTTTTAGAGGACATGGCCTGCTCTAAACGACACGGCGATATTGAGTCTCTTAAAAAATCTTTGGAGCAAGCAGTGGCAAAATTTCCCTTGAAAACAGTGCGTACATCCATAGATTCGTGGCCAAACAGATTAAAGGCCTGTATAAAAGCCAAAGGTGGCCATTTCGAATAAAATATATTTTTATTTTTTGGTAAGACTTTAATAAAAATGTAGGTATAAATTTTAATAATATTACATTACTTCATTTTAAAATAATTGCATTTTCATTTGTAACAAAACTTATGGCTGGACTAGGTATATGATATCTTCAACCATTGGGACATGGCTCGCTAGGCGTGATCACCTTGCTTGGGCAGTGGATCCCCCTCTGTGTAGGATAAACATTACATCCCTCCGTTCCCTTCCTCCAAACTTTGTACATGTGATATGTTAACCAGAATGAAAGCGAAAAGAATGCATCTACGTTTTAAAAAATAGATAACTTATTAAAGAAACATTTGTAAACACTTCTATGGTATTGGGCAAAGGAGCTTATCTCCCTAAAAGCTACTTCAATCCAACATGGTGTGTGTGTTGTGCTAAAGAAGTTTACGTGACTCGTATGCATAATTGTGTCAGTATGCATAATTGTATCTGACCAAAAGCTTCTTTAGCCCAACACTGTAGAAGTGTTGGGCTGAAGAAGCATTTGTAAAAACCCGAAAATAACAGGATTATTCAATGAAACTAACACACATAACAGTTTCTACTATATATAAGTAAAATCCTGAGTTCATAATATAACGTATAACGTAATGTAGATAACGCAGTTTATCAATGACGTTATAGCAATACAGTTCAGCTGAGGGAGAGAGATGGAGCCAACTGTATTGTACTTTTCAATTGCTGTAAGAGCATCATGGTAAGGCCTCACCTTTCCACAACGCACAGCTAAGGCAGAGAGATGGAGCTACACACGGTGTATAGATCCATGTCTTTCCCACAGCTGAACTGTATTGCTTTACAATTGCTGTAAGAGCGTCATGGTAAGGCCCCACCTTACCACGACGTACACACGGTGTATAGATCCATGTCTTTCCCACAGCTGAACTGTATTACTATTGAATTGCTATTAGAGCATCGTGGTGAGGTCCCTGTTTAAGATAATGAATTCACATATAAATGATGATGAAGACGAAGTAAATAACGCTATGCGGGCAAGCATGATTCATTTATCATCCTAAATAACAATTATGTAAACTTCTGTATAATGTTTTACAACGTTAAATATAAAAAGTATATATATATCTGGAGAATCTTTCAACAGTGATAGATAAATAAATAAATAGTAAAATCCTACACAGTGCTATTTAGACTCAAAGTAAGCATAGCTTAACTAGCTTGTGTTATCGGTTTAGTATTTCAAGTATATGTGAAATATTTACAAGTTCAAAATAATACTAAATTAAATTAACACTACACACTATTATTACTAAAATAAACTAAATTAAATAAATAAAATATTTACATGCATAATGCGTCGTGAAATTCCTCCACATCGTCACCGACCGGTAACGTTCCCAGAAGGCTGGCAGCATTGCCACGTTGAATGGCAATGCTTATTCTCTGTGCAAGATAATAACCAGCCTTCTGGTCACGCGTAGCGTCGATCAGCCGCTTTGTTAAATCTTTGTACACAAAACGGGCACTTGGGCCCCATGTCCCCAACGTTTCAACACCAAACGGCTCAAAAATATAATCACCTGTTAA